>OY992532.1:70726302-71431302 GCA_963921185.1 Dasysyrphus tricinctus | reverse complement strand
ATAAATATATTTTCAATCAAATTCATAATATGATAGTGATATTTTTTTATATTTTATTAAGGGAAATAACTTTATTTATAAAATTATGAGACAGCTTTCCTATATATACATACATAAATATAAATTATAATTATATGTGTATAAATGTGTATAATAAAACGTAACCGTACCTATTCACAGCATATATACATACAACTTTAAGAATAGAGTTAAATAAAATGTTTCACTAAAAGATGTATGAACAAGGGTTTTTGTGTTTTTTTTCTAAGGTTATTTTAAGCCTATTCTGAAACATCTGTTATTCTGCTATAAATTTTCTGTTATGAATCATAAAAGATTTTCACCATAAGAGATATTTTATGATTGGTATTCAGATATTCGAACTTTTATAAAACTCTGTTATGAAACTTCGAAAACGAAATGAAATCAGTTAACGAACAGACCTAAAATCTGTTACCATTACCAAAATCAGCTGTTGTAAATAAAATATTCGTCTGACAACAAATACCAAAATGGATGTCCAACATTTATTTACTTTTGTTCATTAATTCCTGAATTGAATTTGGTTTATTCAAAAAGCTGTACATCGGAAGGATGAAAGGGACAAATTTTGGTTGTTCATTCACCACATCAAAAGTTTTTTGTACTTTCATGTACCTATAACAAAAAATTGTTTTAATTTTTTCACTTGTTAATAAAATTATAAAATTAAACTATAAAATAAAATAAAATAATATGGGTATTCATGCAACAGCGTAAATTCATCGTAAATGTTGTAAGGTTTAAAACTTCATAATTCTGTCACAATTTGTATGGAAAATATGACAGATTTACGAAGTTTAAAGCCTTACCATACGTTTACGATGACTTTACGCTGCTGCATGAATACCCTTAATATATTTGAATACTTTTATCTCTTTTAAATATTATGGGTATTCATACAACAGCGTAAACTCGTCGTAATCGTTGTAAAGTTTAAAACTTCGTAATTCTGTCACAATTTGTATGGAAAATTTGACAGATTTACGAAGTTTAAAACCTTACAACGATTACGACGAGTTTACGCTGTTACATGAATACCCTTATTATTAATAGACAAAAGTATACATTTTTACGTCATATATATCCCTGCGTATTTATAAAAATCATTTATGATAAAAGTCACAAAAGTTTGTCCTTTATTCTGTTATGATTCATAACAGATTTGATAACAGATTCTGGCATACTGAATACCAAAAATGAGATTCATATTCAAATTTCGAATATTTGATACAGTTCATAACAGATTTCTTAGCAGATTTCATGACAGATTTAAGTATGCTGAATACCAAAACTATAGGCGAGTTCAGGAAAATGAGATCTCAGAGCCCTCAGCAATCTCAGTCTCGTGAACAGGATTCTTCAGAAATTTTGCTATCAAATTACTGAAGAAACAAAATATTGGATTCGCTTTCTCAGTTTTTGACACTGAGCCGTCTGAGATCTCGTTTTCCTGAACACGCCTTATAAAAGATAAAAGATTTCTTGACATCTCAAACTCTTGTATGGAAATTCATAACAGAATAAAAGAATAGCACAATTAAAGATCTCGCCGAATAGGCCCAGTGTCTTTGTTTTGTCGAATGGCATGCAGAGTAGGTGATTTGTGCTTTTTTTCGAGACTGGAGGTATGTAGGTAACAGGTAAGCTCGTCAGTGTGCAGGAAGGAATGAAGGTTGGGTTGGGAGGATCTTTAAGCCAGAATGAAATAGCTTTATCTTTCTTTGATTTTCTTACCCAATCTCATTTATTTATTTTATAAGGAGCACTATTGGAATCTCAAGAGAGTTTTGTTTCCCCTGAGCCCTGAAGTTTTTCTGCTATTCTGATTTTCCCCCGGAATAAGCTTCCAGCGAACAAATTATCCTATGAAATGACAGCCAAATTTATTTGGAAAATTTATTCGCGATACCAATAAATTATATATTTCTGCGGACTTCTTATTCGCATTCCACAACATCAGGACGCATTGCACAAAGCTGCGAATGAGAATAGTTTATTTTGTATAACAATTCGTGTCTGTCGATTACCACTCATGTGAAAGATATGTCAAAACTCAAACCATTCGCAATTCGCAGCTCCATATAGTGCATTGAATCTGAGCTGCGAATCGCGAACTGCGAATAATTGTCACGAATTTTGACATTTGTTTCACATGAGTAGTCATCACGCTGGCGTGAATTGTCATAAAAAATAAACCAGTAAAATGGGCGCTAAAAAAATTTGAAGTTATACTCGAGTGAATTTTGTATTCGCAGATTTGTGGATTGCGAATAAGTTTTTGACAGTTTGCAGAAAATGGCTGCGTTTAAGTTTGAATGAATAAGCCTATCTTGGATCGCATTGTATGTCGGCATTTAAACCACCCGATTTTCGAGTACTATTTTTCCCAAAATCGGGTGAAATGTTTACATGAAACGATATGAAACGATCTTTCCAGTCAGATTTGTGTCTCTGTCCTCTATATACTTTATTGCTGTCCCTTTCATTTTGTATTCAGAGGTAGATGGCATATTAAGACCAGCGTTGCCTATTACATTTTTTTTCGTAAAACAAATCTACTGCCAATCAAATACTTTTAGGTTTTACGAAAAAAAAATAAAATTAAAAAAATTAAAATCCCAAATAATTTCATCATCATTGTTATTGTTGTTGTTATTATGCAAAGCACTAAAAGGGTGGGTTTCAGGAGACCCACCCTTTTAGTGCTTTGCATATGAAAATGTAGCAAACTGAAAATTGCAAAAAATCATGAATTCTGACATCATTCTTTCAAATTCGTAATTTGCTTGGTCGTTGAATGACTTGAATTTTCATAAAAATAAACCAGTAAATGGGTGCTAAAAACGTTTAAATTTGAGCCAATTTTAGGTCTGTTTTTTAGTGCATTTTTATCTTCGCTTGATAAAAAGTTGCATGTTAAATACAACAACAATACGGAGTTATACCAAATTGATGTTGTATTAAACATGCTACTTTTTTGTAAGCGAATATAAAAACGCTCTAAAAATCAGGGCTTTTGTTATTATCTGCTTTGTGAAATGCGTCCTGTACTGGGGACTGCGAATAATTAGTGCTTGACGGTTCTCAGAAAATAGCTCGCAAGTAAAAAAATGCATAATTTTACAATTTAAACAAATTTAAGCCATATTTTCTTTTTAAAAATGTTGATAGCAGCGTTTATTTACTTTGTTGAACAATTTAAACCAGAATCAGTTGATATTTGTGCTTGGAATTGCCTAAACAAATTCATACACAGTCGCAAATCTTAGGTAATGTTTTAAGTAAGGGTATTCATGCAACTAGCGTAAAGTCATCGCAAACGTGATAAAGTTTTAAACTTCCTAAATCTGTCAAATTTTCCATACAAATTGTGACAGATTTAAGAAGTTTTAAACTTTACAACGTTTACGACGACTTTACGCTGTTGCATGAATACGCATTATGTATTTTCAATCAATTATCTGCTATTATTAATTTCTTTTTCGAAAATACAAATATGACTTTGATAATGCAAATCTACCAACTGTACTATTTTATTTGGATCTACTTTGGAAAATTTTCTGATTAGTGGCATCGCTGGTGAACACTGAACACACAACACTCTGGAAAAAGTATAAAAGAGAACGTAAACATACTGGAAAAATCGTGTGCGCTCCCGAGCACACCTCACTTAAGTAAAACTGTCATTTGGTGAAATAGGAATGCCAAAAAGAGATAATTACATTGTGGGTGTGTTCCCCTTCTGACGGTACGGAAAGCTACTTTTCGTTGATTTTTGACATTAGCTTCAGTGCCCTTCCGACTATTAAGGTAGAACTATAATAGTCGGAAGAGCTCTGAAGCTAATGTCAAAAACCAACGAAAAGTAGCTTTCCGTACCGAGAAAAGGGGAACACCACCCATAATGAAATATCATCTTTCTCCTTTTGGCCTTCATATTTCTCCAAATGTCAATTTTACTTAAGTGAGGTGCGCTTGGGAGCGCACCTCACTTCCGTAACCAAAGAAAGTTGAACAAAACTTGACGAAACCTTCCACTCCGCAATTATAGCCGCTTCATATGCTTTCCGTGTACTCGCTTGTTTTCTTCCAACCACTTAAGTGCCCCTCCGAGCATTATATAGTTCTACCTCTACCCCCTTCACCCATGAACAAAAGATCGTGTGTGGAAAAATCGGGTGGTGTAAATGCTGACCTAAATAGGCTATTCATTGAAACTTGAACGCAGGCTATAACAAAACACCACACGAGCTAGGTGTGGTTGTGGCCTTAACATTGCAACTCCGTAGTTTTGTGTCAGTGGCGGTGGAAAAATGTGGCGCACTGTGACCTAATATCGACTGCAGCGCTCATATGTGTAATAAACAAAACTATATCCTTAGTGCTCCTGTCAAAAATATAACGGTGTAAAAAAAGCTTAAAAAATACCTTTCTTTGAAAAATAATTTAATTGAAGAGTTGTCGGCAAACTCGTTAAAGAATTTATGTATTTAATTGAAAAAAGTTAAAACCATGTTTATCACCGAGTGTTCCGACGAAAAAAAAGCCAAGTTTGTAGCATATTTAGAAAAACATGATGTAATAAAAACTTTCAGCGATATTTTCGACAAGCTTATGAAATTAAAAGAAAGGCCAGAAAATCCAATTGATTTCATTCGTCAGGAATTAGGTGACGTTGTTATTCCAGAAGAAACATTCGAGAATCTTGAACGAGAACTTGAAGAAGCTCATCGTGAAATTGCCAACCTTCAGAAAGCTATAGAAGAATTGGATTTGAGCGGCGAGAGTCCTGAAGATGAAGCTACAACAGAAGTAGACGCTGGGCCGTCTAATACATAAATATTGTAACAAATAACATGATTAATAAAATACAAATATTTTTATAAAATATAAAAAACTTCGCTTTTATTTTTATTTTAATAATATCTTAATTACATTCAGCCTTATTATGAGTTTCGCCCGGGAAATATTTCACCCGAAAAATTTTTGTTCCCCCGGAATTTTTAAAGCTATTATGAGTTTCGCCTGAACTTCTCTTGGCTTAAAATAAACAAAAAACTTGCGCAAAGCGCACCAGTACCACCTGTTTATCTTTTGTCCACCTCCAAAAGATAAGTGATAATTTAAAATCTTAATTACGCTACATTTTGCGCGAAATTAGTACTCACAAAAAAGGGGAAATTTTATTTTTCGGGTGAAACTCAATAGGCGAAAAGTGAAATGTCAATTTTTCCGGGTGGAATGTTGTTCACGTGAAACTCATAATAACCCTGATTATGTATGAACATTCATCGTGAGCTTTGTAATTTGTCTTGGTCTTCTTTGTGAGCGTAGCGTGTAGTTCGTAAACCACGTTATAGTTTTATTACTGTAAAGAATAGTACTCCATTACGCGTTAGGTGCATTTAAAATGGTTGCTGACCAGTGGAGGACCTTGATCTACAAATCCGCAGAATACCTACTTCTTTTTAATAAACGAAAGTAACTAGTCAATCGTTAACTGTATAAAATATTTTATGGTATACAACCTTTCACAATCTTTCCAGATAAGTTCTGGCTATTCTTAATTGCATAGCAAAGGTTCTTACTTCCATGATCACCGAACAGAAAGAATCCCAACAGCAAAATGAATATTTTTGGAGATGAATAATTTCTACCGAGCTTCGCGAGAACATTAACATACATAAATACTTTGCTATCCATTTAGAAGGAAACAATTGTTCCAAAATGAAATAACAAAACGTGAATAAATTGTAATAGGTACAAATAAAAATTAAACAATTATGTATGTACTTTATTTTTCGAGCGGTGGATACCGATTTTTATTTTTGAAAATTTCAAAAAAAAAACGGTACCTACACACTTCCCTCAAAAAATAAAATACGTATTTAAATAATTTCAGATAAATTGAATTAAAGCCCAATTTAGACGATCATTCAGTTTCAGTTGAGCTATCAGTCAAACTGATGACTGTAGATGCAAAAACTGAAATGTTTAACTGAAACTGATGAAATTCCCATAAGTTGTTAACTTGCAAAATTTCACACGATCATAACAATAGTTAGGTGGACAAATATTTAAATAAACAGGGTCACCCATTTCGCCGTTATTAATGGAATATAAATGTCTTGGAAGGCTCGATTCTGATCAGGTTATTTTCGATGACTTCTCGATGTATTGGGCAATAACTCCGCCAATTAATTGACGGATATTTTTTTTCCACGAATAGTGTGTAATTTTATATTTTGCAACGGCGATAACTGACGCGATCAGCAAAACGCTTAATAACTCGCTAGGAAATTTGTCTGGCAATAAACCCAAAAATATAAATATATATGTAGGTGATCACCGTTTGTCTGCTTACCTAAACACGTGCGTGACGAACAGGTGTAAAATTTGACGTACATGTTGTACATCAATTTATTTCAATGCCTATTGGTTGGAGGGAAAAAGTGTGCATTGATGAAATATTTAGCTTGCAATTTTGAACAATTGTTGTCATAGGTCCATCTCTCTGTAGTGAATCCCTAAGAAGATAAAGAGCCACGAAGTTTCCAAACATCACTTGTTTACCTGAGTGTTTTTAGCATATTTTGCCGCTTTCTATCTTTTAAGGCACGAACAACAGAGAGTTTGACCTTTGACAACAATTGTTGAAAATTGAAAGCTAAATATTTCATTTATGCACACTTTTTCCCTCCGACCAATAGGCATAAAAATAAATCGCTGTAAAATAAAATGCACGACTGGATCGCACGTACTTGCTCTTATGTTCAAGTTGTATGGGGCTTAAGAACTTTAAAAAATATTTAAGTAATTATAGAAAAAGTATAAAAAGCATATTTAAATCGTTTTTTTAATTGTATAAACAGTCTGATAAATAACTTAGAGCTCAAAAAAAAGTATGCCATTCGATTACTTGAAAAAATATGAATATATGCAAAAAAAAAATTAAAAATCGTTGGAGCCGTTTTCTTAAAAAATAATTTTTTATATATAAAATTTTTGTAACATTTTTCAAAAAAAAATTTGGTATGCCAATTTTGAGTATATATTAATATACATTCAAAACTGAAATTTCAAAATTATTCATCAACCCGTTTTTGAAATATTGAATTTTCAAAAAAAAATTTTGAATCTTTTTTTAAAAATCCAAAATTAATTTTTTCAAAAATTTTGGTATGCAGTATTATTAATATTCTAACAAAGCTTTTGTGAAAAAATTTTTATTGAAATCGGATGAGTGGTTAATGAGAAAACCAAAAATCAGAAAAACCGTTATATGGCAGGTACCGTTAATAAATGTTTTTGGTGATTTTTTTTCTTACTAAAAGGTACACCATATCTACAGTAATAGACTGATTTTTTTTTATCAAAATCGTTGGAGCCGTTTTTGAGATAATTAAGCTTTTCCTTAACGGTTGTATGGCAAGTACCGTTATTTTTTGAGCTAAAAAAAAAATTTCAATTTCCCCTCTGGAGAGTTACAGAAAAACCTTAAGTTCAAAATTTGAAGAAAATCGCTTCAGTAGTTTAGGCTGTAGGTTGAGGTACATACAGACAGATAGACAGACAGACAGACAGACAGACAGAATTGTGCCACCCACTTTTTTCGTGTTCTCTATCATCGTAATGTCATGTTTGATTGTTATCTCGAAATTTTTTTTTTGCACGAATCCAAAACTTGCCCTATAGTACCTATATCGCAAGTAAAAATGTACGTCAAATTTTACACCTGTTCGTCACGCACGTGTTTAGGTAGGCAGACAAACGGCTAATGGTTCAACACCTTAAAAGCTATTACTGATATGACTTACAAGTTTACGCAAATGACTTGACTTTTAATGTCGTTGGCTCTTAGTCTATTATATTTCCTAACGCAAATAATTTGCAGTCTTAACAATTTAGTAGTTTAATTTCATTTGTAGTGTGATTTTGTTTGCGTTTGGAAATCTCTCTCTATGAAATATGATGAAAAATGAGATTCAAGATATTTGCACACCATCCATTGTCAACTGTTGACGACATGCTATTACCATTGTATCCAAAATCAATTATAGAAAGCAAAGACAAAATATGATAGAAGCCCAACAAATAAATACACGAAATATTTAAGTTCATAAAGGAAACAAATATATGTATATTTATATATATTTTTTTAATTTCAAAATGAATTTAATTCTTTATTTTCTTAAACACTTTCTTCTGTTTGTGAAACAATCAATATTAGACTTTTGTTTTATATTATTTTTTTACGCATGCTTAAGTATGGTATTTATGTTAATGTTAATTGTATTTGCTTACGGTTTATTTCACAAACATAAATTAAAATAGATTTGTTTTCATTTTATTATTTTAAAGAAAGGACAAAAAAATAAAACAATACAGATCAGAAATATTGCATTTAATATCTGATTAATAATAATTTTTAAACGATAACTATTACCACTTCCTTATAATTTTGCTTATCTCAATTGTAATCTTAGATTTTTTTATATTTTGTGATTTTACTTTAATTTTCAAGAAGAAATTAAGGTTGTTGTTAAATTTGTTTTTGTTTTGTGCCTTAGTTGGCATTTTTATTCTTTTTTAAAATTTTTATTGTGTTTTTTTGTATATTATAAATCTATATAAGAATTTTGTTTGTATTATTATATAAGCCTAAACTAATGAAAAATATATGCTTGATATATATTTATTTTTATATATGTATATAATTATTTTACTTTACCCCAAAAGAATAAAAAATAAATCATACAAATTTTGTTAATTTTTTTTGTTGTTGTTTCTTTTTGTACATTAATTCGAAAATGTACAATAAAATTGTATAGCTTAACAAATATTTTCTTATAATAATAATGTTTATGTATAATTTGAAGTTTTATTTTAGTGAGTGAAAGGACCGGGTGATTAATAATTCTACACAAATGTATAAAGATTACAAAAACTGTTATTACAAAAAAAAAGTATGAACTATTACCATTAGCTGAGCAGATTTGCATGAACGAAACAAACTATTAATATAATTGTATGTGTTAAGTCGAACAAAATAATAAGTTTAAAATTTAACAAAAAAGAAAACGATTGCAGAAACAAAAATTGTGTTTAATCAAAATTGCGCTCACCACTTTCAACTACTTATAATACTCTAATAATGCTTAAGTGATTTAAATGTTTAGCACTCTTCGCCCGCCGTTCCGCATTGCCATTATTTTGTCCTTCCTAGCTGCATCTCTGATGAGAAAATGAATTTCTTAAGGTGCTCGCCAACTTTTTTTTTTCTTATCTAATTTATATTCCTAAATCTTTAAAAGTGTGTTACATGTGTGGTTTTGTGTGTTAGGGTACTAAAGTTGTTCTACAAGTGGCTATTTTTATATTGGGGGGAATTGATATAACGGAGGGAAAGGCTAAAAAATGCTACACTTTTACTTTCGACTTCTGGTTGGTCGAGTTCCAGACGTTGATGGTGTTGAAACTGATGGTGTTGTGGCTACTCCAGTTCGAATCTTTTTGGTTGATGTTGTTGTTGCCGTTACTACAGAGGCTTTGTTCACCACTTTAAGAGACTCTTGGCCTACAGACTCTTCAGTTTTGCTGGTAGTGCTTACAATGCTAGAATTTTTCTCGACTCCTATTTAGCAATTAGACAGTACAAAAATTTTTATTTTATTATTTTATTTTAATGTATTTCATACCTTTAGCTGCCTTGATAGGAGTTACTGTCGTGGATTTTTTTGATGAAATCTCTGGTGTTGTATTGGTACCTTCAACTGCCCTTCGTTTGAGAGCTCGATCGTTTCTACTATTGACTGAAGATGCTGATGCAGGGGTTTCGGTCTATTCAAAACAATAATTATAAAATTTAAGCTTGTTCAAGTAAATTTATTATAGTTTGTTGATTTTAAGAAATATGTTTTTAAACAATAAACAATTTTTCAGTAGCAAAATAGTATTTTCTATGTATTAATACGCTTATGAAAATCGTATGAAAATCATTCGGTATACTTGTTTCCATAAATACTTAACGGACATGCATGAACTATATGTATACCGGTGAAAAAGTTTTATCCCATAGATGTGCAGAATATAAAAATTATCTGTTTATGCAACCTTTAAAGGTAAGAAACGGTTACTTTAATTTTTTGAGATTATTGATTTTTATCTTTTTAAGAGTGTTCCGGACTGAAATGGTGATTTCATGAAAAAGATTGTGAAGCGTGTACTTGTCCGATCAAAACGATTAAAGTGTCTATGGAAAGATAAACTTATTCTCTAGGACATCATTGGAAAAAAAAATAATTTTGTGTTCTAGTTTTTGGTAAAAGCCTCTAAGAAATCCAAAAAATGGCAAAAATGCCTGTTTTTCAAAGCAAATGTAGCTTACACTATTGCATCTTTTGCAAAAAAATGTTTAATAACATAAAATTCCATATTTTTATTAAGCCATTATTGAAGAAAATTTTTGATTTTGTACCTAATAAAAATTTTAATAATACAAAATAAAAATTCTTGTAAATTTTGAAAAAAAAACACATTTTTGAGAGTCAATTTTGTATACCTAACGGTATTTTTTTGACAATTTTTTTTTTAGTGTATAGAAATCAATCTATTCACGATTTTCATTAATTATATAATCACAATTGTATCATTTGATATTGAAATTTTTAATTCTTAAAAGGCACTTTTTAACAGAAAATTCATGGAAATTTGGAAGTTAAAATCAGTTACTTTTAAAAAATGGTTTTTTTAGTACAATAATACGCCTACTAGTGACCAATTACTAAAAATACAAAGTTTTATAAAATAAAGTATCTCATGAAAGTGAAAAAAACTGGTCTTATGCAAAAAAAAGTTAGTAAATGACTGGTTTTGTTCAGTTCGGAACACTCTTAAGGGTTTGATGTAAAAGAATTAATTTTCTGGGGGATGGTGGCTACAATCGATTTGGATTTTTGGTGAAAAATTGAAACATCTTAGTTAGTGTTCTTTGAATAAAATTACAGTTTCATTTTTTGTATGCGCAAAAATCACTCAAAAAATATAACTTCATGCATGTACATATACAGTATTTTTAAGTATACTTAGCTTAAATGGTGAATAAAAATCTTTTTTTTTTTGTATAAATATTTAAAAAAATTGTTTTAGATCGTTTGATTGTTTCCACAGCGATGCCAAATTCTCAAAAATACAATTTTGCCTAGAACGTAATTGGATCTGCACAGAGGTAAAAACGCCACGCAAAACTTAATTGGAAATTTTAGCTTCAGAATTAATGATTAATAAATTTTTACAGCGGATTTAATCAAAATAATGCGCTTAGACCAGAGTTGGGTAGTAATTATTATATTTTGTAATTGATTACAGGGTCAATTACAACTACATGTAATCAGTAATTGACTTTTTCCAATTACAATAACATGTAATTTAAATGGAAATTTCCAATTACTATTGCATGTAATTTTTAATTAAAAATTTTCAATGTGAAAAATTAATTGACGACAAAAAGTAATTGAAAAAAACCTGTAATGATTACTTTTTTTTTGTAATCATTACACACAAATGTAATTGATTACACAAAATATCACTTACATTTAAAACAATGTGAAGGAAAAACCTTTGCGTACCATTTATTTATATTTTATACGTTCATATTAGGTAAATAGGCATAAATTAAAGATCGTTAGAAAGGTTTATCCTCCAGATGTGAACAAACTAAAAATCGTGCTTGTACATACAGGGTGTCCTGTAAATAATGGATAACCTTGCAACTGGTTGTAGCAGGCCTTATGACCTCTCCAGAAAAAAATATAAAAAAAATATTTTCCCTGTGGTTACTATGTTATGATGTTTTTTTCCAAAAGTTGTTAACAAGTACTACTTTCCTCGAATACGTGAACGCGCTACGACCATGGATGAACAATTTTTACTATTTGTATATTTTTTTAATATTCTAGAATAACTGTTGTAATAGATGGGTGGTAAAATTTAACAGTAGTTATTGCATTTTTTTTATTATAATTTTTTAAAATATTTTTTTCAGTCCAAAAATGTATTTTCGAAAAAGTTTGACCACCTCTAATAAATTAAAATTGTATGAGAACATGAGTGGCCAATTGCTTAAAAAAGTTGTCTATTTAATGCACTTTTCAAAATGGTGTAACACATGCTTGTGTATTAACGAAATAACCAAGAAAATTTGTCAATCATCTAATAAAGCTGCTTTTAACATTTTGGCAAAATGTCTATCAAAATGTTACAATAACCTCCAAATTTGGGTTGGACAAAAATTTTCTCTTTTGATGTGTAAAGGGGTTCAGTGCAAGTATGAAACTCGATTTTAGGTGTTGAAAGCCAAACCATTTGACCACCATATTGGAAAACGAGTTCTAAAATGTTTTCCATGGCAACTTAAACTTAATTAGTCTTAGAAAAAAAACTTTGGTACAATATTGTAGCAAATTCAGTTCTCTTCAATTTATGCTAACATACTTTTTACCCTAAAGTTATAAATAAATAGTTATAATCAAAAACATATGAATTTTTTCAATGTTTAAATTTTGATTATAACCTTAGGGTAAAAAGTATGTTAGCATAAATTGAAGAGAATTGAATTTGCTACAAATTTGTACCAAAGTTTTTTTTCTTAGACGAATAAAATTTAAGTTGCCATGGAAAACATTTTAGAACTCGTTTTCCAATATGGTGGTCAAATGGTTTGGCTTTCAACACCTAAAATCGAGTTTTATACTTGCACTGAACCCCTTTACACATCAAAAGAGAAAATTTTTGTCCAACCCAAATTTGGAGGTTATTGTAACATTTTGATAGACATTTTGCCAAAATGTTAAAAGCAGCTTTATTAGATGATTGACAAATTTTCTTGGTTATTTCGTTAATACACAAGCATGTGTTACACCATTTTGAAAAGTGCATTAAATAGACAACTTTTTTAAGCAATTGGCCACTCATGTTCTCATACAATTTTAATTTATTAGAGGTGGTCAAACTTTTTCGAAAATACATTTTTGTACTGAAAAAAATATTTTAAAAAATTATGATAAAAAAAATGCAATAACTACTGTTAAATTTTACCACCCATCTATTACAACAGTTATTCTAGAATACTAAAAAAATATACAAATAGTAAAAATTGTTCATCCATGGTCGTAGCGTTCACGTATTCGAGGAAAGTAGTACTTGTTAACTTTTGGAAAAAAAACATCATAACATAGTAACCACAGGGAAAATATTTTTTTTATATTTTTTTCTGGAGAGGTCATAAGGCCTGCTACAACCAGTTTCAAGGTTATCCATTATTTACAGGACACCCTGTATATAGCGGTTGAGGTATGTAACGGTTATTTGAATTTTGGCAGTGTTTTTGATTTTTATGGCTTGGGTAAAGAAGTTTGAAGTTTTGGGAAATGCTAAAAAATATTTCTAGGATTGGGGGTGAAAAATTGGATTTTTTTTATTTACCGTTAAGTTACAGTTTTAAAGTTCTTAAGATATCTAATAGCAATAATAAGAAAAAAAATTATTCAAAAACAACGAGAATGCCTACTATGTGGACAGTGATACTTCTGTAAAAACTTTTAAAAATTATCCACTAGTCTCAAAAGCATTTGCCAGATCCTTTGACGTCTTCAGCACCAGTTGAGACATTGATAAAACACTTTTAAAGATCTTTAATTTATGCCTATTCACCTTATATGGACTTTATAAATGGTACGCAAGGATTTTCCCTCACATTGTGTTAAATTTAATTGATATTTTGTGTAATCAAATACATTTGTAATCATAACAGGTTTCTTCAATTACTTTTTTTTTTTTGTTAATCCAAAGTAGAGAGCCAATTGCATAACTCATTAAACAAAACCAAGAAGCAACTTTGAATATGTAAATATAAGCCAAAATTGCTTTCGATTTGAAATATTTGGCAATACAATAATGTGTGTAAGGAGCTATAGCTCCGAAAACGGCCATTGATCGAAAAAACGACTATCTTGCAATGGGGCATTTCGCAAAAAATACAAAGCCCCGTTGCCCTGTTTTTAAAACGACTACAACCCAATGTTGCAAATAGACAATGACAGGCAGGCGTATAGACAGTGACAGGCAGGCGTCAATGTTAAAAGTTTTTTTGAACAACAGTAACCTTTGGATGGACCTGTTTGAAGTTTAAATAAACAATGGTCTCAGTTGAATTATACACTGCGGTTCACTTGAATAAAGGCAATTTTTTTTGCATAAAAGCTACTGTAAAGTCCCGTTAATTGCATGCATTATTAAAATTCTTAAATGAAGTAAGGTTTCGGAACTTCTGAAGAGAATGCACTCAAAAAAAAACACTGCACATGTAGGAATTATCACACGAAAACCCGGCAAACGGAAAAGAAAAAGTTCGGATTCGTCAGTTGATCTGTAATTATGGGATGTCACCGGACGATGATAGTTGAAGCGGTGTGCGCATGCGGGCTCTTTTTCTTTTACTTTGGTTTGATCGCCTGACTTAGGCAGATGAAGAATGTCTACCCGAGCGGTTAGACTTTTTTGCTATTCGGGCGACTGTATTGAACGGATACACTTATGCCGTTCTCGAAAGATGCCGGAAGTTGTTTCGGATTCTGATTTGAAATGCTACTCTGTATGAATTTCGAATCGAAAGAAAATGTTGTAAGGAATTACATATTTGAAACATTCGAATAAATGTATCGAGACTCGTGTTGTTATGTCAAAAATGACATTGAAATGCAACGACAAGTCAAGTTTCATTTGTGATGTTATTTTTTTTTGTAAATTTATTTGTGCATTATGGATATTTGATTGAACTATGGTTTGAAGAGGAGAAGGATGTGCTTAAGAGTTTTATTTAAAAAAAAATCGTGTCTCAAAAAAGATCTCAAGATCTCATTTCTGCAAATGTTAATATTACATTGTGCAATTACTTGCATTTATGTATTCTTTGTTGTTATATCTGCTTTGCATTTGTTGCTTTGCCGATATTGCATTTAGAAGTTTGGCCATATAGCTAACTGATCAGATTCAAGAGCAATGAACATGAAGCACAACATACACTCCTCGTCAACTGAATACGCACAAACATTTTTTACTTTATCCATTTTTTCCAAACAGTGATGGTTATTATGCCATCTGTTGATGCTATTTATTCCCTTAAGATGTTAAGCAGATAATTCCGAAAGAATTATCCAAAAACAACCGTGAGTTTTTCTTCAACCACTTGCAAAGTGTTTTATATGCAAAGTAGGAGTTTTTTTTTTAGTCAACTGAATAGGTACAACGCCATTTTCTTCGTTGTTTATAAGTTTTTTGGAGTGCTTGACAGTTTAAATTAACGATTTTAGTGTTTTCAGTAAAATTTAATTCTTGATTTCAAATTTTAAGAAAAATGGGTAGATCTACGTGTCTTAACAGTGTTGAAAAAGCTAAAATCGATTTACTTAGAGACCAAGGCCTAACTGCACGTGCAATAGCTGATAAAGTTGGCCGAAGTTTTAATGTAGTTTATTCTTACTTGAAAAATAAAGATGCATACGGCAAAAACATGAAGGGGGGTAAGAAAACAGCAACAACAGCAGCTGAGAGACGAAGAATTTTAAGATATGCATCAAATTCTTCTGATTCTGTGGCAAAAATAAAACAAAAAGTCGGCGTAAACGCAAGTTGCTCAACAGTATTAAGAGTAATCAACAACTCAAGCCATCTTAAACGAATGAAACTTAAGAAAAAACCACCACTTGACGAGAGACGGAAAATGTGGCGATTAGATTTTTCAAGACTTCACATGAGTTGGAAAAAAGAATGGTATCACGTGGTTTTTTCAGATGAAAAAAAGTTTAATTTCGATGGCCCTGATGGGTTCAACTTCTATTTACACGACTTAAGAAAAGAAAAAAGATTTTTAAAGCGCCATCATAGTTGTGAAGGAGGTGTCATGATATGGGGAGCAGTCAGTTATTATGGAACAGTTGAGCTCGAGGTTGTAACATCAAGAATGACAGCAGCTGGGTATAAAGTAATTTTGGAAAGAAATTTTCCTAAATTTTCTAACATCTTTGGACCCATAAACTGGACCTACCAACATGATAATGCGCCTATTCACTCAGCGCGCATAATAAAAACATGGATAGAGGAGCAACAAGTGCAGTTGCTTCAATGGCCGCCGTACTCACCTGATCTAAACATCATAGAAAATGTCTGGGGATGGTTAGTACGCAAAGTTTATGAGGGTGGTCGTCAGTTCGAAGACAAAGAAACCTTAATTTCTGCAATCAAATTAGCGTGGAGCGAAATTTCGTTAAATTACATTAAAAAGCTATACGATTCCATGCTGGATCGAGTTTACGAAGTAATTAAAAATAAAGGTGGAAGTACCCACTACTAAACTTAAACAACTTGTTTCATTCCATTCCAATACCAATTTTAATTTTTGTACCTATTCAGTTGACTCAAAAAAAAACTTCTACTTTGCATAAGTTACACTTTGGAAGTGGTTGAAGGAAAAACTCACGGTTGTTTTTGGATAAAACTTTGAAATTCTGTTATTTATATGTTACGAAAATGTTTACCATCAACAGATGGCATAATAACCATCACTGTTTGGATAAAATGGATAAAATATATTCAAAAATGTTTGTGCGTATTCAGTTGACGAGGAGTGTAAATGAACGATGCACTGCTACTTTTGAAATTCTGAAATAAATTGTCAACTTTTTATAGCTTACTTCACGCATTGGTGGACCATCTGCATTCAAAAGGTTTAATACATGACTCCTAGAATAGGTACTTGCAGTTTTCCTTGCGTCTGCAGTTTTAAATATCCCTATTCCATTGATAAATCCCCGTAGGAACACATGAAATCAACGAGAATATCAAACTGTTTGGTAATTGGTACATACATATTTACATATTTTTGAAACTATGGCCGAAAACGTCATGCATTTGCAGAATGTTCTTTAACGCAAACTGCTTAAGTCACATGTTTGAAAATATCATCTGCGGTGCAGCTGCGCAGTTAAAATAGAGTTGACGATACAAAAAATTGAGAAACCAGAGAGCGTGTTCGTAAATATAAAATGCGTTTGCGAGTAAATTTGTAAATTGAATAACGTTCATAAAAAAACACTGGTTTATATATTTTTTGCAAATAAAAATTATATTTTAACTTCCAGCAAAACTTTTCCGCATGATAAAAAGTTATCAAATGAAATTTCCGAAATTCGAAAGCAATTAGAAACGAAATTAGGGTTACTAAGTGCCAAAATTTCTGATTTTCGAACAAATGTGTCTAGAAAAAAGAAAGTCGAATAGCCCATTCCGATTTCGAGTACAAATTTTCCGAATTCGAACGATTTAACTTTCGGATTATAGAGTAAGGCCCCAGTATCAGTATCCACTTTTCTTCATGTAGGTGACATTTTGGTACCATAGTGAAACTTAATAATTAGTATTTTTATTTGCCAAAAAGCAGACAAACAATGTATTTCATTTGCATGAGTACTCTTTTATAAAACTTATGGCGTTTTCGTTTGGTTATCCGGAAGAATCCTGCGGACCTCCCGATCCAGAATACCAAACGAATAAGTTGCAACTTTTTTCCTGATTCTGAAGTTTTGGGTTTGGTTGATTTAGTGCACTTGGTTGTTGCTTTTGGCTGATGAAACGTTCACACAGCTGTTTCTGTGAATATTGATATTCCTCAATAACAGCAACGAATGTCTCCACCTTGGTTTTTACTCTGAGTAAACTCCTTACCCAAGCAATAATTCCACAACATGGTATGAAGAATAATGGATAGGATAAAATAAAGTGGACTCCCTCAAGTCACGGGATATCAAAATTAGTTTGAGTTCGAGAGATTGTATCAATAATTCGGATTAAAATAAAATAATACAATACATAAACAAAATAATACAGTATGGACATTTGAGGGGAGTGCAAACATTATCACTAAACAGTTCCAGTAAGGACATTTGTCCTATCCATTTTTTCATACTTGTTTCATTTTAACTCCAAATTTTAATATAATACACAACCGCAATTTCCAAATGAAATAACAAAAAAAAACTCTATTTGACGGTTCAATTGTGTGCATGCGTGCGTGTTTCTGGTTTTGATTCTTTGTGCCCTATTACACGACGACTTTTGAGTCATGACCTTTTTTCGAAATTCAATGAGAGCGAACGAGAAAAAACATCTGATCTCACACTCATTTATTTTCGAAAAAAGTCATGACTCAGAAGTCGTCGTGTAATAGGGCACTTTCTTCAGAAGAAGAACTGTCATTTTGTGCTAAACGAACCTTTTCAGAATGCTTCCGGACGCTTCCGGACGACTGAACGAAAACGCTATTATAAAAACACTTTTATTATTTCAGTCATCGAAATGGTTTTCAATCATCAGCTGATTAAAAAAAATTTTCGAAACTAATTTTTTTTTCTCAAAAACCACTCTATTTATTCTAAAAAAGAGATAAACAATTACTATAAGTAGAGGCTACCTTTAATTCAGTGTTTTCTTCGAAAAATGTTTATGAATGGTAACTTCCATAAAAACTTTTTTTTATTTTCGATTTCTTAAGAACTTTATAACCGGTCCTTACCATCTTTTAAGTGAAAACTACATTAGCGACGTTGGGCGATTGTTAAGTTTGTCTAGTATTTGTTTTCTATTATTAAAGTGGACTTTTCTGCTTCTTGCACCAAATGCGTCGATTGTAAAATTTAAATTTTGTTTGCTTAAATCCAAATTGGTACAGGAATTCAGATAGAATTCTTTTTTTTTGCTCAACTTATTAGGGAGTTGTTTCAGCAACAAACAAAATGTATTTCATGCTTTTGAATATTTATTATATTTACAAACATACATACATATATTCATATTTATATTTATGTATACAATTTACGACATCGATGCAACACCTTGGCTATTTCCAAAAAGCACCATCAACATATCTCTAGACAAAACGCGCAAGGAGAGCACACATCCCGACATCTACAGAAAAAAATTTGCTGAAATAATAACTACAGGACAATTTGATTGCATACTATACACAGACGCCTCGACAACAGAAGAAACACCAAGTTATTGTGTATATAGATACGACAATAAATGTGACAAGATCATCTCACAAAAACTAACAACCCCAAACCAAAGTCCTTTTGTTGGAGAGGTAATGGCATTGGTTGACGCATTCAAAATTGCCAACGAAAGAAATGATAAAACCGCTATTTGCAGTGACTCTTTGAGTGCAATACGAAAGATACTTAACAACAAAAACAAAACACCAATCTTTCATCTTCTACGTTCAATTATCCGCTCCAACTTCCCAAGAATTCACTTACACCCCTATTACGGTTGTCAATTATCAATTTGATATTTGATAAACCTTGAAAATTGTTTTTTTAAACTCAATTTATCAATAAACTGGTCAACAATTCTTTTATATTTTTTAATTTTCTTGTTATTAGCAACTGTCTGCATCATTCTCAATTATCAAAACTTTTATAAGATGGATTTTTAAACATTGAATTTTAAATTTATCAACTATCAAATTGATATTTGACAACCGTAATAAGGGTGTTAATATGGTCCCCAGGACACACAGGAATTCCAGGAAACGAAAAGGCAGACACTACAGCCCGTGAAACCATCAAAATGCCATTGGAATTTATAATACCCCCGTTCGCATCATCTATGTTCAAAATTGTCTCAGACAAAATACGAAGAGAAGCAGAAATACGTTGGAATAACTCCAATTCCTTTTTAAGACGACATAAGACAACCTTAGGACAAGTGACCTACAACGAGTCATTGAACCGATTACAATCGGTGCAGCTCGGATAAGGCTAGGTCACACCTTGTTCAATAAAGTTCATCTTTACAAAAACGAACCTACACCACTTTGCAGCTTCTGTCAGGAAACTCAGACCTTAGACCATGTTCTTCAAAGATGCCCATTAACAAGGATTCACTTCGCAAACAACATCCCATCGTTACAAAAACTCCTAGACACAACAATTCATCCAGATAACTTACAGCTTTTCCCACTACTAAATAAACATAAACTAAATCAAATATAAACTACATAATATATGTATATATTAATTTCAAAATCAAAAATCTACTTTTATATTCAAAAAACATAAACTACCTATATTCTTACCACTATATAAATTGTACTCATTATCCTTCTAAATTTTCTTATACATAACTTACATTCAAATCAAATTAAATTATAAATTTCATGTATGTATATTTAAAACAGCCATATGGGCCTAGTACCCCGGCGCTACCTATTCCGGACGATATAAATTTATTTGTATTGTTACCTGTGATAAAATAAAATAAAATAAATTTTTTTAAATTACAAGCCTCTTCAACATCAAGTAAATACGCCCCAGTCATGCTTTTTGTTTCCATATGCAAAGCATTGGAAATTTGCTTCAATATGGTTTCAAAAAACCTGTCGGTCAAATGAAGCCCATTTTCATCGAAGTTTGGGCGATTTGCGTCCAGATGCAATTTTTTTTGTATGGCTCCCAGTCCTATGACGATTTAAAACAATGAAATTATAGTAGCGAACGAGTTGAGATCGAAAAGATTTGGAGAAAAAAATTACGCTACTCAAGAGATCACTCCATTTTTACAAATGAAATGGGTAGAACGGGAACACCAAACTTTTCTGTACTTTCTGTCAAATCACCTTTCTTTTGGCCTTTTCAAATTAGTTCCGTTCTCCATTCTATAGAAGTGACTACGAAATTTTTGCAGAATGATCACGTATGTATTTCACTTTGTTTGGGTGCCAGTTATAGCAAAGCAATCATTGAAACTCATGATTGAAAACTTAAATTTTTAATTTTGAGACATAGAAAGCATAATCCGACCTTACACCAGGCAATATTATTGCCCAAACAAATTTTGCATGAATGGGTCGCCCTTATGTGGGCCTTACCCCTCCCTATATAAATCTCCTCTGATCACAGATCAAGGAATCTGAGACCATTTGAGTGTATAGTTCACCCTCCAAGACTGTTTAAAAAATTCACAGTTCAAAGTGAAAAACGGGTTTTTTAAAGTCTAGTAGGCCCATGATATATGATCAGAGGAGCTATATCTTGGGAGGGGTGAAAATCAATTTCGGCTAAGACAATTTCCAACGAAGTTAAAATCATATTTTGAACTCGATCTACTGTTTAATCACTAAAGCCCCGGTTTAGATTTTGATTTTTAAATAACCTATACTCAAGCTTTCGACGCCTATACTTCTTTTTTTGCTATCACTCACACCAAAAATCTGCTGTGGGCATTCGATCTATAAATTCATTATAAATAAACAACAATTATTTGAAACATTGCTTACCTTTTCAGGCACGGATGTTTTCGATCTGGACGTGGTTGGTGTCAATGGGGAAGCTGCTCTCGCTCTAGCTAGTGGCGATCTTTGAGCCCTTAGCGACTTAGTGGTTTGTATTGCATTGCTCAGGACAGATTTTTTACGGCCACTGGTAGGCTTGTATTCCATATCGACATCCGAATCATCATTATCTTCCTCTTCACTTTCGTCATCGCTCGTATTACTGTCACTACCGTCGTAGTTTTTCCTTTTCTTTTTTTTAATCAACACCGATTTCTTTTTCTTAGTTGGTGATTTAACTTTGCTTTGACTACGGATTCTTGCAGAACGACCCCTCTTTCTAGAGCTACTTCCTCCGATTGCACTCAGAGATAATTTCTTTTCAATTTGAGATTCATCTTTGTATAAAGAAATATCCACTGCAAGAAAAATAAATACAAAAAAAAAAATAAAACAATTTAAAGAAATCAAAACTTCAATTTAAATTCAATTCAAACTTACACCCATCTGGATTTTCCTCAGTAACGTCGGGTCGGGGAACTATTCCTTTCTCAACATCTATTGCTTTTTTCAAAATATTCTCGATACGAGCTTTTTCGGATTCTGGCAATCTAAGATGACCCTTCTCTATTTTTTTTAAGTCAACAGTCGTCAAGACACATTCAATATCCGTGTGATCATAAAAATCTGGTATAAAAACAGAGTTGTCTTTTTTGTCCTCTGACAACCAACGGATGGTTATGCGAGGCGAAGAGCGGTATACATTTTGCAGAGTCTGACAAAGGAAGAAACTACCTTCAGCATTGCGAACTGCCATGTATTCATTCTTGTAGAACACAATCAACTTGTCCTCATTGGACATGTGAGGCTTAGGCGAGTTCGAGGCCTCGCTGGCTGACAATTTTGTTATAAACGCCAACTCCGGCAGGGGACTCTGATAGAGAATGGTTTTTAGACGATGACGTTGGCTCTTACGATCGCTAGGTGTTGACGGGGTTGTTGGCAATGCCTTTGATTTCTTTATTTTATTCTGAGGTTTTTTCTTTTCAGCTTTTTCGGTTTTTAACGATGACAGAAGTGGAGGAGAATGGATGACTTCTTTTTCTTTTTCAATTTTTGCTTTTGATTTAACAGAAGAATCTTTTTTCTTTTCGGTAGTTTGTCCAGAAGCCTCTGCTAAAATTGCAGCAGCGGCAACTGCTTTGGACTGCCTGGGTGTTTTTAATTTTATTGATGGTTTTTCCGTTTGATTAGCTTTAGCAACTGTTTTTTCGGACTTCTCTTTCTCAGGCTTTTCAGTTTTTTTTCTATCGTCCTTTTCGACCTTTGTGGCAAGTTTTTCCGATTTTTCGACCGTTTCGAGCTTCTCGGACTTATCTGTTATTTCCAAAACTTTTTCTTCTGACGTTTTTGCATCATTTTCTTCTTTGTCTTTAGGAGGAATTTCAACTGTTTCCTCTTGTTTCTCGTCGGGTCTTGGTTCATCTACTGGCTTTTCTGGTTTTATCAAATCGCTAGACTGTTGTTCATCACTCGATGAAGATGTATTATTTGAAGTGTCATTGGATTTGTTAACTTCTGTCGATGACAGATCACTTGCTGGACTTTCCTCTTCTACTGAAGGTTTGGTTTTATCGTCAGATGTTTCATGTGGTGTTTCCGTTAAGGGCGTGCAACTCTTTTTCTCTTCGTCTGGTGTAAGTGGTTGTTTGTCAATTTTGTCGGTGGACTTTGAATAAGCATCTTTAATCTGAAATTATACAAAAAAAAAAATATTTAAAAAATAGTCACGCATTTAAGTGTATTCCAATATCCAAAAAGTTGTAGAAGTGAGGTTCTTTGTATATACTATCAATACTGATTTTTTAGTAATTGCTAAATGCATGCTTTATTTTACTACAAAAATCAACTTAGCAGCAATTATCTGGTTTCAACAGTATGACTCAATGCCAAGGTTAAATACAATGCAAAACAAATCTTATCTTTAAACTATCAAATTGGCCTTACGTATTCGTTATCTTCTGGCTTATCAGCTTTTTCCTGATTGGGTGCAATTAATACAGGCAATTCTTCCATCGGAGCTTCTGCAGTAGGCATTTTTGTGGTTGCAGGCAAGTCGTCTTCAGCAACGCTCTCACTTACCGGCTCATCAACGCTTCCGCCATTCTTGGCTTCTGGCTGGGGTGGAGATGGCGACTCTGGTTCGTTCAATGGACGAGCGGGTGATTCCTCAACCGAACTGCTTCCACCTGATTCAGTTGGTTTCTTCGTGGGCGGTGCAGGATCAGGCGATGGTACATGCGACGGAAGTATTGGTGGTGCAGGTGGTGGAACTTGTGCTGCTACTGGTGGCGAGGGGGTTGCCTTTACTACATCATCAGTCGCCTCCTTAGTCGGTGGTAGCAAAGGTATCAAAGGAGCAACTTGTTTCTGATTAGCCTGGCTTACAATAGGCGGCTTAGCTGGCGAACAACTCGATATAGAAACAATACTCGCCGACGATAGCGGTGGTGGCTGATGATGATGATGTTGCTGCTGTTGCTGATGCTGTTGTTTGGTCAAAGGCACAGCACTTGTTTGCAATTTTGGTTCTTGCTGATCATGGATTGCTGCAGCTACAAAAGAGTTTACTGCTGACGTGTTTTGCTGCATTTGTTGAGGCTGTGATTGACTGCTCATCTTCTGATAGTGCGAGGGGAAGGGTGGAGGGATCGCGCTCACCAATGGACCTTTGTTACCTGTTGGATTGTTGTATTGGTTGGGAATCGAAATTGGTGGCACCTTGTTCTGCAGGTGATGATGAAGATGAGCCGCAACTGGAGCATTCGGGAGTGAAACCGGCGGCTGTTTAGCTGGCAAAAGAGAAATCGAGGGTGGCACTTGTTTGGCCGACGATGAAGAAGAGCCTTTTGTTGATAAATTATTGTTTAACGCTGCGTGCTGGGGTGATGGAACCGGAGTGATTTGGGTGCTGGGGGGAAGATTTGGTGGTTTCAATTGGTTAGCAAGGGCTGTGGGTGGTGGAGGAACACCAACTGCAGACAAGGACGCCTTGCTGTGAGCGGGAGTTGGTATATTATACTTCTGAGAGTACTGCGACTGCTGCATCTGTTGATTGTGTTGTTTGGTGCCTTGCAATGTGGAAGCGCTGGCCAACGCCGATTGGGCGTGACTCTTCTGCTGCAATTGGTGTGGGGACTGCTGCTGAAGATGGGACTGCTGGGGCTGTTGATGATGTTGCTGTTGTTGCTGTTGCTGCTGCTGTTGTTGTTGTTGCTGTTGCTGCTGCTGTTGCTGCTGAAATTGCAACTGATATGCGTGTAACTGTTGCATCAAATTAGCTGCTTGCATTTGTTGTTGGAACTGATTTACACTCGCTAAGGATGGTGCTGTTGCATTGTTTCCATTGGACTGTTGCTGATGATGCTGCTGGTAAGTCTTGTTGAGCAAATCCGCGGCTGCGGGAGTTCGAGTCAACGCCAAGGGTTCTCCACGTTCTTTGCTTTGTTGCATTTGCTGTTGGAAACGTTGTTGGAGTTGCGGGTTGGACAAGAGCAACTGCTGCTGCTGTTGCTTGAGCATCTCATAGTGCTGTTGCGTTAGGAACGCATTCAGACCCGCCTGTGACGATTGTGGCAGTGCATTTTGACCGTGCACCAGATTCTGCATTTGCTGCTGGATACCTGCAAGCGCTTTAGCAGCTTGCTGCGATGCTTGGTTGCTCGGAGCACCACCACTGTTACCGCTTGAACCCTGTTTCTGGCTGTAACTCATTTCTGCATTAATGAATGTTTTGGAATTCAGAGCAGAACACACTTTTTGCTAACGCGCTGTTTTCCAAGAAATGCTCCACACTACAAGATTCACACTTTTGATTCTGTTTTTTTTTTTTCTAATTTCTTTTAGTTTCTCTTTTTTTTCTAAGCAACTCTCCACTTTGCCATGTTTTGCTTTACTTCTTTTATTTCTTCGACAAAAGACTACGTAACAGTTTTTATCCCACCAAAAAATTTATTGTTTTTTCTTGTATTTACTGCTGCTGCTACACAATTCTAAGTCAACAGTGCCAAGTGGAGCACACAAACAACAACCAAATAAAACAAAAACCAAGAAAAATAAAAACAGAAACTAAATCATAGCTTTTTTTATAAACAAGTTTTAGCTTGTTCTAGATCCACTGGCCAGGCAGCAGCAGTACACCACCATAGGGGCAAAAATTTGCCATAGATTCTTGATCTTTTGATTTTTTTTTTCTTTGGAGGGAAGTCTCACTAGTCAGAGTCACAGACGACGACACAAAACAGAAATAGGCAGGGAATGAACAGAAAAAAAAATCGTCACAGGAATATTTAAATTTTTTCGATCCACGGGGAGAATAGTTCCAAAGACTAGCAATTTATATTCGCTATTTGCACAATCATTTATAGCTACTTTAAAATATTCTTAATCCACGTTGATTTATTTTTTGAGCAAGAATTTATTTATCCTAGATTTTTTTAACTTGATTGTGAGATTTTTTCTTGAAAATTTTGAGTCGAAGAAAATTCACTGTAGCCTTTGGCCGAAACTCTACACTCTCTACAAATTTTTGATGGCGTCCATCTGCTGCGCATGAGGATGTAATGTGCGAAAAAGAGATAAAGAGATGGTTATTTTTGGGAACAGTGAGGTGCGATGCGATGTATGGAATATGGATACGAGTGTGGTATGTAACCGGCACTTTCTTCCAAAATGCTGTGGGGAAAATTGTTTTCGCTTGCGCATTCTGATATCTAGGGATGTGTTGGAAGGGTACTGTAGTTTATTGGGCGTGTTTCCTTCCATCGGGCCTGCACACACGGAATGATTTCTGGCAGCAGAAAACAGTCGGAGAGGGAAGTGAAATGTGCGGTATGAAATGGCATAAAATCTTCTACCCTGTTTGGGGTGGAAGAACGAAGGGCTCAATTTTCCTTTAAGACAACCCGAATTTTGACACGCGGATAGTCTCATTCGATAGATAAAACACTACTTTGCAAATCTAATACATCAGCTGTTCGCTTCCAGCTTGTAGGCAAATCAAATTGACAGCTGAGGATTGACTTCTTTATTTCATATTCTCTGGTAATCACTTTGATCGTTTAGTCACTTTGAATTCTAATTAACAAATTGCAAAATTTACGCGTGCCACAAATACAAGAATTCCATACAGGTGAAAGTTAAATTAACAAATTAAATGTAAATAAATGTTGGCCAATTTTATTATTTGTCAAACGAAATTTTATTCATAGCAGATCAGCTGATTATGACAACAGATTTTAGGTCTGTTTGGTAACAGATTTCGTTTTCGAAGTTTCATAACAGAAATGCATAAAAGGTCAAACTCCTGAATACCAATAATAAGAGATCTTTTATGGTGAAAATCTTTTATGGTTGATAAGTGCCCTATTACACGACGACTTTAGAGTCATGACTTTTTTCGAAATCAAATGAGTGCGAAGGTGAAATCAGATGTTTTTTCTCGTTCGCACTCATTGAATTTCGAAAAAAGTCATGACTCTTGAGTCGTCGTGTAATAGGGCACTAACAGAAAATTCATAGCAGAATAAAAGAAGTGGCAGAATAGGCCTATATAGCAGTGTTCTTTTGCATGTCCAAATAAAATTGTGTGAAAAAACGACAACAAAGCAAAACAATTTACATGTTAAATACAACAACAACTATGTCCATTGTCCATACAGAGTTATGCTATGTTCCCACCAAAATGAAATCCGAGATTTCGCTTGAAAGCTTTTGATATTTTGACCGCTGGAATAAAGTTTCATACAAATTTCAACGAAATCTCAATAAAAACTCTGGATTTCAACGAATTCACCAATTTGAAATCTCGAAATTTTATATCTGAAATCTATGATTTCGTTTCGGTGGGAGCATAGTAGCCGCGTTTTATTATCACTCATTGGGATAAAAGACAAACTTTTCTGACTTTTATCATAAAAGATTTCAACAGTACGCAGGAATATAAAGTAAAAATGTATAATTTATCTTTTATTTCATCAACAAAATGTTTTTAAAAGATGAGAAATGTAAGAAAATATATTAAAATACCTAGGTACAGTCAAACTTCTTTATAACGAACCCTCAAGGGACCAACAATTTGGTTCGTTATAGAGAAATTTAATACAAAATTCGCAATAAAGAATTTTTCTGAAATTATTGAAAATATTGTTTTTTTTTTTAATATCATATAAAAAACAACAACCTTTTTTTATTTTCACAAATGGACAATTTTAACGGAAGTGCAGAACTTTTCGCTTCGACATTTTAAAAGAACTCGGAACAACGCACTTGAAATGCACAAATGGGCTGTACTCTTTTTTGTTTTTGCAGTTTTTCAACGCAGAAAAAATCTGATGAGTTCAAGAGCGTAGAGGTAGCAAAGATGTGCAAAATCGAGGAATTCGCAAAAACCGAAATGGTTTTATTTGCAGAAAATTGTGAAAAAACTTTGTTCGGAATTTCGTAATAAGGAAACAATTATGATGCTGGGTCCCAAAAATTATTTCCTTATAAAGAGAATGTCGTTATAAAGAAATTCGTTATATTGAAACACATTTATATAGGTTATTTATTTAAGGGGACGGGGACAGAGTGGCGGTTCGCAATAAAGAGATATTCGTTATAAGGAAGTTCGTTATAAAGAAGTTTGACTGTATGTACATATGTTTGTATTGATATTATAAATCAAATACAAAAATTGAACCACAATTATTTTTTTTTATGAAAACACAGGAACACTTTATGGAACCAAAGATAAAAAAGTAATCCCTTTGAAATTCCCGATGTACATTATGTCGATGTAGCTTCTCGAATTGGATATATTTAAAGAAAGCATTTTAATAAGCTAATTGCGAGCCACAAATACGACAGTTTGGTTTCAAATCCTTAGAAAAAAATAAATAAAACATTTTAGTATTTTTCAGACGAATTATTTTTATTATATAAATTGAAATAGGTAGATACATATAATTCAAGCAAACAAGAAAATAAAAACAAAAACATTTTTTAAGACGGAAACAGAACACTGGATGGAATTATAGTTGAAAAAAAGTAGGCACTTGCTCTTCTAGTCACTCAAAATCTTATTTACAAATTGTAAAATTTACGCGCACCACAAATAAAACAATCCGTTTCAAATACAGACAACAAGTTAAAAAATAAAAAGCAAATGTAAATAAATGTTGTCCCATTTTGTTATTTCTTGTCAGACGACATTTTTATTCATAACAGATCAGCTGATTATGACAACAGATTTTAGGTCTGTTTGGTAACAGATTCAGTTTTCGAAGTTTCATAACAGAAATTTATAAAAGATAGAACTCCTGAATACCAATTATAAAAGATCTTTTATGGTGAATATCTTTTATAGTTGATAACAGAAAATTCATAGCAGAATAACAGATGTGGCAGAATAGGCCTACATAACCCATATGGTTCACCTCGTGAAAATAAAACGATGTGGGTTAGTGCAAAAGCAGTGCTGTATATCAGTCTCTTTTTTTCTTATGTTTATTTGTTTTTCATGTAAGCACTTGTCTCTTTTCCTCTCTATTCCGCAGACTCTCCTGTTTGCCGACGACTCCCTCACGTACGCTAAGTCCATGTCACCTATATTCGCAGCTAGAAGAGTTGAAGCCCACATAAGACTTCTATACGAGTACTACCATCGCTGGGGCTTCAAAATCAATTCGGCCAAATCCGAACTGATCTGTTTCAGACGACCAAGTAGCTCGGGAAGTAGAAGAGGACGCTCAGCCACCAACTGCAGGAACACCAAGATCACCCTTCCCGATGGAACTCAACTGTCAGCAAGAAACAACGTGAAATACCTGGGCATACAGTTCAACGAGTTATACCGTTTCAATCCCCACACAGCAGCTGTATTAAGAAAAGCCAACTTCGCCTTCCATCGCATCCATCCGCTAATGCGAAAACAGAACGGACTAAGCCAAAAAACGAAGCTTCTTCTTTACAAGCAGCTCATCAGGCCAGTCATCACATACTGCTTTCCCATCTGGTACACCACGACAAAATCACACATGAAGAAGCTGGCAATATTCGAGCGGAAGATTCTGCGGATCTGCACAGGACTACACTTCGACAGGATACGAAGAAAACACGTCAGCAACAAGAGACTCTATGAAGAGGCCAACATTGTACAACTAGACAGATACCTCATCCAATCCAGCAGAAGATGTCTACGAAATATGATGAACCACCCGAACCCTCTTATAGTGGGAATTGTAAACCAGCCAAGACATCCCAACCAGCGGTACCTCGAAGCGATGGAGCTGCTAGAAGAGGATATTATCTCAACCACCGACGAAGAGAACATTCCCTTCTACGCTGACCCAAGGTCAGCTCACTACCGTGGCTGAAAGCCTCACCATCCCCCCAACCAATCACAACAATGACAACCGGACCTGAACAATCCGAGAAATAAAGCAGCCAATAGATTAAGAAAAGAAATAAACATAAATGACAATTAAATATAAATTTTGAAAAAAAAATCTCAATGTAAACAGTTAGGCCCCCTATTGTGCCAACATATTTTATGTAATAATCAATGTATACTTTAAGATAACTAACATTAAGCAAATTGTAAATATTAATCGTTCAATAAAAAATCTTGTAAATCTTGTAAATCTAATCCTCTCTATTCCTTATACTGTTGACAAATCGCTGACATCCATTCACAATGGTAAATAGCCCTCCGCCGGCCAGAGTGAAAACCTCTATCTGGGTTATTGAAATTAACCTCGATAGAAACCTAGATCCCATGTTGTTTTTGTAATACATGTTAAAAGATAACCTCGACCCAGACCCAGAGATAATAAAACGCAGCTAGTATTAGCTAAGTCCAGATAATTAACTGGAGTTAACCCTGAGGCCACACGAGCTAGTAATCGCTAGCGAGTTACTAATACATCGAAACTTTTCCTACTCGCTACTCAACTGGCTTGCCTTTTTCGAAACTAGTTGTGAAGCGAGTAGAGCGGCAAGTGATTTGACAATTAATTGTCCAGTTTATATTTCTGAGGGCTCAGAGAATTTTCCCAGTTTTGCTGTCAAATGCTAAGTAAAAAAATGTTTGCTCCGTCAGCTCAGTGAGCGCTCATGAAATATAAACTGAACAAATGTATGTACCCAACTTGCTAGCGAGTACTCGCTCGTGTGGCCTCCGGGTAACTTTTGTCCCGATAAAACGGTATTGTCAGACTACCATTTGTCGTTGTGTTATCGATAATTTTTGTATAGAATTGTCAAATGTTTGTTGGTAAGATAGTTCGCCATATTCTAAAAATTCGCTGGCCACAAACTATATCAAACGAGGAATTGTGGCGCAGGACAAGCCAGGAGCGGCTGGACGTTGACATAAGAAAGCGTAAATGGCAATGGATTGGTCACACACTGAGGAAACCAAACGATGAAATTGCAAAGCAGTCATTTGAATGGAATCCTCAGGGTGCACGGCGGGTTGGAAGACCAAGAACAACATGGAAATCAACAGTTCTAGCAGAAGCAGACTCCCAGAGAAAGACGTGGCCACAGTTAAAATATCTATCTGCAGACCGAGAAGGATGGAAACGATTTGTTGGCGCCCTATGCCCCAACCGGGGTTACAGGACTTGATGATGATGAAGATAGTTCAGAACAAAATGTCAGACCAAGGCAAATGTTGAAATGTCCCGATGTTGTTTTTTCGCCAAACTCCATATGGACATACAAAAAAACGCAGCTTATATGTCAAATAATGTCATTGCATGCTAAGTACTGCCAGATGTACTCTTTTGTTTTGGGATATTTTTTTTCTGGATTTGTTTCGGAATTTTCAGATTTTAGTGTTCTTTAAAAAATGCAAAAGAAACTTTGCATACATCAAACACTGCCCCACCTCAAATCCTATAATGAGCCCAAGCAGGGGGGTTGCATACATACCTAACTGTTTATACGCAGAATACTGGGCGTTAGTACTGTATTTTCATAAGCGAAATCTTAAACTCAGTTAAAATTCAGATTTTGAGAAATAAAGCCTTAACTACATTGGCCAAAAAAGTGAAAAAGTGAAAACTTTCAAACTCATTTTTGAATAATGTTTCTCACTGTAAAACTAATTAAAACTATGCAGAAAGCTTAAATTTTGGTTTAAAAACAATTTGTATATTCTTTTTCACAAAACAACTAAGCTAGCGGGAAAAAAATATTTCTACTTTTGTAATTTTGGAAAAAGTTGGCAATGTAGCTTAGCCTTAACAGTTATTAATTTTATTTCGATTCAATACCGTAGCGTGGCGTATCCACAATATTTTATCATATCGAGATTTCATTGATACCAGAACTTTCTGCCAAATTGGCAGAAAAGTCAGAGTAATTGGACCTATTCGGCGTGATCTTTTATTCTGCTATTCTGTTATTCTGCTATGACTTTCTATACAAAAGTTTAAGCTGTCAATAAATCTTTTATGAATTATGATTTTGGCATTCGGCATCATGCTTAATCTGTTATTAAATCTGCTAAAAAATCTGTTATCAACTGCCAAACTTTCGAACTCAGAACAAAATCTTTTACAAATCGTATTTTTGGTATTCAGCGTGCCAAGATCTGTTATTAAATCTGTTATAAATCGTAAAAGAATAAAAGACAAACTTTTCTGACTTTTATCATAAAAGATTTCAAAAGCACACAGGAATATGAAGTAAAAAGGGATAATTTATCTCTTATTTCGTCAAAAAAATGTTTTGAAAAGGTGAGAAAATTAAGAAAATATTGTAATATTTTCTCAGGTTCGTTAATAAAACTTATTTACTTTATTCAAAACGTCCACTTATTTATTTCACAAGATAAAACACTTTACTTTTCTTACTACAAACAAAACAATTTATTATTCACCACTGAAATTAATTCACAATCTTTACTTTTCACTTTTATTACAACCAACTTTATTCTTTCACGATTAAAAACAAACTGTGTCGCTGCCGTTCAAACCTGTGCCTTTTATACTTGTTTTCCAAACTCTCGAAATAAGGAGAACGTTCTGGTCTCTGCTTCCAGAGCTTTCCGTAGGGGAAATTTCCCAATAATTTCCCTTCCAAAAGCTTTTATTTGACAGCTGGTAAATCTGCTATAATCCGGCAGATGGCGCTTCCTTCGTTTGAGAGTTGCTATAATTATAGCTAATTAGGGTATGTTTGCACTGCGACCGTAAGCTTTATTGTGTCCGTTTGTTTGCATTTCGGAGTCGTTATAGTTCAAATATGGAAAGTTATTACACTGCCCCCCTCTTAGGATTGATCGTCCCGAGCAAATCCATTACTTCCATCACCATTATAATGATGTAAACGGTCGCTGTGAACTACTTTTAGTTTGCCTCTTAATCCTCTCTGAATGCGGTAGACGACATCGTTTATTCGTGTTACAACAGTATAAGGGCCTTCCCAATTTTATTGAAGCTTCGGTGAGAGTCCCTTCCGACGGTGGGGATTATAAAACCACACAAGGTCTCCCACTTGGAATCCTGTCGTTGTGGCTTTTGCGTCGTATCTTGTTTTCATCCGATCACTCGACAGCTTTATATTTGCCCTCGTCCTTTCGTGAATGTCAACTAGCTTTTCTTTGAGGTTGTCCACGTAGTCGTCTATTCCTTGTGGCTCACTTGTATAACATCCAAATTTGATTTCGCTTGGTAGTCGTATTGTGCTCCCGAGCAGGATTTCTGATGGTGTATGTCCTGTTGAGCTATGTACCGCACTTCGATAGGCCATCAAGAATAACGGAATATACCGATCCCAGTCTCGTTGGTTGTCGCTTACAACTTTGGAAAGGTGTTCTTTAAGGGTCCGGTTGAATCGTTCAACCATCCCATCAGATTGTGGGTGAAGCGGTGTTGTCCTCGTCTTTTTAATGCCAAGGAGTGTACAAACTTCCTGAAAGATTTTGGACTCGAAGTTCCTCCCTTGATCTGAATGGAGTTCCATAGGTACACCAAACCTGCTTACCCAGTTGAAAACAATCTGATCCGCGACTGTTTTGGTTTCCTGGTTTGGGATGGCAAATGCCTCAGGCCACTTGCTGAAGTAGTCCATTACTACCAGGATGTATCGGTTTCCGTTTCTGGTTTCTGGAAAAGGGCCTGCAACGTCTATTGCAATTCTTTCAAAAGGCGTGCCCACATTATACTGCTGCATCTTACTCTGAACTTTTCTGCCTGGTCCCTTGCTTGCAGCACAAGTATCACATTTTCGGCACCATTTTTCGACGTCTTCTCTTGCATGTAGCCAGTAGAATCGCTGCCTTACCTTTTCCAGTGTCTTATTGACACCCAAATGTCCTCCGGAAGCTCCATCATGCATCTCTTGAAGAACGTCATTAACTTTGGAACGAGGTACGACTAGCTGCATCACATATGATTTGCCGTCTGTGGACTCCCATTTACGTCTTAGTAATCCTTCTTGTACATGAAGCGAGTCCCATTGTGCCCAATACGCCTTAAGAGTTGGACTTCTGTCAGAGATGTCACCCCATTCTGGCTTCTCTTGGTGTTCCTTCCATGCAAGAATGGGTTCAATATCCGAGTCTTCTTGTTGGGCAGCTCTTACTTCTTCATTACTCCAACCGTAAATGGGGTCGGCTCTTAATCGCTGGATGGAAGCAACCTCTTTCTCTTCTTGACGTGTGCAGTGCTTGCAGTCCGGTTTGCATGGTCTCCGAGATAAGGCATCTGCATTTGAGTGCAACCTTCCTCTTCGATGTTGGATCTGGTAGTCGTATGTCTGCAATCTCTCAATCCATCTTGCCACTTGACCTTCTGGATTTTTGAAGTTCAACAGCCATAAGTGCGCCATGATCTGTTCGAAGAAGGAACTTCTGTCCATAGATGTACTTATGGAAGTGTTTTGTTGCCGATACTAAAGCTAGAAGTTCTCTTCTGGTCACACAGTAATTTCTTTCTGGCTTTGAGAGCACCTTGCTGTAATAGGCAACGACCTTTTCTTCTCCTTCGTGGACTTGTGATAGTACGGCACCAATTCCCACGTTACTTGCGTCAGCGTCGATGATGAAAGGTTTCCCTGGTGTCGGATAGGCCAAAACTGGTGTATTGCATAGGCGCTGCTTAAGTTCCTGGAAGCTTTTCTCGCACTCGCTTGACCATTTGAACGGTTTGCCTTTCTCTGTTAGCTGATGCAAACTTTTCGCGATCCCAGCAAAATCCTTCACAAATCGTCGATAGTACGTGGCTAGACCAAGAAAGCTCCGGAGTTGATGTTTATCCTGTGGTGTTGGCCAATTCTTTACGGTGTCAACTTTTTCAGGATCAGTCTTCACTCCTTGGGAAGAGATGATATGTCCCAAGTATTTTACCTCAGACTTGAAAAACTCGCACTTGTCTGGATTCAATTTCAAGTTTGCTTCTCGAAGCCTCTGGAACACGGCCTTAAGGTTTCCACAATGCTCATCAAATGTCTTACCATAAACAATGACATCGTCCAAATAGACTAGGCAAGATTTCCAAGTAAGTCCTTGTAAAACGCACTCCATCAAACGCTCAAATGTTGCCGGAGCGTTGCATAGTCCGAAAGGCATCACTTTAAATTGCCACAGACCATTTCCTGTGGAGAAAGCCGTCTTTTCTCGATCTTCTGGATGGATTTCTACCTGCCAGTAGCCACTCTTTAAGTCCAATGTTGAAAACCATTCAGCACCTTCCATCGCATCCAGAGTATCGCTGATTCTTGGCAGAGGGTAGCTGTCTTTCTTTGTCACATCGTTCAGCCTCCGATAGTCCACACAAAATCGAGTACTTCCGTCCTTCTTTTTGACAAGAACAACTGGGGATGCCCAAGGACTTTTTGAGTTTTCGATTAGCCCATCTTTCTTCATGGTCGATATCATCTCTTCAACTTCGGCTTGTTTGGCTAATGGGAGACGTCTTGCTGGTTGTCGAATAGGTCTTGCATCTCCTGTGTCGATTCGATGCTGCACCAGTTGTGTTCGACCAAACTGCCCACTGGGTGAAGAGAGTATATCACCGTACTCGTGAAGGAGGCTTCCAGCAACACTTAGCTGACGTTCAGTTAATTTGGATGACTTCAGAATTTTTGCCTTCATAGAGTTCACTTTGCCGGGGTCCACAGATTTTTGTGCGTCAGCTTCTGTGATCGTAGTTATGGCGGAAACAGATTCACACTTTCCAACAATTTCTCCTTTTCTTAGCTTAACTTCGTACGGTTTGATGTTAAGTATCCGTACGGGTACCATGTTGTTCTTTGGTGCCACAAGGGTCTTCCCTAGGATGATGTTTTGGGAAGACTGTTCAGAGTCTGGTTCCACCATTAGGTATCGATGGCTACCCAAATCACCTTTTATTTTCGTCCAAACGAACACTTCTGAGGAAGGTGGCAGGCATATATCTTCTTTTATGACAGTCCTGAGAGTTGATGAGTTTTCATTGCCGTAAACCATAGGAATCTCCACATTTCGGTACTTGAGAACTTGCTTCCCGATGTCGAGAATTACTCCATGCTCTTTCATAAAGTCGATTCCAACGATGCACTCGTCACATATATCTGCTACCAGAAACAGATGTGAAAACTCCAGTTCTGCCAATCGAATTGTAAGACGAACTTCCCCGTAAACTCTGGCTGCCTCTCCTGTTGCAGTTTTCAGGCGGTAAGTGTTGGTGTTATGCAGCCATGTCATCTTCACCAAGTCCTTTCGAACAATGGAGGCAGTGGCACCGGTGTCGATCGTAGCCACTTGCTTTTTGCCGTTTAGTGTTGCCTCCACAGTCAGACTTTTATTGTTTCGTTTCGTCTGTGATACCTGGATGGTGGTTCTGGGGCCATCGATACCAGAAACTAGCTTCTGCCCCTCGAAGTTGGTTCTTACTCGTTTCCCGGTAGGAGTATTGACATTGTTGTTGTTAAAGTTTCTGCTTCCACAATGTTGACATGCAGGTCTTCTAGGTGGCAATCTGCACTGGCGTTGAAGATGTCCGGTTTTGTTACAGTTCCAGTATCGAGCAGGTCCATCTCGCTGGTTCCTTTGGAATGCAGTTCTCTGGCAAGAACACTCCTCAATTTCTATTTCTCTTACCCGATGAACTCCTTGAGAAGCCTGTTCTGCTGCTTCCATAGTCAGGGCGAACGCTAATGCTTCAGGGAGCGTGTGTTTTCCAGCCGTTCGAATTGCTCGCTGAAGGTTGATGTCAGAAACAGCACGAACAAAGGCTTCTGTTGCGAATTGGTTAATGATTTCATCTCCTGCAGCTGGATATGCCAGATGCGCCAGTCGTTCGATGTCTGCTTGAAGCTGTTGCAGAGTTTCTCCCCTTTTCTGGACTCTTGTATTGAGTTGAACACGGAAGACTTCTTGCATATGGCCATCTCCAAAGCGTTTGTCAATGGCCTGAACAAGAGCGCTGAAGTTGCCATTCTTTTCTGCTGGTATGGTTTGCAGCAGCTCAGCAGCAGTTCCTCTAAGAGCAAGCGTCAGAGCTATATATTTGTCTTCGTCGTCCCAGCCGTTCGTTGCTGCAGCTGCCTCAAACTGCTTCTTGTAGATTGACCAAGAAGTTTGTCCATCGAAGGTTGGTGGATGCATCTCCTCTCTCCTAGGACAGTCACCAGAACTTTCTCGAACCTTCATCTTCCTTACTTTGTCTAATTCCTTGGTAATGGATTCAATTTTATCTTCCATATTTTCGAACTTTGCTTCTACTGTTGACAATTGCTTATCCACAGTTGAAAATTGTCTATCGACTCGCTCGTCAAGGGCAACAATTCTGTTGTCAAAGGCATCTAACTTACCTTCGAGTAAATTTGTTTGTTCTTGGAATTGTTGAAGAAGATTCTTTTCTTGTTTTTCGAGCAGACTCTTTTGTTCTTGGCTTTGTTGTTCTAGAAGATTCTTCTGCTCTAGGCTTTGCTGTTCGAAACGTTCGAGAAGATTCTTTTGTTCATTGCGTTGTTCTTGGCCTTGTTGTTCTAGAAGATTCTTTTGTTCTTGGCTTTGTTGTTCTAGAAGATTCTTTTGTTCATGGCTTTGTTGTTCTAGAAGATTCTTCTGCTCTAGGCTTTGCTGTTCGAAACGTTCGAGAAGATTCTTTTGTTCTTGGCTTTGTTGCTCGAATCTTTCGAGAAGATTCTTTTCCTGGCTTTCAAATTTTGCGAGCAGCTGAGACAGCATATTGGTCATGCCCGATGTACTTACTTGGTCTTGTTGTTCTTCCATTTCAATGTCGAATATAAACGTGTCTGGGTTTTTTCCACATCTTCTTAAATCTTCTTGCAGACGAATTATAAGATCATTCTTTGTTCCAGCAGTAGGAAGATCTCGCTTATTCAGTTCTGCCTTAAGTTCCACTAAATTTAAATCATTCAAAGATTTACCCATTGTCTTTTTTTTTCACTTTCCACACATTAAATTGAGTGCACAGATAAAATAAGTTTTATCCCACTTCTGACACCAATGTAATATTTTCTCAGGTTCGTTAATAAAACTTATTTACTTTATTCAAAACGTCCACTTATTTATTTCACAAGATAAAACACTTTACTTTTCTTACTACAAACAAAACAATTTATTATTCACCACTGAAACTAATTCACAATCTTTACTTTTCACTTTTATTACAACCAACTTTATTCTTTCACGATTAAAAACAAACTGTGTCGCTGCCGTTCAAACCTGTGCCTTTTATACTTGTTTTCCAAACTCTCGAAATAAGGAGAACGTTCTGGTCTCTGCTTCCAGAGCTTTCCGTAAAAAGCTTTTATTTGACAGCTGGTAAATCTGCTATAATCCGGCAGATGGCGCTTCCTTCGTTTGAGAGTTGCTATAATTATAGCTAATTAGGGTATGTTTGCACTGCGACCGTAAGCTTTATTGTGTCCGTTTGTTTGCATTTCGGAGTCGTTATAGTTCAAATATGGAAAGTTATTACAATATATTAAAACGTATTTTTGCATGTATATTATAAACAAATAAGAGAATTTGAACAGTTATTTTTGTTTATGAAAGCACAGAACACTTGATTGAACCAAGACCAAAAAGTAATCCCTAGATTTTCCCGATGCATGCTTCATGCAGCTTCTCAAATTGGACAAATTTACGGAATTCAAATAAGAAGCAAATTGCAACAATCTACGCGAGCCACAAATACCTACGACAAATGAAAATTTATTTTCAAATTAAGTTGAATCTTAAAAAATAACTGCAAACAAATGTTGGTCAACCATTTAATATTTTCCAAACAAAGTATTTTATTTATAATTTCAAATAAGAAGGTACATATTATTTAAACAAAGAAGATAATAAAAACAAAACAATTTTGAAGAGAAAAACACAGAGCACAACAACTATAAGCTTAGAAAAAGTAGTCACTGTGATTATCTAATCACTTTGAACTCTAATTTACAAATTGCAAAATATACGCGTGCTAGAAATATAACAATTCCGTTTCAAATACATCAAACAAGTTAAATAATAAATATAAATGAAATGTGGGCCCATTTTTTTATTTGCCAGACGAAACTTTTATCATAACAGATCAGGGGGTCAATTCTCAATCTGTGAAACTGTGAAGTGATAAATATGATAACGCCTTCACGCCAAATGCGATTCTCGAACTGTGAAAAAATGAAAGCAAATGCCAAAATGTCTTCATATGATAATTCGTTTATCACAATCATTTCATTCTGTGAAAACCTGTGAAAAGAAAAATGATAAACACAAACAAATTATACTCATTTGAAACACCCAAGTCACCATCTTGGTCTTTCTATGACGTCACAATCATCTTTTTCTATGAGCAAGTGGTAGCATGTTTCATGCAGAGAATATGAAATAAAGAAGCCAATCCTTCGTACGTTTCACCCCCCAAAACCCATTTGTTTACATTGTTGTATTTGTAATTTCATTTCGTGTCGAAGAAATAGATGTGAATTGCAACAACAACAAGACCTGTGCTGAATGATGTGCTGAATGACTAGTTGATTCTATGTGTGCGTTTTGCACTGCTTTTCACTAATACTTTGCAAATCTAATACATCAGCTGTTCGCTTCCAGCTTGTAGGCAAATCAAATTGACAGCTGAGGATTGACTTCTTTATTTCATATTCTCTGGTTTCATGTTAGTACTTTTTAGTACTCACTTTGACAGCTGTTTTTCATAACGAGTTCGGGAATCGCCTTGCGCGTGTTTGTGAAGTGATAAAATGATAAAACTCTGTGAAAACTGAAATGATAACTTTGTTTTCATTTCACAGATCGAGAATTGACCCCCAGCTGATTATGATAGCAGATTTTAGGCCTGTTTGGTAACAGATTTCATTTTCGAAGTTTCATAACAGAAATTTTTAAAATATCGAACTCCTGAATACCAATTATAAAAGATTTTTTATGGTGAAAATCTTTTATGGTTGATAACAGAAAATTCATAGCAGAATAACAGAATTGGCAAAATAGGCCTAAATGTCAAAAAACCCTAAAATAAAACGAAAACGTGTAAGAAGATGTTCATACGAGCTTAATGTGAGGTGACTCATTTTGACGTCTCTCTTTTTTGTCTCATTCCTATTTATTAGAAGAAAAGAGATGACGAGGTGAGGCAGAAATTTTCAAAAAATTTAAAAACTTCAGCTTCACTTGGCCATCTCTTTTTTTCTAAGCGATAAGAGTGAGAAACAAATAAAAAACGTCAAAATGAGTCGCCTCACGTGAAGCTCGTATGAACACCATCTAATGTTCGGTGTGAACGGTTTTCGAGATTTTGAAAAGTTTTCTCCAAAAAACCTGTTTTGAGGTTTGGTGTTTGTAATTAACTACATTCCACTACTTTTTGCAATGCAAAAGTGAAAAAAATACAATACGCTATCGAAACCTTTCTGCAAAAAAGAGTATGAAATTTGTGTTGAGTTGAATGCACTCAAACAAGCTGCATTTTATTATCCCTCAGATCTGATCCGGATAAAATTATCATAATAGGTTTGTTTGGTTACTTTTGTAGCACGAAGTTCAAAAACTGTCAAATTATTGAAAGAAGGGGAAAATTCTTTCATAGAGGGGAAAACTTGCTAAAAGTTAACAAACGCGTTAAACCAGTTTTGTATCACTTTTGTGTACAAAACGTCAAACATGACACCACACTATCAAACACCACAGACAAATCTTAAGACACACACAAACAAAAACACACACAGACGTGGATTTGACTGTTGTTTACTTTTCATGGAGAGGAAATTTCTTGTTCTCTCAATTTGCTCTCTCGTTGCTTTGGAGTTAACAAACAGGAATTTGTGAAATGTAGTGCGACGTCGCACGAATTCGTAGTAAATTTCAGTAACCAAACAGACCTAATAAAACAAACAGGATCCAAGCGCGACAAGAGTGTTATATACCTATCTCCGTTTATCCTTATGTTTCTGTATTTCCTTTCAACTCTACTGTCTATTTTCTCTCATTTTCAACACAAAAAGCGATCTACCCGTCAGATAAAAAACTAATTTTTGCAAGGAAGTACTAAGGGTGTGTGCTCAGAATAGATTTGAAAATCCAAAAGCCAAGTAGGATTTTGTGTTGTTTTGTAAGCATTCGCAAATTAAATGAACCAAATTGGAAATAGGTTTAAAGTGCCTTTCACATGAGCCGCGAACTGCGAATGCGAATAAATTTCTTTAGGCAATTCCAAGCGCAAATATCAAGAAATAAGTGTTTTAACTTATCAAAAAAGTGAATAAACGACCCAATCTACAATTTTAAAAAGAAAACACGAACAAAATTTAGTTTAAATTGTTAAATTTAGCGTTTTTATATATTCTACGCGACCACCGAGATATTTTCTGCAAACTGCCAAACACTTATTCACAATCCACAACATTAGGACGCATTCCACAAATCTGCGAATGAAAAATTCGCTCGAATTTAACCTCAAATTTTTTAGCACCCATTTTACTGATTTATTTTGTATAACTATTCACGTCTGTCGGCGACCACTCATGTGAAAAAAATGTCAAAACTCACGACCATTCGCAATTCGCAGTTCGCTATTCGCAGCTCATATGAAAGGCACTTAACCTAAACGCAAATAAAATTAACCCAAGTGGAAATAGATTCAACCCAAACCCAAATATAGTCAGCCCATATCCCAATTAAATTAAACAAAACGCAAATAATTTAGCCTATTAATAAATCATTTTAACCAAAACGCAAATTGAATCAACTCGGTCTCAACATTTTGTTCCAGCTGTGTATGGTGAAGAAATAGTATAGGCTTATAAGGGCCAGTTGTACAAATTTAACTTGAACCTTGAGTCAGCTGAACTCGAGTTATTTCCTAAACCAGGTTTAACTTTGCGTGCGTTGTACAACTGCGAGTCAAGAGCGAGTTAGCTGAACTCGAGTTAAAATTCTATTTACTTGAAACTGGAGTATATAAATGGCTTAAGTCACTATCAGCCACCCAGTTTATTATTATATTTCATAAATCATCATGAATTATTTCGCAAGGTTTAGTGCTTTTTTTATATATAAATTAAAGTAGAATATTATTAAAATAATTGTACTGTCCTCATAGGATGAAAAGAGATTTAACTCGGTGGAGTCGTTGGATGCATCTGCGTTGTAGTAACACTGGTTGAAAGTGGGTGTGCAGCCACGACTGCTGAGATCGTTGTCCTCATCGTCTGCTTCCACTTCGTCATCGTCTTCGTTTACACAGTTAAGAGAGTGGTCAATGGGTAGTATTGCATTATGACAGTGGGGAAAAGAATATTGAATGTTTTCAATATCAATTAACATTTTTTTAAATAAAATAAAAACAAGATTTTAAAATGTTGTTGTTTTTGTTGATCGTTGTTTGACGCCTGTACGTCAAGGAGAGAGGTGTCACTCATATTTTTTTTTTATTTTTGTTTACTATTTGTCTGAGCTGTCAAACAATTCCAATTAAAGTGAGAAGGCATGTATACAAAAATAAATTAGCATCAAAAGAGTTAAATATTAGCCAATCAAATGCTTGAACCCGGGTTCAAGCATATTTAACAACCCCCAAAAATCGGAGAGTTAAATTCTGCCTGGTTCAGCGGTGAGTTAAGTCCTAAACTCCGATTGTACAACACTTCATTCGAGCTGAACCAAGTTTAAATCTTGAACCAAGGCTTAACCACGATTGTACAACAGGCCCTAACAGTAGGAATAGTTCACCATAAGATTTTGACAAATCCCGAATTGTAAATTCAACTAGTTCTGCGCATTTGTTCAAGAACTTACCGAAAAAAATAAAAGGCCAATGTCTTAATTATGGCTTTTTAACATAGTTAGGATGACCACGTTTAACTATGTATATTTGGGTTTTGTTTAAATCGAAGAATTGCGTATGGGTTAAATCTATTTGCGCTTGGGTTAAATTTATTTGCGTTTAGCTTAAACCTATTTGAGATTTGGTGAGTTAAATTTGCGAATGCTATACATGTTCATATGCAAATCCAATCCAGATCAGATCTGGGGGAAAATAAAATACACCTAATCGATATCTAGGCCTACGCAGATCAAGCTAAAATTTTGCTCCCAAACAAAAGGCGTGCTTTATTATCATCGGGATCTGGGGCCCAATTCTGCAAGTGTGAGTTTTTTTCTGTGTACACAGAAATTCGTGTACACATATCGATTTTTGTGATTCCGCAAGACGCTGTTTAGATTGGGAAGGCTGAGACCGGTCTCACGGCGGTTTCTGGACAAGAGAAGTGGGGGGTCAGGGATCATAGACATACTATATATGGACTGCTAGTCGAGTTTCATGTCCATACAAAAGTTGTATTAAAAGGAGCTCATATCTTCTTAGCGACTTAACTGCTTATTGGAGCAAAGTGGTAAAATAAGGTAATAGTTTCCTATGCCATCTCTTGCCTCTTGGCCTAAACAAGCTTTTTTTGCCATAGAAACTAAGGCCATCTATTACTATTACTTATAAGAAACATCAGTTATCTGTCCAATTCAAATCCACATTTTGACATTTTCTGACGTTTCTGAACTATTTATTACAAAAAATATAAATTTATTTGCAATAAATATAAATTTATTTGTATTTTGTGTTGCATTTGATTATTTTCACTTTAAGATGCAGTGGTAGTGTTTGGCGCAGAGAGTATAGAGTGTGTGCTATGGCAATAAAAAGCAATAAGAACACGACGGAAAGTATTCGGGATTGATTTGAAAGAAGCTAAAGGACAGACTGCCCAATTAACTGACGGTTTTTGTCACCCATTTGCCTTTCAAGAACAACTTCTGATCCAAGGAACAAAAAATCATCATCAAGACTCGACTTCAAGATGGTCTCAAAACCATTCCATCTTCATACACATACAATCAAGATGACGTTGATTGTCGCTGGCTGGGTTGATGGATCCACTGAAGGCTGGGACACATATTCGTCAATACCACACACTGGACACTTCGTAAGGAATGCCCACCGGAAGGAAAGCGAGATCTCTTCGTTCGATGTTCTCACATCTCGGACATCAGATAGCTTCTCGATCTGGTGACAAAACCCCATGCGTAGTGGAAATTTATCGCAAAATGAAGCACACAGTGATGATCAATTGCATCACAGAAGGAAAGTTACTTACTTTAACATTTACTTTTATTGCATATTTAATGGTTGGGCAAATCGTGGCTGTAAAAGATGAAAAACTTGTGAAAGTTTATTTAGTAAATGGAATTTTCAAGACATCGGAATTCGTATTCAGCCAAGGAAAATCTAGGCAAGTTTTCTTTAACAAAAATTGTTTCGAAACTGCAATACATCTTTTTATTTATTGTGTTTTCTAGATTTCATTTATCCAACAGCGCCAACTCTTATGTCTTAAAACTAAAACTCTTCAATTTTTATCCAGAATATATAAAGTTCAGTTCGATTAGTTTTTAGTTAAAAGAAAAATATATAAAGGTAATCCCGGATGTTTTATTTTTTTAATCAAAACATTAACTAAACTTTTTCTTTCATATTATCAATTGAACTTAGCTTAGATACAAATGATATTCGCAGTGCTCTCAACCCCATGCCTGAGTGTGATTTCACAACAAATAAATCCTTTTCTACAGTTTTAAATCAGAGGATCTCTGAAATGGGAAAGAGATTACTTTTCAGTGGTTTATTGCGTAACGTATGGTATTCTAAAATAGACATGAATCCAGCATGCTTTTCTGATTTTTACTTTCGTAAAAACCAATAAATTTATTGGTTTTCGATTTTTATTTTTTTTTATTTATTATTTTATTTAGATGATTTTTGAATAAAATTAAAGCAAAATAGAAACAATACTTTAAGTATATCTTTATTGATATTCTTCACATTATCAATGGTTTCTAAAACTGAGTCTTACAACATTTATTGTGTATTTTAATTACTAGATCTTTACGGACTACAGCAATCAAAATAACAAATCTGCACATGTGCTGTAGACTTTGAATATGTTTAAATCTAGATACAGGATTAGTTAATTATATACTCGAATGGGCCCATGCTCTGGTCTTCTATGCAAGAAGAACATCTTCCACCCACTCTTAGAGTGTTCCACTGCTTTTTCGATGAACTCAGTCATTGTTTGTGATTTGAATTTAGCATACGAACCGAATGAGAATGTTTCTTGGTCTTGCTGTATTTCCACATGACGCACACAGTTGTTAAGCTTGAAGCTAAAAGAAAAAATATAATGATCATCGGAACTATCTCGAACAATAAAACTGCCATCGGGCTGATTTGAGAGACAATTTTTTTAGCAGCTTAGAAAGTGGTCCCCAATACCATCCGTAGTCCTTGAATTTGTCTATACTCGATGTAAGATGAAATGAACGTATGTAGTTCAGTTTTCTTTCTATCTTTATCATCGATATCAGAAAAGTTTTCTTGGGTTTCAACTCCTGCTGTAAATTCAGCTTTTTTCGGCAAAGGTAGCAGGGCTCGCGACTGAAACTTCCTTCACTTATCATCAGCCGATTCTGGTTGTTGATTCGTTGTAGTCGACTGTTTTTTATTTGAAGATATATATTCAGTGGAATCGGTGGAATTGGCTCTGCATCGATTATGGCTCTTACGAAAACGAAATATACTACAAAACTTTTATTTCAAATTCAACGTAAACTGTGATTTCTTTTCCGTTTGAATGGTGTTTATTTTACTTGTGTGATTATTATTATTTATATTGTTTATGTTATTGTTATTTGATACATCACTGGGGTTATCGCAACCGCTTCCTACAACTAATTTAGTATTTTTAATACTGGCCGAATTGGAAATGCCCTTTGAGCGATTAATTGACACTTGCTTTAAAGATGAATGCTTATTAGATCTAGGTGTTATTATTTTACCGCCACCATTTCCTCCGATGACACCACCACCACAAGTACCATTCTATGATCGATAATGTTATACTATGGTTGGGTTGGGTGTTTTGCTGGTAGCCGTCGATTAGTTGGCCAAACTACTCGTTGTATTGTTTCTCATCGGTATGCCCTTAGCATCCGAATACAAAGTGTGATAGAACTGCTTCAATTCGTCAAGGGTCATATGAAGCGGTTCAATCGGATTCTCGGGCACACTGTGCCGCTTATCTTCGGCGGATTTGTTGGCCTTAGTCTTGTTCTTGCCAATTTCAAGATTATCAATTCCAGATTATGTTATCATCGTTGCTGGTATTGTTATTGTTATTGTTCAAGTTATTTATGTTATTATTGCGACAGCTTCCACTGTACAAATATAATGCAGATCAATGAAATGGGCTTTGTTTTGAGTAAAATCATGGACTTCCATGATACAATTAGCAGCGGGATGGTTGAAAATGTTTATTTTTTAAGTGCAAATTTGCAATTTGTTAATAATGGACCACAAGGCCACTATGAAATAGTTTAAATAAAAACATATTTTGGTACAGTTTTGTTTTTATTTATTAACAGTGCAAGCTTTTATTAGCAATTGAGGTTGATTTTCGCTAATGCACCCAATTTAATCTTTTATCGAATATCAATCGAAGAATCTTCTAAAATGCAACTAAGTCATCCTTTCATGTTCAGTCTTGTGTTTTACACACCAAGACCTATATAATTAAGATCTTGAATGATGCATCATTTGATCTTCTCATTTGAGACAAAGTCCAGCTTCTCGATTACGATTCATCTTCCACAGGAACCAGTTTGGAGGTAGTTTAACATTAATTAATACCTAATTACATTCAAATTCGAACTCTCGTAGGTTGAACGGATATCTTTTCCGTCAGTGGCCAGCAATTTTTTCTATTTCTATGGGGTATTATAAAATATTAAAATTGAAAACACCATAAAATTGAGATCTCATCTTACCTCAATGCTCTCAATTTATGTGACGCATTATATTGCTCGGGATTGGCACTGTTAGTTGCGTTCTTAATCACCCATGCGGCTTCTTTTTGCAAATTAAAATCACCCTTTTTCATTACCTTGCGAGTGTGGACGAAGATTTCAGCAATTTTCTTTTGATTTACAGCAGTTATCTTACAAACAGTCCAAGCTGCTTCATTGACAATGTTGTGTTTAGAGTGCTGTGGAAGTAGTCCAAATTTTAGTAAGCCACCTGCAGCGATTACAGCGTCAGTATGTTGATCTGTGACAGTGACAATATTGCCTACACTGCGCAAAGCTGGCACAATGATACTCGGTTCATCGGTTTTCAACAGCTTTTACCAGCCGTGGCACAACTCCATCGATGCGACTCTTACCTAAGACTATATCGTGGGCCCTGTGGCCATCACGGAAATGTTGCCCAGCACCCTAGCGCACTGCTCTGCCACTGAGATCATCTTGGACTGCAGCAAGGCAATGATATGGGGAACGGAATCGATGACACAGCGCAGCGAGTCTGCTCCGATGAATCAGAAGCAATGTTTGTCAATGTTCAAGCGACTTCGAATTGTTAAAGTGAGCTATCAGATCTGTGCAAGAATCGCACGGAAATCAGAACAATCCTATGGCCTATCATCATATCGATTGTAGGATTTTACGCTCTGGGCTAAGCATCTTGCGGGCGGCCTGTGTGCCAGCGAACTAGCTTTCTGGATCAATGCTGTTCATCGAAGACACAGTTTCGTTGACGAACATATGAACCAGCGACTGGCCATTGACTTTCTTCAAAGACGACACCACATCATCTTCATTTAAATTGCTCCTCTTGGTGTTAATCTTTCTTTGATTTGCGCAGCTCGATGGTGACCTCGTGTCTCCACATTTGCATTTCTTGAATGTTGATGGCGTTTTTTTTTTTTGTAAGCATTTTGGTTGTTGATTTCAATTAACCAATTTTACTTTAATATAAAAAATATACACATAAAAATACAAAATCACATAAAATAAAAATAAAATCTGAATCTATCCTCTAAAATGTAAACAAAAATGACAACACAACCGTCAAACCGAATTGTCAAAAGCTACTCAATTTTTCAGTTTTGCTCCAAGTAGCGCTTGTGGCAGTTAGTGGGTGAAAATGAACCGTCGTGAAGTTGGCTCCTGGCAGTCCATATATAATAGGTCAATGTCAGGGATGTCGTGAGGCATGAAGAAAACATAAACATCCGACTCATGAGTCTCGTATTGTTGTTGTTTCAATGCACAAACATTGAAGTTGTTGTTGTTTCTATGTGTTTTGAGGCGCGTCAAATTTTCTAATGTAGACACGATGAGACTCACGAGTCCGGCCTCAATTTTCCCAATCTAAACAGGCTCCAAGAGTGAGTTTTTGACAGATAACGCATGCACAATCAGTAAAATTTATTCACACTTGTTTTGGGTGTGCATAGAATGTGTACACAGAAAATCATTCACCCTTGCGGAGTTGGACAAAAACTAAATAATGAGCAATTTTCGAAATTGTTAACAGGTGTTATAAGTTAATCCAGATCCACATCCCGATGATAATAAAACACGCCTAAAATTGTCTCCAAAATTTAGCCAAGCTAAAATTTGGCAAAGCTTTTTACGGTGAGCTAAAAACTCAAATTTTCTTACAGTGGTCATCTGTCACAATTTAGCGCGTGAAATAATTGTCCGGCATATTAAAGGCTCTCCCAAACCAACGCGAAATTGTAGCGAATCACGTTACAAAATATGAAAGATACATAATGCTAAACAAAAACAAAAAACCGTCTTTACGAATGATTCGCTATAATTTCGCATTGGTTTGGGAAAGCCTTAAAGGCTCTCCCAAACCAACGCGAAATCATAGCGAATCATTCGCAAAGGCGTTTTTTTGTTGTTGTTTAGCATTGTATATCTTTCATATTTTGTGTTATTGTGAATGATTTCGCGTCGTCGGCGAATGAGCCTTAAGGCTCTCCCAAACCAACGTGAAATCAAAGCGAATCATTCGCAGCCAGTTTTTTGTTGTTGTTTAGCATTAAGTATCTTTCATATTTAGTATTATTGTGAATGATTTCGCGTCGTCGGTGAATGTTTCGCATTGGTTTGGGGGAGCCTTTAATATGCCAGACAATTATTATTATATTATTATATCACGTGCTAAATTGTGACAGATGACCACTGTAAGAAAATTTGAGCTTAAATTCCACTTGCGCCGGAAGTTGCTTATCTCAAAACTTGCTTCTCAACTTGCATTACTACTGGCTTCAAAAATTCCATGCTAGTTGATGAGTAAGTTGCTTGGGTTTGTACGTGAGGTCCAGTTGTACAAACGTGGTTCAAATTTTGATCCGTGGCTCAAATATTTTTACTGGCTGATTTCGGCGAAATTACTGAGGTTCTGCGATGGTTCAAGGTTCAAACCTGATTCAGAATGCGACGAGGAAACGAGACGTAAGTGTGACGAGATCCCGTCGTTGCTGTCAAACGAATTGCAAACAATTGAAAGTATTCGGATATACACAATAGGCGTGTTTTTTTATCATCGGGATCTGGATTAAATTTTAACACGTGTTACAAAAACAATTTTGAAAATTTCCCATTATTTTGTTTTTGTATTACGTGTAAAGGCTTGGTCAAACAGAACGCGGTCCGACGGGACGGTCAATACTTTACTGGGAAAGTAAGAACGCGACGGGAAAATCTTCTTTGTAAATTTTTACAAAGATCGCCGGACCGCGCTCTGTTTGACCAGGCCTTAAAAGTTAATCCAGATCCAGATCCCGATGATAAAAAAAACAGGCCTAATGTGCCTGCTTACACGTGAAGCGAAAGAAAGTGTTCAGATGTGAAGAAAATTATTCTGCAGATTTTGTTCTCCTCTTTGTGTTTTTCGTATTTTCATAATGAAATACACGATTTAATTGGTTGGATTGGATAGGAAAAGCAACACAAAGGAGAACGTCAATTTTCTACACCGAATATTTTCAAATATTTTAAAATATTTCATCCCCTTCCCTCTTCTGCAAGTTCCCCCGCTCACCATCACAAATCGCAGAAAATGCTTCAATTTCTTCAAGTGTGATCAGGGACAATGAAACGTTTCTCGTCGTCAAGTCATGCCAAATATTCGAAAAATTGAAAAAGACTTATTTTCTTCTTAAAACTCCCGATTCAATTTTGATCTGTGGTTCAAATATTTTGATTGGCTGATTTCGGCAAAATTACTAAGGTTCAGCGATGGTTCAGGGTTCAAGTCTTATTCACAATGCGACGAGGAAACAAGAAGTGAGCACCGTGACGAGATCCCGTCGTTGCCAAGGATTCGAAAAATTGAAAAAAAAGACGCGACGAGACGAGACATGATTTTCTTTTTCGGGAAACTGAGTTAATGATACCAGTTATACTTATTTGAATTTTCTCTATCGTTTGCTGCTATTCAAATAAGAAGCTTAGCCCGGAGGCCACACGAGCGAGTACTCGCTAGCGAGTTGGGTACATACATATTATTTGTCAAATCACTCGCCGCTCTACTCGCTTCACAACTGGCTTCGAAAAAGGCAAGCCAGTGCCGAGATTCAGCTAATTCGAAGCCGCAGGGAGATGAGTCACTTTTCGTCGAAAATCGATTCAGTTAGCAAAAGGGAGTGAGTGAGCGAGTGAAATGAAATGTCAGATTACTCGCCAGATATTTCCGCAGTGACTTGGTGTATGTGTTGGTAAATTTCTAATTTTGGATAGGTATATGTGCTTTTCTCAAGAATTCCTATTCATGGATAGGAAACGAAATAAAAAAACAACAACGTAGAAAAAAACAACTACCCTTTATTGATTCTTTAATTTTATTTTATTATCATATGCACATATATACCCAACTAACAATTTTGCCCCTATAATCATCCATAGAAGCTTCCCATAATCATCTCTTGCAATCATATAAGCATTATATAATAGTCCATAGAATTGAAAGGGCGGCCTTTTTAAGATCCTATTGGACCTTTATGGACTAAATTCAGTTGCCCCGGAAAACACTTACTGGACTCAATTTAGAGGTCTTATAGAAGAAGGTGGAAAAATAAAAAAAAAATATTTCACAACTGATTTATATTTATTTATTTTTATTTTTATTTATTTATATTTTTATTTTATTTTATTAATTTGCTGATATTTTATTTGAAAGTTTGTATCTGAAATACAATCTTAGAATTTATCAGATATTATTTAAGTTATAAAAATTACAAGGCTCCTGTGAGATTCGAACCATGGTCCTCTCGCACTGAAAGTCCACCACGCTAACCGCTGGGCCATGGAAGAGTATATTTACGATGAAAAAAAACGTATTCACTTTCTCCACACTGCTGGTTTGTGTCTATACTCTTTAGTATACCAGAAGTGGTTTGTGTTTTACTATTACAGCAGAAATGGTTTGTGGCTGAACTTAGCAAGTAACAGAAACTAACATAGATATTGTATAATAATTTTACAGGATGACTATAGAACAAAAGCTCCGTCGTCATTTCAAAAAGAAATATAAGCCGTGTTTTTTTTATCATCGGGATCTGGATCTGGATCTTCTTTTAACACGTATTACAAAAACAATTTTAGAAAATTTCCCATTATTTTGTTTTTGTATTACGTGTAAAACGTAATCCAGATCCAGATCCCGATGATAATAAAACACGCCCATAAAGAGATTAAAGAAACATCGGTATATCGCTTCTATCAACCTGATATAATTTGCACCAGAAAATATTCAAGGAAGCAGTAATGTTCCAATAAGGTATTTACTTCACGTCAGAGGGTAATAGGTGCGCTATAGAAACAAATAACACTATAATGTCTGAAATGCGAAGCAATTTTGTTAGTTGGGATATATTAAATAAATTTATATTCTATTCACTTTCAACACTTTTAAACTTTTTATTTCTCAAGGGTAAAACTCACATTAAACTTTAATTATGACAAAAAAAAATAATTGAAACAAAAGATACTCCAAACTCCATTATTAAAGATTCCAATGTTTACATTGTTGTATTTGTTGTTTCATTTCGTTTTGCGTAACGAGTGTGACAAGGAGGTAGAATTTAGCTCTTTTATATTTATTCTTTGTCTCATGTTCGAAACTAAATTCGAATTATTACTCATTTCACTTAAATAGCTGAATCACTTTTGCGAGTGAAGTGAGATGAGTTGGTGAGTAAGGCGAGTCATCTCATGTCACTCGCTGAAATAGCTGAATCTCGACACAGTTGACTAGTGAGTAGGAAAAGTTTCGATGTATTAGTAACTTGCTTGCGATTACTCGCTCGTGTGGCCTGAGGGTAAGTGAGCTCTACTCCATGTATTGCGTTTCAACCAGCTTCAACATTTGGACACATCAGTTAGATGCTGTTGTACCCTTATAAGACGCAAATTTTGATCGACATAAACGGCTACATGAAATTTGGCCCCAATGAAAAATGGCACCGAACATTAAATGAAAAATAGCCCCAAAAATGGGGCCTTTTTTCATAATGAAAAATGGCCCCATTTTCAAAATAGAAAAATGCCCCCAAAATAAATGAAAAAAAGCCCCAAAAAGAAAAAGAATACTCAAACAAAAACTGAAAAATCACCGCAAAAATTTATATGAAAACAACAACAACTTGAAGTATTTTATTTTTACGGTTTGGGGTGATTTTTCATTTTTTGGGGCCTTTTTTCATTTTTAGTTTATTTTGATTATGAAAAATGGCCCCAAACTTTTACAGATTTTGTTCATAACAAAAATAATGAAAAATCGCGCGATTTTTGGTTTTAAAATAAAATTAAATAAAATACTGCATAAGTTCTACATACATACATGCATATATTTCTGCCAATCGTGCGATTTTCCTGTACGATTATTTTATCGGATATATCAAAAGCTACAAGGATCATTTAGGGCGTTTAGTCACCATCCCTGAGGCCACACGAGCCAGTACTGGCTAGCCAGTTGGCTACACATACTAGCTGTCAAATTCCTATTCGTGTATAAGCTGTGACGTAGGTGGCATGCCAAACTGGCTTCTCTACTGGCCAGCGTTCGGATCTTATTCCAAATGGAGTAAATCTACTCCGATTTTAAGCGAAGCAATTTAACTGATACGATTTTCCACTTTTTCAAGATGGAACCGTTCAATTTATCGTAAGTGTGGCATTTGTGTGCGGGGGTCCAATTCTGGTTCTGTGAAAAAGTGAATCGAAAAAATTTTCACACTTTCACACTAATTCCAATTCCCGTTCTGTGAAAATGTGAAACCAAACATCAAAAACTTTCATATGAATAATTTGCTTTCATGCCATCATTTGGAAGTGAATATCCAAAATGAAAGCGTGAATACGAACAAACAATGACAAATTCAATCATATCTCTTTCTCTGTCAAATCCATCAAGAAAAAAGTGTTCCTATCTTATGCATTTCTCTGTTCTCTTAAAAAAACACAAGAAAATTGAGAGAATCATGCTGCTTTCAAGAGAAATGATAAGGTGGTTCAAGCATCGATAATATAGTTTTCATTCACAGAACCAGAATCGCTTATTTGTGGCAAATGTATCGAAAAAGTGAAAGTAATGCTTGGCAGCAGCCTTAAAGGCTCTCCCAAACCAACGCGAAATCATAGCGAATCATTCGCAAAGGCGTTTTTTTGTTGTTGTTTAGCATTGTATATCTTTCATATTTTGTGTTATTGTGAATGATTTCGCGTCGTCGGCGAATGAGCCTTAAGGCTCTCCCAAACCAACGTGAAATCAAAGCGAATCATTCGCAGCCAGTTTTTTGTTGTTGTTTAGCATTAAGTATCTTTCATATTTAGTATTATTGTGAATGATTTCGCGTCGTCGGTGAATGTTTCGCATTGGTTTGGGGGAGCCTTTAATATGCCAGACAATTATTATTATATTATTATATCACGTGCTAAATTGTGACAGATGACCACTGTAAGAAAATTTGAGCTTAAATTCCACTTGCGCCGGAAGTTGCTTATCTCAAAACTTGCTTCTCAACTTGCATTACTACTGGCTTCAAAAATTCCATGCTAGTTGATGAGTAAGTTGCTTGGGTTTGTACGTGAGGTCCAGTTGTACAAACGTGGTTCAAATTTTGATCCGTGGCTCAAATATTTTTACTGGCTGATTTCGGCGAAATTACTGAGGTTCTGCGATGGTTCAAGGTTCAAACCTGATTCAGAATGCGACGAGGAAACGAGACGTAAGTGTGACGAGATCCCGTCGTTGCTGTCAAACGAATTGCAAACAATTGAAAGTATTCGGATATACACAATAGGCGTGTTTTTTTATCATCGGGATCTGGATTAAATTTTAACACGTGTTACAAAAACAATTTTGAAAATTTCCCATTATTTTGTTTTTGTATTACGTGTAAAGGCTTGGTCAAACAGAACGCGGTCCGACGGGACGGTCAATACTTTACTGGGAAAGTAAGAACGCGACGGGAAAATCTTCTTTGTAAATTTTTACAAAGATCGCCGGACCGCGCTCTGTTTGACCAGGCCTTAAAAGTTAATCCAGATCCAGATCCCGATGATAAAAAAAACAGGCCTAATGTGCCTGCTTACACGTGAAGCGAAAGAAAGTGTTCAGATGTGAAGAAAATTATTCTGCAGATTTTGTTCTCCTCTTTGTGTTTTTCGTATTTTCATAATGAAATACACGATTTGATTGGTTGGATTGGATAGGAAAAGCAACACAAAGGAGAACGTCAATTTTCTACACCGAATATTTTCAAATATTTTAAAATATTTCATCCCCTTCCCTCTTCTGCAAGTTCCCCCGCTCACCATCACAAATCGCAGAAAATGCTTCAATTTCTTCAAGTGTGATCAGGGACAATGAAACGTTTCTCGTCGTCAAGTCATGCCAAATATTCGAAAAATTGAAAAAGACTTATTTTCTTCTTAAAACTCCCGATTCAATTTTGATCTGTGGTTCAAATATTTTGATTGGCTGATTTCGGCAAAATTACTAAGGTTCAGCGATGGTTCAGGGTTCAAGTCTTATTCACAATGCGACGAGGAAACAAGAAGTGAGCACCGTGACGAGATCCCGTCGTTGCCAAGGATTCGAAAAATTGAAAAAAAAGACGCGACGAGACGAGACATGATTTTCTTTTTCGGGAAACTGAGTTAATGATACCAGTTATACTTATTTGAATTTTCTCTATCGTTTGCTGCTATTCAAATAAGAAGCTTAGCCCGGAGGCCACACGAGCGAGTACTCGCTAGCGAGTTGGGTACATACATATTATTTGTCAAATCACTCGCCGCTCTACTCGCTTCACAACTGGCTTCGAAAAAGGCAAGCCAGTGCCGAGATTCAGCTAATTCGAAGCCGCAGGGAGATGAGTCACTTTTCGTCGAAAATCGATTCAGTTAGCAAAAGGGAGTGAGTGAGCGAGTGAAATGAAATGTCAGATTACTCGCCAGATATTTCCGCAGTGACTTGGTGTATGTGTTGGTAAATTTCTAATTTTGGATAGGTATATGTGCTTTTCTCAAGAATTCCTATTCATGGATAGGAAACGAAATAAAAAAACAACAACGTAGAAAAAAACAACTACCCTTTATTGATTCTTTAATTTTATTTTATTATCATATGCACATCGTCGGCTGGATGCTATCTTGTTCTAAAGGCCATTTTTTACGAAATTGAGTTAGGTATGCAGTCTTCATAATTTTGGGACGCTCTTTCGTTTGGCGCAAACAATTTTGTTCTATCTCTTTTAGTTTTCAAGTTACAGAGAACTATTTTGTTCAATAGGACACTTTTTTAACGATTTTTCATGTCATTTTTGTTCAATAAACTATTTTTCATCTTTTTTGTATTATATTGAACACTTGTTAGTATATTTAAAAGAAAAACTATTTCATAATTTCTATCTTGTTCAATATCCACAATTTTGGATGTTTTGTTCAATATGCGTATGTACTTCATTCATTTCTATTCTGTTCAATATCCAATTACTTTAAGTTTTTGTTCAATATCCAGCCGTATACTTTCATTCTCTTTTGTTCAATATCAAACGAGATCTCCGTTGTTGCATTTGATTTCCCTATATTCTCATTCAGGATTTTAAATTATATTGATTTATCTACCCCAGATAGGGCTACAATCGATGTGGAAAAATGTTGCTCCATATTTTTGGTATTGATTTTAAGAACATTTAAAAAAAATGCCTGGTGATATTGAGTATTAAACTCCTGAAAGGTCAGGTCAAGTTGCAGAATTGGTGCAGTATCCCAAAACACTTTTAAGGTATTATTTTAAGCAAACATTATTATTTTTTATTCGTTTAAAAAAAATATGTTTGTTTTATAGTATGATAAATGCAGCAACTCCAGATTCTATTATTTTTATTATTGGAAAATGAGATATGAGAATATGAGCAAGTCCGAATTTTCACTGAAGTAAACTTTACGTGGATCGGGTAAGAAAAAAATTACAACTCCATCGTTATGGAAAAGAAACGTAAAAGAAATTGCGTCAGAGTGGACAGGAATATCATAATGCAAAAGGTCACAAGTGTAGAAAACGTAAAATTCAAGTTTTCGCAGTTGCAACATTGCTTTCAGTCATGATTGTTAGGTATACAAAATTTGTGTATGAAGATGCGAACGAAAATTTAGCTTTTGGCCACTGAATGACACCGAAATAGGGCAGTTTCATTCTAAATTTGGAAAAAGGCTGCTACCAAAACGAAAAAGAACAGACAAAACTGGATCGAGAAGAAACTTTACGTTAAAGTATTTCTTCTTAAAAGAAAACTATTAATTTGATGTATATAAAAAATTCTTTTTGTCGACTCTTGATATTTCTCAGCAACACTGACAAAATATAATGAAACAGGTACTCATTCCACTAGTCAACATGGATAAGTTATTTAAAGAGTTACACCAAAAGAAGATTTAAAAATAGTAAAAGAACATATACACCCCCGTTCTGATTTCCGTTCGGATTCAAATCCGTATATGAAATTGATTTACGAATTCAAAAACCATGTTCTCAATTAAGTTTGAATTCACTTCGGAAATAGTCGATATTCAATCCTGTTTTTCTTTGGAAATCCATAAAAATAATAATTCAAAACGTCAAACAATTAAAAAACATCTGTATAATTCAATTAAATTTAAACACAACAGCAAACACATAAGTGGTGTCGTGGTCCGTGGCTTTTAAGTCAAAATCTAGTGGCGTATCTGCTCAAAAATATAAGCTTATACATGTTTAAAATTATTTTAAAATTCAAGAAAAGGTTAAACTTTTAATGAATTTCAAGTGTCAAGCTGATTTTTAATTCTCGCGAAAATCAAAACACAATCATATCGCAAGTATTGAAAACGAAAAAAATTAAAAAACATCGTTTGTAAACGAAAGGATTTTTCAATTGATCGGAATTCAGAACAGGGGTGATAAAAAGTTTCCCCGTGATGGATTCCCACTTCTGCCAAACAAACACAAAAATCAATATCTTAAAGCTGGCGTTTCAATGACAAAAATGCACAAAGTGTACAATAGTCGGAAAAAGTATTTGAAAAAAAAAATCGCATTTTTCTTTATATCTATCTTTCTTTTTATTAACAGAAAAAATCTGAAAAAATATATTATAATGGTATCAAGATAAGCTTCCAAAAAACATACAAGAGTTAGATTCTTAATTATAGCTTTGAAAATAAAGATTTTATTTCAAAAACGTATCGGGGAAAAATATTTTGACAAAATTAAAAAGGCCCGCAGTCACCGGTTATCTTTTTAGTACAGGTAGTGAGAATTGTTTTTTAGTGGGATTTTGGATGTAGAATTCAAATCCGTGATCCGCTGTGGCTTTCAGTTTGTGTTTTCAAGAAATTGCCATTAGAACATCTAAATAATTGTTTTTCAAAACAAATTTCGAAAGTATCTGAAATCACCGATCTTCGCATTCAAATATTTTGTTTGTTTTTAATTTCTCTTTTTTCAAGCCTAAAAAAAAGGCATTTGCGATAAATGTGCTAAGTTTAAAGCTACGAAAAATCCGAATGCAACTGAAACACGATATTACAATGCACATCACAGCTATCATAATTTAACGAAGGTTGAGTATGATATTGATCGAAAGAATAATTGTGAAGATACGGAAGTTATTGTTTATGACCTTCAAAACGTTTTTTCTCTTTAATGCAAACGTATGAAGCTATCTTCTAATATACGCGTAAGTATTCAAGTCAAAAAATAATCCCCAATATCACAAGATCATTAGGTCCATTGACATTATGACCAGATCCAAATGCAGGTAGACTTTATGACCGCTTGAAAAAGAAATACCGTCCATTTTGACAATATTTCCATTCAAAAAAGACATTACGTTCATTTGGACATATTTTCTATGCGGTGGCGCGGTGTGGCGTTGGTTGGTGGTGTAGCGCGGTGCGGTGCGGCATCGATATTCGGTCGAATCGAATCCGTACGGATTGAAAACGGAAAACAAAAATATGCCCCAATTGAAAACGTTGAAAAACGGCGCATTGTGCATTCGTTTGTTTTGCCTAACAGCTAAGAACCATAGATGTTCAAAAAAAGCGAATGGATCCACCAACCTGCCATTTTTTGACGTTTTCAATTCCGGTATCTTTTTGTTAAATGTTTTCAATCCGTACGGATTCAATTCGACCGAATATCAGAACAACCACCATTATGTGTTTCTTTAAAAATTCTTTATTAAATCAGCTCGAATCAATAAAACTATTGTTTGTTCAATATAACATAATCAGCTTTATGTTTCCGCTCTTTTTGTTTTTTTCTATGTTGTTCAATATTGACTATTTTTGTTCAATATCCAAAAATTTTACCAACTTCTTGTCACTCCATATAACATTGTTCAATATCCAAAATGACTTCCTTGTTGATTTTAATTTATAACTAATTCAAAATAAAAGAAAATCAATTTCTGTGACTTGTTTTATAAACAAAATTGTCAAGGCTTTCAGAAGAAAAAACAATACTAATCAAAAATTTTTGATATAAACACAAATTTTCAATTTGAACTTTAAAAATCGATTTCCCAACATTTTGAAAAATGGACATTGAACAAGATAGCATCCAGCCGACGACATATATACCCAACTAACAATTTTGCCCCTATAATCATCCATAGAAGCTTCCCATAATCATCTCTTGCAATCATATAAGCATTATATAATAGTCCATAGAATTGAAAGGGCGGCCTTTTTAAGATCCTATTGGACCTTTATGGACTAAATTCAGTTGCCCCGGAAAACACTTACTGGACTCAATTTAGAGGTCTTATAGAAGAAGGTGGAAAAATAAAAAAAAAATATTTCACAACTGATTTATATTTATTTATTTTTATTTTTATTTATTTATATTTTTATTTTATTTTATTAATTTGCTGATATTTTATTTGAAAGTTTGTATCTGAAATACAATCTTAGAATTTATCAGATATTATTTAAGTTATAAAAATTACAAGGCTCCTGTGAGATTCGAACCATGGTCCTCTCGCACTGAAAGTCCACCACGCTAACCGCTGGGCCATGGAAGAGTATATTTACGATGAAAAAAAACGTATTCACTTTCTCCACACTGCTGGTTTGTGTCTATACTCTTTAGTATACCAGAAGTGGTTTGTGTTTTACTATTACAGCAGAAATGGTTTGTGGCTGAACTTAGCAAGTAACAGAAACTAACATAGATATTGTATAATAATTTTACAGGATGACTATAGAACAAAAGCTCCGTCGTCATTTCAAAAAGAAATATAAGCCGTGTTTTTTTTATCATCGGGATCTGGATCTGGATCTTCTTTTAACACGTATTACAAAAACAATTTTAGAAAATTTCCCATTATTTTGTTTTTGTATTACGTGTAAAACGTAATCCAGATCCAGATCCCGATGATAATAAAACACGCCCATAAAGAGATTAAAGAAACATCGGTATATCGCTTCTATCAACCTGATATAATTTGCACCAGAAAATATTCAAGGAAGCAGTAATGTTCCAATAAGGTATTTACTTCACGTCAGAGGGTAATAGGTGCGCTATAGAAACAAATAACACTATAATGTCTGAAATGCGAAGCAATTTTGTTAGTTGGGATATATTAAATAAATTTATATTCTATTCACTTTCAACACTTTTAAACTTTTTATTTCTCAAGGGTAAAACTCACATTAAACTTTAATTATGACAAAAAAAAATAATTGAAACAAAAGATACTCCAAACTCCATTATTAAAGATTCCAATGTTTACATTGTTGTATTTGTTGTTTCATTTCGTTTTGCGTAACGAGTGTGACAAGGAGGTAGAATTTAGCTCTTTTATATTTATTCTTTGTCTCATGTTCGAAACTAAATTCGAATTATTACTCATTTCACTTAAATAGCTGAATCACTTTTGCGAGTGAAGTGAGATGAGTTGGTGAGTAAGGCGAGTCATCTCATGTCACTCGCTGAAATAGCTGAATCTCGACACAGTTGACTAGTGAGTAGGAAAAGTTTCGATGTATTAGTAACTTGCTTGCGATTACTCGCTCGTGTGGCCTGAGGGTAAGTGAGCTCTACTCCATGTATTGCGTTTCAACCAGCTTCAACATTTGGACACATCAGTTAGATGCTGTTGTACCCTTATGAGACCCAAATTTTGATCGACATAAACGGCTACATGAAATTTGGCCCCAATGAAAAATGGCACCGAACATTAAATGAAAAATAGCCCCAAAAATGGGGCCTTTTTTCATAATGAAAAATGGCCCCATTTTCAAAATAGAAAAATGCCCCCAAAATAAATGAAAAAAAGCCCCAAAAAGAAAAAGAATACTCAAACAAAAACTGAAAAATCACCGCAAAAATTTATATGAAAACAACAACAACTTGAAGTATTTTATTTTTACGGTTTGGGGTGATTTTTCATTTTTTGGGGCCTTTTTTCATTTTTAGTTTATTTTGATTATGAAAAATGGCCCCAAACTTTTACAGATTTTGTTCATAACAAAAATAATGAAAAATCGCGCGATTTTTGGTTTTAAAATAAAATTAAATAAAATACTGCATAAGTTCTACATACATACATGCATATATTTCTGCCAATCGTGCGATTTTCCTGTACGATTATTTTATCGGATATATCAAAAGCTACAAGGATCATTTAGGGCGTTTAGTCACCATCCCTGAGGCCACACGAGCCAGTACTGGCTAGCCAGTTGGCTACACATACTAGCTGTCAAATTCCTATTCGTGTATAAGCTGTGACGTAGGTGGCATGCCAAACTGGCTTCTCTACTGGCCAGTGTTCGGATCTTATTCCAAATGGAGTAAATCTACTCCGATTTTAAGCGAAGCAATTTAACTGATACGATTTTCCACTTTTTCAAGATGGAACCGTTCAATTTATCGTAAGTGTGGCATTTGTGTGCGGGGGTCCAATTCTGGTTCTGTGAAAAAGTGAATCGAAAAAATTTTCACACTTTCACACTAATTCCAATTCCCGTTCTGTGAAAATGTGAAACCAAACATCAAAAACTTTCATATGAATAATTTGCTTTCATGCCATCATTTGGAAGTGAATATCCAAAATGAAAGCGTGAATACGAACAAACAATGACAAATTCAATCATATCTCTTTCTCTGTCAAATCCATCAAGAAAAAAGTGTTCCTATCTTATGCATTTCTCTGTTCTCTTAAAAAAACACAAGAAAATTGAGAGAATCATGCTGCTTTCAAGAGAAATGATAAGGTGGTTCAAGCATCGATAATATAGTTTTCATTCACAGAACCAGAATCGCTTATTTGTGGCAAATGTATCGAAAAAGTGAAAGTAATGCTTGGCAGCGAATGTGAAAACGATTTATTTTATACATTTTTTCACAGTACCAGAATTGGCATCCTGTGCTCACTTATCAAGCCTGCCATGTTGCAAACTTTCATTAGCGGTTCGCTCGCTTAAAAAAGTAGCATGCAAGTACAAAATATACGACAGATAATCAATAGTAAACAACAACAAAAAACTGTCGTCGGCGAACGTTTTGCGTCGGTTTGGGAGAGCCTTTAATCAATTCATTCACCAGTTTTTTTGGCTTTCTTCTTGAACGGAAGACCCTTCCTACAACACACCAGACGAAATAATTTTATTCATCTTTAAACATTTTTTAGATCGCTAGCAAATTTATAAAATTTTGAGTTCTTAAGGACTGGGCATGAACTTCCAGTTTTAATTTTATTAATAAATTTTGTGAAAGAAAATGTGAGTAAACTTAAGTTTTAATCCTATTTTTCCAAATATGCTACGAAATAGTACTGCCGAACCCTGTTACTGGCTGCTCTACTGGCTCTACGAAAAAGGCAAGCCAGTTGACGAGCCAGTTGCTCAGGTTTGTATGTGTTAGTACAAAAGTGTGAGTGTATTGCGACTGGCTAGCCAGTACTGGCTCGTGTGGCCTCAGGGTTATATAAAATTATAGGAAAAAAATGGCTTGACTTTCGTCTACGTCAATTTTTCCAAAAATCACGGGATTTTTTGGTCCGATTATTCAATCAAATATTATTAAAAATTTAAAAGGATCCTTCAGTGACGGTGATAAGATAATAGCAGAACAAAACCCATTTTTATTAATTTTTTTAATTTAAAATAAGCTGTGGGCATATACATAAGTCAATGGCTGTGGGGCCTTTTTTCATTTTATTTGGGGCTATATTTCCATTTTGAAATTGGGGCAATTGTTCATAATGAAAAATGGTCCCATTTTTTGGGGTTATTTTTCATTTTTGTTTAGTAATAAAAGTGTGAGGCCATATAACATAATGAATTTTCACCCCAAAGTAAAAATGAAAAAAGGCCTCAAAACTGTGAAAAATCACCCCAATTCACAAAATTTTATTTTACTTTTGTTGTTGTTGCTTTTCATATAAATTTTTGGGCCCATTTTTTATTTTATGTTTGGGGTCATTTTTCACTGGGGCCAAATTTCATGTAGCCGACACAAACTTTAAACAACGTTCAGGTTGTGTTCAAAAGTTGATTTTCTTCGACATGTCGTCGACAAGACATGAATTTTTCAGTCTCCATTGGTTTTTTTGTGAACATGTTCATAGTCCGGGCATGGCTCATGTCTAGTACAGCTAACATGTTAAAGCGTGGTACACATTATCAAACCTGAGTGTCACGCGTGTTGGATATCAAACCTGCGTGAAAAGTTACGCGTACACACTTATCAGTTATGTTGGGCGTCAGGCAAAGAAATTCCACTACTCTCAGAAAATTGTTTCTTTTTATTTTGAGGCTATTTCCGCCACGAATCGTGTTGATTCCTTTTTTACATGACACACACGAGCTTTTTCTTATTTTGTTTGCACTTTTTCCACTGATTCGCTTTAAAAATTCTTGTTTTGTTCCGTGAATGACGGCTCATGAATGAAATTGTGTGCAACCACCCAACAACCGAGGGTTGTCACGCAGTATCAAAAAATTTTGTGAGCAGGCAGTTCTGAGTGTCAAACCATCATTCAGCGTGTACACATTGTCAGTTCGGTTTGATATCCAACATGGCTGACACTCAGGTTTGATAATGTGTACCACGCTTAACATGAAAAATCCATGTCTTGTCACTCGACATGAATGCTGTTCAAAGCTTGGCGTGTATTATTGCAAAAGATAGAAGTAGTGGTGAGAGAGAAACGAAACCACATGACATAATTTGCCCAGCGAGAAAAAATCTACTGATTGTTGATTGGATCGTGGTTGCGATGTTGGACATCTGTACATGCTGGCTCCACCTGCCATGAACGATGCCAAGACTATGAACATGTCTAATAAAAATCTAATGGAGCCAGAAAAATCCATAGGGGTATTCACGATCTGGTGCAACAAGCCTAGTAAAATTGTAAAATTTTATTTTTTTACAATCGATCGTGAACACATTTCTTTTATCTATAGTTACACCGTAGCATAACTCCGTATTGTTGTTGTATTTAACATGCAACTTTTTTAAGCGAAAATAAAAATGCACTAAAAAACAGGGCTAATATTAGCTGTGTTCGCGTACTCACACAAAACAGCCAAATTCTACCCAAATCTACCAAATTTAGCCCAAAGCTGTTCGCGTACGCAAAAAATGTGTAGTTTTTGCCAGAAGAGAACGCTCCCGAGAGAGTAAAAAATTTCCCCTTCCTGATAATTTTTGCCAAATTCTGCCCAAGGAATTTGTTTGGGCAGAATTGGTAAGTGCTGTGTTCTATGGGTTGAGAACAACAACACAAAACCAAAATGGCTGTTGTTTACTTTTAGTTTGTTTGTTTTTTTTTTAATTAAAGTGATTTTTGTTTTATCTGTTCGTTTTCTTTATCAAATTATTTTGTTGAACTATTTAAAGAAAAAAAAGTGATAAAATAGTGGATTTCTTCTGTTTTTGTTTATTGTGCAGTGCTTTTATATGAAAACTGATTTCATAACTAAATATTTTTAATAATAAACAAATTTTGTTTTTAATTGTATTTGAGTTTTTCATTTCTGGAATCTTGATTTCGGGATTAATCATTAAAAAAAATATCAATTTAAATGAAGAATAATAAGTTAAAATAGATATTTTAATGCTGTGGCTTTGTCTTTTATTTTCTTGGAAGGTTTGTTTTTGTTTACTTTTGTTTGGTGTTTGAAATGTGGTAGAAATTTTTGGTTCTATGCGTTCGTGTACTTTTGCACAGTTTTACTTCTCTCTGAGAGAATTCCATCTCCACTCATCAAAATTTGACAGACTGCCCAATTTAGCCCAGAAAGTACACGAACGAACCTATTATTTTGACTTGCAAAAAAACACAACTAATGTGTACCACGCTTAATATTCGGGGGAAATTCATTCTCATAGTTCAGTGGTATAGAAAATCTCAAGCAAATGAACATGTCTTTTAATGTTGTGAAATGTTTTGGTTTTGACAGTTATGCCGACTCGCTGAGTTGCTGACCGTATAAATAATTTTTATGTATTTAATTTTATCACTAAACAAAGTTAAAAAAACAATAAATTAAACTTGCTAAAAATTCCTATTTAATATTTAACATAATGGGAAAAGTAGAAGAAGTAGTTTTATCGGAAGCTGATTTAGATTGGATTCAAATGCGAAAAGATTTCGATTCATCGCGTCCGGAAACAACAAGAGAAAAAATGATTCGTAAAATCAAATCAAATCCAGTTGTTCCAATTGGTATACTGCGAAGATTATTACATAAGCGTTATTTATTTTGTATTTATTCTATTAAACATTTTAGGATGTCTAGCAACAGCTGGAGCACTGGGCTTTGGCCTCTACAACTTCCGAACAGGCAATCGAAAGATGTCTCAACTGATGATGCGGACTCGAATTGGTGCTCAGGCATTTACCCTGGTCGCCCTTATCACTGGTGTAGTGTTAACTTATAAGAAGGATGAAAATTGAGTGAATGTTTTAAATAAAGCAATTTGTTACTAGTTTGAATAAGATTTAGAATGACTGCATGTGAACACATAAACATCCTAGAGATAGGTTTCCTAAGCAACAACCCCCTGAATTTAAATATACATACTCACTGTTCTGTATCTAGTTGCTTAAAAAAATTTGATTTATGATTTAACTAACCACAAGAAAGTGCTTTGGCGTGGGCTGGGGCTTATAACAAAAAAAAAATGTACATAATTGCAACAGAATGGAGTCTTAAAAAAACAGCAATGCTATGAGTTCAAAACAAAACTATTGCATATCGAGATAGTACATTTGCGTTTCAAATGGTTGACCTTCTAATAACGTACGGTTCACAACTTTGAATGTGAATTTTTTTTAACATATGGACTTTCTTTGAAAATGTGTTACCGAATGTTTAACAATTTTAAGTTGGCCATACACGACAGAGCCAACGATTTAAATAGCCCCGTGGATCGGCCACCGATCCATTTGGATTTTCAGCCAATGTAAAATCCAACCGAACCAAATGATTCGGATGGCTTGGTCATGTATGGCCAGCTTACTAGTTATAACTGTTTTTAAATTCGTTTAGTTTGTAAAGGGAGATGACTATCTTCTATGTTCTATCTGTTGTTGTATTTTAATGCAAATTAAGCTAATATACGTGCACAAATAAAAAACTAATACTAGCGGAAAATTGGCCATAATCCTATAACAAAAACTGCGTATGTATATTTTGTAACCATATAAGATATTGAGGGTATCTATACAACGGAGTAAAACTGTCGTAAAAGTAGTAAAGTTTTAAACTTCGTTAGTTTGTAATTCAGGTTAGAAGTTCAGTTGAGTTCAACTCCATATTGCGTTTCGCCCAGTTAGATGACTATCGTACCCTTCTAAGACGTATCGATGTTTACCGACTTATATAATATTCACAGCAGTTTTCAAAGGGTAGACATGTGCATTCAAGAGGACACAAGCGTCCACAAGCTTTTTTTAAAAGCGAACCTCTGTCTATCAACTCCTACTCTCACCTCCCCGCGGTGAACATCGGCTGCCTAGTACCTTTAACTGAAGATGGGGTTCCAATCCATGTGGACGGTTTTAGGGGGCAGCAAACGAGAGAGGGGTGAGGAGTGTAAGTAAGTAATTAAGCTCAGGCTTTTTATAATAGAATATGAAGAGAAATTCTTCTGATTTAGTGGAGTGACTGAATATTTATAATTCAAGTTAAAAGTCTGAGTTCAACCAAATTCCCTTAGAATAATAAAATTCACAGTATCTCCTATGCTGTGATTATTATATTAGTCGGTAAACATCGATACAAAATTGCGTCTTAGAAGGGTACGATAGTCATCTAACTGATGAGCCCAACTACCGTACCTGGGCGAAACGCAATATGGAGTTGAGCTCACTTGAACTTTTAGCTTGAATCATATCATAAATATTCAGTCACTCCACTTAATCAGAAGAATTTCTTTTCACATTTTCTTCATATTCTATTATTCGTTAGTTTGTTTGAATTTACGAAGTTTACAACTTTACTACGTAGTATCTCGAGGCATAATGGTAAGTGCGTTCGCGTTGTATTGTCAATTTGTCATGCTGAAGGGATATATGCAATTCCCCAGTCGCTGCCACCTAAAGACAACATTTTTTTCCGAGGCACTGCCCTTTGAGATGGTCTGAAAAATCGTCCAAGAATATCTGTTGTCATCAATAAGTTCTTCTCATCTAGCCGTTCGGACTCGGAATTAAATTGTAAGTCCCTACATTCCCGCCAAGAACATACACAGGAATGGTTGAGAGTTGTAAGTCACAAGGCCCTGGTTGTCCACGAGCTGTCGGGCAACAAAATGTATTTAATTTATTTTACGCTTACGACGACTTTACGCCACTGCCTGAACACCCAGGCTTTCCCAAACCAACGCGAAATATTCGCCGACGACAGTTTTTTATTGTTGTTTAGCGTTGTGTATTTGTTATATTTTGTTCTATTGTGAATGATTCGCTGCGAATTCGTGTTGGTTTGGGAGAACCTTTATTATTTTATGCCCGAATTCCAAATAATGTTATTTTTTTTTGTTGAGAAAATAAGCATGCGTCGGTGGTTAAATGTTGCTAATACAATGCCATAAGTAGCACGCAGTGATTTGAAAAAATAGTCTAAAACGCTCCATTTTTATAATCGTCACAGTTCACAAGATAACACTCGTTGGACAGACCGTGCATTACTTTAACAATACCCCACAAATAAATTTTTTCTGGCAATATCATAACATTGAATACCAAATTTTCTAGCAGTCTTCTATCTCACTCTTTGGCTTTGTAAAAATGAAAAAAGAAATATCTCCACGACTATAGAAAGAAAAAGAAATCACCTATCTCACTTTTCGACTGCCATGTTTATAAGTCGCGATTATAGTGAATTGAATCGCGGGAAAATTACTATTTTTTTCGTTTTAAAGGTAAATATTTTGCGAAATTTATGTTTAAAAGTGTACCCAAACTAAAATAGTGCAAAAACATGTTGTTATTAAGTTGAATACTGTTGTGATTTGGTGTTTAAAATCAAAATGAAAATAAATTTTCAACCAGAAATGGCGCAATCAGTGCATCTAGTATACGTTGATTTTTTTCCCTACCTACTCTACTAATACTACAAGGTTATTGTCCCTACTATATCACTAGTCAACTGTACTTTTTTCATTGAAATGAGTAAATTTATGTTGTGTAAATTGTGTAATTGGGTGGATTTTTGTGTAAATCATTTGAATTTTTGTGTAAATCATTTGAATTTCTAGTTGTCATATCTTTTTAGATTTTCATCATTATCAAGATGTGTATGTATTTAGAGTGAAGTGATTTATAAAAGGAAAAAAAGAAATTATCTGCTTATTTATGGGAGTAAAAATATCGGTTTTTCTTTTCTCGTAGATTCTTGGTTTGCTTTCATCACCTGTTTCGTTCACTCTTATCCATCTTCCCTTTCATGTAAATCAAATCAACATTCTTTGTTGGATACGTTCGGCATGTTAAAAACGTCATACTGGCATTCTTGTGTGCATTAAGGAGTATGTGTGTTGTGTGTGTCATGGATACGCACGAAATTGAGTTAGGTTTTGTTCAAGTGTGTACGATAAGTGATTTTTTTAAGAGGAGTGAGGAAGCAGGAAGATGTACACAGGGATATTTTAATCGCCCAAAATCAAAATTGTGTGTTCATGTGGCTGAAGTTTTGAGTGTATTTGATATTGGGGGGGTGTTTTTGATTTCATTTCTCATGGCGGACTCAGCGTTGACAGTACAGGTTTGGATGCTTGGAGCACTTATCGATTCCCCAGCGTGCCAACGGTATTGTCTGAATATCAACATATTTTCTAACAGATTTCCGCTGTCATCCAACCTACTTTCTTTTTTGTTTCTTTTTTTACTTTTGTTTTTTCGTTAGCCAAATTTTGTTTGCCTTGAGAAGGAATTTACGGTGAATTGAATGAAAACCAGGGATGTTAGATGAATTTGTTTGCTTTATAAAAATGTTGCTGTTTGAATGAAAGAATACAATAGCTGCATTTTTATCACCCCTATTACGATTGTCAATTGTCAATTTGATAGTTGATAAATTTAAAATTTAATGTTTAAAAATCCATATTATAAAAGTTTTGATCATTGAGAATGATGCAGACAGTTGCTAATAACAAGAAAATTAAAAAATATAAAAGAATTGTTGACCAGTTTATTAATAAATTGAGTTTAAAAAAACCAATTTTCAAGGTTTATCAACTATCAAATTGATAATTGACAACCGTAATAGGGGTGTATGTCTGTTCGCGTACCTCCCAAAACTACGAACTTCTACGAATTTAGCCCAAAGTTCTGTCAAAGCTCATACTTTAAAAAAAAAATAAAATTAGTAGAAATTCGTAGTTTTGGGAAGTCCACGAACAGACATTTTATCCTCGCTTACAAAAAAGTAGCATGTTAAATACAGCAACAATACGGAGTTATACCAAATTATTGTTGTATTTAACTTGCTACTTTTTTTCAAGCGAAGATAAAAATGCACTAAAAAACAGGGCTAATACCTATTACGCCACTGTTTTTGTCGTAGAACCTACGTTCTATGAAACTGCTAATCATTTAACTATTCCCTCACGAAAAGCATCTCCACTGAAATATTCTTGACTGTCACATTTGTTATTATTTTGTTTCCAATGATGCCTGATAAATCTCCAAATTCTCTGACGGATAATTTCCTCCACCAGTGGGCACGCTTGAGAAGGGAAGAATGGTCGAGTACCTACATAAATTGAAAGGTCGATAGCTAAAAAAATTAAATTTTAATTCTCAAAAATGAGGTACCTAGGTAGGTATATGGAGTGTTATAAAGTTTTTCTACCCTTTTTAGCAGCATTTTATTATACACATGATCTGATCTGGATCAATTTTTAACGCGTAATTGCAAAAACTAGGTACGTAGGATCCTGCTTATTATCTGGATCTATTTTCATATTCCAAAAATTAGTTTTTGCACTTGTGGCTTGGAGGCTATTAACTACTAGCCGCATTTTATTATACTCATGATCTGATCCGGATCAGATCATAATAAATAATACAGACAGGATCTTAGTGTTAGGAGGGGTACAATAGATTCTAAGGTCGCAGTGCAACAACCCCAATATTTCATTCATAGTGACAGGATTATTATATACCCGTCTCTTTTTGCCTTATGTTTGTTTATTCTTCACTTGTCTGTTACCTCTTTTCTTGGCACTACTGAGACACATTCACAATAGTTTAAGTAGTGTATTAAATGTGTTCATTTTTGTTTACGTGTCAAAACTAGACGTAATACAAACCTATGTATGTGTACCAAGAAGCCATTAATTCATAAATTTTATAATAAGAAAGAGTAGGTATATCGCGTTTTTTCTTAATATTACTAGTGATACTATAAGATTTAAGGCTCTCCCAAACCAACGCGAAACATTCGAAGACGACGCGAAATCATTCACAATAATACAAAATGTGAAAGATACACAATGCTTAGCAACAACAAAAAACTGTTTTTGCGAATGATTCGCTATGATTTCGCGTTGGTTTGGGAGAGCCTTTATTTTCTTTAGAAGTTCTCTTATAGAATTATTACTCATTTTTACATTTTGTTCTCTTTCGCATCGATAACATAATTAGCCTTTTAGAAAACTATAAAGGTATTCATGCAACAGCGTTAACTCGTCGTACACGTAGTAAAGTTGTAAACTGCGTAGATCAGTCAATATTTCCATACAAATTGTGACAGAATTACGAAGTTTAAATTTAATTTCTAAAATAAAAATATCAAAAGTCAAGTAATTTGTGATCTGTAATTATGTGACCAGCTCTGAACGGGATCACAATTTCTATTGTTTTTGTGACTCACAAGTTGAGACTGTGCGGCTGAATACGAAAAAGTCAAAATCAATTTCACCTCTTCTTGTGACTTGTGAAGTGCCCATCACTGATGTTGGGCAGAATCGGTCTATAAAGGCTCTCCCAAACTAACGCGAATTCATAGCGAATCATTCACAACAGTACAAAATATAACAAATACACAACAACAACAAAAAAACTGTCGTCGCAAATAGGAGTATTTGCCTACAAAACTCGGCCAAGTCGATTTTTCAATTGTCAAAATTGAAAAGGGAACTTTTTCCAGACAATAGCTAAAATCCCATGGAACAATAGGCTACAATATTTTTTTTTATTGACCAACATATTCTGGCTATTATATTAGTTCAAAGTGTTCGATTAAGAACTTGTCACTTTTTGTAATCAACCTTCAAAAAATTTGTAACATTTTATTTAATTATTTCTTAAAAAATTTGTGTAGGTAGTCTGATGAAATTTTTGGTATGTAGAAATCAACAACAGATGTGTTATACTATATTGAGCCTTTTTTACGACAAATATTTTAATATTTATATTTTTTCCAAATTTTTGTTCTAAAAATGCAAAAAAAAAACTATTTTTTTTGGTTATTATTCATTTGGGAGTAATTTTTTTTATAGAATTGGGTTCTTATTTGTATATGGGTTGATAAAACAAACCATCAAGCTTCATTAAAAAAAAAAAAAAAAAAATCGGCTACGTATTTTTGCGGATGTAGTTTTTTTGTCATATCGTATTCCCATTTGTATGCCCATTCAAACTGACTTTGTTCTGTTATTTTTCTTTCGGATTGCATTTTATTTTTTTTTCTGAGTTATTTGGTAATTATTTGTATAAAAAATGGTTAACAAAGCTTCAAGTATGGATAAAAAAAAATATTGACTGCAACTTTGTTCCTTTTTATCTATTTTGGTCATATCGTATATTCGATTGGTATGCATACCTATTTTTCTTGTGTCAAGCAGAGAAATTAAAAAAAAAACATTTTTTTTTGTTTTAAAAGAGGGTAAATTTATTATATATACATATATATAGAGTTTCTGCATACCATCTCGGCTAAGGCCAAGAGTACCCATCTTAACGTCAAGATTGGGCTCTATAATAGTCCCTAGCTAAAGAATAATTTAAGAAACATTGTAATTAGTTAATAAAACTTTTAAATAGACGGCAACATATTATTATCACATAGCATTTTGAATTTTAAGTATTGTATTTTGACTAAACGACATTATTTTTAATGAAAGCACTTAGTTTTTCCTTAAATCGATTGATTCTTGTTTCACTCTTCACATCGTTAGGTAGGTTATTAAAATAAATAATACCATCATGTAAGATTGTCCGTTGGGTACTGCTAAGCCGACATCTTTCCTGTCGTAGGTTGGAGCAATTTCGCAAATTGAATGGTTGAATCTCAGACACTTCCAAAATTCCATCAGTTAAATATTCCGGGAGCATACCATTACGTATTTTGAAAATAAAAATCATTCCATCATAGATCAGCCTCTGTTTGACATTCATCCAATTTAAGCATTCGAGCATAATTCGTGTCGGAGTGTATATACTCAGCTTCAAGATAACCCTCATCCCCCTGTTCTGAAGTCTCTGAAGTCTCATCTTTACATCTGCATTCGAGCCGAAGAGTAACGTTGAGCAATAATTAAAGTGCGGCATCACTAGGGCATTATACAGAAGAATAGCAGCTTCAAATGTTAGTTGCTTCCGTATTCTACTCAAAAAATAAATCTTCTTTGAAATCTTTCCGCAAACATGTACTGCATGCTCCTTGAAATTGAGCCTTTCATCAATAATAACACCTAAGTATTTGATACTTTCAACACAGTTTATTGACACACCATCCATACACACATTGATATTATCATTCATTCTAAACTTCATACATTTAGTCTTACTCACATTCACTTTTAGTTTATTCATTTTCAGCCAATTATCAACTCTCCTCAAGTCCTCATTCAATCTTTGACACATTAATTCACTGTTGTCCCCACAAATGTATATCAGACTATCATCCGCAAAAAGCTTTACACTACAATATTTCAAGCATTTTTTAAAGTCATTTATGTATAAAAGAAAGAGAAATACACCCAGAACAGAACCCTGAGGAACCCCTAGATCATTATTTATTGCACTAGAAATGTCTTCATTCACTTTAGTTCTTTGACTTCTATTTGTCAAATAGGATGTAAACCAATTCAATTCACGACCACGTACACCATACAACCACTACTTTTCAAGCAAGATATGTCTATCAATAGTTTCAAAAGCACGCTTCAAATCCAAGAAAACAGCTATCACCGAATTTCCACAGTCAATTTCTCTTTTCCACTTCCACACAACACAGTTAATGGCAGATTCACAAGAATGGCCCCTTCTAAATCCAGATTGCTCTTCAATTAATAAATTATTGTCTTCTAAGTAGTTTTGAAACTGTTCAGCAACAAACTTTTCTAGTATTTTTTCACAAGTAGGTAACATATTCACTGGTCTGAATTCCTCACATTTATTGGTATTGATCACTTTTTCAACTGGAACCACTACTGATTCTTTCCATATTTCAGGAAATATTCCAGATGACAAAGATTTGTTGATCAATCTCAAAAGAACCGGACCGATAATCTCGATCGACTGAAGGACGATTTCTCTATTAAGCCTAAATACATCATTTCTATTATTCAACTTTTTTATTAGCGAATATAATGACCTCTCACTGCAAAAACCAAAAAAACGGTATTTATTTCATAGTTTAAAAATTAATTTTGTCCACTTTTTGCATACATATACTCTGCGTCGGCGAATGTTTCGCGTTGGTTTGGGAGAGAATATTCCTTAAAGATAAAAACAAATAAAATTCCTTAAGTACAAACTGCCATCCCTGATTTATTTTTGCAAATTTTCCCATTTAACTCTCATTTTCTAGTTATTCTATTTTCGTCTCACTCTAGCAGAATTTTTTTTTATTATATCGCATTTTTCGCGCTAAGGTGTTGTGTGCGCATGTCAAATACAGATTAAAATTATGGTCCCCATCCCCAATATCTCCATCCGTTTTCATTGCATGCCATACTATCAAAATATCTGTATGTATAAGTGCAAAAAAGTTGTGAATGTGTTTTTTGTTTCATCTTTTTTCCCATTGCCCACCATTTCGTCTCACAAAAAAGAAAAGGAGATACAAATTTTTTACATTTTTTTTGACATACAAGTTGCTACTGATTTAAATTACTGCACTTGCACTTATTCGACGCGAAATTGGGCAAATCTCTCGGTTTTTTGTTTGTTATTTTTTTTACACAAGAAAAAGTAAATAATTTTAAGCAAAAAAGTGTGCATGGTAATTTTGTTGTCATCGTCATTTCATAATAATAATTATTTTTCTAAATCTAACCACTGAAGTGATAATTGGAAAAAAAATCGTGTCGAAGAAAGTTGATCCGAGTTTTTTTTTCATTTTTTTTGTACATATCAGTAGTGCTTTTACTTATTTTACATTAGTTAGAGTTTAATTCAAGTGTAGCTGTTTTTAAATACACAAATAAGTTGAATGTTGATATTTTATTGTCGAAGTAAAACTTAAAAAATGTCTTCTTATGGGGCTAAGTTATGTAGCTTTGTTGTCTTCATTATTCACCAATTATGGTCGGTTGAAAAAATTTAATTTCTTTTGTTATAAATGAAATTCATTTTTGTAGCTATTCGGTTTTTTTTCTCCACATTCGTTGTCAATTTACATTGCTTCCAAATTTTTTATTCATTTTCTTTGAAAAAATATACCAAATAGATAGGTAGAGGTACATATACGTGTATACGTCATTCTTTGTTAAGCGAAAATGAAAATGTCAAGGGGGCTGCGGTTGGGTGTGTTATATTTCTTGTTGCTTCTTTTCTAATTTCACTCCTTATTATTCACGATAAGTGCAGTAGCGATTGGAATTACAAGAACAAACAATATGTGGGGAATAGTGGCTCGTGATTCGTGACAGTACCATAAATGACCTTGACGATGACGGCGAAAAATCGCATCGTGAAGTACACTAGAACGGCTGCAGCAGCAGTGCCAGTACACCCAAACAAGGAGGCAACCAGTTATGTTGTCCCAACTCGGTTCTTTCAAACTAAGCTTAATTGGTACTCAAGCTCTGCTTGGAAGATAAAATAATACGCTGACGATAACGATGTACATATACATACATTGGGATGAATTTTTACGATTTACTGAAACTTCCAACAAATCAGCTTGCTGCGGAGATTTTCGCACTATATCTGACTAAATGTCAAATTCTGGGGATGAAATGCTTGAGAGAAGGAAAAAGAAGTGTCAAAGTTTCCGGAATGGTTTCGGCACTAATTTGTACTGCTTCGGATCACGCCAGAAGATAGATCTTTTTTTGATCACTTTTAATTGGAGGTGGAACGTAAGAAATTCAAACATTTCAAAAATAAGCGCCACCCTATATGTAGGTAGAGAAGATACACAAACTTTCATTGCTACATTTTTCTTCTTCGGGAAGAGCTTTACGTATCGACAGATAAATTTTATAAAAAGTCATTTGGTTGAATAAAAGATTAATAAAATGTCCACATCTACAAAAAATAAAAATAACGTTTGGTGGTTATTTGAATTTGGGAACGATCAATGTTGAAAATATTATTATCCGGTGCAAAAACCAGATAACTCCACAATTTTAAATGTTGAGTAAAGCATAGGAATGTAGTTTACAGTTCCCATGCGAAAAAAAAATCAAAATTTTCAAAAAGATTTCCCCCCTATTCTGTGCACCAAATTGAATAATATTCAAGGCGACCCTTAATTATTAAATTTTAGGCCTAAAAAATAGAAAATAATTATTTTTAGATGCAAAAAGCATTTGGGTGCAAATGATGTCTGGAATAGAATACATATATTTTTTTTTTGGAAGTGTAAACCGACTATTAAAAAAAATATTTTGTTTACCTCACTATTTTCGCATGCCGGTTCATTGTATTGCATGACATTCCATGACAGCAATGGCTTTTTTTTGCATGCATGAAACTGTATGACTAGGTACCAATCATGCAAATAATTTTTGCATTTCAATTCAATTATTTTTGACATGCGAGAATATTTGCATAGATTTTCTTGCGCACGGGAACTGTAAACTAGGCTTAAAAGAAAACTGACCACAAAATCAGAACACAAAATATTTACAAAATATATTTTTTTTCTTGGAAAGAGATGAAAGAACATGTTCATTACACTTAATTTTTGTTTGTAAAAAGTGATTTTTTCACTAAAAAGTATAAATATATTTGTTTTTGGAGTCGTCTGGTTTTTGCACGGTTTTTTTTCGTAAAAATTAATGTAGGGTTCGTTTTCTTCATGATACACCTATACAAATCATGGAACCAACTGCTCTTTTTAATTTTATATGGTACTAAAGTAAAAGTATTTTTATTGTGTCTTCTCTGGAATGCCATTCTATTGGGGATTGATCGATAATCACTGACCTAAAAAAATGAAAATTTTCAATTTATTTTATCAGGTAAACATAAAACCATCGGTTTTCAGTGTTTGATTAAGAACAAATACCTAGGGGCAGTAAGAAATAAAAACCCAACTAGTTTTTAATGAACACAGTATAATTTTCTTTTTCTTAATAGGTACCTATTTATCGTAGAAAGTGAGTTTTTTGAAAACTCCATTGATGAGAAAAATTTGATTTAAAAATAATATAGGAGTACGGATGTCTGACTTTTATTAGCTATTGAACTTTGTTGCTAGTGTTGCCAGTATTTTTATTTTCTTTTAATTTTTATCTATCTTTTTTGAATAATTGCCCATCCTGCTTAAACGGGGGCAGATACCTACTCCCACTTTCTGAAGTAATAATGCTTGTATTATGTCCCTCTGTAAGTATCCGTTATAATTTTGCAGCCTCGCGTCGTGCGAATCGTAAAATCCCCGTAATTGAAACAAAAATTATTTATATAGCAATAGCAAATCGTGATGAACCATTTTTTAAAAATTGCAAAAAAATAGTAATTATGGAGAGCCCACGATCTTACTGGGCTTAAAAGTTGTTGAATTGAGAAAAGTTTGAAAACAAATAAAAAAAATCAAAATATGCACTCACTTTAAAAAAAAGGATTACAAAATTAAAATTTAAAAATTACATATAAAAACACTGAATAATTTTTCAATATTTTTGTTTGGAAAGTTCATTTAGGAACCTTAAATAAAAAAAAAAAAAATTCGATTTGGACCATTATTAAATAAGTTATGAACAATCAACCAAAAAAAGAGCGTTTATTTTTGAAAATTCGATATCTTTTGAACGGGTCATCAAAAAAATCTCAAATTTTGTCAGGAAGTGTTTATCGATGGATACTAAAAAATATAAAAAAAATAGAGAAAATCAAAAATAAAATTTTTCAAACTGTCCGATTTGGCATGGAATGCCCCATATAGATAAAATATCTTATATTTTTGCTTCATAAACATAAAACAAACAAGCAATAGGAAAAGTAGTTTTCGTTTTTGTTTTATTTCTCAAAACTAAGAAAGATATTTGCATCTGGGTTTCAGACTTTGACTAAGGACTCATTTGTATTCAAAATTTTGAAAAACAAATCAATTTCATATTTTTTTTTTCAAAAATAATGTTTTTGAAATTTAATTTCTCAAAAACTATTAATTTAAACAACTTTATTTAGAAAACAAATAAGAGAAAAGAAATTACGCCAGCTTCAGAAGCGGGAGATAGGATTTTTCCCCCCTAAATTTTTTTTAGAATTATCCCAGGTATCATCCCCCAAAATATTATATATAAATAGCACGAATTAGGGGACACCCTGTATACACGAACAATTATACAGAGCAAAATTTAACAAAAGTAAGCCAATTGACAACCCGCATTAAACCTAGGAGCACAACCACTAGAGTTACAAGTTGTAACTGCTGATCACACAATTGATGGAGGTGTTGTCTTAACATCGTCAAACGACCAACGATTTTGTGTCATTTAAAATAGAAAAGTAGAAATGAACTGGCAGTTTGATCTGTCAAACTGTGTCAATTCAAAGACAAGTGAAAACCTAGCATAACAATTCAACCATGAGTTTGGGAACGACTTTATGAAATCATAATTTTACACGATGTTACAATTTTTAAATTTAGGAACGATTATTGTTAACATTATAGAGAAAAAGAACTCAACACTGGCATTTGGCCACCAGTGAAGTGCCTTCCACATTTCATTCACACGAGTAATTTGTTTGGTCGTCGACAGATTCGAATTGCCATAAAATTAGCCAGTTTATATTTCTGAGATTTGAAAGGACTTAGGCCGTGTGCCAATTGCGTTAAAATCCTGGTTAAATTTGATCCCATGGCTAAAATTTTGACATTACTGAGGTGAATATAGACTTCAAAATTTAACCTGCTCAGGAGCTCGTTAAAATTTTAGTCGGTGGTTAATTTTTGACATGTCTAAGGGCGCGTTCGGCTGCCTATCTTAAGCGATCCGGATTTGTTTGTGTTGTTGTAAACCCTTATAAAAAAACAGCTGAGGGAGATGAATGTAGATAAATATTTTATTTTGCTATCAAGAAGTCATGAATCCTATCGGGAAAGATGAAAAATGGAAAAAAAACTAAAATTAAATGAATGGATTAAGAAATATAGACAAAGACCTTATAATAAATTTAAGTATGCACTCAAGAAGAAGTTTAAATAACTTGAGATAAATCCTTGATAATGTAAAAGAATTAATAAAATTTATTGAAAATACTTTTTCAGATGATTCATTCATTTTGCAAACTGATATGTTTGCGAACTATCATTACTGAGAAAAATGCAACAACAAAACTAATGGGAAGTGAATGTAAAAAAAAAATCCCATTTAATCCAATTGACACAGCAAAAACCTTATATTTTACTCACCCCTATAAAAAGGGATAACATTTAACTGGGATCAAATTTAACCAGAATTTTAACGCAATTGGCACACGGCCTTAGAAATATAAACACGATTCCTCACAAAAATCCCTCACTTTTCCCCTTAAAAACTCATAACTGTCAACTTCTCCCCATAAACATGTGTAGGGCAGAAATTGGCAAACATTTTCTGGAAGGGAAATTCTTTTGCATTCAACAGGTTTGGGAAATGATTAGTTTGTTTTGAATAAAAGCCTTAAGATCAGTGCTACCTGAAAATACAAAATGAAAGTAGCCGTGTTTTTTAGTGCGTTTTTATCACCGCTTTAAAATAATTCCTATGTAAAGTACAACAACAATGATGTAATTCCGTATTGATTTTGTATTAAACGTTCAATTTTTTTTAAGCGAAGAAATAAAAAATATAGCTTTTGAAATCTTAACTGGAATGTATAGTTTTTACCAAAATGGCTCCCAATGTTTTGAGTCTAAATGAAATACATAATAGCTTTCTTGTAAAAATTAACAGTTCCTTTTTTGTTTTAAGAAAATGACTTACACTGCTTTCTAACTGCTATACAATCAACATTTTTTACGCACGAAACATAGTTAAGTACATACCTACATTGAATGTAAGGTTTTAATTATTATTTATCTAATTTTTATTCTAATTTTTTTTTTTAAATAGCATTGTCATGTAACTAACAATACAACGTTAAGTTTATACCGAAGTTGAAGAAATTTATAATTGAACTATACCTATTTTTTGATATTTATTTAGAAAACAAATATTGGACTTTGATAATAGTTTTAAAACTGAATAACAATTTGTAATCGATATCTAACTAGCAACTACTACAAATAATGCTTTTAAAATACACCTAAAGCCTGTTTCCTGGCTCTTCACACCGATTCATAAATTCGAATTTCAGAAAAACCATTAGAAAATCTAGTTGAATCAAACATACAAAAAATTGATTTCGTTTGATGATTCAAAAGAATTTCGATGTTTCGATGCATTGTTTACCCAAAAATTGTATATATTGAGTTGTGTCGTTTTCCTCCGTCACCGACGATATTGTGGTGTAAAATTATAGTAAAGTAAGAATTGCTTACATACATTATTTTGAGTTTTATTTAAATAGTTTTAATAATTTTCAGTAATGGGTTTTATATTTTGATCGTTGCATTAATGCAAGTAGCTTTTTATTCAGAGATTAATAAATTGCTTCCAAGTAATTCACTCTGAGAAATTGCATCAACGTTGTTGAGATTAAGAATATCTCAAGAGCTCAAAAATCTGAACTTTCTAATTCTTGTTATCAAAATACCTTCCAAAAAAGAATAACTGGTGAACAGATTGTAAACAAAAGCAAATAATATTTGAGAACAAAATAAAACACTTGGTGGATAAGACTTGCCATATTTATTTGGTCATTCAAATACACATTAATTGTTGTTTTCAAATTACATTTTATAAATAATATCTAGATACAAGCTTCCATAAATTATCCAGTTGCTGTCGTAAAAAGAACACGGAAGATGAATAAAAATCAAAATAAACATCAAAATTTAAATAATAAAATAAATAATTCTGCAATAGATTTTGGATGTTAGCTCAGCATAATCGTAATATTTTGTGTATAAAATAATTATTGTATCTATGTACATACATTTACATTAATGTTTCAATGTTAAGTAAAAACTCTTACAAGCAATTATTCGTTTGATAAGCTCATAATTGCTGAATGGAAACCATTCGAGATACTCCTGTTTGAAAAATTATTATTTTTTTTTTTTATTTTTGTTAATTTTTGAAGTTATGTAAGAACGCGAAGTGATACACTTTTCACGAACTCCAAGCTTCGTAGCTAATTTTTTGTTTGGGAGGTAGGTATAATACTTTTTTCGGGACTCGTATTTCGAATCTATTACGTTGGGGTATGTGATAATTCTGATTATTGTGGATATGGTTCTCCCATTCTCATTGAGAGCCCCCCCCGCACACTACACAGGTTCCGTGTTGGGTAGATCAAATACTACCATAAAAAACAACCTTTTACTCATCTGCCCGTAAAATATTACGCTCACAGGAAATCTAAGATAGTTTCTTGCAAACTGCATCCTTTTTCTGCATGTTTTTTGGTGAGGGGTGGCTTATTCTTCGGCATGATTGGTCCTTAATTAGCCTCTAGGAGTCATCTTCTCCAGTTCATATCACCCATAGACAGATTGAGCTGTTAATGAGTCTCAGCTGTCGATTTTTGTGGATTCTCTTTAGAAAATCGCTTGATCCTCCTTCTGTCATTGGGTGTTATTTTTCTTTCTCCATCTCTTCTTTCTTGCGCATATTTTATAGAAATGGAGATCATTTAAGCCGAGCAACAACAAATGTTGTGCATTTCCTGGTATGACTTGCCTTCTCTGAGCTGCAACAGAATTAATTTGCACTGCTCATCAGTGAAGTGTTTAAATACGGCCCACTTTTGCAAACAAAAATATTAAAAATGCTTGTTTATGTTCATATTTCTTTAAAAACATTTCTTCTACTACAACTGACTTGCTTTCGGCTTATAGCACTTCAAAAAAGTAAAAAAATAGTATATTTACAAAACACTGCTATTTTAATGTTTACTTCAAAAACGGTCCCTAATGATTTACATGAAGAGTTATCGCTTAAAAAATTATCTAAATGAATAAATACACAAAGAATTCCGTTTATTTAACGGTAGTAAACATGGTCGCTCATAGAATAAGCAGATATAAGAACAGAATTCGAACTTCTATACGTAGAAGCATTGAATAAATATAAATAGAAGGTGACACCGGGCAAAATGTCCGCATCGTTTTCAAGTAGCTCTGCTTTCGCTTTAAATATTATGATGAGGTTGGTGTATAACATAAAATTAATTTCCTTAATTATAAAAAGTTGGTGTATTCGAAAGGGAATTTTTCAATAATAGCATTGTTTGTTATTTTTGTTTATTATGAATTACTATGGAAACGATGGGTGTCAGGACGATTGTAGTGTCTGCTTTGGATATTAGTTGTGTTCTAATATGAAATTTAAATTTTCTTTAGAATTTGTAGTTTTGAATGATTTTCGTTGCCTTTTCAAATTAAAATTTTTTTCAAAGCTTAGTATATAAATAATAAATGTTCTGATTTTTTGATACAAAATCTGCATAGCATTGCTGAGGTATTCAACTTGAGTTCAATTGATCTGATCTTTTGGATAAAATTCTTAATATACAGGAGATAAAATAAGCTATATTCTAGTACCACTTTTTTTAGATAAGCATGGGAGAAGAATATAGGTTGGTATGGTAAACAGAATTTCCAAACGCCAAAAACTTTTTATTAATTTTTAGAAAATTGTTCGATTTTATGATTAATATTTTAAAGATAAGAAGGTTTTTGTATACATAATACAAATTCTATATACTACTTACTGAAAAAAAATAATTCAACAAGTCCAATCCTTAATGCTAAGTCTTCTTCTTGGCTGTTTTATTTCAGTAGTACTATATAGAATTTGTATAGTAAGAAAACCTTATAGGAGCTATGCCCGGCCCCAGACAAAAAAACTTCCAGCTTAATGATTGGGAACTCTCATCTTGTTAGTTATAGTTTACAGTGGTTTTTGCTAAAAAGTTAAACTGAACTTAATACAAATTGCGTATGACAAAGGCCCGCACTATGTCACTGATTAGTCCAAGTGGACTAAAGGCCATAAAAAGCTATTTTAAATATACATATTCAAGTTTAAGGTCTATCAAGGCTTTTGAATAAATAATTAAGTAGATTTTAGGATGTAAGTGTAAGAACTAAAAATAAAAACATTACCGTCATTTACTTTGAGCGCTTATAGTAACAGATTGTTTGGCTGTGGATACATCTCCAAAATATGAATATAGGGGTCTGGTACGAGTGTTTTGATATCGAATGAATCGAAAATCGAGGAACTGAAAAAAAAGAGATATAACAGACTAAATTCTTGTACTACCTATATATACAATTTATCGTTCAAAATCCATCGTTTTCGTCACATTGCGATTTAGTCCAGTCATATTGTGTTTTTAGCATGCAAATTGTGGGGTAGTTTTGATCTGTTCCCTGCTTTATGGTTTCGGGGTTGCTGAATCGGAATCTGAGGTCTTCGAACATAAATTCGTCACGCAACGTGGACAAAAATGCAAAAAATGGGAGGTTTTTACTTATGGCTTGAAAACTATCCATTATTCGTGAATTACATCAGAGAGCAATTGAAAGCATAAACAATTTCCAAAAAATCTCTGTTTTAGGTTTTTGTTCTGCGGCAACCCATTTGGACTCAAGCGCTAGTTGAAAATTGACGTGTTTTTACTGTTTCCGAAATCCACTAGAAAACACTAATTTACTACCTACTTTGCGTGATTTGGGCTGGGGCTTAATTTTTTTAGGGGGATAAAATTCAGTTGTTTCTTTATTTCACGAAAACTAGCAGTGTTTTTTGAAAAAATGTGAAGATAAAAATTGTAGCTTATGTAATCTTACACAAAAAAGATTAACATACTTTTTTCATCCAATTAATAGATTCAGAGAAAATCGTACAAGAACTTCATGGTGAAGCTAATTTTATCAAAAAAATATATTAAAATTTCATTAATCGATGGGCAAAATTTTTTGTACGAATTGTGTTTGGCTATATTTTTCAGAGCTTCTGAGCAAGATGTTATAATTAGGACCTGTTGCACTTCTCATGGTTGAAGCCACGCACTTTAGCTTCCGGAAAGTGACCAAACGATTTCAAAAACAAAGTGTTTGTCTTGTTTAAAATATGACTTACTCTACTGAGCCAGTTAATATGTATGTACAGTACATATGTTAGCTACATCCCTAAATTAAAATCTGAGAGCCAAAAACTATTTTTCACAGAAATTATACATACAAGAAACTAAATGAAAATGAACCCTCCACCTTACATAAATAATCAAAATCAACAAGTCTCTAAGCTTCCCACATATATTTTTTTTTATCTAAACGCATTATGAAATAATAATAAGACTATCCTGAAATAATTTTGTTCTATATTTCAATAAGAAAAATAAAATCTTCTGCTTAGCTTGAAAAATCATAGTCATGGCAACAAAAAAAAACAAACAAAACCAATACCACCATACCTTATAACACAAATTGTAAACAAAATTTAAATACAAAATAATAAATTGACCCATAATCGTCATGGAAACCAGTAATAAAGGAAATATTAAATAAATAAATATCCCTTTGAGAATTGGTTTGCGTACGCAAAAGTTTCATAATTTCTATTTATTTGTTTCTATTGGCCAACACCTTCTAGTATCGCTTTGAGTAATGCGGTGTCACTTCTATTTATATTTATTCAATGGTAGAAGATTTCGGTTATATAGTTTCTTTTGTTCACTTTTACTTTTAAACAAGAAATGTGTAAAAAATAGAAAACCTATTTCCCACCAAACATAATTTGTACTGTTCAAATTATTTATAATTTTGTTTTGTTATATTTTTACGGAACTTTTGTGTTTTTATATATTTCTTTAGTCTTCAATTCTCTCTAAAACTTTAAGGGCCAGTTGAACAAATATTTAACCCGTGGTTCGGCAATTTTAACTCGCCAACTTGTGCGAATGGACTGAGGTTCAACGATGGTTAATTCAATAAATTGGCTACTATAACATACTTGAACTTTGAACCATCGTTGAACCTCATAGTCCATTGAATGTTACATTGACCGTGTGGGGCAAATTTTTTTCTTTTGGTGTATAGGGGGGCTCAGTGTGAGTATAAAACAAAAAATTGTTAAACTTTTATTGTAGACAATTAAATTGTCTTCCATTTATGTTAAAATACTTTTTGCCGTAAAATTGAAAATAAGGAAGTTTAAGATAAAAAAAAATAGACAAACATCTTAGCTGCTTTCTCAAAAAACTTTAATTTAAAAAAGTTACAACCCCATTTATAACATTTTTCTGGAAACCCTCGTATATTTTTATCTGTAACTTCTTTATTTTTAACTTAAGCCTAGTTTATACTTCAAAGCGAAGTGAAATCAAATTTGAAATGAAACATCAATAATTAATGAACCAAAAGGTTTTCAAAAAAATAGTTTTCGTCAAAATATTTGGTTGCCAAAAGCCCATTGAATTGCATTTGTTTCGGGACAAATTTGTTTCTCCTTGTCGCCAAAATAATTGCATTTAGTTTTTGATAGTTTTTCACGCCTAGGAAAACAATTATTTTTTTCTATGAAAACTACACTTCACATGGATGTATAAACCAGGCTTTAACGGCAAAAAGTATGTTAAAATAAATTGTAGAGAATTTAATTTTCTACAAGAATTTTTTTTTCTAAAACTAACGATTTTCAAGATATTGTGGAAACTCTTTAACTTCCTTTTTTTCAAGATGGTGCCATATGGGGGGTTTTCAACTCCGAAAATCGGGTTACTACTCACACTGAACTCCCCTACACATCAAAAGAAAACTATTTTGTCCTACCCTAAATGCAAGGTTCGGCCAAAATTTTGTAACATTTCAATGGGCTATCAGTAATTCCATCGAAATCAGCCATTGTTGAACAATGGATCAAAGTTGAACCACATTTGTACAACTGAACCTAAGTCGCTCTTTTAACCAAACGGGAAGAAGTTTGTTTATGTGTATGACATATCAAGACTTGTTTAAAAGATGAAAACAGACAGAAATTACTTTTACTCTCACTTCATTTTCACTAGACAACAAATCTTGTTATGATGTGCAACAGGACCGAAAGATCTTATTGGATTCTCAATGATTTCTTCTTCCTTCCTTTTTTCAACTATAATTCTCGTAGTTTCCTTGCTCTTAACTTAAACTGCTTGATGGGAATCTGTGAAAGTTTTTTAACCACACCATTATGAGGAATTTAAAAAATGTATAATGTAATTGCAGAGCTATTACAATATTCAGTTGTTGAAGTATTAAAGATTAATTTTCTTGTGACTATTGTTTGATCTATTTTTATATTTTAAGTCAATTCTCGCACTGTACGAAAATTGTATAAATTCCTCTACTCTCCAAACTACAAAACATTGAGGTGACAATACAAACGGTGTATTCTGTCATCGTTTCCAGTTCGAGTCCAAGGTATATAGAATACCTTCTGTATTCTGTATACCTTGGTTTGAGTCCATCCGCCACCGATTTCGAATGCGCTGCCAATCACCACATCTTCTCCCTCCATCAAGCCATATTAGTATTTTTCACAATCCCCTAAAAAAGGAAGCAAAATTACTTGATTTTTCTTTGCTTATTTTTGTGTCCTTCTTTTTTGTTTGTTGAACATGCGATTTTTATTTTACCTGTTGTATCTTCCTGCATTTTTACTTTATTTTTGTTCTATGGTTAGATACATTTTTACTTGTTTAATTTAAAATTATGTGTTATCTGTTCCCTATCAACATCAAACATTACTTAAAACATCTTGAAAGAGAGGAAAACAAATAGATAAAATAAGAAACTGCAAGTTATATAACCAGTTTTTGTAGATACAAATTAAACTAAACTACCTGACGATGACGGTCAGATGTTGTGATTCGCATGTCGCGAAAACACACTGAAACAAAACCCAAATCGAATAATAATGCCATTTTGAAGATAGTGTGATTCATTCGTTTTTTGTCAAAGAAATGCATATTTGTTCAATTTGTTTTCTCTTATTTTTCTTAGACATATGTATGTACATAATTATGTAGGTTTCTACATTTTTATTCAATATCTCAGTTGTTAATCTGAACTATTCATGCATCTGTACTCTTAATTATTTTTTTTTGTCGTACATATGTACATCATTACTTCTTGGTATGATATCACTGTACATAAGAAAACATTAAGTTTTTGATAAAATATGCATCATTTTTGTTATAGTGATAAATGAATTATGATGAAGTGAGTGACAGCTTTAGATAATATTACTAGCAAAGGGGTTTGTGTTTTATTTTGGGTTTGAAGTGGAAAGTGTCAAGAGCCTTTTTTCTTTAGTAAATATATAGGTACATTTGGAGATTTAAAATTAAATAAGTTATTTGTTTAATAAAAAAAAAGTCAAAAGTTCAACTCTGTAAGAACAAGAAATGCTTAGATTTTAACTAATGAAAGTAAAATTCATTGTTCGGTTCATTTTCTCACTTAATATACATACCTAGTATTTATAAAGACTCCTTTCAGTTGTAAAAATTAGTCTCGTCGCAGTAAATTTAAATATGTATTAAAGTATACCTACGCAAGTATTCATTTTGATCCCAACAATTCTTATTAATATTTAATTAATATTAATCTTTGTATCATATTTGTTGGAGACGGTGAGTCGAGAGAGAATCTCCGTTGTGTCTCAAGTTATTAAACTCAAATAGCTTCTGTATTTCACTATTAACAGGAATGCGTTTAAATCGAATGCCTATCAACGAGTTCACTGATTTGATTACTAATAAAGGCATTAGGCCCACGTTTATTGCAATAATGAAGTATTTTTTAGGTTTATTATCCGCACACAAAAAGTACTATACAAAATAAAATAATAAATAAATGATAAAATAATGAATAACTACATAATTTTGAACTTAAGATTTTTTGCCTATTCCCTAGAGAAATTGAAATTTGTTTTTAGCTCCAAAAATAACGCTACTTGCTATTGCCATACAACCCTTAAGGAAAAGCTCTCAAAAACGGCTATAACGATTTTGATGAAAATAAATTATTATACGTGCGGTATACTTTTTGGTAAAGTGTTTTTTAACAAAAACCGTTATTAACTGTAATTCCCATTGAACGCTCCTTTACACTTCTCTATAATTACTGGAACATTTGTCTAAGTTCTTAATTTCAAAGTAACTTGAACTACAAGAGCAAGTACGTGGGACCCGTCTTGCGTTTTATTTTTAATCGATTCACTTATAATCTAAACTATTATATTATCAGGGTACTTAGAGTCCCTTGCTATATAATCAGCGAAAACATAAACGAAATTCAGAACAGGGGTGTTGCCTAAGAAACGGATATTGAAAACAAAAGTAAAATAGAAGTAAACAAATCATAAATCAATGTTTGTATTAAACTTGTTGCATGTTGGATTTATTTAACACTTTCAGATATTGAAAATACAAAGTATATCGCATATATTAAATATATCTAAACAAAATTCTTTTTCTTTTTAGAAAACAAATAAATTCATGAGAGTGGAGACCGCTAAAAGGTGTACTCAGTTTTAAATACTGATTCAGCAATGGATTTCTAAATGAAAACAACAACAAAAACAATAAAAAAACATCCTTACCAAACTGCAAATACCGGACAAAAGTCAAAAAATTTAAGTAATTTTTTGACCCTAACGAAGACGACCCCTAATTATCTATAATAGAAAACAAAAACTATTCCCCGAAAATACATATATAATTTAAACAAAAAATCTAATGCCGCGTTAAAAATTTGCATTAAAGCAAATTTTACAATACAGCAAAAACAAAATTCACTAACATTATGGTTTACTAAAAGGGGATATTCATAAAATAATAACTAATGCAGAACATCTTATAATTTCACATCAAGCACCCGACCTTTAAAAAATTTCTAACTTGCAGTACTTTTTCTCTTTTTTCGCTATTAAAGAGATTACTACGCATTCGCAATTAATACATTTAGAAGATCTTATTAAATTATTAAAATCTAGTTTGGCACATACAATTTGGATTCATTCAGATCACTCGAGGAAATTTTAATTTTAAACAACAAAACTAACAAAATTTCAATCAACAAAATGTGCGCCACTACTATTAATATGTTTCTTCAAACTAATTTGGCTTTCAGTGCTAATGCACAATTAAAAAATGAATAAATCAAACCATCATAACCACCAAGCAGGCCAGCAGCGTCTTGCAGGACGCCTAAATCACGCGGCCAAAAAATCCAATTTCATCGCCGCCGAAATTGGATTCCATCACCTTATCACTGAATGACATCGTTTATAAAGAATTCTAAGGTAAGCTGTTTGATATGATAATCTTAAAAAATTATAATTCCGTAGTAAATTTTCATACAACAAAGACAGTACATAATTAATTTGTTTTTTGTTTTGGCTGAATTACCTGAATCGTATAAATTAGGTCCATTTCGTTTCTTTATTTACATACATATTTGTCTTTTTTTGTTCTTAATTATTACTTCTCTGCATGTTCAAAGTGTGTTTTCTCGAATAAAACTGCAATTATAGTTTTTGTTAATGAAAAATGTAACCTTAAGTAAACTCTAACTAAAATATATGTTTATCGTAGAATATTCGAGGAAGTGATTTTTAAATACATACATACATCTATCACGCAATACATTCGATTATGTACGATAATCTTTTTTCTGAAAGGTGTTTGATTATTATTTTCTAAGATGATCCGAAGGGGAACATTGCATAATCCCGAACGTCAAAATCTAGGATCCCGAATAACAGAATCCCGAATAACAGAATCCCGAATGTCAAAATCTTGAACGACAGAAAAATCCCTAAAAGTTTTTAAAATGACAAACAATAATAAAATATGAATCAAATTGTAAGATACACATATTTCAGTTAAAATACCAGCTTTAAAATATACAATCACAATCATTCAAAACATTTTGACTTTATTTCGAACGGCAAAGTCCCGAGTGGCTTAGCAATCATGTTGGTATTAAAAATTGCGCGATCCCATTTGGGATTTTGTAATCCGGGTTTTTGCAATTCGGGATTTTGAAATTCGGTATTTTGCATTTCGGGATTTGATACTCCAAATTTGACAATTCGGGACTTCAATACCAAACCACATTCCCCAAAATACATAAGCATTATTAACTTTTTACTGCAGGAAAAGATCGTTTATCATGATTGATTCACAAAGCGACGAGAACATAGGCATGTTCAGGAAAATGAGATCTCAGAGCCCTCAGTCTCGTGACTCGTCCTCATAAATTTAGCTGTAAAATTACTGAGGGAACAAAATATTGGATTAGCTTGCTCAGTTTTTACCGCTAAGCCCTCTGAGATCTCATTTTCCTGAACACGCCTAATGAGACGAGACCGTAACGAGTTGTGCGTACAGAAACTTTATCAGAAGGGGAAATAGAAAATTGAGCGAAAGTACTGAAAAGAAAATTGAAAAACCATAAAAAAGTGTGAGAGTTACGTTAATTTATGCACCCTAGTTGTGAATTACAATTATCAATTATTAATAGTTGATAAATATTGAAATTTTGTATTTTAAAACTCAGTTTATTATTATTTCAATATTTATCAACTGTAAATTGAAGAGTTCATTGAAGAAGGGGTAGTGACATTTTTGAAATGTTTCGATTTTTTCACCAATGAAAAGGCTACATGAAAATTTAAATTTCTGTGTAATTGGCGTCTTTCTACGATCTATAGTTTCCAATTTGGCAATCAAAAACTTTAAGATATTAATGAAAAAAGGAGTTAAATCACTTAACACCTATACGATTTACAAAATTCAAATTCAAAAAATTTTTGTTTGCATAAAGGAGTTAATTTTTGCCCCCACAATTCCATTGAAGGAATTAAAAAAAAATTGGCATAAAAGAGTAAAGTGGGCATTTACCCCATTAATGCAATTATTTTCATAATATAAATATTAGTTTTGAGAGTAAAGGAGTTAAATGTGAAAATTTCCTTATAGTCTGGGAGCCGACCGTAAGATTACCTATCTCATCGCGGCCACGCAAAAATTGAATGTCAACCGATACCTTTAGTCAAAACATTTACAAAACTACTGGTCGGACACGCTTTATCTGGTCGCAATGGTTAGAAAATGCACTTTTCAAGTTGCATTTTCCGCTAAATGTACCAATAATATAAACAACTTCTTTAAATGGGGTATCAAATGAGAGGTAAGACTGTCATCTACAAGATTCCAAAGGTCGGATAGACTTTTTTTGGCGGTGGCGACCAGTCCGACCATTTTTTTTTTTTAAATGCTACTTTTTTAACACTGCGTTTTACATTAGGGAAAACTGAATAAAATCATATCAGATAGCTAAGAAAGTGGCCTTATCCACTTTTTTTCATTTTCATCCAAGGATGCACAAAATACCTAATTTTAGAAAAGTGGTCGGACTCGTGGCAACAGCAAAAAAAAGTCTGTCCGACCATTGGAATCCTGTAGAGGACAGTTCTACCTTCCATTTGATACCCCATTTATAGCAGTTGCGTATATTATTGGTACATTTAGCGGAAAATGCAATCTGTAAAGTGCATTTTCTAACCATTGCGACCAGATAAAGCTTGTCCGACCAGCAGTTTTGTAAATGTTTCGACTATAGCTATCGGTTGGCATTCAATTTTTGCGTGGCCGCGATGAGATAGGTAATCTTACGGTCGGCTCCGGGACTATTATAACTGTGTACATTTTATATTGTCCGATTGTATGTATGCTTACCTATGTACATACATACATGCTCTGATATAAAATTAGAGAAACATTTTTGGAATAAAGCAATTTTTCTTCCTCGTCAGAAAGTTTCAGTTGTTAACGCAAAAAAAGTTCAAATCAAAAAACTTTGTGCTCTTATATCAAAATTATACAAATGTCACTTTTCCCCTTCTTCATTTGAACGTTGTTGATAGTTGTAAGTCACAATAAGGATGATAATCTTTAACAAATTAAATCTAAATCAAAAAGTTTAGCATAGTTTACAGTTCCCATGCGAAAAAAATATCAAAATTTTCAAAACGATTTTCCATCTATTCTGTGCACCAAATTGAATAATATTCAAGGCCACCCATTGAGTCATTAATTTGCCCTTAATTAATAAACTATAGGACTAAAAATGGAAAATAATTATTTTTGGATGCAAAAACTATTTGCACCTAAGCCTTGAGTTGAAAAAAAAATTTTTTTTTGGAAGTGTAAACCGTCCATCCAAAAAAAAATATTTTATCCACCACACTTTTCTCGCATGCAAAACAATTGCCGGTCCATTGTTTTGCATGGCATTCCATGACAGCAATGTTTTTTTTCCATAAAACTGTAAACTAATCATGCAAAAACTAATTTTGCCTTTCACCTCAATTATTTTTTGACATGCGAGAATAATTGCGTAGGTTTTTTTTTGCACACGGGAACTGTAAACTAGGCTTTAATGAAACATTTCAGAATACGAAGACGTTGTAAAAAAGCTCCTCTTCTTCATTTCCACTCTCTCCTTTTGCAAATTTCTGATTACTAGAATTAATTAAAATAAAATGCACGACTGCTCTTATGTTCAAGACACTGCGGTTTTTAGAAAATTTTATATAAAAACATGGAAATTATGAGAGAAAAATGTAGAGAAGCATGAAATACGATATTTAAATTAGCTAAAACAACTCCTTTGACAGTTTGAGGTTAAAAAAAAGAATGCAATCTTAATTCTTGATTGAATACAATTGTATAGAAAAAAAGTTTAAAATCGTTGGAGCGGTTTTTAAAAAAAATATTTTCTTATATATGTACATATGTATAAAATTCAACGGCAAATTTTGGAATGCAAATCTAAAGTATATATTTATGTGCAGACAAAAATTGAAAAAAATTGTCAAGCCGTTTTTGAGATATCGAATTTTCAAAAATAAAAAAAGCGTTCTATGGCAGGTAATATTAACAGTTGATAAATGTAAAATTTTATAATTTCTGGTAGTAGATCGTACTAATTTTGGTACATACATATATGGAAAAATTTAAATCAAAATCGTAGGAGTCGTTTTTGAGAAAAAAATATTTTCCTTTGCGGTTTTTTAACTTTTTAAATTTTTTCCAAAAATATTTTAGAGAGTATTAAAAGACTCTTAAGGGCCCTGGAGACGCTCGAACATGGTGCGAGTGAACATAGTTCGACTAAACTCCGCAGACACAGAAACCAAACTACTCGAACTTCATTATTCTTACGACTTATATGTCATTCACAATATTGACTGTCACATTTATTTTATTTTTATTCAGGTTTTTTGAAATTTTTCTTTTTATTTTTTAATATTGAACTCAAAATTAAACCGAAATGTTCGAGTAAACATACGAAACCGGTCCGCAAACAGTCGAATCTGGTACGACGAACTACTAGCCCCGCCCTCGAACATTGAAAATTTTCAAACTCCTTTTGATTTTGGTGAGACCAAATTTATGTTTAGTGACACCAAATAATTGGTACTCGAACCAGCCCGCAGACAAGTAAAATCAACTCGAACATAGTACTCGAACCATGTTCACTCGCACCAAGTTCGAGCGTCTCCAGAGCCCTTTAAGTATCGAGTTTCAAAAAAATCAATCATCGTTTTCGAAATATGTACATATGTATGTATGTATTTGATTTTCAAAAAAAAAATGAATTATTTTAGAGAGAACTAAAGAACTCTTAAGTATCGAGTTTCAAAAAAATCGATCATATCGTTTTCGAAATATGTTTTTGATTTTCAAAAAAAAAAAAAAAATTGAGCATACATTAATTTTGAACAACTTCGTCATTTACGAGTTATAATCAGAAAACCGTTATTTTTGGCTTTTGACCAAACTCTTAAAATAATTATATCTTTTTAGCGGTACATTTTTGGATTTTTTTTATATTTTCTTGTAAAGATTCAAATGGTCTACAAACGTTACTTGAAACACTCCGAAATTATTTACCGTTAAGGAGTTATACCAGAAAAACCGATATTTTCGTCAATTTAGCATTGTTAAAACAGCTCTATTTTCTAAGTCATCTGTCTTACGAATAATGTGTGTCAACATTTTTTGTAGAAATTTGCCTGATCTACAAAATTTACTCATACTACTTTTCAATAGCTTTTACCGTTTGAAAGTTATAGGTGAAAAAACAATTTTTTCGACACTTAACCTTCAATAACTTTGTATGCTCGTGTGGGATTGACAAGGACTTTTCGCAGCTGATTTGTTATGTCAAAAAGGAGGTGTATACCAATTTTCAGCCTTATCGGAATTTTGGCTAGGTTTGCACATTTGTATGTTTATTTTGACTGGACTAAATTTATTCACTCTCCATTATACTAAAAGTCGGCATTAAAAATGGTATATTTATAAACTTTCATAGATAATTCATAAATTTGCTTAGCCTGTTCAAGTTCCTCAGATCTCATGATTCTCAAAAATTTGAACTTAATTCTTAACTTAAGCACTAATGACTGAATTGTACGGATAGGTGTAAATACCTGCAAATTTTCAAAACTTCTTAAACAAAATTTCCCCTCCATTGAAAAACTTGCCAATTTTTAATATACATATATACATTTCTATGCGCAAGAAGTGTTAAAACTGTCAAAACAGCCAGCTGTTAGTTTCTTTAACTTTTAATTTGAAATTGTTGTGTCTAATGTGAAGTTGTGTTGGCGTTTTTTGTGCACTTTTATTTTAAGCGAAGAAGTGGATACAAAAAAACAACCATTGCTATCAAAACTATTGTTGCTTACCTATATGCAATCACAATCGTGAATATCCATTCGCAATTTTTTCAATATTCACATTTATAATATGTATATTTTTTATCAGTTAAGAACCATTAAACTTATTAAACACCCTTTAACCACAGATATTTTTATAGACTCTTCTTATTATTGCTTTTCATGACAATTGAACCATTGATGCCAAGTTTCATCACCGGAACATTATTTTCAACTGGTTTTCGGTAATATTTCACTTTTATACTGAAAATATAGTCATCGTTACATAAAAATGACAAGAACTTTTTTCACGGAGGTCGTATCGACTTGGTTTTGGTGTCATTTGATTCAGCATTCAAAACTACCTTAAAAACATGTGTCATATACTTAGGTTGCATCAAAGTTAGTTTTTCTGTTTGATACACCACAATTTATCCCCTCTCCCCCTCAAAAAAACACCCTTCCGTGTGAAATATTTTTATAAATAAATAAATAAATAAATTGGGTGGCGCAACAGCTCGTGGAGAACCAGGACCTAGTGACTTACAACTCAACACCATTCCTGTGTGCCTGTTGTTGGCGAAATGGGGGGGACCTACAGTTTTTTGCCGAGTCCGAACGGCTAAATGAGAAGCACTTTTCATGACAAGTATACTCTTGGAGGATTTGTCAGTTCCTCGCAAGAGGCAGTACCTCGGATTAAACATTTCTGTATTTAGGTGGCATGGCTGGGAATCGAACCCACACCTTCGGCATGACAGTCCTACGCACTAACCATCATGCCACGAGGTACTATTTTTATAGACTCTTTTGATTTTTCATTATCATAATACATGAAACGTTTTCACCAATTTTCATGATGGTACTAATTTTTACTTGCGACTATAGGTACTATAAGGCAAGTTTTGGATAGTGCAAAAAAAAAATTGAGATAACAATCAAACATGATATAACGATGATAGAGAACACCAAAAAAGTGGGTGGCACAATAATTCTGGTTGTGTCTGTCTGTCTGTTCGTCTACAGCCTAAACGGCTTGACGGTTTTTTTCATTTTTTTTAGAACCAAAAATAACGGTACCTGCCATACAATTTTTTTTAGCAATATTACATAATCGTATTTTTCTCAAAAACGGCTCGACAACTTTTCATAAAAAAATTCAATAAATTTATTTTAGTAAAGGCTTCCGTTGGCTGGAAAATCATTTTTCAAAAATGGTTAATAATCCCAAAAAACCATTTTTTTAAATTTTTGATTTTCTTCAAAACGGTAAGACCGATTTCAATTATTTTTTTTACACAGAAGCTTCCAAAAAATATAAATAGTTTTGTGTGCCAAAATTTATGAAAAAATATTTTTTGGATTTTTAAGAAATGTTTCAAAAATGTCTTTGGAAAATCAAATATTTCGAAAACGACATAATCGATTTTTTTGAAACTCGATATTTAAGAGTTTTTTAGTACTCTCTAAAATATTTTTAGAAAACATTTTACATGTATGCTAAAATAACGGTACCTTCCATACAAAAGTTAAAAATCCGCAAAAGAAAATATTTTTTTTGCTTAAAAACGACTCCTACGAATTTGATTAAACGTTTTTCATATACTAAAATTAGTACCTTGTACTATCAAAAATTATAAAATTTTACACTTAGCAACTAGTAACAGTACCTGTCATAGAACGTATTTTTTTATTTTGAATTTTCTTACATACAAAATTTGTTTACATACAAATTTCAGATAAAATGAAATAATATTGAATATCAAAATTTTCAAAAAAAAAGTTTTTGGATTTTTAAAAAAAGTTTCAAAATTTTTTTTTGAAAATTCGATATCAAAAGCGGGTTGACAATTTTTTTTCAAAATTTGTTTTTATATACACATAAATATATACTTTAGATTTGCATACCAAAATTTGTTCTAAAAATGTTTTAAGAATTTTATATATGTATAAAAAATTAATTTTTTAAAAAACTGCTCCAACGATTTTAAATTTTTTTTCCCATACAATCATATTCAATCAAGAATTAAGATGGCATTCTTTTTTTCCACCTCAAACTGTCAAAAGAGTTGTTTTATCCAATTTAAATGTCGTATTTCATGCGTTTCTACATTTTTCTCTCATAATTTCCATGTTTTTATATACAATTTTCTTAAACCCACAGTGTCTTGAACATAAGAGCAAGTACGTGCGACCTAGTCGTGCATTTTATTTTTTATTCGAAAGACTTTTCGTACTATTTAACCTGTACTATAGACCGAGAGCTGGTGAACGTTTTGCTTAAAGTGTTTTATACCGCTCCAAATTTCGTGGGCGGACTATTTCCATCAATGCAAACTTCTTGGTAGCAACCTGCAGCGATTCCGCGGCCCTTTGTCCACCAAAATGCACTTTATGCACTTTGAAAATGCAAAAAATGAGCGAAGTTAAAGTGTTTTTTTTTTGTGAGCATACAACTAGTATATGTGCAAACTGTATGCGACCAACCTGGCAGCGATACCGCGGCCCCTTGACCTCCAAAATGCACTTTCAAAATGCAACAACAAAAATAAAATCGTCTTATACCTCCAAGTTTCATTCACTTACACATACAAAAAAAATGCCGTCAACCTGGCAGCGCCAAAACATCCCTAAGACCAGAATAATGCACTTTCAAAATGCATCCAAAAAGTATAGGTACATGTTTTATACCACCCCAAGTTTTGTTGAATTTCACTTAGCATTTACACAAATCATGTGCCGTCAACCTGGCAGCGCTAGGACGGCACAAACACCAGAATAATGCACTTTCAAAATGCAACAAAAATGCAAAACTTGAAATAAAAATACAAAATGGATTTGGTTTAACATAAATATCAAAATCAAAATGTAGTCCAATTAGACTGGCAAGCAAGTTTGGAAAAATTAAAACTCGAACTTTTAACTTGAAACATAATATTACCAAGAAGTGCACTTTTTTACTTGATCTTTAATCGGCTAAGCTGATAGTAGTTGATTGTCATTTTGACGATAGCGGTCTCTCAAAACGACAATCAATTTGGAGGTAGGCTCCAGTAATCGAGTGAAACTAAAACGAAATCGAAAAACGAGTGAATTGTTGATTTTGAAAACCTTTCGAAATTACTTCAAGTGAAATTAAAAAACCTGATACTGTCATTTGAAAAGGTTCACCAATATTTTGAGATTAATAAATTGCCCAATTTTTTAATTTCCGTTGTGCACTTTCGTAGTTTATAAAATAAAAATAAAACAAAAAACTCTAATAAAATGAGCATGCATATATACATACATTGTGTTTTGACAGCTTCGCTGTAACGTCACTATCATCTGGTTTGGATGTAAGAAGAATTTCATTTCATTGGATTCTTTTTCCATATACATTTTTACAGTTGCTTTCACTTACAAATAATTTTTGCTTGATTCTAATCCAAAATACAGTCTGAACTTAAAAAAAGTAGTTTAACACTTATATCTAAAGGCACATAAACTTCTGCTTTGTTTAAAGTCTAGTCATATTGTGTTTTTACCATGCAAATTGTGGGGTAGTTTTAATTTTCTCTCCCTGTTTTATGTTTTCGGGAGTGCTGAATCTGAATCTGAGGTTTGCGAACAAAATGCAACATGGAAAAAAATGCAAAAAAAATGATTCAAAGATGCATTTTTTGAGAGTTTTTCATTTATGGCTCAAAAACTACCAATTATTCGAAAATTACATTAAAGTACCATTAAAAGTATACACAATTTCCAATAAATCTCTATTCAAGGTTTTTTTCTGCGACAACCCATTTGGAATCAAGCGCTAGTCGAAAATTGAAGTAATTTTAATGTTTTCGAAAATCCTATCGAAAACACTAAGAAATAACTTTGTGTGATCTTGATGAAAAAGAACTTTTTCCTTGCCAAATGGGGTCTTTCTCTTCAATTTATGTTAACACACTTTTTACCCTAAAGCTATAAATAAAAAACTTCTAATCAAATTTTTAAAATTGAAAAAAAAATCATGTGTTTTTGATTATAATATTGAATTTACAGCTTTAGGGTAAAAAGTGTGTTAACATATATTGAAGAGAATTGAATTTGCTAGAAATTTGTACCAAAGTTTTTTTTCTAAGACCAATAAAATTTAAGTTACCATGAAAAACTTTTTTGAACTCGTTTTTCAATTTAGTGGCCTAATGGTGGGGCTTTTAACACCTTAATTCGAGTTTTATACTTGCACTGAAGCCCCTTACACATCAAAAGAGAAAATCTGTGTCCAACCTAAATTTGGAGGTTATTGTAACATTTTAATAGACATTTTGCGAAAATGTTAAAAGCTGCTTTATTAGATGATTGACAAATTTTCTTGGTTATTTTGTTAAAACACAAGCATGTGTTATACCATTTTGGAAAGTGCATTGAATAAACAACTTTTTTAAGTAACTGGCCATTCATGTTCTCATACAATTTAAATTTATTAGAGGTGGTCAAACTTTTTTGAAAATAAATTTTTGTACTGAAAAAATATTTTAAAAAATTATAATAAAAAAAAAAATGCAATAACTACTATTAAATTTTACCACCTATCTATTACAACAGTTAGTCTAGAATATTACAAAAATAAAAAATATTAAAAATTGTTCATCCATGGTCGTAGCGTTCACGTATTTGAGGAAAGTAGTACTTGTTAACAACTTTTGCAAAACACATCATAACAAAGTAACTACTGGGAAAATATTTTTTTTTATATTTTTTTCTGGAAAGGTCATAAGGCCTGCTATCACCAGTTACAAGGTTATCCATTATTTACAGGACACCCTGTATATAGTACGTTTATAAACCTAGTTTCAAAAACTTGTTTTTGAAATACCGAATTTTCAAAAAAAAGTAATATTTTTTTTATAAATCCAAAATTTATAATTAAGATATTGATATGCGCAATATGATTGTCTTTTGCATTAAAATTTTGATTGAAATCGGTTGAGCCGTTAAAGACAAAATCGAAAATAAAAAAAAGTTGTATGGAAGGCACAGTACACTTATTAAAGGTAATATCATTAGGGTTTTGATTTTTGTTCAGTTCTGCGCATATATCAAAATTCGTGTCAAATGCCAATATTTGTTGTTGTTTTTACTTGTATTTAAGTCATCACGTTCCCAGGCATTTTTTATTTCTGACAATTTCAATTTAATTTGTTGTTGTTTTCACGTGTGTTTTCTTCCTCACGTTTACAGCCATTTTTTATTTCCGACTGACAACCTGCGCAGTATAATACCTTAGATTTGTGTACTGTGTATGGAAGGTACCGTTAGTTTAGTTTTTGGTAAAATAAAAATTTACGAAAATGTACACCATACCTACAATAATACACTGATCGTTGGAGACTTTTTGAGATAAATCAGCTTTTCCATATTGGTTGTATGCCAACTACCGTTAATTTGTAAGCTAAAAATAAAATTCAATTTCCCCTCCAGGGAATTACATAAAAATCTTAAGTTCAAAAGTTGAATGAAATCGCTTCAGGTTTAGGGTGTAAATCGGTAGTGAAAAATGGTTATGAACATAAAAAAAGCCATTGCGTTAATTCGTAAGATGCGGGACAATTTATCGGCTTGTTTCGTCTTACGATACCGGATGTTACGAACTTTTAGAAGGGTCTGCCGCTCGCGTCGATATATGTAAATAATTGAAGAATTTTTTTTTTTTTTATTATCCGATGGAAATCTTCAAAAGACACTCGGTAAGAATCGGTACCAAGTAGTGTGGGACTCTTACCGCACTGAAACCACCGGTGAATCAGGACCAATCTATGAAAGATCGACAAATGATTTTTATTTCTTAATTATTAAATCGCATTGGGGGAAGTTTAAAGTTATAACACTTTCCCATAGCTTTTAGACCATCAGCTCATGAGGCTTGGTTCTTCTTAATCTCCGAACATTTTTTCGTGCATTTAGGACGGTCTCCATTTCAGAGTTTGTGTGACTTTGAAGTCGCTGATTGTGTGATACAGCGTGTTTTTTAACCACTTCTGTAACCATTTCAATCTGAAGGTCACGATTTAGATCGCTATTTCTTATATACCAAGGGGCATCAATTATTCCACGAAGGAACTTGCTTTGGAATTTTTGGATGGGTTCAGCATTTGTTTTCTTTGTACAGCCCCATAGTTGGATGCCATATGTCCAAACGGGTTTCAATATTTGCTTATATAACATTAGTTTGTTCTGGATAGATAGGTCCGAGTTCTTTCCTAGTAACCAGTACATTTTTCTGTACTTCAAGTTTAGTTCTTCTCTTTTCTTTTTGATGTGCTCTTTCCATTTAAGCTTTGCATCCAAAGTCATTCCAAGGTATTTGGCGGTATTGGAGTAAGGTACTGCTGTACTGTTTATATAAATTGGAACATTATTTATGTTTTTATTTGTCGATTTTGTTTCGTTTAGTTTGATGCGCCATATCTGCGTCCAATCACAAACTTTATCGACTGCATTTTGCAATTTTTGTGTAGCCTTCGTAACGGATTTATCTGGCACCAATATTGCAGTATCATCAGCAAAGGTGGCCATGATAGCGTTGATGTCCACTGGAATATCCCTTGTATATAACAGATACAGGGTTGGTCCTAGGACACTTCCTTGTGGTACACCGGCTTCAATTTTCTTTAGTTCCGAGTAATTTTGGTCGTACCGTACTCTAACGTAGGATTTCAGTATTTCGTAGTACTGCCTGGGAAGGTCCCTATGCAGTTTGTACTCAAGTCCCACAATTGAAGAATGCATTATTAAATAATTTTCATAATTGTTTACTCATATTTTAACATGCATTCGCTTGTTAAAATAGTTTCTCAGTAACTGGATGCGACCGAATTAAAATCACCCTTAAATCGACAGTGTCGAAATGTGGGACACAGAAATTCAATTCATTTTAGCTTCGGAAAAAACGTAAACGATAAAAGTGAATTGTAGAATATCAAATTTAATTTTAAATCGATTTCAATTTCATTTCGAGTGAAAGTGAGTTGTAGAACCTAACTGTTAGTTGAATAAGATTCAGGCCCTGGTGAGCCATGACGCTGGCCATATTGCAAAACTCGAATTGATCAAAATTTGTTTGGACTGGGCTAGGCTGGGGCATCCCGCCTTTGGTCACGACACCCTTTAAATAAATGAGATGCGCTGATACCCATCCCCATTTAATTGTGACCCGCTACGACTCCAACGAAGAGGGAGAAAATTGAGGCCTGCTTAGCTTAAGTAAATAAATAAAGATCTCCTCTTTTCGTGCTCCAGTGGCGTAAGGATTCAGGGATACGGGTTGGAAGTAATGATCCGATTTTGACTAGTTATATTCTGTCATTTCCTTTACGTTGTGTTGTCCTGGGACCCATCAATATTTGTTGCTTCTACTGGAAAATGGGAATTTGTTTGAGTTGTGCCGATTAACCTCCATGACCTTAGTTACTGCAGGTTCATAACTATGGGTTACGCAACAGCAATAGTAACATAACCATAAACCAGTTGTGAGTAGACTGACGCCTGGTGATTTTTCTTTCTCATAAATATGAAATGAACTAAAACGATCACCGAAGTCCTAGTCTCCTAGTTTTATTCTTCCGCGATTTTTCCTCGGGCTTATTATTAATTCATAAATAAATGAAACTGATATCATACAGTCCCTCTAAGTCGAATTTTCACGGGATATCGAAGTCAGTTCGAGTTATAGAGAGTTTGGCAAAAATTCAAGTAAGAGAAGTTAAATAAATTTAAAAAAAATAAATAAATATAAAAATATGGGGACAAAATTCGACTTAGAAAGAGTTCGACTTAGAGAGGGAGTCGACTGTATATACATATTATGATAAATATCTCTTCATCTCAAATACTCTTTGTCTTTTAAGACCTTGAAAAGGGATTTTTTTTATCAAATTTAGACGTTCTTTCAAATAATTTTTCTGTGAATCAATAAAGTTGGAACTCAAATCAAAAAGTCCTTGAATTCTTGCAGTCAGGCTCATTTACATACATACATATGTATAACTACATATTTTCTTATAAAATCATAGTAATAATTTTTGTTAAGGTTTTTGTATCCTTTGTATTTGTATCATGTCTTTTCAAAACCTCCATTTGAGTCTTCTTTCTTGTCTTCTTCTTAAGAATATATTTATACAATTCTTTCCAAAAATGCAATGGACCTAAATTTTCAAAATTTATTGTAGAATCAATATTTTGTTTGCACGCTTTGCATTTATATTTTTACAATATCTTAACTTGTTTATAAACTTTTATAAATTATTACAATACATATCAAATGGATCGGAAATAAAAATGCAATTTCTTATCTCCAAAAAATAATGAAAGATGCTACAAAACAGTAAAAAAAATAAATAATATTTTTCCGCAAAAATCACTTACACTCGACACACAAGGGCATAAATTGGGCACTCATTGTGTTGGATTTCATTGACAACAACAAAATTTTAATAAACTATTTTTTTCATAAAAAAAAAGAAATTGTTTTATGTAAAACGTTTTTGCTGTTTTGTGAAGTAGTTTTGTTTAAAACATAATTGCAAAAAAAAATATTAACTACTGAACTATGTATGTATGTTCTGCTATCGACATGAAAACCAAATTATTTATTTCCATTCGAATGCAGGTATGAAGTATCCCCAGCTTGTATCAACGCGTGCGGTGAACGCCATCTCTGATTGGTTAGTGTCAAGATTGGAGCAATTAGGCGTTGAGGCACCCCTCATATATTCTAGACTTCTATTATCTCTCTTGCAATCGTCTGTTCAAATAAATGATCCCATTGAGTTCAGCAATCTAGAAGTAATGTCAAACACAGACTAATTCATGAGCTTTGCCTAAATAAAATTCAATTAACAATTTATATACAAACTGTAGACATTTTTAGCTAACCGAAAGGGCAACAGCAAAAGATATCCACCTTGCGACAAGGACACCCTTAGGAAAATAACAGCAGTCCAATGTTTAATGGAAATTGTCTCTTCGGAACAAGAGGTTTGTAAAGTTTAAGTTATGAAACAGAAAGAAAATACATTATGTACTTGCATTTTATATTGTTGAATATTTTTTTTTTTTTATTTCTTATTGCAAACAAATTAGATTACAAATATTGAAAACCTTGTGGATGAACTATGTGAGAAGCTTATTGATATTGAGAAACAATCAACCAGTCTAGAAGAGGATGAAGATTTGCAAATTGCAGCATCAGCACTTAAATCAACAACACATTCATTATCATCGTTAAATACAAAAAACGAAGAACTATCATCAAATGCTGCTGCCACAACAGAAGGATCAAAAATCAACGAAACTAAAGCATTGTCAGGAGTTACTAGAAAAACAAAGCAACAACTTGCTTCCGATGTCGAGGATCCTCGCAAACGCTATTATCGAGCATTTCCGGCTCTTTCAAAGGAAATGGAAGATTCAATTGTTCTCTTAAGGCGTAATACAAAATCATTAACATGGCCAGTGGATAGAAAAATTAATTCGTCTGTTAAAAACATCACTTCAAATTCAAGCGCAGTCATAGATACAAGTTCTAAATTATCTGCATTGGCAACTGGTGAAAAAGCTAACATTACTATTTGTGTTAACGGTGGTAGTCCATCAACGTTGTTGGATAGCTCACAAGGAGGAGATCGCGATATTGTACTGTGTAATACAGCTGGGGTGAAGAGGAAATCGAAACGTCGACGTAATCAAGGTAACTTATGACAATGATAATTATAATTTGTACAGAAAAAAAAGTAATAACAGAACTATTGTAACTATTGTTTTTGCAATAAAGATGTAATTGTAATGACCATGAGCTTAAATAAATCTTATGCTGGACACGAAATACAAAATTCTATACTTTATGACAAATATCGGGTACAAAATGGTAGAGCATTGTCATGCTTGCTTCCATTTATCTTTCGCAACTGACGAAACACCAATTTTTCTTCTTTTCTTTGCTCTTTATAGTTTATGTCAGGCAACCCTGTGTTGTCAAAGTTGAACTTTCGGAAGTTGCGAAAGGGTAGGTGGAAATCTAGTATTAGTTAGTAAGTCATACCGTTGAACCTATAAAGTCTATAAAGTTTTCTTTTTTGTTTGTTTAAATTATTTCTATTTGTTTTTTACAGCACTGTCTAAAGGAAAAACGACTGCTGGCAATAATAATATACGAAAAAATTCATACTGTGGTGGATCTAGCTCACCAACTTGGGATACTGATTTCGAAGGCTCTTGGGAAATGGGAAGAGATCTAATCAAAGAATTTATTGTTAAGCAAAACAACCGTAATCGAAGCACCTCGGAGAGTGCAGCTTATAATATGGCAATTGGTGGTTGTGGCAGCCATAGTGTCAGCAGCGGTGCATGTGAAGCTTCTAATGAAGTTCATGATAAAGCCAAAAAATCAATAGTAATTGATAAGGCTACAAAGAAGTCAATGACTGCTGAAGGTGAAGAGAAACAAACAATAGCTACCAATAAAAATAATATCGAATTGGCTGAGGTATTAGCCGATCCATGTGTTGTAGAAGTATCATTGTGCGAAAATATTGTCGAAAATTCGAAATCCGACAACATGTCTGATATGACCGAAGGATCTTTGAGCACAGCTCGTCGCTTGTACGAACGTGATATCTCAAATGATTCGCTTAACGAGCAAAACCTTTCCCAACATCAACCGTTTCATCAAAATCATCAACAAATGTCGTCAATCTCTGCGTCGGAACAACTGGATTTTGCTCAGTTTAAGGCAAAATTTAACAGCAGCGTCGAGGCGCTCTGGAAGACTCCCAATTCAAGTGAAAGCGCCAGCAACAATAATCAATCATTGCTGCAATCGAACATTGTAACTGATTCTGTTGTTTCAGTTGCTCCGCCAAGAAGTGAAGATTTGAAAAACTTCTGGACCAACTATTACAGCCATCGTTATGATGTTGATAAATTCAATGACAGCTCTGACGCAAAATCAGACGCTAACGTTTCTTTAGTTGTTGGAAGTGCACCTAAAAATGATGGGCAAAATAACTATTTTTCAATGCCCATTATAAGAAGCGGAGCAGATGATTTCGACAAGTCTGTTGGTGGGAAGAGAGCTGGTGGCAAAACTTCCCCGATTGGTGTATTTTTGCAGAGCACTATATGGTCAGAGAACTCCAACGCAAGTTATCCTGATACCGATGAGAGTTTCTTTATGAAGGTTTTAAATTCGACTACTACAAATCAGAAACCCCAAGATCAGCTCAAGGTAAATTATTATAGAGTTTTTAATAAATTTATAATGCCTCCCTATAAATTATATTTTATTCTAAATTAATTCTTGATATTTTTCTTTACAGATGGACATTTCGGGCACTGAAAAATCATACTTCTATCCATATCGAACATCAAAATGGTCTGAAGGTATTAACGGCGTACCACATGTCAGCACAACTGCCCCACATCACTTTATTCAACAGCCACAGCAGCCATTGATTGTAACTTCTTCATCTTCCTCCTCATCCATTTCTGCAATGGATCATTCTGCACGTAGCTGCTATAATAATGAATTTGCCGATTCAACACCATCCTCATCCTCATCCTACATTGGTGGTAATCCAAATTGGCATCTTCCAGCTGGCAACAATCTGCAGGCCGACATCAAGTCTTGGAGCTCATCCAATCCAACATCGCTGACGGAATTATATGGTGGCGGTGGAGGAACTCTCATCGCCGCCTCCTCGGGTAAGAAAAACTCTTGTAATTTCGACAGGAATGCTGGTGTTAGTTCGTCATCAAGTCCGACCTCTTCTAACATTACGCTGGCTAATCATTCGACCACAACTAGTGGGTTCCTGGCATACTCTCGCATTAAATCGTATGCAAAACTTGTTGATGCCAAACCAATCGCCAAGTGGCAGAAACCTGAAGTTGATTATCATCATCGTCTAGCCTCGAGTCCACCAGATGATGAGAACCTTTTAACTTCAGAAAGGACTCATTTTCATCCGATTAAAATGAGCTATGCTGATGGACATACTTTTGAGATCTCCAGCAATCTGGATGCCGTCGATTTCGAACGCTCCGACAGTGGGTATTTGTATCTAGAGTCAGAAAAGTATCTGGAATACACTCGTTCAGATACTCTTGCCGAAGAGGATAGCTCGGTAGCAGGTCATTACCAACAATCGTTGAGCTCAATGAGCCGTGATTGTACATCGTCGGTGGCTTCCACAAAGAGTTCACAGTCAGAGTTCTTAATTCGTTTTCGCGTTAGAAACACTGATCAGGCGTGTCAAACTGATTCCAATGTAATTGGTTCAAGTGCTTATCGTACACCGCTAAGCTTTCAAGTAGCCGCCGCTTCAACTCATTTAGCATTACAAGCTTCTAATAACTCTGCACACGAAGGCGACGATGATGACGACGACGAATGGATGGACATCGGATGCATTGGTGCCATTGGAAAAAACACAAAAGACGATGAGGAATGCGTCAGCATGGATCAGTGGTCAATGGTTGAGATCACCAAAAAATGTATGGATAATAACAATGCATCTCACACTCTCTGGGGCATGTGTCCTGCTTGCAATAGTGATATAAAGTCTAATCCTGCTAATCGTTTGTTAAAAGCTGAACTCAATGTAGAAGGTGATGAAATTATGTCTGACCTTAGGTACATGCAGGACCTATACATTGGCAGCGACTGGGATGATCAAAATTGCACACGTGACGACGCCGATGATGATGACGATACAGATTTGGATGCTGAGACTATTCGTGACTGTGAATTCTATCAGGCCATGGCAACTCCGGCCGGGTGTGGCGATATGGAAGAGGAGGATCAGCAACAAAAGGAAATTCTTTATAATGTAAATAAATTGATTGCAGATTTGTTGCGTCCAGAAAATGCTCAGTCCTTTGTCAATGCCTTGGGAGGTGTAGGCTGTATTGGTGGCGGAGGTTGTTATGGGGTGACTGGTGATGGCGGTGCTTTCGTTGGTTCTGAAGGTGGTTGTGTGACAGTTGATGGCATTAATGATGAAAAATACATTGGTGGCTTGTGGAGTTCAGATGAGAACATCATCTGGAAGAAAGAATTCAATCCTATTGATATATTTTCTCGCTTTAATAACAACAATAATTATTCATTCTTGGATAAATTAAATTGGGAGTATTCGAACTTGGCCGAAATATGGGACAAGGCATCACCTGAAAAAACAGCCTCATTCGCCGAAGTTGCAGTGGAAAATGAGGAGCTAGAAGATGAGAAGTCTAAAAATCAACCAGCCACCCAAGCAGCAGGCAACCACACAGATGACGAAGAAGACATCAAGATTACTTGCAGGAATATGAAAAATCTCCTGAAATCATCTGCTAACATTGTCCCACAAAATGAGAATTCGGCCTTATTTGAAATTAACGAGCGCCGCTTGAGTGATTCCAAACGTATGCAGTGCTTTTTAAGTTCGAATAAGTTCAAAATCTCTAATCGCTTCGATCGCAAACGTCGTCATTCAGCATCACAAAATGTTTGCTCCTCTTTGAACAACAACAATAATTCCAACTTCAGTAACAACAACAGCATAATTTATGATAACAACAATTCGAAATTCTCACTTGCATCACCTGATTCTTCATCGGCATTTTTACTAACTACCACACCCGGCACCAACACCAACACCATCACCACCCCATTAAAGGCAACAACCAAGGATACGCTTACGGAATACGACAGGAATATTATAACGCGCAATGATAATGATGACAACGACACTGAGCAACACTACTATAGTAATGATGAAGATGATGATCAACCGGATAACCACACATCGCAGCGGCAGGCAACAATAATAACGTGCAAATATTGGACCACAATGCAACCGATCGTCAACACCAACAGCAACAATAGTGGTGTTAAAATCGTTGAAGGCGAAGCAAGAGATGACTGCAATGCAATTGATGCACAGGCGCCAGCTGATTCGTTCTTTATTGATAAGAATTCACAGTTTATTGATGGTTTGCCATCGATTACTTTAAATACATCATCGATTTTGAAGCATGTTACATTGGTTTCACGTCCATTGACGCGTTAAAAGATTCAACCAATTTTATATGTCTCTTTTTCCCTATCTTAGTCATCGACTGTAAAAAGAGGACATAGGAATAATATTCGAAAAATTGTGTGTAAGCCGATATTGCTTTTGTTTTCTATCTTAACTGCAAAACACTAAACAAATAGTATGTACATATATGTATTACAGCTGTCAAAGTCTAATTTTAAATAATAGAGTTTTTTGTTTACATATTTAATATATGGCGTGTTTCGGGAGCAAAAGCTAGCAGACAAAAATCAAATTTAATCAAAGGTTAAGACTAAAGCTGTAAGCTTGTGTAAATGTGTTATGAGAAACTTGTTAAAATTGCGTAAGAGTTTAACTCTATATTCACAGTTTTGAACAAAGTTTATTCTTTGAGCTCAATACAACGTCTTAATTGTTTGAGAATTAATGTTCGGTATTGCCTTCTGAATAAATGTTTTTTTTGTTTTCTTTTTTTTCTTATTAAAACATTTAATTAACCCGATTTTTCAATCTAATAATAGTTTCCATCAATCCTCCAGCAAGTTTTTTGCACTGAATCCGCGTCCAATGTTTTTTTAAATGCTTTGTTATTTTTATGGATCAATTTGTTGTGATTCAAATTATGTATTTTTTTTTCAATACATGTTCAAATGTCGAACTTTTTGTCTGGCAATGTAAACAAAATTTATTTATTATTGTTTTTCCAATCATCATCTACAACATGACAGCGAGTTATTCAGTGATGAGTTTATTTTGTTTTGCAAGGAACTGATACGAGGTTTTTTAGAAGTATGTTTTCAATTTTTCATTTTTCGTTAAGAACGCAACACAAATTATCCACTTCTGTCCAGTTTCACAGTCTGAGTAAGTGACACTTAGGTGACCAATATAGGTAACTTGAGTGTCACTCATTCATGTAAGTGTACATTGTGAAACTGGGCCTTAGTCTCACTTTTATGTTGTAGATGTGCCTCTGTATTAAATTTATGAATTTTTAAAGAGTATTTTTGTATTTAAAGCAACAAAAAATCATTTTTTTTTTGTTAACATTTTAATTTGGTGGCAGTGCTATTAAGAAAGAAATCAACTGAGTGGCGGTATGGTTGCTTTAAAAAGTTTCAATTAAATAAATAAATGCAACTTAGCCTAAACTCGGACATACACACATGCATATACACATATCAAAAGAAAAATAATATTAAAATATTATTGTGTAAAGTTTTCTTTGTAGTATTTATAGTTATCTTCACCGTTTTGTTTTTTTTTATTCACTGTAAATTACTATTTTTTTTTCTTTTTTGATTTATCTTAAAAAACATACTCTAAAAATATATGTAGAGAAAAAATGTATTATTTATTTAACAGAAGGTATATAGCTCTTTTCGTACATTCATATTTATATCTACTATATCTTAAAGAAAAGAAATACTCTTCTAGAAATCTTTATTAAAATAAAAAAAAAATTGTGGTCTTATGTTAGCATCAACAGAAAAAAAAAATCAATCAATAACAATAGTCAAACACAAAAAAAAATTTAAAATCTAAAAAAAAAAAAACATTAATAAAACAAAGAAATGCAAAAAAAATTTAAACAAAAATGTAAAACAATTATCACCCTTACCCAACTACCATTTTAATCATACATTGATTTTTGTTATTTATCTATCCTTTTTCTAAGCAAAAATCAACAACAAAATGTTATCTCGTTATTATCGTCCTTGCAAAATGAAACTAAATATTTTTTTCTTGTTTTGTTGAAATCAAAATCTTTTTCAATTAAAACTTATTCTATTCTTCAAAACAAACAAAAAATAGTTTTTATTTATTTTCTGCTGTATTTATGTGCTAAGGTTTTTATTTTGTTTTTAGTTTTTAGATTTATTACGGAACAATTTACAAGGTATACAGTTGATTAATATGACATAATTCATCGTTACAGGAATACTAGGACAAAACTGGCAATTGCACTTTTAATGGAAAGTTGTTATGAAATCAGTAGGATAATCGACTTTCGCATTGATTAAAAAAAATTCCAACTTAGGTATAGCTGATCGACAAAAATATTATAAGCTTACAATCAGATTAATAAACGACGTACACTAGTGAACATAGCACTAATTCAACCTTCTGCAACTTGTTATTCTTATTCATAAATAAGAAATATTGTGAAGACTGATAACGAGTAACAATTTAAGAAGGGTAATCCTTGACGATTTACAAAGCAATTTTATGTTTATAATATGTATGTACTTTCCAAACGCTAAATAAAAAAATATAAATAAGCTAATACCAAATGTTGATCGATTCGTTGTTAAAATAAATACATAATCGTAACGTCATGGCACATTTCTATGTGTACATATCCGATGACAATCAGGATCTCTATCCTACCAATTTGGTATTTTCCAACTGAATGAATTTACACTTATTTTTTGTTTTGTTAAAAGATGTCAAGAGTTTGATAAGTAAAGCGTTCCGAGAGTTAAAAGTTATTATTGGCTAAAATTATTAAAACTCAACAAGTCAAATATTAAAAAGAAAAATATTACTTTCACAACGGGCAAGCTTAAAAAATTGATGAAGATATTTATGAACTAAATGCGCATTTCATAGACCTCTGTCAACCAATTGGACTTTGTAATCCATAGATATACCCACTCAGCCAATATTGAATCTAATTTTGTCGTAAAGGCGGTCGAATTTCACTTCGGCTTCTTCTAGATGACATTAATAGTTTCTATAACACATTACAGTGTTTATTGTTATGGCTTTTAGAAAAAGAAAAAAAAAATGATTTGTTAATACTAAATTCTTTAAAAATGACAATGAACCAAAAGCATGACTATTCCTGCTGTGAAAAGAATTTCTGCGTCAATATATTGCAAACAAATTATGACATACAAACTTGGTATTACTCACCAAGTTGGCACATGATCATGTTCATAATATCTACCTAATTCAAATCTTTTAAATCGATTTTAAGCAGAAAGTCTATTATTTACTAATGACAAATTCAGAATATCAACATATTAACACCGAAACCAAACAATATAAGTATGTATATGTTTTCAAAGAACTTGAAATAGACATAAAAAAGAAGATTCATTTCCATTAAAAGTGACCACCAAAGAGCTCAATACTATAACAACAAGTTACTAATTATTAAAGAATGTATTAAATACATTTATTGAACTTGGGTGTTGTAAGCACGGGAAAAGTTCGAATGCATCATTTGTGCTTAAACGTGAATATCTTTGTCTGAATTAAGTAAATGCAAGTAAAAAAAAAGTTAATGTTATAAAATAATTTTTAATTTTTTTTGAGAAGAAAACTTGTTGTTTGTATACTGATGAGGATTGTGTACATCCATGCGAGAGAGGTATAGCAAATTGAATACATTTTGTTACACTGGTGTGTTTGGAAGATAAACATAATCTTTTTTATGGCTGTTTATGCTAGATTTACACGACTGACAAATTTGCAGTAAACTGGCAGTATACTGCCAAAAGAATGAATTTGTCAATTCTTTTGCCAGTTTGTCAGTCGCGGATTAACACAACTGTCAAAATACCATTAGTTTTGACATATTTTAGCTATTTATCGCCATAATCAGATTTTATGACAAAGATGGCAGAAAACATGGCAACTTGTCAGTTGTTTAATCTCTGCCTAGTTATGAATTTGTGAATATAATCCTCTTAGAGTATCTCTTGTCATGAGAAAGTGCTTCTCATCTACGCCGTTTCGGATTCGGCAGAAAATGGTAGGTCATCTCCATTCCATTGAAAGTGTTGGGCACTAGGGCCCAGTTGTTTATAGAATCAAATAAACAAATATCTTTATTTAGAGATTCGTGCTAAAACATTGCACGACTGACAAACTGCATAGTTAATGAATAAAATAGAAATTTCTATATGACACATTTGCATGAAGTCTAACAATGGCGCGCTGATGCTTTTCCAGTATACTGGCAATCGGACAAGAATGACCACTAAGTTCATTCTCTCTTGTGTTCTGCTGTAATTAACAAAATGGTGTCGGCCCAATAATTAACACGATACCATTTAATGTCAATTAAAAGTCAGTTCTATTTGCCAGTTTCTCACGGTAATCGCAGGTTTACACGATGGAGTCATAATTGGTAAACAAAATTGTAGAAATTATGGGAAGTTGTCAGTCGTGGAAACGAAGTATCAGTATAGCCGAAGTGTAAATAGTATCATCTGATATCAGTACGAATACATATTATTGGCATTAAGATTCCATATTCATATGTATGTAATGTAGACCTACGGAATAAAAAAGAAATTACAAGTTGATTTTATATGAACAACTACGTACAAAACAACTAAATAAACTCAAAAGAATCTTTTTTTAAGCTAGTCAGTAAAATTATTTTATAAATAATTCGATTCTTTTGGTTGGTTGTTTCTTATCAAGTTAAGCTTGATAAAGAATAAAACTATATAAAATGCGTTGGCTCATGGATGCCAAGAGTTTTTTTTACAGGGACGAATTGCTGTTAAAATGGAATAAAACAAGCAGTGTGTCAGGTAACCTTTATTTAAAAAGGCAAAGTTTTATCTAAATCTTGATGGTAAAAGGTGCACCAATTTATAATATTGAACACTTTATAAATATCTGAGAATATTTAAAGTATTTTCTTCTGGTTATACAAAAAATACAGTCAAAAATCATGGCGACCAATGTAAAATTCCGTCATTATGGACCATTTAAAAATTCTACCATTAATATGGACTTATTACAATTGCTTCGGAACGTCTTTTTCATAGGAGGACAAATTTGTGTTGTGCTAAATGAAAGAAGGGTACGAGTCCAGTTTTTGTTTTGAATTCTTAACAAACCTTCGGATTCCCAGAAACAACAAATGATATTAAGTTCAGACGAAATATAACAATGTCTTTTCTTTATACCAAACAAAATGTGGATGGATGTGTGATGGATTTCGCGATTAGCCTACAAATAAAAACTGAGAAGGGTAAGACCCCTATACATTCAAAACAAAAATATCTGAAATGTCAAATTTAAAAATCAAAGTAGCAAAATAACCATCTTTAACGTTACCTGTTACATAAAATTTCTACAAACAAATCGGGTGTAAAACCAAGGTTCGAAAACATAAATGTTGCTCTAGAAAAAAAAAAGAATAAAAGGAGGGGTTGAGTTGTTAATTTACTTGTCGAATCCTAAAATATCCTTGTTTTAAAACCAAGAACTTGAGGTTTTCTACAACCAAGAATAGGCATTTGTTAGATGTTATAACAAGAGCCCTTACAACGCGTCTAAATAATGAATAGCTTTCCAGAGCAAGTAAAGTGCCTTCCAGTAAAATGTTCCATTGACAACATACATTTCAACACAACAATAAATCAAACAAATCCTTGTATAATTTCACATAGGTACCTACTTTCAACAAAAAACTCGGATTCATTTCTGTGAATAATTTTCAAAATCGCTTAAGCCAACATATTTTTTTTGAAATATTCGTCTTCTTAAAACAAAACTGTGTTTGAGGTGCATTACATAAGTTAGAAATGATCAACAAAATAAAGCTATGTTAAATTGATAAATAGCGGTGTAAGAACAATATTTTTTTTTTATCAAACACTAATAATTTTCCACAGTTGGTAATCAAAAATATAAATATGTATAGGTATCTATCTTATGATCGTATTTTTTTTTTTTCAAATGGTTTGAAAAAAAACGCATACCTACTTTATTTTCTGGAAAATAAAATCAAAATACATTTGGTCTGTAGAGAAATCTCAGCATTGACCTGACTCCGAGCGACTTATTTTGACGTCCTATATTTTATCTCACTCTAATCTCTTGATAAGAAAGAGGCAAGATTTTCAAACACATTAACAAAATTCTGCCTATCTGATAAAAAAGACGTCAGAATATGTCGCGCTGTGTGATGCCATTTTATAAACTGTCTTAAAAGGAACTTTTATAAATTCTACTGAGGTTTTTGTTTTCAAAAATGGTAAATAGATATTAGCTGATTTTAAATATCTATAGTTAAACCTTTCGAAAAGCTCCCTAAAATCATTTTCAATTTTTTTATTAAAATCAACTGTTCCCACTTACCTAACGCGGAAACAACTTAAGTAAAAAATTTTTCACTTTTGCTTTGTTTGCACTTATCAATCTAATCTAATTAACTATCTCTTTTTTTTTTCTAATTAACTTGGTTTATTATCGTCTATCAATCAAACAAAATTCAATGGCAACACAATCAAATTTTTTTCATGAAACAGGAATTTTTATTAACAAAATTTAATGCTAACAATAACACCACGATTTAAACATTTTTTTGTTTGTTTCAATAATTTTAATTTCTTTTTTGTTGTAAGTTATTTTGCTTTTTGTTTAAAAATAATTAAAATAATATAACTGCTGTTTATATGAAAAGAGAATTAAAATATTTGTTTTAATTAATAAAAAAAAAAAAAACGAAAATATAAACATACATACATATGTGCAATCACACTCTTTTAAATATAAATTAACTTCTAATTAATTTTAAATATTCTATTATGTTCGTTATAAATGTTTATAAAATACACAAAAAAAAAACTTTGTTTTAAATATTAGGCCTTTTTGTTTCTTGTTATTTTATATTTATTTGTTTAAATCATTAAAAATGTAATAATAAAGAGAATAGTTTTAAAATTTGACTATAAACAATTAATCACCCCTAACATATAATTAATTAATTTCTTAAAGATAATGTTACGCATTCAGGCAAAACAAAAAACTATCACCAGAAACAAATCGTAGAGAATACCTTCGTATAATTTTCAATTGCAAATTGATTATAATTTTTTTCTTCAAGATGAGATACGTAGCAGAATTCCGATTAAAATGGATTCTGTGATAGGGGTGAAAAAAATGTCTTTTATTAAAAATGTTTGTATATAATTTGCTTAAAAAATGTCTTCTTAAAAGTTACAAGTAAAAGAAATCAAACTAAATCAATTTTGTAACAATATAATTACTGTTTGAGTCTAATGACATATTTATTTCCAATCCTTACTCAAACATAAGTGAATTCAAGAAAAACAACAATATTCTGTAATCTTATATTCTGCTTGCTATTAGTTAATTGCACCTAAAATTTTCATACCTGTATTGTTAATATAAAAAAAAGCGAAGTGCAGAATTAAAGCAGCAATTTTAAATAGTTTATTAGATGTCAAGAAAATACATTCAGTATAATATAATTTTGCACATAACAAACTCACTTCACAATAAACATTTTTTTTAATACTGAAAATATAATTTGGTTAGAAATTAAATTTTTAAATGTAAATATTATTTATGCAATCTTATTTTATTTTATTTCAATACAAGACAGTACGTGAGAAAATTTAAAACTTATAAATGCAAATTTATTTTATAAAAAAAATTATGAATTAGAACATAGAAATTAACAAATTAAAAAAAAAAATAACTGTACAAATAAAAAACAAACATAGATATATGGAAAACCTAATTTCTTTGCCTTTTTGAAGAATAAAAAATAAATTTGTAATTGTATAATTTTAAAACTAGCTTCTGTGTAAATAAAAAAAATAAATATTTTTAAATTAAAAAAAGAAGAACAAAAGTGGAACAAAAAATGAGTAAATTATGATATATAACATAATACAGCATACAAAAGATTAAATAAATACATACAAAGAAAAATAAAATAAAAAATACATATATAAATAATTTAACGACACAAGATGAAATATATGTATAAACAATTTAAATAAAAAAAGATCAAATAAAATACTGTTTGTATATTTAAATGGAAACAATATAATAACAAAAATGTTAAGGATATAGAAATTTGTTTAAAAAATATCCTAAACGTGATAATTATTATATTTTATTAAAAAACTTTATTATTTTAACTTTTTATTTATATATATGTAATTAAAAAAATTAAACATACAAACTAAATCACCAACACATATATACAAAAAAAATCACACCTATTACATGATCTATTGTAATCGGAATTCAGCTACGAATCTCCAAACAAAAATATTTAGCACCATCGTAATGTAAAGTCTCATACAAATTTACCTTACGATTGCAAAATTAAAGTATCTTTTGTCTTTATCTTGAACGTATGTATGTATGTAGCTGAATTCCAAAAACAATAAATTTTTAATAGGCGTGAGTAAAAAAAAAGAAAGAAAACGATATACACAGTTATATTTTAAATTTAACGTTTTTAGATGAATTATACCTATTGTGTGTGAAAGTGTCTAATTATACATAATTGCAGAAATGATGTAAATGTGTGATTGTGTGGAAATGATCTAGATTTGTATACAACATCAGTTAAAATCAATAAATTTATGTGTATATATCTAAAGTTATAAAATATAACATTAGTGTACATAAAACAAATTAAAAAAAAAAAAAAAAAACAAAAATTGAAATCAAAGGACAAACATAAAAAAATTTCAAACTATGCTGATAAAAAAGTATGCAATGTTTTATTCTGAATCCTTATAAATATATTCCATTGTTTTAAAATCTAAATTTAATTTTTTTCCAACATCCCTTTCGTGAAATCGGTAAGATCTGATATTACCTTGACGACTGCGTTTCGCATGAAGAAACAAAAAAATCAAGTGAAGTAGGTACATATTTTTTAAAATGGCATGCATATTCCTACTGACGGATTTAAAAAAAAAATAAAAACTATATATTATTGTTCAAATCGATCGGGCAATTTTCTTTATTAATTTTAAAAGTATCCCACGATTTTTTGTCAAACGCAGTCATATATAAAGAAACTAGGTATTGGATCCGTTTGAGATTCACGAAAGGGTCATTTTCGCTATACACGCCCTTTAACAAAAAGTTAAAAACTCATCAAATGTCTATCCTTTTCTTTTTATTTTCTGAACTAGAGTTTTTCTATATACAAAATATGTTTTTATGAAATAAATTTATGAAATAAAAAGGAGAATAATAAAAAAAAATATAAACATAACAAAAAAATGTAAAAATTAAATTAATATTATTTACAATCATTACAATGAATACGGGGGAAAAAAAAGAAATATTTCGAGATCAATATTCATGTAGGAAGTTTACTTTCAAAATGTAAAATTATACCAGAAAATAACTCCTGTAGATTATTTCTTTTTATTTTAAAATACAAAACAAAATTTAATAGATAAAGTGAAATTAAGGAAGGGAAGGTGTTTTTGTGCCTTTTTCAAAATAAAATCTATATTAAACAAATCTTTTCAAATAAAAGAAAACGTATGCTTGCATACATACAAAAATGCAAAATTAATCACACTTAAATAAATACATTTTTTGATCAAGTGATTAGAAAAATTAGCCGTAAAAGCGAAACAAGTTTGTATGGAAAATCGACGTTAAAAAAAAGAAAATGATAATTTTAAAAAAGAGCTCTTTTCATTGAAAACGAAAGAAAGCGGTGCTAATTTTATTTTTAACAAATAAAACAATGCATGTTTAGTTATACATAATAATGTAGTCGCAGAGTATAGTTTTGAAAAAAAAAATGTTAAGGTTTTTTCTTTTCGATTTTCCATTCAAACTTGATTAATTATAAATAAAATAATGTGTTTGAGTTAAAATAAAAAAAAAATGAAATCGTTTATGAAAATTGTAAGCAAATTATTATTTTTTTTGTCAAAAAATACGTATTTGCAAACACGGATAAGATTGTGAATTTAAGATTTCAATAAAATATGCCAAAAAAAAAACATGAAATACAACAAAAGAAAAACAAAAAAAAAAAAAAATTATAAAATTTCCCTTTGCAAACAATGTTATACATGATTTTGTTTCTTTTATATAACATCTGAAATAAAAGTTTTGTTTCGGAGTTTATAATGTATAATATTGTTTGCAGTAAAAAAAAATAAAACAAACAAATGATTTTTTTATTTTTCTCAGTCCTTTCAAAGATTATACCACAAAGAGTAAAATAAACTTGAATTAAAATGATTTTTTGAGAACTCCATTTAAAATTGTAGAACAGATTTAATTAAACGACACTACTTGGAAAATAAATCTATTCAACATTGTTAATGTAAAACTGATATTCGGATAAAAAATAATTGAACAAAAAACAAAAACTCGAAATTGTGAAATTAATACAATTTATAAAAAAAAAAAAAAACAATTTACCGAATAAAATATTTCGAAAACTGAGAATCAAGAGTGTTTTATTTCGATTGGGTTCAGACTTAAAATGGTGCGGCAATAACGTTATGTTTGTACAATAATAGCTTGTTATTAAGGATGTGAATTAATAAATCGAAATGAAGCATAGGTGAACTTTGACTCGCTCTTTACATGGTATTAAAAATAAATAAGGTGCCTGTGGCGTGACTCATCGTTGAATTTCTTGTTCGTTCTGCGCATCTATGTATATTAGGGTGGTCCTTATTTTAAAAACTTTTGAGCACCCGTTTTTTGTGTTCATTGACATCTTAGAACACTACCCTATTTTTTTTTATTTTTTTAAATCACGTTAACACGTGCCGCATTGAGCTTAAAGTTGATGCCCCTGTGAGAGTTAGGGATTATTTAAATACTGTTTTAGCTCCAAAAATAACGGTACTTGCTACACAACCCTTATGAAAAACCTTATCTATCTTAAAAACAGCTCGAAAGATTTCGATAATAATTTTAAAAATGTTTGTATAGTTACTCGGATATTTTTAAAAATTCGTAATTTCCAAGCAAATTGAACTTTTTGAGCAAGAACGTGCGACCCAGTCGGGCCTTTTATTTTTTTATTTTGAAGCAAGAGTAGGTAACAGATTTGAAAGTGCACTTTATTAATTCTGCAAATCAAATTTTTAATAGCACCCGGTTTTGGTCGATTTCATGAAAATTCAAATTTTCAAACTCATTGCGGCACGTGTTAATACAATCCGATTAGCATGAAATTTTTTTGGTACACGTTTTAACTGTAGAAGAACAGAAAAAAATGGTGCTCAGAAAAAACAAAAAAAATTTTTTTTCCTCCATACAAATATGGACCACCCTAATGTATATATTCAGCCTTATTGTGAGTTTCACCCGAAAAATGAAAATTTCCCTTTTTTATGAGTACTTATTTCGGACGAAATGTTTCGTAATGAAGATCTTAAATTATCACTTATTTATTGAAGGCGAACGAAAGATAAACAGAGGGTACTGGTGCCTTTTGTGCAAGTTTTTTGTTTATTTTAGGCCAAGAAAAGTTCGTGCGAAACCCATAATAGCTTTAAAAACTCCGAGGGAACAAAAATTTGTCGGGTGAAATATTTTCCGGCCGAACTTATAATAAAGGTAGAACTATAATAGTCGGACGGAAGGGCACTGAAGCTAATGTCAAAAACCAACGAAAAGTAGCTATTCGTACAGCGAAAAGGGGAACACACCCATAATTTAACTATCATCTTTCCCTTTTTGGCCTTCCTATTTCACCAAATGTCAGTTTTAAGCTAGAACTATAATGCTCGGAGGGGCACTTAAGTGATCGGAAGAAAACTAGCGAATACACGGAAAGCATACGACGGTGACTATAATTGCGGAGTGGAGCGTTTCGTCAAGTTTCGTTCACTTAAGTAAAATTGACATTTGGTGAAATAGGAGTGCCAAAAAGAGATAGATGATAATTACACTATGGGTGTGTTCCCCTTTTTTCTGGACGGAAAGCTACTTTTCGTTGGCTTGGACATTAGCTTCAGTGCCCTTCCGACTATTATAGTTCTACCTTTACTTAAGTGAGGTGCGCTTCCGCAACCAAAGTTGAACGAAACTTGATGAAACCTTCCACTCCGCAATTATAGCCGCTTCATATGCTTTCCGTGTATTCGCTTGTTTTCTTCCGACCACTTAAGTGCCCCTCTGAGCATTATAGTTCTAGCTTAAGGCTGAATGTCACTTGGTGACACAAACGCCAACAAAAGACATCAACAATTCAAATAAATACAAAACAGAAATAAAAACGTTATACGAAGCGAAAAACTTCATTCAGCGACAAAATGCTTGAGAGAGAGCAGAGAGGATATGTACATGCGCAATAGGCTGGAGCGTCGATGACTGGAAAAAAAGTTATATCAGTTTCGAATACCTCCAGTCTGTTGCATTTTAGTTAGTTAAATAAATTTACATTAAAAAAATGGATAACCTTTTTAGTCCTCTACCTTAGCTGAAAATTTGAACCATTTGGGATAAAATTTATTTTTGTTAAACTTTTATTTCATAAGATTGAAAAACCTTTGCATATCTTATCATTCTTAATTAAAAAAACACAAACTATGAGATAATCACCCTTATTACAATAGGCGTTTATCTTGAACGACAATTCTCACTTTTTGTGTCGAGTCACTTTTTAGGCGTTTAAGTGTCGGTATTGCGATGCTTAAACGCCACTCGTTGTCGACCAACTTGCGTTCCACAATATTTGACAAATTAAATTTTTAATACAACTGTCGTTTGTTTTCAAATTCAATTTCTGCCAATTGTTAATAAAAGTGCAAAATGAATAGTATTGCAGTATTTATTCTATTAAGAAATACGAATGAGGAAATTAACATACAACATAGAAGGGAAGACACCAAAAAAATTGATCTAATTAGAGAAAAACGGTTAATTAGATCCAAATCGAATCCATTAAATTTACCAGATTCAAAGTAAGTAGAGACACAAAAAATGTCTTATATTTTCAATTAGAACTATTCTCGTATTTCCAGATTTTGTTATGTACTTCAGGTTGAATAAGGTAGCCTTTATTTACCTACTAAACAGATTGGAGGACAAAATGCCACAAAGAAGAAGGCTATCGTCTGTGCCACCAATTTTAAAACTTGCTGCTGTATTGCGATTGTTTGCAGAAGGTAGTTACCAAAAAGGTGTTGGTAACGATTTTAATTTAGGTATGGCACAACCTACTATGAGTTTAGTGCTAAAAGAAATGCTTGATGTTATGGAAGCCCATCATAATAATTAAATTAAGAGTTTTTGTATTGTAAAAATGCCATTTTAACCAGGGAGAGAAAACAATATATTGGACAAATTTAAACTGTTTGTTTAGAATATTAGTTCTTTAAGAAAGTTTTGCAAATTTTGTAAAAAAAAAATCACCTCGTTGTCACATAACTTCAAAAATAGCAAAAGAAACGTTTTTTACTGTAATTTTCTAACGGAAATATCTCGAAAGCTCGAGCTGATGGGCAAAAACGGATGGCGGATTTGAGTTGGGCTTCCAAAAACGTTTTAAGAAACAATCCTTACTGCCTGTAATACAAAATGACCCGGTAGTTGTGAGCATTTTAAATTTTGTCAAAATACTTTTTACTTACATTTTTGAAATATATACAGAGTGTCCCGGACCTGAGTGGAAGTATTTAAGGGTGTGGTTCTTGGGGTTATTCTAAGAAAAAAATTGTATGGGGGATAGTTGTATCTCCCCTCCCTGAGGCAGGGGGGCAGTTTTGTGAAAAATTGACTTTAAATGCAAACAAAAACATTTAAAATAAAAAAAAAAAAAAACACATCTAATAATGTGCTATAGTTTTTTTGAAAGCTAATACTCCATTCTTACATTTGCTTTTTAAAACAAGTTGTTTTGTGTTGTGTTTTTTCTTTTTTTAATTTTATTTTACTTGGCTTTATTTCTTCACTCCACTTTGTTTTGTTTTATTTTATTTGTTTTATTTTACATCACCTCACTTTACTATGAGTGTCAAGCTAGCAAAGCAACTTTGACGAATCGAAAAATGGTTAGTTGGATAATTTGCCGTTAACTAGTCGTAAATTAGTTGTGACAATTCCGAATTTGTCGTTCAATGTTTTCTATGTTTTTTTGGGTGCTTTGCTAACCTGATATCAAGTTAGCAAAGCAACTCACGGATCGAAAAATGGATAGGTGCATAATTTGTCGTTAATTAGTTGTGATAATTTCGAATTTGTCGTTCTATGTTTTTTGTTTTGAAAAGTGGTAAAAACTTTTAAAATTCAATATTTTAGTGCTTAACAATTTGCCGTTAATTAGTTGTTGAAAAATCAATTTTGTCGTGCGATGTTTTCTATGTGTTTTTGGGTTATTTGTTTTCTATGAGTGTCAAGTTAGCATAGCAACTTTGATGAATCGATAAATGGGTAGGTGAATAATTTGCCGTTAGTTAGTCGTTAATTAGTTGTGACAATTTCGAATTTGTCGTTCAATGTTTTCTATGTTTTTTGGGTGCTTTGCTAACTTGACACTACTCGAAAAGTGTGAAATACTTCTTATACTTAATGTTTTATGGCTTAATAATTTGCCGTTAATTAGTCATTAATTAGTTGTGAAAAATTGAATTCAATCCTGCAATGTTTTCTATGTTTTTTTAAATTCTTCGTTAGCTTCATACCAAGTTAGCAAAGCACCACCTTTAAAAGGGATCAAAACAGCTAATACCGAGCTGTTTATGGCTTAATAGTTTACCATTAACTAGTCTTCAATTAGTTGTGACAATTTTGAATTTGTCGTGCAATGTTTTCTATGTTTTTTTAGTTCTTTGATAGCTTGACATTAAGTTGGCAAAGTACTATCCGAAAATGGGGTAAAATCTGTTTATACCGGATGGTTTATGGCTTAATAATTTAGCATTAACTAGCCGTTAATTATTTGTGACAATTTTGAATTGGCCATTCTATGTTTTCTATGTTTTTTTTTCGAAAAGTTGTAAGAACTTCCAAAACTTAATATGTTATTCCTTGATAATTTGCCATTAATTAGTCGTTAATTAATTGTGAGACATTCAATTTTGTCATGCGATGTTTTCTATGTAATTTTGGGTTATTTGTTTAATATTTGCATTAACGGAAAATTATTATTAATGGCAAATTATCCACCTACCCATTTTTCGATTAGTGAACAATTAGTGACCTGACGTTAATAGAAAAAAAAACAACCTAAATTACATAGAAAACATCGCATGTCAAATTGATATTTTCGCATCTAATTAACGACTAATTAATGGCAAACTATCAAGGAATAACATATTTAGTTTTGGAAGTTTTTACCACTTTTCGAAAAAAACATAGAAAACAAGAACGACAAATTCAAAATTATCACAAATAATTAACGGCTAGTCAATGGTTAATTATTAAGCCATAAACCATTCGGTATATACAGTTTTTACCCCATTTTCAGGTACTACTTTGCCAACTTGATGACAAGCTACCAAAAAACCCAAAAAACATAAAAAACATTGCACGACAAATTCGAAATTGTCACAAGTAATTGAAGACTAGCTAGTGGCAAACTATTAAGCCATAAACAGTTTGGTAAAGCAGTTAAGATCCCTTTTAAAGGTGATGCTTTGCTAACTTGATATGAAGCTAACAAAGAATAAAAAAGACATAGAAAACATTGCACGATTGGATTAAATTTTTCACAACTAATTAATCACTAATTAACGGCAAATTATTAAGCCATAAAACATTAAGTATACAAAGTTTTTCACGCTTTTCGAGTAGTGTCAACTTAGCAAAGCACCCAAAAAAACATAGAAAACATTGAACGCCTAATTCGAAATTGTCTCAACTAATTAACGACATATTAACGGCAAATTATCCACCTACCCATTTTTCGATTCGCCAAAGTTGCTTTGCTAACTTGACACTCATAGAAAACAAATAACACAAAAATTCATAGAAAACATCGCACAAAAAAATTGATTTTTTCACAACTATTTAACGACTAATTAACGGCAAATTACTATGCACTAAAATATTAAATTTTTGATGTTTTTACCACTTTTCAAAACAAGAAACATAGAAAACATAGAACGACAAATTTGATATTGTCACAACTAATTAACGGCAAATTATGCACCTATCCATTTTTCGATCCGTGAGAGTTGCTTTGCTAACTTGATATCAAGTTAGCAAAGCACCCAAAAAAACATAGAAAACATTGCACGATCAAATTGAATTTGTCACAAATAATTAACGACTAATTAACGGCAAATTATTAAGCCATAAACCATCAGGTATAAGAAGTTTTTACTGATTTTCGACAGGGTGCTTTCCCAACTTGATATCAAGTTAGCCAAGCACCCAAAAAAACATAGAAGACATTGAACGACAAATTCGAAATTGTCACAACTAATTAACGACTAAATAACGGCAAATTATCCAACTAACCATTTTTAGACTCGTCAAAGTTGCTTTGCAAACTTGACACTCATTCTGTGGATGGGATAAAAAAGGGGCCGTTTTTTATTCAATTTCTGTATTCACGGGAGAAAAACTTTAAGTATTCAGTGTTGTTCGGATGAGAGACTGTATGCATTTGAAAGCCTGATATGTTAGCAGCTGTCATTTAGCGCTTTAAACTGCTGCGCGTAGGTGCGACACCCATACATTTATTTTTCATTTTCGAATTATTGGGTTTCAAAAAAAAGAAAACGGGGACAAATAAGACTTTTACTGAGAAAACATTCCGACGAAGTTGAATTTTAGTGGAAAGCTTTGTTTTGACATCCTTAGAATTTTCTGAAAAGTACCTTAAATTTGGGCCGGGGCTAAAATGTTTAGGGGGGTGAAAAAGGGTAAAATTATTTTTTTTTGATAATTTCTCGGAAACTATTTTTTTTTGTTGAAAAATGCAAAGTAAAAATAGTAGCTCATATGATACTACACAGGTAAGATGGGCATACTCTTTTTCGTATAATCAAAAGATAAGAGTAAAATGAATAAGAACTTCATTGTTTCACAACTTAGGCCGAAAAATGTACCTATTTAAAAAGCATTTATCGGCTATTATTTTTGTATGCAGGATTTTTTGGGTACTTCTTCTCATTATAAATCCAAGTTATTAGGGTGCCTCCAAAAATAAGGAAAACAAATGAACTATTAACGAACTTTGTAAGTTTAAGAATATTGAAGCTATTGCGGTTCAAAATTAACCTTTTGGTTTTGTACAAAGTTCAGTTTTCTTGTAAATATCTCGAAAACAATTCATTTTTCAAAATCAAAAGTGAAATAATATTTTAGCTCATAAAATTATACAAAAAACAGATCATAGCACATTTTTCTGTCTAGGGTTAAATTCATCCATGCGTTTCTAAGAGAATGGGCACATTGGCCACTTTTCAATATTTTTCGTATAAATCCGAAAATAAAACGAATATGACAATTTTACACGGATAATTTTTTTTCAAAATTAATTTTTCTATAGAAATGGATAGTATAAAAAACTTAATAAAAAAACTAAGCAGGAAAAGTTAGCAAAAGCCCACAGTACACAAATCTAAGGTATTGTAATGACTTTCCATATTTGAACTATAACGACTCCGAAAAGCAAACAAACGGACACAATTAAGCTTACGGTCGCAGTGCAAACATAACCTTAGGTAATAGCTATAATTATAGCGACTCTCAAACGAAAGAAGTGCCATCTGCCGGATTATAGCAGAAAACCAGCTGTCAAATAAAAGCTTTTGGAAGGGAAATTATTGGGAAATTTCCCCTATGGAAAGCTCTGGAAGCAGAGACTAGAACCTTCTACTAAATTCCAGAGTTTGTCAAACAAGTATAAAAGGCACATGTTTGACCGGCAGCAACACCCACCTAAAAACCAACAATGGACAACCGGGACGGAACACCCCGAGAACATCAAAGTCAACCGACTTTTAATTTTAAGTTGACATGTATAATATATATTTATATTTCCTATTAAATCTAAGCAAATGTATAACAATAGGCCCCCTATGTGCCATAAGATTTATATTCTTCAATAGTTGTAAGTTAACTCAAATTGCATATAAATGTTCAATACAAAAAATCGTTAAATCGGCAGCGACACAGTTTGTTTTTAATCGTGAATGAATAAAGTTGGTTGTAATAAAAGTGAAAAGTAAAGTTGGTGAATTAATTTGGTGAAATAAATAAGTGGACGTTAAGTAAATAAGTTTATAAGCACGTTGTCAAAACTGAAATTAAAAATGGCTGTGAACGTGATGACAAAAACACACATAAAAACAACAACAAATTAAAATTGTGAACGTGATGACAGAAACACACGTAAAACAACAACAAATATTGATATTTGACACAAATTTCGATATATGCGCAGAACTGAACAAAAATCAAATTTTTAATATGTGTACTGTGGCCAAATACAAATACAAATACAAATACAAAATAAACAAATCGAAAAATCAAAGATTTTAAATTTTTTTCTAAATCACGCATAATTTTGTTTTCAGAGAGAAGATACGCTCAAGGCATAATCAAACAAAATAAAGTAGAGTTTTAAGGCCTTAATATGACATGTTAAAAAAGCCATCATACTAATTGAAAACTATTTAGGCTTTACCATTTCTTATCATTTTTGGTGCTTTTTGCCCGAAATCCTATTTTTTTGTACTACATGACAAATTTAACATTCCTTATGTTTAAAAAGTTTTTAGTCGAGTAGGAAAAAGCAGTGTCATCAGAATAGGTAGTAATTTCGCCTTTGAAATTTGCACAAAAAGCGAATTCACAAAAACTAAAAATAATATGAGACCCAAACCTAAAAAAAAGCAAATTTCCTCTCAATTATCTCTTTTTCGTTTGATCAAAATTTTAATTTGTTTTATGTTAACTTATAGCTGGGCAGTTACTTTAAAGCTACTTATCAAAATATTGTATATATGTACATACTCGTAAATCATAGGTGTATCGTGTTGAAATGTGGTTTGGCAACACCTTCACATAGCAACTCAACATAATTAACGACCTCTACCGTAACCATCCATATTCACGGACAACGAACTCTTACTTATTTCCGGCTGCAAATATGTCTTTCTTCTTTCTGCGACCGCCAGACTATCAACATCATTTTTTCGTAAATTGAATACATAAATTACCAATATATTTGATTACTTAATTGAACTAATAAATCAATATACATATTTACTTTGTTACCAAATTGATTCTTTTTATTTTCATAACCAAAGAAGTTTCAATAGGTTATGGGCCCAGTAAATCAATAATGGAGGAAGACAAGTATAAAGTGCCTTTGTTTGACGGAACCAATTTTAGCAATTGGAGTTTTAGGCTAGAGGTTGATCTTGAGGAGCGGGGCTTATCAGACTACATACATGAAAGCTTGGAAAATCTTTTAAGTGGAATAGATAAACCTGATATTACCGAAAAAATTAAAAAGCAGGAGAAGCGTTGCAAAGCTGTTATTGTGCACAGAATTGCAGATGATCAACTCGAATATATTAAAGACAAAACCCGTGCTAAGGATACATTCGATTGTCTGAATGCAGTGTTTGAGAGGAAAAGCATCGCGTCACAGTTGTGCCTTCGAAAAAGACTTCTTACTATGAAGTGTTCTGAGTCTGACAGCATGGAGCAACACTTGCTCATGTTTGACAAAACAGTTAGGGAACTAAAATCCGTAGGTGCGAAGTTAGAGAGTACAGATACAGGCATCCCAACTAACAAACTCTCCAGAGCTTAGGTCTTATTTTCTCAAAAAAACTCCCATAATTCTCTTTCAGATCTTATTGCTATACTTAAGACATGATCTCTCATTATGAAACAAAAATTCGTCTTTTAACGTTTTTATTATACGAGCTTTGCATTTTTCAAACATCGAATCGCTTTAATTTTATACCTAGAACAATTATTCCTCGTGTATATAAATTTAATGTCTTGTAATAATCTTGATATCAAATTCTAGCTCTAAACGTCATTTTTTAATCTTTAAAATCTCTTATCAAGAGGTAATAAAGTAACAAAAACAAAACACTAACTATAGGATTCATATGAGATGAAATGTTGCATCCACAGCTGCTTATATTTGATTTATACACAAGTCGTTCTTTTTCTTAAAGTTTTGTGTGTACATTGTTTTCCGACGTTTAGTTTTCTATTGGACTTGCTTCCTGAATGGAACAATTGGATGTTGTATATTACAATTAAAAATTTATTTTATTTTTGACGAATGTAAACTTTCGGTGATTTATTTTCTTTTGTTTCGGTGTAATATTAGGTTTTTTGACATTATTACACTTGTAAATTTGACCAAATAATTATAATTTTGTTGCTTATTGGAATGCTAATTTTTGATATTCTTTGTTCAGTTATTACAACATTTATGACGCCATAATGTAAATTTATCATTCTGAAACTGTTATGCACAAAACTAAACATATTTCTTACTTTGACATTTCAACTTTTATTGAAACATAAACAAAAGTAAACATTCGTTAGAAAAAGGAACGCATCACCGATATTTGTTTGTTTTTTCTTGGTTTGTTTGATAGCTGTCAAAAAAAGTCACATAGAAGCATCTCACTTCTCATAACAAGTGTTTGTTTTCATACCAACATAAATATTACAACACTCTCATAAAAATGTTTATTCAAGAGTTAAAAGTATCAAGTGGACAGCAGCCATATTTCAATTTGAACGAAGTGTTGTTTGTATAGTTTGAGGGTTACCGTGATTTGAAAATAAATCTTAAAATAATTTATTTGGGTTTCCATTATGATGAATCTATTTAAGTTATATTTACCAGTATTAGTGTGTTCATATTAGCCCTGTTTTTTAGTACATTTTTATCTTCGCTTAAAAAAGTAGCATGTTTAAAACAACAACAATACGGAGTTATACCAAATTGTTGTTGTATTTTTTATACTACTTTTTTTAAGCAAAGATAAAAATGCACTAAAGAACAGGGCTATTAATGTTTATTTTGTCAACTTCTTTTTCTTCATTAATACGTCTCTTAATCTCTTGTAAATTATTTGATTATAAATAACAGGTATACAAGAATAAGACCAACAAATCGACAAATTTTCTGCTATTATACCATTTTCGTCAAATATCATGAATAAATACCATAAATAATATCAGCATAAAAAGTATTATTCTGATTCAAAACAAACATCAAGGTAACCCTTTTTCTATTTCAAAATAAAAATAAAATAATTTAAATATCAATAATTTTGAAAGCCCTTTGTTATTTTTCGAAGTAAAATGTTTAAGTTAGTAGAAAAAGTTTCATTCGCACCAAGATTTAGCTTCACATAATGTGACAAACTATAAATATATTAACGTCACCATGATATCAAAATATAAATGCTCTCACTAAAATACACATTAGTTTTTCGCCATGAGACAATGACGATGACACATACAGATAAAAGTAATATCTTCGTACCTACTTCCAAAAAAAGTATAGACAATGTGAAAGATAATTATGTATGTGTATATGTTTTTTTAATTTTGCACATACTCGTTCTCTTTTCATCAACTCCCACAAGAAGAGACGCATTCTCCTAGCAAGATTAATAGGGCGTTTGTCATCCCATATTAACAATTAAAATGTTTCTATAAGAGGAAAATTAACTCCCATAAGTGGGCCATTTAACGCTTGTAACACTTTCATAAGAATGTTGGAGTAGTCTCCTAGAGTAAGACTAGCTCCCGAAATATAGTCTCATAAGCCGCTTGGATATTCTTATGAGAGGAAAATTGTTACTTGGGATAGTATGTCATCTTCTTTTATCTCTCCCCAAGTCTTATGAATCCCTCGTCACCGCTCTGGAAACAGTAGAGCAAGACAAACTTTCTTTAGAATTTGTTAAAGGTAGGCTGCTAGAAGAATCGAGTAAAAGAAATATAAATAGTGGAAGCAGTGCGGAGCATACAAACAGAGCTATGAATGCAAAATCGTCTTTTAAATTCAAGTGCTACAATTGCGGTAAGCTGGGTCATAAAAGAAGTGAGTGTAAAGCAAAATCGAAAAATCCCCTAAAGAAACGTGACAGTTCACAATCACACTCAAGTGCAAACATAACCAAAAAAACAATGGACAGAGAATTTGCGTTTCTAGCTGATTCGAAAAAGTATTCATGTCAGGAATCTAAAAATAAAATGAACTTCTTTATGGATTCTGGTGCCACGGATCACATGGTTAATAATTAGCCAGTTTATATTTCTTGAGCGCTCAGTAATTTTTCTCCTTTCTTTGACAGAGCCGGAGGATAAAATATTGTAATATTTTCTCAGGTTCGTTAATAAAACTTATTTACTTTATTCAAAGCGTCCACTTATTTATTTGGCAAAATAAAACACTTTACTTTTCTTACTACAAACAAAACGATTTATTATTCACCACTGAATTAATTCACAAACTTTACTTTTCACTTTTATTACAACCAACTTTATTCATTCACGATTAAAAACAAAACTGTCGCTGCCGTTCAAACATGTGCCTTTTATACTTCTTTTCCAAACTCTGGAAATAAGGAGAACGTTCTGGTCTCTGCTTCCAGAGCTTTCCGTAGGGGAAATTTCCCAATAATTTCCCTTCCAAAAGCTTTTATTTGACAGCTGGTAAATCTGCTATAATCCGGCAGGTGGCGCTTCCTTCGTTTGAGAGTTGCTATAATTATAGCTAATAAGGGTATGTTTGCACTGCGACCGTAAGCTTTATTGTGTCCGTTTGTTTGCATTTCGGAGTCGTTATAGTTCAAATATGGAAAGTTATTACACTGCCCCCCTCTTAGGATTGATCGTCCCGAGCAAATCCATCACTTCCATCACCATTATAATGATGTAAACGGTCGCTGTGAACTACTTTTAGTTTGCCTCTTAATCCTCTCTGAATGCGGTAGACGACATCGTTTATTCGTGCTACGACAGTATAAGGGCCTTCCCAATTTTGTTGAAGCTTCGGTGAGAGTCCCTTCCGACGGTGGGGATTATAAAACCACACAAGGTCTCCCACTTGGAATCCAGTCGTTGTGGCTTTTGCGTCGTATCTTGTTTTCATCCGATCACTCGATAGCTTTATATTTGCCCTCGTCCTTTCGTGAATGTCAACTAGCTTTTCTTTGAGGTTGTCCACGTAGTCGTCAATTCCTTGTGGCTCACTTGTATAACATCCAAATTTGATTTCGCTTGGTAGTCGTATTGTGGTCCCGAGCAGGATTTCTGATGGTGTATGTCCTGTTGAGCTATGTACCGCACTTCGATAGGCCATCAAGAATAATGGAATATGCCGATCCCAGTCTCGTTGGTTGTCGCTTACAACTTTGGAAAGGTGTTCTTTAAGGGTCCGGTTGAATCGTTCAACCATCCCATCAGATTGTGGGTGAAGCGGTGTTGTCCTCGTCTTTTTAATGCCAAGGAGTGTACAAACTTCCTGAAAAATTTTGGACTCGAAGTTCCTCCCTTGATCTGAATGGAGTTCCATAGGTACACCAAACCTGCTTACCCAGTTGAAAACAATCTGATCCGCGACTGTTTTGGTTTCCTGGTTTGGGATGGCAAATGCCTCAGGCCACTTGCTGAAGTAGTCCATTACTACCAGAATGTATCGGTTTCCGTTTTCGGTTTCTGGAAAAGGGCCTGCAACGTCTATTGCAATCCTCTCAAAAGGCGTGCCCACATTATACTGCTGCATTCTACTCTGGACTTTTCTGCCTGGTCCCTTGCTTGCAGCACAAGTATCACATTTTCGGCACCATTTTTCGACATCTTCTCTTGCATGTAGCCAGTAAAATCGCTGCCTTACCTTTTCCAGTGTCTTATTCACCCCCAAATGTCCTCCGGAAGCTCCCTCATGCATCTCTTGAAGAACATCTTTAACCTTGGAACGAGGTACGACTAGCTGCATCACATAAGATTTGCCGTCTGTGGATTCCCACTTTCGTCTTAGTATTCCTTCTTGTACATGAAGTGAGTCCCATTGTGCCCAATACGCTTTAAGAGTTGGACTTCTATCGGAGATGTCACCCCATTCTGGTTTCTCTTGGTGTTCCTTCCACGCAAGAATGGGTTCAATATCCAAGTCTTCTTGTTGGGCAGTCCTCAGTTCTTCGTTACTCCAACCGTAAATGGGATCAGCTCTTAATCGGTGGATAGCAGCAACTTCCTTCTCTTCCTGACGTGTGCAGTGCTTGCAGTCCGGTTTGCATGGTCTCCGAGATAAGGCATCTGCATTTGAGTGCAACCTTCCTCTTCGATGTTGGATCTGGTAGTCGTATGTCTGCAATCTCTCGATCCACCTCGCCACTTGACCTTCTGGATTTTTGAAGTTCAAAAGCCAATTAAGTGCGCCATGGTCTGTTCGAAGAAGGAACTTCTGTCCATAGATGTACTTATGGAAGTGTTTTGTAGCCGATATTAGAGCTAGAAGTTCTCTTCTGGTCACACAGTAGTTTCTTTCTGGCTTTGAGAGTACCTTGCTGTAGTAGGCGACAACCTTCTCTTCTCCTTCGTGAACTTGTGAGAGTACGGCTCCAATTCCCACGTTACTAGCGTCAGCGTCAATGATGAAAGGTTTCCCTGGTGTCGGATAGGCCAAAACTGGTGTATTGCATAGGCGCTGCTTAAGTTCCCGGAAGCTTTTCTCGCACTCGCTTGACCATTTGAACGGTTTGCCTTTCCCTGTTAACTGGTGCAAACTTTTCGCAATTCCAGCAAAATCCTTCACAAATCGTCGATAGTACGTGGCTAGACCAAGAAAGCTTCGGAGTTGATGTTTATCCTGTGGTGTTGGCCAATTCTTTACAGTGTCAACTTTTTCAGGATCAGTCTTCACTCCTTGGGAAGAGATGATATGTCCCAAGTATTTTACCTCAGACTTGAAAAATTCGCACTTGTCTGGATTCAATTTCAAGTTTGCTTCTCGAAGCCTCTGGAACACGGCCTTAAGGTTTCCACAATGCTCATCAAATGTCTTACCATATACGATGACATCGTCCAAATAGACTAGGCAAGATTTCCAAGTAAGTCCTTGTAAAACGCACTCCATCAAACGCTCAAATGTTGCCGGAGCGTTGCATAGTCCGAAAGGCATCACATTAAATTGCCACAGACCATTTCCTGTGGAGAAAGCCGTCTTCTCTCGATCTTCTGGATGGATTTCTACCTGCCAGTAGCCACTCTTCAAGTCCAATGTTGAGAACCATTCAGCTCCTTCCATCGCATCCAGAGTATCGCTGATTCTTGGCAGAGGGTAGCTGTCTTTCTTTGTCACATCGTTCAGCCTCCGATAGTCCACACAAAATCGAGTACTTCCGTCCTTCTTTTTGACGAGAACAACAGGGGATACCCAAGGACTTTTAGAGTTTTCGATTAGCCCATCTTTCTTCATGGTCGATATCATCTCTTCAACTTCGGCTTGTTTGGCTAATGGGAGACGTCTTGCTGGTTGTCGAATAGGTCTTGCGTCTCCTGTATCGATTCGATGCTGCACCAGTTGTGTTCGACCATACTGCCCACTGGGTGAAGAGAGTATATCACCATACTCGTGAAGGAGGCTCCCAGCAACACTTAGCTGACGTTCAGTTAATTTGGATGACTTCAGAATTTTTGCCTTCATAGAGTTCACTTTCCCGGGGTCCACAGATTTGTGTGTGTCAGCTTCTGTGATAGTAGTTATTGCGGAAACAGATTCACACTTTCCAACTATTTCTCCTTTTCTTAGCTTAACTTCGTACGGTTTGATGTTAAGTATCCGTACGGGTACCATGTTGTTCTTTGGTGCCACAAGGGTCTTCCCTAGGATGATGTTTTGGGAAGACTGTTCAGAGTCTGGTTCCACCATTAGGTATCGATGGCTACCCAAATCACCTTTTATTTTCGTCCAAACGAACACTTCTGAGGAAGGTGGCAGGCATATATCTTCTTTTATGACAGTCCTGAGAGTTGATGAGTTTCCATTGCCGTAAACCATAGGAATCTCCACATTTCGGTACTTGAGAACTTGCTTCCCGATGTCGAGGATTACTCCATGCTCTTTCATAAAGTCGATTCCAACTATGCACTCGTCACATATATCTGCTACCAGAAATAGATGTGAAAACTCCAGTTCTGCCAAACGGATTGTAAGACGAACCTCCCCGTACACTCTGGCTGCCTCTCCTGTTGCTGTTTTCAGACGGTAAGTGTTGGTGTTATGCAGCCATGTCATCTTCACCAAGTCCTTTCGAACAATGGAGGCAGTGGCACCGGTGTCGATCGTAGCCACTTGCTTCTTGCCGTTAAGTGTTGCCGCCACAGTCAGACTTTTGTTGTTTCGTTTCGTCTGTGAGACCTGGATGGTGGTTCTGGGGCCATCGATACCAGAAACCAGCTTCTGCCCCTCGAAGTTGGTTCTTACTCGTTTCCCGGTTGAGAAACGGGGTGGGTAGGAGTTTTTGACATTGTTGTTGTTAAAATTTCTGCTTCCACAATGTTGACAAGCAGATCTTCTAGGTGGCAATCTGCACTGGCGTTGGAGATGTCCGGTTTTATTGCAATTCCAGCATCGAGCAGGTCCATCGCGTTGGTTCCTTTGGAATGCTGTTCTCTGGCAAGAGCACTCCTCAATTTCTATTTCTCTTACCCGATGGACTCCTTGAGAAGCCTGCTCTGCTGCTTCCATAGTGAGGGCGAATGCTAGTGCTTCAGGAAGCGTGCGTTTGCCAGCAGTTCGAATTGCTCGCTGAAGGTTGATGTCAGATACAGCACGAACAAAGGCTTCTGTTGCGAATTGGTTGATGATTTCATCTCCTGCAGCTGGATATGCTAGGTGTGCCAACCGTTCGATGTCTGCTTGGAGTTGTTGCAGAGTTTCTCCTCTTTTCTGGACTCTGGAATTGAGTTGGACGCGGAAGACTTCTTGCATATGGCCATCTCCAAAACGTTTGTCAATGGCCTGAACGAGAGCACTGAAGTTGCCATTTTTATCTGCTGGTATGCTTTGTAACAGCTCAGCAGCAGGTCCTCTGAGGGCAAGCGTTAGAGCTATGCATTTGTCTTCCTCATCCCAGCCATTTGTTGCTGCGGCTGCCTCAAACTGCTTCTTGTAAATTGACCAAGAAGTTTGCCCATCGAAGTTTGGTGGATGCATCTCTTTTTTCTTTGGACAGTCGCCAGAACTTTCTCGAACCTTCATTTTCTTTACTTTATCTAATTCCTTTGTAATGGATTCGATTTTATCTTCGAACTTTGCTTCTATTGTCGATAATTGTTTATCTACAGTCGAAAATTGCTTATCGACACGCTCGTCAAGAGTAATAATTCTGTTGTCAAAAGCATCCAACTTACTTTCGAGCAGATTTGTCTGTTCTTGGAATTGTTGAAGAAGATTCCTTTCTTGTTTTTCTAGAAGATTCTTTTGTTCTTGGCTTTGTTGTTCTAGAAGATTCTTCTGCTCTTGACTTTGTTGCTCGAAACGTTCGAGAAGATTCTTTTCCTGACTATCAAATTTGGCAAGCAGCTGAGACAGCATGTTGGTCATGCCCGATGTACTTACTTGCTCTTGCTGTTCTTCCATTTCAATGTCGAATATAAACGTGTCCGGGTTTTTTCCACATCTTCTTAAATCTTCTTGCAGACGAATTATAAGATCATTCTTTGTTCCAGCAGTAGGAAGATCTCGCTTATTCAGTTCTGCCTTAAGTTCCACTAAATTTAAATCATTCAAAGATTTACCCATTGTCTCTTTTTTTTTCACTTTTCACACAATAACTGAGTGCACAGATAAAACAAGTTTTATTCCACTTCTAACACCAATGTAATATTTTCTCAGGTTCGTTAATAAAACTTATTTACTTTATTCAAAGCGTCCACTTATTTATTTGGCAAAATAAAACACTTTACTTTTCTTACTACAAACAAAACGATTTATTATTCACCACTGAATTAATTCACAAACTTTACTTTTCACTTTTATTACAACCAACTTTATTCATTCACGATTAAAAACAAAACTGTCGCTGCCCTTCAAACATGTGCCTTTTATACTTCTTTTCCAAACTCTGGAAATAAGGAGAACGTTCTGGTCTCTGCTTCCAGAGCTTTCCGTAGGGGAAATTTCCCAATAATTTCCCTTCCAAAAGCTTTTATTTGACAGCTGGTAAATCTGCTATAATCCGGCAGGTGGCGCTTCCTTCGTTTGAGAGTTGCTATAATTATAGCTAATAAGGGTATGTTTGCACTGCGACCGTAAGCTTTATTGTGTCCGTTTGTTTGCATTTCGGAGTCGTTATAGTTCAAATATGGAAAGTTATTACAATATAAACAGGATTCCTCAAATAGAAGTCAAAACATCTCTCTTTTTCTTTTCTTCTTATGTAATTAACTGCGACAAAATATAATTGAGCAAGCGAATCCAAAAAATTTCAGTCTCAGTTTTTAAGGGGAAATGTGAGGAATTTTTGTGAGGAATCGTGTTTATATTTCAGAGTCCTCTGAGCCCTCTGAGATCTCAGAAATATAAACTGGCCAAATGAAAACAATTTAATTGATATAAAAATTCTCGATACTCCTATTAAAATTGCCGTGGCAAAAGATGGAATCAATTTATTTGCCACCAAAATTGGGAAAATAGAAGGCAAAACCATTGTGAACGGGGCAGAAATTGCATTTACCATGGAGAATGTTCTTTATGTGAAAGACTTGTCAAGTAATCTGTTATCCATAAGAAAACTCGAGCAAAAGGGAATGAAGACAATTTTCAACAACAAAGCGGTAAAAGTTTACCAAAGAGATGAAATTGTTCTGCCAGGAAAGTCAATTGGAAAATTGTACGAAGTCAGCATGTACATTAAATCAAAAAATCCACACATAAACTATGCAGGAATTTGCAAAAGATTTGATGACCTGGAATTATGGCACAAGCGCCTTGGTCACTTAAACAATCAGGATGTACTTAAGCTTGCGAAAAATAATATGGTAAGCGGTATACAAATAAAAAGGAACAGTGAGCCTAATTCTTTCTTCTGTGAACCATGTACTTTTGGAAAACAGTGTCGAAAGCCATTCAAAAGTGTGAGGCAAAGCAGGTCAAAACGAGTGCTGGAGCTGATCCACAGCGATGTTATGGGATCACCCACCGGAATGAGATACGTCGTGACATTCATGGACGATTTCTCACATTTTGCGATGGCTTATCTACTAAAAAGTAAAGACGAAGTTCTGGAAAAGTTAAAGGAGTACAATGCTTTATGTACTGCTCAATTTGAACGGAAAATATCAAGGCTTCGCGTCGACAATGGTGGTGAGTACACTTCGATTAAATTTAAGCAATTTTGCACTTCACATGGAATCCGTTTAGAATACACTTCACCATATTGTCCGGAGCAAAATGGTGTTGCCGAGAGATTCAACCGAGTCGTGATGGAAAAGGCAAGGACGATGCTCATTGAACCGAAACTGGAAAAGTCTTTCTGGGAGAAGCTGTTTTATGCTCAGTTTACTTGGCAAATCGAAGCCCAACAGCTGCTTTCAACAATACACAGCAGTCGAATAGAACGCCAGCGGAAATATGGTATGGCAAACGACCAGACCTTTCAAATCTCAGAATATTCGGATGCACTGCTTATGTACATGTTCCCCAGCAGCTGAGAATCAAACTGGACGCAAAATCACAAAAATGTGTGATGGTTGGATACGCACCGAGTGGATATCGGCTCTGGGATCTAGCTACCAAGAAGATCGTTACGGCAAGGAATGTCATCTTTCATGAAGTACGTGAAGAACTGGAAAGTGTTACAGTGGAAATGGATGACAAATAACAACAGTGCAAACAACAACAAAGATGAAAGCATTAAAACTGAGATCGAAACCGACAAATATGAAACTGAAAGTGTTGAAGTTGAAAATGAAACTGAAGAAAGTTTTCAAGAATATTCAGAACGGGAAATTCTTCACTCACCGGATGAAAACTATGAAGAAGCAGCACATGATCGAACACTTACACCAGTTACGAAACTCTCCGGCCGAACAGTTAAGGCACCAACCAGATTGCAGGATTACGATCTATCGTACATGGCCTATGCCTTAAACGTTGAAGCTTATGTAAATAGTTTACCAACAAGCATTGAGGAAGCCAAAATCTCAGAGAATGCGAATAAATGGAAAGCTGCAATTCAGGAGGAGATGGATTCACTTCGGAGAAGCAACACATGGACGCTTGTATAATTGCTAGAAGGTCGAAAACCCATTGGATGTAAGTGGGTATTTAAAATTAAAAGGGATGAGAATGAATACGTGCAGCAATACAAAGCGAGGCTAGTTGCAAAAGGATTTGCGCAGACCAAACACTTCGATTTACAACGAAACATATGCTCCTGTAGCTAAGTTGGCCACATTAAGGATTGTACTCGCTGTAGTTAATCATTTCAACCTTCACCTTCATCAAATGGATGTTAAGTCAGCATTCCTCAACGGCGACTTACGTGAAGAGGTGTATATGAAGCAGCCCGATGGTTTTGTTATAGGTAATTTTGTCTGCAAATTAAACAAAAATCTCTTTATGGTTTGAAACAGGCGTCTAAAATGTGGAACGAGCGGCTTCACGATTTTCTCACTTGACTTGGTTTTCAACGAACAGAAGCTGATTACTGTCTTTATGTTTTTAAAGACAATGGTGCTATGATTTTGCTGCTCTTATACGTTGATGATCTCATAATAGTTGCAAAGGAAATAGAGAAGATCCAGCACGTCAAACAAAAACTGTCTAAGGAGTTCGAAATGAAGGACATGGTGAACCAAAACAATTCCTGGGATTGAAGATTGAACGAGACAAGATGAAAGGGTACTTTAAAATTAAGTCAAAAACAATGTCTCTCAAATCTAGTTACTAAGTTTGGAATGGAGAATGGAAAAATTGCAGCTACCCCAATGGAGGCCAATCTGAAGTTACGGAAAAATACAGGAACCGAGGCAGAAAAACCATATAGAGAACTTATAGGCTGTCTGATGTTTGGGATGTTATCATGTAGACCGGATCTGAGTTCATCACTGAATTTCTTCAGCCAATTTCAAAGTAACGCATCTGATAAACACTGGACCTATCTAAAACGAGTCTTGAGGTACGTCAAGGGAACAACTGACTTGGAGCTAGTGTACAAACGGGACATTTATGCAAAGCCTATGATTGGATATGCCGATTCTGATTGGGGAAATGACATCAATGACAGGAAGTCAATATCCGGATACGCTTTCAAGGTTTTTGGATGTACAGTCTCCTGGGCGACAAGGAAACAAAAATCCGTAGCACTGTCCTCAACTGAGGCGGAATATGTGGCACTTAGCAATGCAACGTGTGAGGCATTGTGGATTTAGCAAATCCTTCGTGATATTTGAAATCAGAAAAAATATCACACCATCAACTATTTTCGAAGATAACCAGGCATGCATCGGTATAGCTGAAGAGCCAAGAGAACATAAACGAATGAATCACATCGATGTCAAGTTCAACTTCGTAAGACAGGTAATTCAGGAACAAAAAATTAATGTTCTTTATATTCGATCTGAAGACCAACAAGCTGACATACTAACCAAGGCACTACCGAAGCAGCAGTTTATAAAACTAAGAAACTCCTTGGGGATGTGTCGGAGGAGGAGTGTTGAAATGTGGTTTGGCAACACCTTCACAACTCAACATAACTAACGACCTCTAGCGTAACCGTCCATATTCACGGACAACGAACTCTTTCTTATTTCCGGCTGCAAATGTCTTTCTTCTTTCTGCGACCGCCAGACTATCAACATCATTTTTTCGTAAATTGAATACATAAATTACCAATATATTTGATTACTTAATTCAACTAATAAATCAATATACATATTTACTTTGTTACCAAATTGATTCTTTTTATTTTCATAACCAAAGAAGTTTCAACATATCGTATTTTCATTTTGCTTTAACATTGTTCAACTATAGTTTTCTGATGTAAAGGCTCAACTTTTTTGTGACTTAGTTATTGCAACAATCTCAACCAATGCAACTGCCCGTATTTTTATTGGTTGCTTTTACCGAGGGCGTACTGTAAATTTGAATATAGACCTGTTAAGTTCCTAAAATACCTACCTCAATTATTTTCGAACCATTAAAAAAACGAAACCAAACATACTTGATTGAATCTCAATTCTCAATACACTGAAGATATACATATTTGCTCCATTCTTCCGTCTCACCTCAAATAAACAATTCATAATGTTAACAAAATTAAAGATCTTAACTGAAAATTATCGATTAGAGGCACACCAGTAGGGTGTATCGTGTATCATTAAAATGTTTCAACTGCGTAAACAAATTCTTAAAATAAACAAAAACAACACGCTCCTAATTTAAACTCAAGTATAAATAACTATACGATGTTTAGAAAAGGTTGGCAATGCAATGCGTAAGTAAACAATTAATAATTGATGCATTCATTACCGCAAGGAGCGTCCCGCTGCGTCGTCTGACAAATCATATGTACAGTAGGGAGCACAAATGAGTACATGTTTGTAATTTGCGCACTTATTGATGCATACGAACAGAAATAATAAAGCAAATTAAAAAATTGTTTTTGCACTGTATTTTATGTTCAATTCTCAAGAAAACAGTATATAATACATAACGGAAAGGAGCAAGTTCTAAGAAAAAAATAAATAAAACAAAAATAAGTCGCATGTACTCAATTTTGCACCAAGCGTTAATCAGCAAAAATATCGAAATTTGCTGTTAGATTTGCAAGTTTTTGGTTTGTTTATGACTTCCTATATCTTTTTTAGTTTGAGATAATGTTTAATTGCGAATGGTTAGAACTTTCACCTGCATATTTTAATAAATGAAATAAATAATTATAATAATTTCATTGCTCTTTAAAATAATGAGTTAACTATTACGACAGATTGAGGATAGTATTGTAGTCATGACAAAGAGTGGCTTCTCGACGCAAATGATAGCTAAGAAGCTTAAAATAAGCCAATCGGTGGTCATAAAAGTCCAGAAAAGGCAAGCCATTGTTCCTAGAGCACAAGGCAGAGGCAGCATACAAATTTTGAAGGATGCGGACGCACCTCGCAGGATATTAGAAATGAAAAGTAACAAGTGTTTAACACCAAATCATGCTTCTTTAGCAATAAATAAGCCCGTTAGCCAATGAACTGCAAGAAGAACCTTCAACGACATTGGTTATATCTCAGCGGTTAAAAAAACAAAAGCCTGCATTGTCAGTAAAAATGCTAAGGTGTGGTTAAAGTTCGTCAGAAAACACAGAAATTCGACAGTAGGTAATTGGAAATGTGTAGTGTGGTCAGATGTCCAATTTCTGTGTTCTCCGTCGAACTTTAACCACACCTTAGCATTTTTACTGACAATGCAGGCTTTTGTTCTTTTAACCGCTGAGATATAACCAATGTCGTTGAGGGTTCTTCTTGCAGTTTCTCGGCTAACGGGCTTATTTATTGCTAAAGAAGCATGATTTGGTGTTAAACACTTGTTCCCTTTCATTTCTAATATCCTGCGAGGTGCGTCCGCATCCGTCAAAATTTTGTGCGGCCTTTGACTTGTTCTTTAGGAACAATAACTCGCATTTTCTGGACTTTTATGACCACCGATTGCCTTCTTTTAAGCTTACTAGCTATCATTTGTGTCGAAAAGCCACTCTTTGTCATGACTACAATACTGTCCTCAATCTGTCGTGATAGTTTCCTCATAAGCTTAAAAGTCAATGAAATTTTTATAATTATATATTTCATTTATTAAAATTCGCTGGTGAAAGTTCTAACCATAATGCAATTAAACATTATCTCAAACTACAAAAGATATAGGAAGTCATAAACAAACCAAAAACTTGCAAATCTAACAGCAAATTTCGATATTTTTGCTGATTAACGTTTGGTGCAAAATTGAGTACATGCGACTTATTTTTGTTTTATTTGTTTTTTTCTTAGGACTTGCTCCTTTCCGTTATGTATTATATACTGTTTTCTTGAGAATTGAACATAAAATACAGAGCAAAAAATTTTTTTCAATTTTCTTTATTATTTCTGTTCTTATGCATCAATAAGTGCGCGAATTACAAACATGTACTCATTTGTGCTCCCTACTGTAGGTATATGCGTATAAGGTAGGTACATCTACTTATTATGTAAATTTAAATTTTCAAACAAAAATGTATTTGTATAATTGTACCATTGAAAACATTGAAACAGTTTTTCAAATTAAGTGTTTCTTAAATGTTTCAATACGATTCGGCGGATATTTTGTCTGTAGTACGTAGTTGTTTTAAAAAGATATCCAGTTCATCAATTCCCATAATAAGCAAGGTATGTACTTGTTTCATGCAAATTTGATGCTAGTTAAGTGGCGCAATCCCATCACCCGAGTACTAAATTCCTTTCCCTTTCAAACTTGTGGGGGACCCAGCTAGACGCCTACTGCGTTCACCACACCTTCATTTACAAAATTTCAACAAAACTAATGATGCTATAATTTGATGTTCTGCAAATGGCGGAGCTTCAAATGCCTCAAGTCTATCCATACCACTTATGGCCTTTTCGATCGGGGACAGAATGACAGTTTAGATTTAAGAAGAAAAGAAAAAGAGTTGTTTTGGCTTCTATGTGACGAATTCTGTTTATACATATATCTGGGGTGTTTGGGAGATATGATAACTCCATTTTAAAATTTGCGTCTTTACGTCCACTTTACATCGAGCTAGAACCTAAACGGGTGAACCGATTTTCTTCAAATTTAAAACGTATTTTTTTAAAGATTATGTACATAAATATTTCAAATTTGAAGATAATCGGTTTACTCGTTTGGATTCTAGCTCATTTTAAAATATCGTAAAGACGCAAATTTTAAAATGGAGTTATCATTGTATCTCCCAAGCACCACAGATTTTAATCTCCTGCTCTGTCAAAAAACGGATTAAAGTTACTGAGCACTCAAGAAATATAAACTGGCTAACAAATAATGTAATTTGAAAAATAAAATCTTATCCATCTACTCCAACCGGATTGGTTTTTACAGAAAAGAATACTGAGTTATAATGACGTCACTTATGTGAAGCTGCTTCTACCAAACCTTTGTATATGAATTTTTTTTTAAAGTTCTTAGAGTTTATATACAAAGACCAAACCGGGAATTCAAAAATCTAATCAAGCAGAAACCTAGTGCTTCTTTTCTTGTGGGCTCAATAATTATTGTGTTGTTGCAAAACCGTGAAGACTTTCTATAGAACTAAGTCATTAAAAAAAAAAAAAATAGCAAAGAACCCCGCACTAAATGTATACTAATTTTTCCCGGTCAAATTGGGCTGAAATTTAAGTATGTTATACTTAATACTATTCTGAATAAAAAATTATACAGGCAAACCGCTCAGAAACAAAAAGTTTCAGAGAAACAGGGTCTCAAAGTATAACAAAAAATTAAAAGCTGTTTTGGCATACTTTATGGATTTATTGTGACCAGAAAATGGTTTTACAAAAAATAATAGCTGGATTTTATATTTGCTCAGGCTGTTGACTAAGAATAATCATTACTTTGGCCTTATTTCGACACCGTTATAAAATATTTACCGGTTTTTTGGCATTTTTTTGAGCGCTTTAAAAAATGAAAAATATTCGTCATTCAAAAGTCCAAATTAAAAACTTTAAAAAATCTTTTAAGCGTGGAGTTTCTAGAGCCTGGAGGCAAAATGCCTCCTTCGCCCCCCTGATCACCAAAAAATATATTAAATATTATTACATATGGTCGTGAAAAACCAGGTAATTCGAGATACCTGAAGCGAATTTTTATTTTTTTTTTTAATCTTAAATAAATATTTAACAACATTTTACCCTCATCTAATACTTTCCTAAAATATTTGACAATACATGATGAGCATTTGTTTTGACATAAGTTAGATTTTGTGATTGTTATTAAAGACGGTGTTCATACGAGCTTCACGTGAGGCGACTCATTTTGACGTCTCTAATTTGTATCTCACTCTCATCTCTTAGAAAAAAGATATGACCAAGTGAGGCTGAGTTTTTAAATTTTTTGAAAATTTCTGCCTCACCTCGTCATCACTTTTCTTTAATAAATTGGGCATAACTTTTTTTGAAGCATGACATGCATAGACAAAATAAAGTAGGGAGTTACCGGCTTTAATATGACCGTTTTAAAAAGTGATATATGTTCAAATTTGACAGACATTAGCCCATTCAAACCTCACCATTTCTTATAATTTTTCACAGTTTTGGCCCGTAAGCCCCTTTTTCGGTACAATATGGCAAATTTCACATTCGTTAAAAATTTTTGAAAACAAATATTTTGATATAATATGACATTACAACTATATAGAGAATATGGGTGTTCATACAACAGCGTAAACTCGTCGTAATCGTTGTAAGGTTTAAAACTTCGTAATTCTGTCACAATTTATATGGAAAATTTGACAGATTTACGAAGTTTAAAACTTTACAACGATTACGACGAGTTTACGCTGTTGAATGAATACCCTTAATATTAAAAAAGTATCTATGTTCACAATTTTTTTGCGGCAGTTTTTAACTGCTTTCAGATCTACAGACCGAACAGCTGGTCCGATTAACATAAGATTTGGTACTAGGTGCTAGGAATGTTAAATTTTCCATAAATACCAAAAAATGGATTTTCGGGCAAAAAACTGCAAAAAATGATAAGAAATGCTAAAGTTTGAATGGCTATATCTCGGTCAGTTTTCAAATAATATGGTTTTTTAACATGTCAGATTAAGGTCTTAAAACTCTACTTTACTTTGTTGAATTATGTTTTGAGTGTATCTTCGCTCCGAAAAAAGCTATTTAGAAAAAAATTAAAAAATGATGTTTCCTTTTTTTATGTTTGTTTTTGTTAACTTTTCCTGCTTAAATTTTTTTATGAAATTTTCTTAGCTATCCACTTCGATAGGAAATTGAATTTTGAACAAAAAGTTCTAAGTGTAAAACTGTCAAATTCAGCTTAGTTTTCGAGTTATACCAAAAATATTGAAAAGTGGCCAGTGTGACCATTCTCTCAGAAACGCAAGGGTGGATTTAGTAGCATTATTGGTTTTGAGTATGCTTGTTAGCTAATAAACATATTCAAATATAAAAACCCTTGCACGTAATTGTTCCTTTTTAAAAGGTCAATTTCAATTCAATAGGCTATTTTTGTCCCATAACGAAACAGCAGTTTCAAGATCAATATACATTTTGTGACAGAGTACCTCAAGTAGGTGGCTACAGGTACGTAACCCTGAGGCCACACGAGCCAGCAGGCTAGCCAGTTGGCTACACACACTAATGGTCGTTCCACACTATCCCACTGAGTATTAATACATGTCAAAAAAGTGGGAAGAAATCATGTATAATAGTGTGGAAACAAAATATGAAATTTCATCACACACAACTTGACAGCGCATCCGACACGATTTGACATGTGTTAATACATGAAAATATTTAGGATCGGTTCTAAAACCATCACACTTTCTATCCCACTTGTGCGTTTGAAGTTATGGTGAGAGTGTGGAAGCAAAATATGAAAGTCAGTTACATCACACAAATTTGGCAGTCGTATGAAATTTCTTCCCACTTTATTCTGACATGTGTTAATACTTTGTGGGATAGTGTAGAGGCACTTTAACTGTCAAATTCCTATTCGTGTATATGGTTTGACTTAGGCGGCATGCCAAACTGGTCTCTCAACTGGCCAGCGTTCGGATCTTACTCCAAAGGTAGTAAATCTACTCCGATTTTAAGGAAATAAATTTAACTACTAAGATTTTCCACTTTTTCAAGACTGAAGATGGAACCACTTCAATCTATCGTCTGTGTGGTGTGGAAGTGCATTTTAAATTCTCTGTGCTCACTTCTCAAGCCTGGAAACTGTCATTAGCCGTTGTATTTACTGCATTTTTATCTTTGCTTAAAAAAGTAGCATGGTAAATGCAACAACAATTTGGTATCATTCCGTATTGTTGTTAGCCTTGTCTTTTAGTACATTTTTATCTTCACTTACAAAAAAAGAAGCATGTAAAATACAACAACAATATGAAATTATATCGGATTGTTGTTGTATTTAACATGCTACTTCTTTTTGTGTGGAAAAAATGCACTCAAAACAAACGCACTGACGCCATGCGGCATCACTAGCAAAAACCAACAAAAGCCAAAGTTTCGTTGTCATTATGAATGATTCGCGTTGGTTTTGGACAGCCTTTAATCAATTAATTCATCAGTTTTTTTTACTTTTCTCTTGAACGGAAATAAGACCCTACAACACACCAGACAGACAAGTGTGATTCCGGCTTTATTCATCTTCAAACTGTTCTTAGATCGCTTAGCAAATTTATAAAACTTTGAGTTTTTAAGGACTGGTCATAGACTCCCAATTTTTATTTTATTAATATTTTGTCGCAATTTTTATTTTATTAATATTTTGTTAAAGAAAATGTGAGTAAACTTAAGTTTTACTACTATTTTTCCAAATATGCTACGAAACGAAATAGTACTGCCGAACCCTGTTACTGGCTGCTCTACTGGCTTCCCAACTGGCTACGAAAAAGGCAAGCCAGTTGCTCAGGTTTGTATGTGCTAGTAAAAAAATGTGAGTGTATTGCGACTGGCTAGCCATGTTGCAATCAGTTATATAATCAGGACCAGGAGCCAGAAATTCGCCGAGTGATTGCCTGCATTGATGTGTCATCAAAATAACCATTTTCTGGTCACAATAAATCCATAAAGTATGCCAAAATAGCTTTTAGTTTTTTGTTATACTTTGAGACCCTGCTTCTCCGAAACTATTTGTTTCTGAGCGGTTTGCTTATGTATTTTTTTATTCAGAATAGTATCAAATATAACATACTGAAATTTCAACCAATTTGAGCGGGAAAATTTGTTCATACGTTTAGTGCGGGGTTCTTTCACCTTTCTACTCCCACCAGCATTATTTTCTTAATTGTTAATTGAAATGAGCTATGTATGTACATATCGTCCCCTGATTGCAAGAACTAGGTAACTCAATTTTCTATTTGTAATATATCGGCAAAAACGGTATTATTTTGTACAGTTTTAAAGATATTTTTGTTCAATCTTATTATACCATTGACAAATATACCTAGGATATTTGTGAAGTTTCTGGAACATACAAATTAAACTTTCCATCGTCCTCCAGTAGCTAGGCTTCTATAAAGGTTCACCAAAATTTATAAAATTGAGTTACCTAGTTCTTGCAATCAGGTGACGATATGTACATATGTTTCAACATTTTCCGTCTCCTCTAGGCTATAAACTTGGTGGTAGCTTCACACAAGTTGTTGCTGTTCATTCAAAATTATTCAATTTAAGGTTTTGATTTTTGAAAATATTTGAAATAAAAAAAAAACAGTTTTCTTTGATTTTTTTTCGGTGGAGGGGATATATGTATATATATATGGCAGAAGTATTTAACATAACAAACTGGACTTTGGATATCAACCCAGTTGTTTTTGTGTTCAAACGATCAATATTATTTATGGTTCAAAATAGCTTTTTATGGCCCTAGTCCTTCAAATTGGCGTTTCGTCCGGCTTACTCACTTGGACTCATCAGTTACATAGTGAGGGCCTTTGTCATACGCAATTTGTATTGAGTTTTGTTTAATTAACATGGACTTTTTGAAACAAAAAACACTGTAAACTATATTCAACAAGTTTAGAATTTTTCATCTTTTGCTGGAAGTTTTTTACCCGGGGCAACCTGTGTTGACAACATATTGTTCCATTTAAATCCCCTAATTGATTCATCGAGAAACTAGCAAAATGGAGCAACATTCATGTATGTAATTTGCTTAAATTTTCATTGTTCCTCGAAGAAATTTATCGATACGAGAGTTACAGAACGTTGACACAGATTAGAGAATAAAATATTATATGCTTTTATTTATCTTGGGTGATATGAAGTTTTATAAATCGTAATTTACTTCTAAATTTATTTCTATGCAAGCCTATACACAGATAACTTTTAATTATTTGAAAATAAGTGATTCAACCACAAAACCAGATAATAGCCCTGTTTTTTAAGTGCATTTTTATCTTCGCTTGGAAAAATTTTGTATGTTAAATATAACAACAATACGGAGTTATACCAAATTGTTGTTATATTTAACATGCTACCATTGTATATCCACTCTATAGTATTCCCATGTCCCTGATCACACGTGAAGAAATTCAAGCATTTTCTGCGATTTGTGATGGCGAGCGGGGTTACTTGCAGAAGAGGGAGGGGGATGAAATATTTTAAAATATTTGAAAATATTCGGTGTAGAAAATTGACGTTCTCTTTTGTGTTGCTTTTCCTATCCAATCCAACCAATCAAATCGTATCTTTCATAATGAAAATGCGAAAAACACAAAGAGGAGGAAAGAATCTGCAGAATAATTTTCTTCACATCTGAACACTTTCGTTCTTCACGTGTAATCAAGCACCATGAAACACGATTTTGTAGGTTGACATTTGGTCGATAGGTTCGCTGTGATCGCCTTACCGAGATCCCTTAACAAAAATTAGGATTACATTTGGACACTAGATGGCCACGAGCTTTTTTTCTTCATGGGAATACTATAGAATTTATATAAAATGATGCTACTTTTTTGTAAGCGAAGATAGAAATGCACTAAAAAACAGGGCTAATATCAAATAAAGAAGCCAATCCTTCGTACGTTTCACTCTCCAAAACCCATTTGTTTACATTGTTGTATTTGTAATTTCATTTCGTGCCGAAGAATAGATGTGGATTGCAACAACAAAAAGTCCTGTGCTGAATGATGTGCTGAATGACTAGTTGATTCTGTGTGTGCGTTTTGCACTGCTTTTTACTAATACTTTGCAAATCTAATCATCACAGCTGTTCGTTTCAGCTTGTAGGCAATCAAATTGGGGACGTTCCGATGTTAATTCTCAGTTATCCGGATAGCTTTGTGTTGTTGTAATCCCATGTTAAAAAACAGCTAATGACCGCTGACGCAACAACAACTCAAGTTATCTCAAATTTTTTGGGATAACTAGATAACATATAGCGAATAAACATCGGAACACGAGGATTGACAACTGAGGATTGGCTTCTTTACTTGATATTCTCTGCACAAAACTGAATTTTTCGAGTTTCTGATTGATCAAAAAAAAACTGCACATAGAAATTGTACTTTAAAGTTGACGCAGCTATTTTTGTGGCTTTTGGTACGGCGTATTGGCTTTTTTAATTTTAATTTTTTTTTCTAAGTGAATAAAATAAATTTATGGTTAATAAGTAGAGTTTTCTTTCATGGCGTTTCGGTTTTAGTTTTTCTTTGGCAAAATAACAAGAATTGAGAGTTTTCACCATTTTTATTAATTACAGTTTGGTTTCGGTGGAGTAATACGTGTTAAGATTTGTTGGTTGTAAGTAAAAAATGTGACTTCAACTATTTTCGAAAATATGAATCCAAATGAATACCTTACCATTTATCATTTTTGCAAACAATCTAAACGCAAACAATCTTGGTGCTTGGTAACGTAAAACGTCTTGCAAATTTTCTCAACTTTTCAAAATTTTCTGTCATATAAACATTTCGCCAGCTTATATTTCTTGAGCGCTCAGTAATTTTCCTCCGTTCTTTGACAGCGCAAAGGAGTAAAATATAAACAGGAATTCCTCACATAGAAGTCAAAACAAGTTTCTTTTTCTTTTCTTCTTATGTAATGTACTGCGACGAAAAACAATTGAGCAAGCGAATTTCAGTTTTAAAGGGGAAAAGTGAGGAATTTTAGAGAGGAATCCTGTTTATATTTATGAGACCTCTTGAGATCTCAGAAATATAAACTGGCTAATTGGAAAAAAAACCCAAGTTGGCGAACGGCATTCTTAAGCCTGTTTGGTAACATGAAATTATCACCAAGCTTTGCAAACATGGGTTTCTTATCCTATGGTTTCTGAATGCAAGTTGTGAAGATTTTTTGTGAAAATTTGCAAGAAATTTCACGCTAACAAACACACCTATTATGGCAGTTTTCCGTAAACAAACGAACAGACCTATTATTTCACATATCCTGGCATCACTGAACTAGCTATTTGAACTGTCAAAATTCAAAACAATTTATGTCGTTTGTGAATAAAATTTATTTTATTTAAGTTTAATGTTTTAAAATGATTTTAAAAAGCGGCACAATTATCCCATTTATATTTCAAGATGCAAAGAAACTAATTGCAATTCATTCCCTCAACAATTGTGAAGAACTTTATTTCGATGATGTTGAAAAAGCCATATATTCGGCCTTCGAAAATTTGAAAAAGAAATGTGAATTCTATAATCCAACGATTGGATTCCAAATTCCCGAGGAACTATTAATCCCATACTTGGAACAATGTCACGATTTAACGAATTTCGTTATAGAAATTGTCGAAACCAACATAAAAAGGGACAAAGATTATACGCACCCTAATCCTTTCGAAACACAGGGTAAGAAAAGAGATGGATGGGGTATTTCTCCAACAACGCCGCCAAAAAAATTAAAGCTGGACTCTATCGATCTCCACCTAGACGATATTCTTAAAACATCTACTAAGGGCCAGGCAATATGCAGCAACTTCGACAGTTCCAATCAACTGAGTGAAGCAGACAGGGTTGCTCTCATAGATCTAGTTATAAATTTTGAATTCAAAAATGTCCTCAAATCTAAGGCACCTATAGCTATTGATACCAAAAGGCTCGTCAATTTATCTGCTGCTATTGTCCGTAGGTTCCCTGGAGAAGATGCTTCGGTGTACTTTGATGAACATTTAAAATCGCTTAAACATATTTCAGGCGGCAAATTGTTTGAACATTATCTTGAAAAGAAAATGCATTATATTGCACAAATGGAAAGAAATGATAAATACTTTGACGCACCGGAAGGGACTTTCAAAACTGATTTTCCAGAGCTAGAGGAATTGCAAGAAATCACTGACGATTGGCAAACGTACTTTAAAGCCTGGCAGTATACTTTTGATTTGCGTATTGCGTACTTTCGCAATAATCTCGATCCAATGGGTTACTTTGAAAAGCTCATCTCAAGTGTTCACGATAGGACCACAGATTTGCTGGAGTATGACTTCGAAAGACTACACCCACAAAAGAGCAACAATCTTTTCGACAACTGGGATCAGTTGAGCGAGAGAATTTTCACCGAAGCCCTTGTTATGGGTCGTAATGATGTACCGCTAATCTTGGATTTGTATGGACACTTGTCTGAGTTATCAGGTTTGATGATGCTTAGTTATTTCGTCGAAAACTACGAAAGTGACGTGAAACCTTTCGAAAAAGACGATCCTGAAAATCTGGTGATCCACATTGAAGATATAAATGGAGATCCGGAAGCATTCTTCAGAGACTACAATGAAAGCTATAACCTATCTACACCCTTAGTCTTTGCGACAGGGAAAACTGGGGAAGAACTAAATTTCTATGTTCTCGTTGGATCTAATTTGTTTAAAAAGGAAACTGTGTTGAAAGCAATTGATTTTTGTTTTAAATGCTATCAGATTCTGCAACTGTCTTATCCCAGCGAGCAGGCGCTAAGTTGGCAAGTGATACAAAGCGTATTCTACGACATACATACTATCAATGATTGTACGTTATCTCAGAAGATTTTGAAGATTTTAAAGAACTTATAAACCCTATTTTTGAAATAAAATATTTGAAAATAAATCTTTATAAGTTGTTTAATAAATTTAAATTAAAATAATAATTCGTTTATTATTTTTATTAATATAGTATTTATCCTAGGTGGCAATGACAAGTTAACGTGGATGCTTGGATGGGCTCCTCCAAGTAAAAATAAAAAATGAATATTCTGAATCTTGTTCTTCTCGCAGACGTTCGCACATCCATAAAAATTAATACCATTATGGTACCACTCCATGGCGTTTTGGTAAGTGCGTTGAATAATTCACGCAACAGAAGATCTGCCGATCAATTTCCCGCTTCTGACACTTAAAAAAATAGGGAAATGAAAAATTGTCCAAGAGTATGTATTATCATCAAAAAAGCTTCCCATTTCAGTCGTTCTGAGCTGGCAAAAAACTATAAATCGTCTCCGTCCCTGCCGACAACAGGTACCCAGGGATGATTGAGAGTTGTTAATGACATGGCCTTGGTTCTCTACGAGCTGTCGCACCACCAAATTTATATGGTTTATTCACCGTTCATTTTATTCTTGACATTTTTTTTTAAATCTACCTATTTAAGCACTGATGTGGATTTTCTTTTACAACATCTAGTCGAACGTTAAAAGCAAGATGGTTTACTTACTTTTACTTACTTTTTTTCAACTTTTTTTTATTAAGTTTTAAGTTTTAAAATATTTTTATAAAAAATATTCAGGGCAACAACTTGAAACTTAATAAAAGAATGGCTATCTGGCTTTAAAAACAAAACCGAAGGATAATATCGAAAGGAAAGACCTGCTTTTGTTTTTTTTGATATTATTTTTTTCGATTTTAATTATTTAGTTCTTATTATGTAATTATTTTATAGAAAATAAGTACTCCCTTCTTAAAGGTGGGAAATGGACTACCCCTCGCGTACGATTTTCTGCCCTAGACTCAACCAACATACTCAATTTTTGTGTGATAAATCTTTGTGAAAAAAAATTTGTGCTCACAAAATAATCTGTTATTTAAAAAGGATAATCATTTGCGGTCATAAAATTTTTGGATTTAAATCACAATACATAAATGTATATAAAACCAAAAAGGTTTAGACCTTTATTGATTTAACTATTAAATTATTCACAGTACCAAGTACCTAAAAGGATCTGAAATGTTGCCTCGTCGCGTTGATGCGTATTAATATTATAAACTATGCAAAATCTTTTTTGCCTTTGTTGCTTCTGTCATATGTATAACTATTATGACTATTTATGCTAAAAATGAATAAAACTTATTTGAGATAGTGAGTGCGTCATAGGCATACATATATATATAGGTCTTAATTCGTTCCTTCGTACGTACTCACATGGCAGAAGTGGGTATGAATCTCGTTTATAAGAATTATAAATAGTAAGCGTGTTTCCGATAGACACAGTCAGCTATATGTTTTATACATAAATTATCATTTATTATGCGTTTATCATGTGTATATTGAAATAAACTTTGGATTTTAAACTTGCAAATATGGTGAATGGCGAAAATCGGCTTACGCATTAAAGAATTCATTTTAATGACTGAATATTTTCCAAATATTTATTTACACAATTCAATAAATCGTTATTCGTGCTCTCATGTTATATTTACCCTTTTCTAATGTCTGAGAATTATTTGAAATTATATGATTTATGATGATAGCCCCCATATAAAGTTTTTATCAGTTAAGCCGGCCACTCACGTTGAGACGGTCGTACGGACTGTCGCAATAATCGAAGAGATTTTCAATGAAAAATTGACTGGTTCTATTGTGAATGAGTCTCGTGTGTAAAATCTCTACGATTCTTGCGACAGTCCTTACGACCGTCTCAACGTGAATGGCCGGCTTTATGATTTATTTATTTTATTTCAATTTTTTTTTTTTTTTCATAAAGTACATATGTACATAGTTGTACATAAGTAGTTTTTTGACAAGGGCGGGTAATATTTGTTTTAATGGTAATTTTTGGCGCTAAATCCAAATTAAATAAATGTTAATAACTCGAAAACCTGAGCCGATGGATAACAGCGCCCAAAAGTATGCCCAGAAACTTTAAACTATATTTTTAAATGTAAATAAATACTCAAAATTGGCATATAAATATTTTTTTTTATAAATGTTACAAAAATTTTAAATATAAAAAAATAGTTTTTAGGAAAACCGCTTTAACGATTAAAACATTTTTTGTTCTACTTAAACTCCTATGTGCTACCTACTTCTTACACTGTTCTCATTTATAGTAATTTAAAAATGTTGTACTGTACATAGGGTGGTCGTTAAAAAAGGTTTTTTTTTGGATGGGCCTTAATCGGCTCTAAATATAAAAAAAAATTCCTTAATTTGTTTCAGATTTTTATTTTCATCCCTGATAGTCGCTGAAGGGGCTAATTAAATTCTCTATTTTTTTTTGCATTCCAGATGATACAAGTAAAATTTGCCAACAAATTCAGAGCATGTAGGTTAGAAGTAGACAAGAATGACATCCCACGGGATGGGGCTAATATTTCCCCCCGCTTGGACAGGAAAAAAATTACATTAAATAGAAAAATAAATACCATTTAAAATGGTAACTAAACACTTACAGCAGTATTAATAAAAAAAACTGGTATCCGCTCCCTAACACACGTGTTAACTGGCACACGGATAGACAACTTGTCCGCTTGATAACTTTTCTTATTTAAAAAGATATGATATCTTTCCAGTATTTATCACTTCACCAAATTCACCACTTCATCAAATTATGGTGATTTTCTAATACATGTGTCACATGCATGCACTGCCTTACGAAGTGTATACTGTGAGTAGTAAACGGTGCTATCATACGCGTGCGTGTATGTGTTAAGAAGTTATCCGTTCATTATACGTGGAATCTGGCTAGTTAAAGTTATCCGTACGTTAACACACGTCACAGACTATTACGCATTTGTTAATAAGAATTACTAGTTAACAGATGTATTAACGCTAGCACATTGTTATCCGCCGTTTATTAATATGGGGGTTACAGTATTGTTTTGTAGTTTTTTGGAAAGACATTCTTATGGTTTATTTTCAAATTTGGTTATTTTGATGAACAGTTTTGGCAGAAAACTATTTCAAAACTCAACATTTTGAAGAAAAATGATTTTTTTTTTCAAAATATAAAGTTTGAAAACAATTTTTGCTGAACCTTTTTATTGAAAGAATTTTTTTTTTTGAAAATAAACCATTAGAATCGACTTCTGGCATTCCAAAAAGCTACAAAACAATACTGTAAGTACTGCTATTGTTTCTAATTATTTGTTTCTCTATTTAATGTTCTGGTTTAAGAAAATCGTATATATAGAAATTATGAGAGAAAAATGTAGAGAAGCATGAAATACGATACTCAAATTGTCTAAAACAACTCCTTTGAGTTGAAGGTAAAAAAAAACATTCCATCTTAATTCTTCATTGAATATGATTGTATGGAAAAAAAAGAGTTTAAAATCCTTGGAGCGGTTTATTAAAAAAATATTTTTTTATATATAAAATTCTTAAAACATTTTTAAAGATAAATTTTGGAATGCAAATCTAAAGTATATATTTATGTGCAGATAAAAACAAAATTGTGTTTTGAGATATCGAATTTTCAAACAAAAAAACTTAAACTTTTTTTTTTTTAATTCAAAAGCTTTTTTCTTGAAAATTTTGATATGCAATATTATTTAATTTAATTTGAAATTTGTATATAAGCAAATTTATTTAAATACGTTTAGCCAATAATGAGAAAATTCAAAATAAAAGAGACCTATGTCAGGTACTAATTATAGTTACTAAGTGCAACATTTTATAACTTTCGGTAGTAGGTCTTACTAATTTTGGTATATAAAAAAGTTTAATCAAAATCGTAGGGGCCGTTTTTGAGAAAACAAAATATTTTGACTAACGGTTTTTTAACTTTTGTATGGAAGGTATCGTTATTTTTTCATACAAATAAAATTTGTTCTAAAAATATTTTAGAGAGTACTAAAAAACTCTTAAATGTCGAGTTTCAAAAAAATCGATTATCTCATTTTCGAAATATTTGATTTTCAAAAAAAAAAATTTGAAACATTTTTCAAAAATCCAAAAAATATATTTTTTCAATTTTAGTAAACAAAATTGTATATAATTTTTGGAAGTTTTTGTATACAAAAATTATTGAAATCGGTCAAAGAAGAAAATCGAAAATTAAAAAAATGGTTCCTTGGGAGGTAACATTAAAAATCATTTTTTGAAAATCGTTTTCCAACCACAGAAAGCCTTTATTAAAATTAATTTATTGATTTTTTTTTTGAAGAAAAGTTGTCGAGCCGTTTTTGAGAAAAATACGGCTATGTAAAATTGGTAAGAAAAATTGTATGGCAGGTACCGCTATTTTTTGTTCTAAAAAACAATGAAAAAACGTGTGGGCATAATCACCAAAAACCACTATGTACCAAGTTTGAAGAAAATCGATCAAGCCGTTCAGGCTGTAGACGAACAGACAGACAGACAACCAGAATTGTGCCACCCACTTTTTTGGTGTTCTCTATCATCGTAATGTCACGTTTGATTGCTATATCAATTTTTTTTTGGTACGAATCCAAAACTTGCCGTATAGTACCTATATCAGAAGTAAAAATAGGAAGTTTAATTAACCCCTACAGCGACTAGGGGATGAAAATAAAATCTGATTTTGTTTTCTTAATTTTTTTTTAGGTCTATCCAAATATAAAAACTCAAAAAAATAAAACCATAAAACGACCACCAACTTGTAGCTTAAAAAGAAATAATAAAAATTAATTCATTCATAATTCATGATAAAATTATGACTAAAATCGTGATTGTCGAAACGAAGCAAGTGCAAGGAAAAAACAGCTTTTTCCCATTTCTTTCAAACTCTTTTAAAAAATTCACGAGGCTTGCGTCCGTCAGTGCGATAGCGGGCATGTAGTCCAGGTGCGGATCCAGGATTTCGTTCAGGAGGAGGCAATTTTAGTTAGTTTCCAAAATCTTGAGGTCTACAGAAAATTTGAGTACCTACACTTCATACCGCTGTACACGCCTGGTCATTCAAAGCAATGTGAGTTGAAGAGTTTGAAATTTGAAGAAAGCAATTAACTATTTTATAACCACAGTGTCTCGAAAAGAGGGTGCTTTGAACTTTGTGAAATGAAGTTTTGCAGTTTGTAGCTATAGCATGGTATCTGTACAGCGTTTTTGAGTTCCGTCTGGATCTGCGTAATTCCCCAATATTATGCTAGGAATACATAATGGCACAGTGGTGTGCTCCTATTCAGACACATGACGTTCGAGTTTGAGTGAAATATCCAGCCTCTAATTAAGCTCGGACAACCTAACCTAGCCTTGCCGGAAAAAGGCCGTTTTCGAGAACGTCATCAGCGTCAAAAATGCATTTTGCAGAATGTTATCAAACGAAAACTGCAAGAGTCTTCTGCTCAAAAAGGCAAATACAGGTTTAACTGCATATAGGCATTGTGTTCGATAATGCAGTTTGCTAAAGTCACACCTTCGAAAACATCATCTGCGGTGCAATTCTGCAGTAAAAAGATCGAGTTGGCAGCAAAAATATTGAGAAGCCGGAGAACGTGTTCATAAACGTCAAATGCGATTGCAAGAAAATTGAAGGACGTTGATAAAAAAGATTTTGTGCAAACAAAACCATTGCATTAATTTAAAAATAGCTGTATTTTAGCTATAGCCTATTGAAGAGACCTTCTAAAAAGGAACAATTACGTGCAAGAGTTTTTATTATTGCATATGTTTGTTTGTCCCATAAGCAAGCTTAAAACTGAAAATGCTACTAAATTCACCCATGCGTTTCTGAGAGAATGGTCATACTGGCCACTTTTCAATATTTTTGTATAACTCGAAAACTAAGCCGAATTTGACAATCTTGCACTTAAAACTTTTTGTTCAAACTTACATTTTCTATCAAAATAGATGGTTTAGAAAATTTCTTAAAAAAAATTAAGCAGGATAAGTAAACAAAAACCAACATACAAAAATCGAAAAATCAAAGATTTTTAAGTTTTGTTCTAAATGGCGCATAACTTTTTTCGGAGCAAAGATACGCTCAAAACATGCATAAACAAAGTAAACTAGAGTCTTAAGGCCTTAATATGACATGTTAAAAAAGCCATATTATTTGAAAATTGACAGAGATATAGCCATTCAAACTTTACCATTTCTTATCATTTTTCGCAGTTTTTGCCCGAAAGCCTATTTTTTGGTACTTTATGACAAATTGAACGTTCTTAGCACCTAGTACCAAATCTTATGTTAATCGGACTAGCCGTTCGCTCTGTAGGTCTGAAAGCATTTAAAAACAGCCAAGAAACGAAATTGTGAACTTGCATACTTTTTAAAAATTCTCTATAGTTGTAATGTCATATACTATCAAAATTTTGATTTCGAACTTTTTGAAATTGGCATATTGTACCGAAAAAGGGACTTTCGGACCAAAACTGCGAAAAATTATAAGAAATGATAAAGTTTGAATGTGAATATCTCTGTCAATTTTGAACAAATAATAATTTTTGAACATGCCACATTAAAGCCTTTAGTCTCTACTTTATTTCGTCCGTACATATCTTGACCCTATCTTTGCTTCAAAAAAAGTTATGTACAATTTATTAAAAAAATTAGATATCCTTGATTTTCTTATGTTGGTTTTTGTTAACTTTTCCTGCTTAAAGTTTCTTGTAAAATTTTTTGAACTATCCATTCCAATAGAAAATTTAATTTTGAACAAAAAGTATTAAATGTAAAATTGTCAAATTCGGCTTAGTTTTCGATTTACACCAAAAATATTGAAAAGTGGCCAGTGTGACCATTCTCTCAGAAACGCATGGGTGAATTTAGTAGCATTTTCGATTTTAAGCATGCTTATGGGCAAAACAAACATATTCAATAATAAAAACCCTTGCACGTAATTGTTCCTTTATACCCCCCATTTTCCGGTCTTTTCAATAGGCTAGCTAAACTAAAATTATAGATCAAAACCGAAACTTTCTGACATTTAAATAAAACACAGTGATTATAGTGGAAATAGAACTTTTCATTTCATTAACAATATAATTATGGCCTTCGTTAAATTTAAATATAAATGTTTCATTTAAGCTCAAAACATAGACTGCAGAGTTGCCAGACTCATGCAGTTCGATACAAAGCAATATGTGCGTCGAAAAATGGCGATCATTTGACAATCGAATTAATGAAACAACTATCCTTTCCTCAGGTGTAAAAGTTACATACAACTTCTCTTCGGCAGTGACTGCTGTAGTCGTTTCCTGATTTCTCTCCAATGGAACACGGAAGTTCCTTAAACGTATCCACGAAACCGACCAAATCCTCAGGAGTACTTACATACATCAAAAACGTATCTTATGGCTAAAACAGATATGCAGCACGTCTGCACGCATCGCTGCGAACAGCGCCAAACCCAAAACGAAACAAATATGCATACTCTTAAGGTGCGTATCCATTTCAGAGTAAAAAGGCGGAGAGCAGCTCTGAAGAAGTTCTCGAGAGTAAAATTAGAAAGTACACAGGCACAGTCATGAAATAAGCTCACCAGAGCCGAAGACAAATATCCGAGAGTCGCTCTCGAGAGTTTTCTAGTGACAGAACTCCCCCAATGGAAACGCAAATTTAAATATTTGTTATATAAGAACTCTATCACCCTTTTAGCGTGATTTTTTTTTGATATTTCTCAATAACTTTTATACAAAAAAGTATTTATTATTTAAACTTTAATTAGATATCTTTATCCTGTAGATCAAAGCATTTGAAGTTCGACGTATTTTAAAATTCAATTTTTTTTAAATTAAAATCAAATTTAAGGTTGAAAATTTAGATAAGTGCCCTTGACGCCTCTCCCATTAAAAAAAAAAACACTAACAAATTTGTAGAGTAGGTTTGGAGTTGGAGCAATAACTTTTTAAAACGTTATTTTTTAAACTATGACATTTTTCATTCAAAACATTTTGAAAAGAGAAAATGAAATCGATTTGGGATTCATAGTATGAAATAAATTGACTTTTCTCATTAAATGTTATACAGTAATGTAGCCTGAAATTTATCTTTTAATTAAAGACCTTAACTTTGAAGATCGAGATCTAAAACTGAAGTTATCAGTCGATTCGAAAACCATTTGTGCATAGCGGAACTTTTCTTAACTGAAACTGGTCAGCCAGCGGCCAACGAACAACCACTCATTGCTGCAACGCTGCCCTGCCAAGAAAATTTTTATTAACGTATAACGAAATAACTTTTTTTGATTACATTTTATTAAATTCATATTTTATGCCTCGTTCGTTCTTGCCCCATTGCCCCCCCCCCTTGTATCCGCGCCTGATGTAGTCCATTATGAATAGAGGTCAAAAAAGAGGGTTACCCAATAAAAGGTCGGGTATTTCTAAATTTTTGATATGTTTTGTTTATATGGTATGGTTGGTAGATACAAATTCCAAACTTCCAAGCACACGCTCTTCAAAATCTTCCAAAAACCACCGAAATCTTTTTTTTTTCCTATAACTTCTTTCTGGTGTATTTTTAGGAAAAAAAGTAATTTTGCAATTTGTAGGAAGCAAAATTTCCTACATGATTATGGAGCTCCCAAAATAGGCTAAAACTTCGTGTTTTGTAAGATTTTCAGTCGAAGTAAGCGATAAATTCTTCAAAATCAATCTCGAAGATACATAATTTAATTAACTACCGATTGCATGTAGCTAATACTTTATATTTTGCGACCAATACAATTGGGTGATAATTGAGAAAGTGTTTTTTATTCAAACGATTTTACTAACTTTCTTACTTTTCTGTCTGTTTAATACAGTCCTTGTACTGGAGTCCCTTTTTAGTACTGGTCTAACCACCATAATTGATTGATAGTCCAGTTAATAGAGCAATAATTTTACTACTGATCAAAGGGAAAAATAGCAGCATGCGGTGCCGGCTGCACCGATATCGATGAAATTTTCATAATTTGTTAAAATGATTGGAGAAAAAATTAAAAAAATTGCTATAGTAAAATGCGTCCACTTTTCTTATTTCTTTGTTTCTTGGAAACGGCTGCAACGAGATTTCCATAAAATTTTCAGAGTTTGTTTTTATGGACGAGAAAAATTGATAAAACTGGATTTAGTCAAATCCGCCCACCAAACCCAAACTTCAGAATCAAGAAAAGGGTTGCAACTTTGGCAGTCTGAATGGGAGAGCTCCGGAGGCTTCTACCGGATTGCCAAACGAAAACGCTAAAACAACTCTTCTTTCCACCCACTGCCACACCCACTTTTTCAAAAAAGTAATATTTTCTAAAAAAACTTTTAAGATTGGGTTGCTGTTTGGATGATTTTTAGTAAATCGTCTGTGCATATGTTTTTACCATGCCCATAGGGATAAGGGATCTTATTATTTTTTTTTTTTTTTTTGTAAACATTTTGTGGCACTCTGTGGGTACAACCCCCCACTACTCCCCACACCCCACGCTATGCCACTGACTGACTCTTTAATCATAAGTGCCTATGACAATTTAAGTGAAGTTGGTATATAACTTTCAAAGTTCTTCAAGTTAGATTGTGTGTTAATATTGTTGTTTGACCAAGGATAGTCCTTGGAACTTAAAATTGATTTTTTAAAAGAAACGTAGCCATTGAAAAGAGTTTACATTCATACAAATAAAAGGAACTTGGTCGTCGACACATAGGTACATAATGTATATACCATTCCCTTCAATCGACTGAAGGTCATATTCTAAAATCTAAGCAACTAAAATTGTACTTACACCTTCCTATAAAAAATGAGAAGAAACCAACATAGGTAACCTACATATGTACATTATAACTTATGCTCCATCAAATGCCCAATTTTTAAAAATAAAAGATAAACGAGCAGAATTGTTAGTATACTTTACCTGAAAAAATAAAATAAACAACCTGTCCTCTCACAGTGCAAGGTGCTTCAACGGTGGTGGACTAGGACATTATGAAATATAGAAGCCAATAACACAGACGGCTTTGGGGCATACTTTTTTTCAACGAGAAGCAAATGTATTTGGAAATATTTTAGTCCATTAACGACTTGGTAACCCAAGTACTCAAGTAAATTTGAATATTTGAAGATAATTTTTCTGGGTCACTGAGTCTCCTATTAACTCTCTTAACTAAGGGGCACTATGATATGTGAAGAAGTTACCTTCCTATACGAATATTTCTTTATAAAAACAAATAGGTATAATACTTATAGTACCTACATAATACAATCCAAAGTTCTATCAAAGTTCATATAAAGAAAATGAAATTGACATAACCTTGGACTAAAAGGGGCAGTTTTGGGAAGTACACGAACAGAGGTCATATAACTATTTGGTATCGTACAATTTTACCAAGTTTCCCAAACTTAGAATTCGATGCACAATTTGCTAGTTTTTCCAGAGTTAATCCCTACCTCTGAAATAAACGAGGTATAGGTACTAAGCCCAAATCATCTGTCAACAAACTGTTGAATTTACTTTCACTAGGAAAAGTGTTACCAACTTGAAAACCGAACATCTATAGAAAGCCCTCAATATAAACAAAAAGTAGTTAACAGTTTTACCTGCATGTTATATAAATAGGATTTCTCATTGATTTAATAAAAAAAAGTCCGTTTTGATCGAATATAAAAACTACCGCCTTAAAAATGATTCTATTGTAGGTATTTATCCTCCAGTCCGGCACTGGAGTATATTGAACTGTGCATACGCAATCAACATGAAAAGTTGTAGGTACATTTTCAAATCTTTTCCAAGAAAATAAACAAAAAAAATTTCAACACAATAATAATTCGTATCTACATACATAGGTACATAATATGTTCGTACATATAAAAATCTAATTTTCTATTGAATCTTTATGGTATAACTCTGAGCGCCACTTGAAAATCTTATATCACCTCTTTGCCCAAATAGGTAAACATGCAATAACCTCACGGTTACCACTTGGTTTTATTTAAGAATACAAATATTAATGTTGATTTTGAACACGCTGAACACGAACATGAAAATTATTTTTTTTTCCAAAGAAGCGTTTTCGAGATATGCCCAAAAATCATTTTTTCAGCTGTTTTTTCAGATACTGGCATAAATCTCGCTAACGGCTTAGCTAGTTTACATAAAATGTATATTTTCTGAATGATCTGATCTGTTTCCTTCCGAATTTAATGAGTAACAGGCACTCAAAGTTTGGAAAACGAGTACTTTTGACAAAAATTCTAGTTTTTGGTTGCTCCATATGGGTAAACAAATTATTTTAAATAAGTTTAAGGACTCTAGTGAAAAACAGTCTTTTTATAAAAGATTTGAGCCAGAATTTGCCAAAATAGGACGATAAATGTACGAGTTATAAAATAGTAAGTGAAAGAATGCAATTCAAGTTTTTCAAATAAAGTCATATAAATGAATATTAGGGATCATTTTTAATACCAGACACCCCTAAAATAAAAATTGTGTGCCCTAAAATATAGTTTTTGACCAACAAAAATTTGTCTAATGTGATTAATCGGTGCCTCTTCGTCCATTTCATTTTCCATACAAAGGAGGATTGGACACACCATTATCCAAGACCAATAATGACGAGACATATGTACATATATCGTTGGAAAGATATTTTTATGAACTTTTTATGAATTACAATACTTACTATAAGAGCTCATTTCAAATCACTACATACATATGTGACAAAAAGTTATCCGCCAGTCAAAATTGTGTTTCAGTGCATTTTTTTTTTTAAATCTTATTATGTATCCAATGGAAATCTTCAGAAGACACTTTGTAAGAATCGGTACCAAGTAGTGTGGGATTCTTACCGCACTAATACCACCGGTTAGTTAGGACCAAGTATAAGAAATGCCGATGTGGGAAGCGACCACCATTTGGTTCTGATGAGTCTCAAACTACGAACCGCTGCCGTACAAAAACCAGCGAACTATGTCACCACCCTTAACGACAGAGCCTCGTCATTAAACGGAATCCAGAATTCAACAATTGATGAGATGTGGGGTGAAATTAAAAGTGTTTTTATGGAGGCTGGATCCGAAACTGTACCCAAGCGAACGAGACGTAGAGACTCTTGGATATCCCAAGACACCTGGGATAAGATCGAACTTCGCAAATCGTTGAAAATCCAAATAAATGCTGAAGCAGATGTTCAACGAAAGGCTGACTTGCGAAGAGAGTACCGCATTGCACATAAGATGGTCTATCGCTGTGTGAGACGTGACAAGAGGGTGAAGGTAGATGGACTCGCAGATAATGCGGAAATCGCTGCCAGAAGAGGAGATATCCGGGAAATGTACCAAATAGCCAAAGATGTTATCGGGAAAAAAAGCAACACCAATCATCCTGTAATGGATGTGGATGGCACACTTTTGGTATCAATTGAGGATCAGCTTCGTAGATGGAAGGACCATTTTTGTGCCCTGCTAAATGAGGATTCAGTTGAGCAGAGTGCTGAAGTGCCCCAACTAAACGAGATGCGCAGGTCCTATAGGGGTATTGACATCGAACCCCCGTCAGAATCGGAAATCCAGGCATCAATAAATCTCCTCAAAAACAACAAGGCAGCTGGACTGGACGGAATTCCAGCTGAATTCCTGAAAGCCGATCCCGTAACAGCGGCTAGTATTTTACATCCGTTGATAAAAAACATTTGGGAAAACGAAAGCTATCCCAGGGATTGGAAGGATGGTGTGATTGTTAAGTTGCCAAAGAAAGGTGACTTAAAGAATTGCAACAATTGGCGTGGTATCACCGTTTTGTCAGTTTTCCCAAAACTAATGGCAACCATCATTCTCGAGCGAATAAAGGATAGAATCGAGTCTACACTCAAGAGGCATCAAGCTGGCTTCCGCAGTGGTCGATCGTGTGTCGATCATATCAACACCCTGCGTATCGTCCTCGAGCAGTCGATGGAATTTCAATCACCGCTTTACCTCATGTTCGTGGATTTTGAGAAAGCCTTTGATCGAGTTAACCGAGAATGTATATGGAGATCGTTGCTTGGTAGAGGAATTCCACCAAAAATAGTTGCCATTATTAAAGAGTCCTACAACAACGCAAGGTGTTTTGTTTTGCACAATGGGCAGCTATCCGACTCCTTTGTAGTGCAACAGGGTGTGAGACAAGGGGATGTTCTATCGCCAATTCTCTTCCTGCTGGCGATGGACGACGTATTGACGGCCAGTGTAGGTACAGCAGAGCGACAGGGCATTCAATGGAGACCGTTCGAAAGGCTCAGTCATTTAGACTATGCCGATGACATATGTCTACTGGCAAATAACATCAGTGGGCTGAACGGGATGTGCCAAACACTGCAAGTGAAGGGAGAGTCGAGTGGTCTAAGAATAAACAGCAAAAAGACAAAAATAATGCTCACAGGCCGCTCCACACAGCAGCGTATTATTCTACAGGAGACGCCAGTTGAAGTAGTGGAACAGTTCAACTACCTTGGCAGTATTGTCTCTGCAAACGGTGGTACGGATCTGGACGTTAAAAGTAGAATAAATAAAGCTCGTGCTGCCTTCGGTACTCTGTCCCCAATCTGGAAATCAAGTCAAATCTCCTTACGCACTAAGTTGAGATTCTTCGAATCCAATGTCAAATCCGTGCTGTTATATGCTTGTGAAACCTGGAAAGTCACGTCTATCATTTCGAAGAAATTGCAGGCTTTTGTGAATCGCTGTCTTCGCCACATCCTAAAGATTCGCTGGCCACAAATAATATCAAATGAGGAATTGTGGCGCAGGACAAGTCAAGAGCGGCTGGACGTCGACATAAGAAAGCGTAAATGGCGTTGGATTGGTCACACACTGAGGAAACCAAACAATGAAATTGCAAAGCAGTCCTTTGAATGGAATCCTCAGGGTGCACGGCGGGTTGGAAGACCAAGAACAACATGGAAATCAACTGTCTTAGCGGAAGCAGAATCCCAGAGAAAGACGTGGCCACAGCTAAAGTACCTTGCAGCAGACCGTGAAGGATGGAGACGTTTTGTTGACGCCCTATGCCCCAGCCGGGGTTACAGGACACAATGATGATATGATGAGTTAGGACCAATCTATGAAAGATCAACAAATGATTTTTCTTTCTTAATTTATATATCACATTGGGGAAAGTTTAAAGTTTTAACACTTTCCCATAGCTTTAAACCATCAGCTCATGAGGCTTGGTTCTTCTTTATCTCCGAACATTGTCTCGTTCATTTAAGTTGGTCTCCATTTCGAAGTTGGTATAACTTGGCAGTCGCTGATTGTGTGATAAAGTGTGTTTTTTAACCACTTCTGTAACCATTTCAATTTGAAGTAGATCGCTATTTATTATATTATATACCAAGGGTTATTAATTTTTGTACGAAGGACCTTGATTTGGAATTTTTGGAGGGGTTCAGCATTTGATTTATTTGTACAGCCCATAGTTGGATGCCATATGTCCAAACGGGTTTCAGTACTTGCTTATTATAACATTAGTTTGTTCTGGAAAGATAGGGCAGATGTTCTTTCCTAGTAACCAGTACATTTTTCTGTACTATTTAGCTTTGATTTGTATTACCTCCCATAAGGATTACAAGGCTCCCGTTTCCTTACTCTTCTTCCTCTCCTCCCCTTTCTGTTGCATTTTCTTTTCTCACTGCCTCTAGTTCCTTTATCCACTCTTCCCCGTTTCGTTTATTATTTCCATCATCCTTTCCCCTATTGACTTTGCTTCATCTACGCCAGACCTTCATTTTTCCAATACATATTCCCTAGTCTCTTGTTCACCCTCACATATTCTGCACATTCTTTCCTCTTCCCGTTCCCAGTACCATCTTTCTCTCGCCTCATTCCCTAGTCTGTTCTTTCTGTCTTCCATCCCGCTTTCAAATATTGTGGGAGCCTTTCTGTCATTACTTCTTTATACCACCTGTGGTAACTGGATTCTTTTATTCGTTCCCTTCTTCTCTTCTCCTGCTCTCTCCTGCCTTCTCTTTCTACTCCCTAGTATCCATTCACACTGGCTTCTCTTTCTTCTCTTCCCTTCATTTCTTCTCTCCCTTGTTCCCATCGTGACTCTCTTCCCCGTCCATCTCTCTGTCTCTCTTTCATCACCTCTAAACATTCCCTTGCTATTTCGCTCCCTTTCCCATCTGTTAATTTCTGTTCATAATTCCGTGCCCTTTTTCCCGCTCTTATCATTATCTTATCTCTTTTTGTTTCATCTCTTTCCATGTATCCTGGAGTTTGCCATTCTACCCCTAGCGTTCACTTGAGGTACTTCTCTTGCATCCTTTCCATTTCTTGTCTCTCCTCCCATTTCCATACTTCCACCCCATATCTCATCACCGTCTACACCAGAGTGTCGAAAAGCCACCTCTTCCAATCCTTCTTAAATTTCCTCCTTCCAATCCCCGATGCTTCCTTCATGGCCGCTGCTGCCTTTTTTATTCTGTCCTTTATATGTGCTTCCTGCCCTCCATTTTAATTTAAATTCTTTTACTTCTTCTATCTTCTTTCCCCTCCATCTCCTGTCTTCTGTCGTGTCCCTCCCTCCTCCTTCCCTGAACCTCATCACTTTCATCTTTCCCACTTTTACTTCCAGTCTTTTCCTCTCGAAGTACTTCTCCAGTCTTCTTATCATGCTTTGAATTTCTTCTTCATTTTACTACCACCACATCATCTGCGTATGCCAGCGAGCAAATTCTTTCTCCTCTCACTTTTAACCCTCCCCAGCTCCCTTAAACCAGTTCATCTTCTATATCCACCGTCAACAAGTTGAACAGTATTGGGCTCATCGGGCACCCCTGCTTTACTCCCTTTCCCATCCAAAATGTTTCTCGCATCACTACTGCCGATTTCATTCTGCTCGTCATTTCTTCGTAGACTTCCCCTACTCTTTCCCAGAGCCCTTCTCCTCTTTCCTCCATGGCCTCCATCATAATTTGTCTGTCTACTGAGTCAAACGCAGCTTTTAAATCTATAAGCATTTTTCTGTACTATTTAAATTATATAGTTCTTCTATTTGCTGTTTTGATGTGCTCTTTCGGCGGTATTTGAGTAAGGTGCTATAAATCGAGTGGCGCAACAGCTCGTGGAGAACCAGGGCCTAGTGACTTACAACTCTCAACCATTCCTGTGTGCGTGTTGTTGGGAGGAATGGCGGGGACCTACAATTTTATGCCGAGTCCGAACAGCTAGATGAGAAGCACTTTTTCATGACAAGTATACTCTTGGAGGATTTGTCAGTTCCTCGCAAGAGGCAGTACCTCGGATAAAACATTTCTGTTTTTAGGTGACACAGCTGGGAATCGAACCCACACGTTCGGCATGACAGTCCTACGCACTAACTATGACATGCTGCTATACTGTTTATAAAAATTGGAACATTATTTATGTTTTTGTTTGTAAAGTTTATATGAGGCGATTTTGTTCCGTTTAATTTGATACACCATTTTTGCGTCTAATCACTTACTTTATCGACTGCATTTAGCAATTTTTGTGTAGCCTTCGTAAGGTATTTATCTGGCACCAATATTGCAGTATCATCAGCAAAGGTGGCCTTGATAGCGCTGATGTCCACTGGAATATCCCTTTGTAAATAACAGATACAGGGTTGGTCCTAGGAAACTTCCTTGTGGTACACCGGCTTCAATTTTCTTAAGTTCCGAGTAATAATTTTGGTCGTACTGTACTCTTAGAATTCGTTTTGTAAGGTAGCATTTCAGTATTTCGTTGTACTGTCTGGGAAGATCCCTATGCAGTTTGTACTCAGGCCCCAAATGGCGGAAAGCTGAATTTTGGTATATAGCCTCCTCATGGCATTCTTAGGAAACTGTAAAAAGTCCCCATCGATATGAGCGCCGCTAACAGTTTTACGGGGGTTCAAAGGCCCCCCCAAACGGCTTTTAAAGAATAACTCCCGAAAGGTAACTTTTACAGAAAAAATGTCAAAAGGTTGTAGCTTAAAAATTTTCAACAAAAAATGTTAAGTACCTTTTTTTCATAAGAGTAACCGTTTTCAATCAGTAGAGTTACGGATTTTATGTTTCTGTATAAAATGTACTCTTTTACACCACCTTTGAGGTTGAGTACCAGGTGAGTTTTTCGTGCATGATATCCCCATGGAAAATTAGATAACAGTTCATCATAGGGGGTCGAAGGTCACGAAACATGGTATTTCGTTTATACAAGATGATTCGTATAAAATGTGACAAAAGCTAGAGCGTGTAAGGTGGAATGATAAAGAAAAAAATCGTGTGGGAGGGGGGGGTTTTATTCACCCCCGATTAGCAAGAAGGGGCACTTTTCTAAGAAATTGCCTTAAAACAGGAAACAAATATTTAAAAAACAACGGTAACACTTACAATGCCATGCTATATCTTTTAGTAAAGCCACAAATCACTTCTTTTATTTTAATTTTAAATAAAACATGGATTCGGCTTTTTATTTTCCATACGAATTTTTAGAGTGGCAACCGTTACTATATAATTATACTATATCGCCAATGAAAAGCAAAAGATTCAACAATATTGGAAAAAGAGGCATAATAATATAATGATGATGATGATCAAAAGAAGAGTATTCTTTTGCGCGTTTCCTTTTGTTTTTATTTATTGTTTTTTTGTTGTTGTTTGGTACATTATACATTTTTACTTTTAGTTAATTATGTTCTTTCCTCTGCTCTTCTCTAAGCAACAAGACTCGGATATGTGATTCGATTGGGTTTACGGACTAGCCTAGCAGTAGATGCTTGCTGGATGGCGTCTGAATTGAGCTCCTCTGAGGTATATCGTTGTTGCTGTTGAAAGACACGGAAAAGATGTTTTTTGTTAAACTGACAACAATACGAAACGTAAACGGCTTTAAGATGAATGCCTTTACCTACCTGCTGCCTGCCTGTTTAGCTAGATCTTGTCTGAGATGAGATGCCAGCTAACACCAGCCGGCCGATCGACCACTGCCAGTGCTAGTGCCAGCCAGCCAGCCAGCCAGCCACCAGCCACTAAAGAAAGCCAAGGCGCAAGACTACTTGGTTTCGTTTCTTCAGTCATTTCTGGAATTTCATCGGATGCACTTCTGGAAGAGAGGAATATTATCGTTATAGAAAAAATATCTTTAAGGTCTACTAAACCTAGACAGACAGTACCGCGCGTATCTATTGTGTTCGTTTATTTGAACATCATCAAGTTCGTCGAAGATTTTTGTTGATCATTGACTTTTTTTGTCGTGTAACTATCAACGGTATAACGGTAAAGAAAATATAAAAAATCTATCTTCATTTTATTGGAATGTTTGGTTAGATATTTGGATACCTACCTACTTTTTTTTTAAGAATTGCACAAAAAAAAAAAACGGTTCACATCGCTACGGAGCTAAGGCACGTTTTGTTTTTAATATTGATTGTGAGTTAATTGAATTAATCGATGTAATTGAATTTGTATCTGCAGAAAAAAAGATACAATGTAAACTCGAAGTGCAAAGTTTATTCAAGAGAAAAAGTTTAGTGGATTTTTTTTTTTTTTTTTTGTAGAGGAAAAGAAAGAAAATCATTGAAATTAAATTGATTTCTCGGAAAATAAATCTTAGATTTGTTTGAAATAGAAATTTTTAAGTTTTTGGTAAAGTACCTACGTAGAGGTACCTATTTCACTAACGAAATGTATCGTAAAGTTATCATAAAGAGCCATAATAATTTCCATTGTATTTGGACCACAATGCAGTCGGTGTTGATTTTAAGTGTTTTGTTTATAAATATTACTCTAGTATTTGCTAGTCAGTCCGGCATTTATCTTGACAATGGAGTCGATCAAACCATTATGCATCGTGTGCTTGATGATCATGAAAAGATGGATGTGGAAGATGAGATACTGGATTTTTTGGGATTATCTCAACGACCCAGACGGAGACATAGCCAACTTTCGTTAAGGTAAGAATAAGTTATTCTATATACATATACATACATACATAGTAGTTTCATATATAGGCACAGAAATACATAATTATAGCGAAATGAAAAACCATTATCATAAGTTTGTCATTTAAGATATTTTAATTTTAATTCATTTTGGTGAAAACAAAACAAGTTGACATAGAGACATTCCGGCGGGCTCCGAGTTGTCTATGAAAGTCTTATAGTCTGGGGGGGAATCGTTGCAAATAATAATACTATATATTATAATTGAATATGAAGAAAATTTAAAAAGAAATTCTTCTGTTTAAGTGGAGTGACCGACTATATAATTCAAAGTTAAAAGTTCAAGTGAGCTCAACTCCATGATTGCGTTTCGCCCAGGTACGATAGTTGGGCTCATCAGTTAGATGACTATCGTACCCTTCTAAGACGCAATTTTGTATCGATGTTTACCGACTAATATAAAAATCACAGCATTAAGATACTATGAATTTTATTATTCTAAGGGAATTTGGTTAAATTCAGACACTTAGAATTTCAAATGCTCGCGCTCAGGCTTTTTATAATAATTGAATACGAAGAAAATTTGAAAAGAAATTCTTCTGTTTAGCATTTGAAATTCTAAGGGCCTGTTTCACATTCTCTGAGTAAAGTTCTGATTAGTTATTCGACACATAAATTCTGAGGCAGGGTCATATATTCACAAATAAAAAATTGCGTATGAATTCATAACTTAATCAGGTGGGTCATAAGACAATAATTGAGAATTTTAATACTGTGGACTTATTACCCTGTGCTAATATTTATGTGTCGGATATCTAATCAGAACTTTATTCAAACATTGTGAAACAAGCCCTAAGTGTCTGAATTTAACCAAATTCCCTTAGAATAATAAAATTCATAGTAGGTATCTTAATGCTGTGATTTTTATATTAGTCGGTAAACATCGATACAAAATTGCGTCTTAGAAGGGTACGATAGTCATCTAACTGATGAGCCCAACTATCGTACCTGGGCGAAACGCAATCATGGAGTTGAGCTCACTTGAACTTTTAACTTTGAATACTAACTATATTATAGTCATCAACCAATGTTTGATTTGTTGATGGGTACTTTGAGGGGTACTATACGTCGATAAATTTGTACACAGTACAATACAATAAGGGAAAATGTAGGGATATTGATTGATTTTCTTAATGGACATTGGTAATGTATTCTTAAAAGAGTTAACAAAGTCCCCCTATAGAAGGGCAAATTAAAAACTACGGATAGTCATATCGTCCGTCCGGATGCTAGGTAAATAAAATTTTGCAAACGATTTTTTATAACTCTTAGGGCCATGTTTTCAGTTCTGAGTTGTGAGTGTACTCTTCGTTACAGTGTGACAGTGAGACTATTTACTTTATTAATTACACAGGTTTACAAGGTTTTCGACACGGCTAAGTAAGAGTTGATCTAAGAGTAGTTTTTCGTGCTGAACTCAAAGCCGTTATCCGTTTTTCGCTATCAGCTCTGTTTTTCAAGATATTACCGTTAGAAAGTGCAAAAAAACCCTTTTATCGCCATTTTTGGGGCTATGTAACTATGCGAATTGATTTTTATTTTTTTAATTGTTCAGATTTCTAAAAGTGCTAATCTTAATCTTCAAAATTCAGCTTTAATCGTCCCAATAACTCTTCTAATTTTTGAGAGATCCTCAGTTGCATTTTTCAATACCTATATTGTGATGAGCAAAGACAGCGACTTCACCAAGATTTAGAAAAAATAGACAAAAGTTGTAAAGGTTTTTGGGATTGTTGGTCTCTTGTACGTGAAATGGACCAACAATTGTATAAACCGTGCATCCACCACTACACTTTGTTTTTGTATTTCAAATTAAAAAAGAAACTATGGTCAAAAACGGGTGATTTTTTAATTTAATTCCAAAAGTTGAGCTGATAGAAAAAAATTGATTTCAGATTTGAAATCTACACTAAAAATTCTTTTCAGAACATATTTTACCTGCTCCTGTCGAAAACGACGAAAGCCAAAGAGAAAGCATTTTTAAAATTATATGTAGTCAGATGAGGACTAATAACTTATTTAATATATCTCAAAAAGTAAAAGAGGTATTGGAAGGATTAAAGCTGAATTTCAAAGATTAAGATTAGTACTTTCAGAAATCTTTACAATAAAAAAAAAATAAAAATCAATTCGCAAAGTTATATAACCCCAAAAATGGCGAAAAAGGGTTTTTTTCCACTTCCTAACGGTAATTTCTCGAAAACCAGAGCTGATAGCGAAAAGCGGATAACAGATTTGAGTTCAGCGTAAAAAATTACCCTTACAACGACTTTTACTTTCACGTGTCGAAAAGCTAACCGATATTTGTAAACCTGTGTTATTCACATTCCAAATTAATATATTTAAAAACTCTAGTAAGCTACAGGAAACCTTAAGCCTTTTAAATAAATTGGTTTACTGAATTAAGTTGCGTTACGGATGTGACATTAGAAAGTGGTGATTTTCGATTGGGAGATCTATAATATTCATGTAGTTTAAAATATTGTATGAAAACTAGTTGAAAGTTGACCTTCAGTTTCAGTTAAGAAATGAGAAACAGAACTATGAAAAACAATACAAAATTTAAGTTTGAATACGTTACGGGTGTGACAATGTTATGGGTGATACCGATTATGATTTTAGTGCATCAAAACATTATAATAAACTATATTTTAACGGGAAATCGTTGTCATAGATGTATAATCATTTCTCCCAAGAAAAAGACAATTCCTCTAGAAAAAAGTTTTTCTCACTGAAAAGTGAATTGATTTCTCACTCCAATGAGATTTGTTGCCATTTTTTACACGAAAAAGTTACCTAGTCATCCTAAAAGTATTGTTAGTGCTGAATTCAAATCAGTTATCCGTTTTCCATCAGCTCGGGTCTTCGAGATATTCCTGCTGGGCGTTAGAAAATGACAAACGATATTTTTTTGGCAGCTTTTGAGGTTATGTAACAACGCATTATTTACTGTCAACAAAATTTCTTCTTTTAAAAATTCAGTTCAAATCTTTTTTATATCTCTTTTAGCTCTCGAGAAAAGCCAAGTTAGATTTGTTTGTCTTCATCTGACCTAACATAATTTAAAAAAAACATGCTGAATTTGTTAAAATATGGCTAAACATGAAATTATAGCAAGGGATTTCTCCGAGAGTAACAGAGTTACATTTAAACAGAGCTTTAAAGAAAAATATTAGGATTTTTTAAAGTCGTTAGGTACCTATACTTTATATTTCTGAAAAAAAAAAAAAAATTAACTCGCGTTGTTACCATAACCTCAAAAATATGACAAAACAGCGACGACTTACATCTAGTTAAGGATTTCTCGGAGAATAAAAGCCTTCACACCGAATCATAATCTAGATTGCGAGCCCAAAACTCATCCCATACATTTTAAGATTTCGTAATCTAGTAGATTACAACAAAATCTTCTCAAAATCAAATTGGCCTATTCACAATCACACTTTATTACTAATTTTTTCTATTTCGTATAACAGCTTAGATTTAAAATTTAATTTTATAGGAGAAAACTAGCACCTACTTTTAGGAATTGTTGCCAATTTGGTTGATAAAAAATTCCGCGCTTTGCTACATAACCTTAAAGGCTCCCCCAAACCAACGCGAAATCATAGCAAATCATTCGCAAAGACAGTTTTTTGTTGTTGTTTAGCATTGTGTATCTTTCATATTTTGTATTATTGTGAATGTGGTTTGAAAGAGCCTTAATAACAGCAAAAAAAAAATTTATGGTTATTTTCTAACGGAGTTATTTGGAAAATGGATGGTTAATTTGAGTTAAGAGCCCAAAAGTATGCTTAAATACACTCTTCTCTTTTCGTGTCCAAAAGTAAACCGATATTTTTGAAATCTTTGTTTTTATAGTTCTTATACTTTTCGTGAAAATGCTATTTGTTGCTTTAATTTAAAATAATGATTGTTTTCATGTCCCCTATTACACGATGATTCTTTGCGCCTGAGTCTTTTCGAACATAATGAGTGCGAAAGAGAAAAAAGATGAGACGGAAGACCATTTGACCAGTTGAGTTGTGGGGCAAGTATTTTCCGTATTTACGTATTCAGACGCTGTACAAACCACTTGAAGAGTAGCAGCGAATTTTGTAATGAAAGAGAACCGACAATTTTGCATCAAGCATCGTGAAGCACCATGTAATAGCGCTTGCCACACGGGATGATTTTCAAAGAGAAATTCGAAAAAAGAGTCAGACGCAAAGAATCATCGTGTAGTTTTTTTTTAAGTTTTCTGTTTCAAAAGCTGCATTTTACTATTCACATGAGGTCTGTTCGCGTACTCACACAAAACAGCCAAATTCTATCCAAATCTAAAAAATCTAGCCCAAAGCTGTTCGCGTACGCAAAAAATGTGTAGTTTTTGCAGAAGAGAACGCCCAAGAGAGAGTAAAAAATTTCCCCTTCCTGACAATTTTTGCCAAATTCTGTCCAAGAAATTTGTATGGACAGAAATGGTAAGTGCTGTGTTCTGTGAGTTGAGAACAACAACAAAAAAACAAAATGGTTGTTGTTTACTTTTAGTTTTTTTTTCTTGATATGTTAAAGAGTTTATTTTTTTTCATCTGTTCGGTTTTTGTATTTAATAATCACTAGGTAGCAGTTACCCACCCGCTTCACCGGGCCTCCTCCGGTTCAATTCAGGATAATCGAGAGCCGAATATAAATTAAAATTAACTTAAAAATTACTTAATTTTTTTTTTTTGTGTAAAATGAAGTTGTTTTGGTACCAAATATTTTTTTCTTTTTTTCGTTTCATTAAAAAAAGTATCCTATAGCTTCTTCCAATACAAAATAGTCATCTCCGCAAAGTTTCAATCAAATCTGTTGAGCCATTTGAGCGTGATTGTCAAACAAACATCCAACAAACAAACTTTCACATTTATAATATTAGTAAGAAGATTATATTGATCTATTTTTAATCAGAAAATGTTGCTTAAATTGTGAATAATTTCTTGTTCTTGTTTATTGTGAAGTGCTTTTGGTTAAAAAAACACTGGTATTTGATAACAAACCAGCTATTTCTTAAAAATAAAGAAATTTTGTTTTAAAGTGTATTTAATTTTTTGTTATTTCGTGGAATACAAAGTTTGTGATTAATAAATTAATACAATTTTCTTAAGAATATAAAATAAAAATTGAAATTAGAATGCCCTGGGTTTGTTTTCTTAGCAAGATTACGATAACTTAGGCGCCAAGAATTGATAACGGTTTTTTGTAGAACAATTCAATGCAAGTATTTTTTACTATAAGAGGGGGGTATATCTCATTCCGTTTGGGTGGGAGGGGCAGTTTCATAAAAAAGTACCAACAATGTAAAAAACATATTAAAAATAATGATGATACTTACAATTAAGTAATGTAGGTACCTTTTTTCAAGCCAATACTCTGTTCTATAAGCTAGTTTTTGAATAAAGTGAAATCTATACATAGTTTTTGAAAAAAAAACGAATTTCAAACTCAAAATTAGATTAGAAATTAATCTTGTTAAATCTTCCTAGGACAAATACTTTTACAAATCGAACTAACCTTTTCTTGTATGGCGCTGAATGTTTTCATTCATGGCTGAATTCAGTTCTTCACAAAGGAAACATTCTATCTTCCTCTTCATAAGAAAAAATGAAACACAATTTGCATTTTTAAATCTGTCGTCAAAGTAAATCTTTTTTAAATCTTTTTGTGCGGTGGAAACACCAAATAGATTTATTAAATCTGAACTGGGATAAACCTTTGGTGGAAACATAGCATATGAGTAAATACTTCAAAAATATATTCAATTTCACGTAAGGTGATTATTTTCAACTTATAGCGTTGGCTAACGTAAAATACAAACGTCAAAAACCGGTAAAAAAAATCAATAGGTTTGTTCAGTCCGATGATATGGAATCATCATAAATCTTGGCCAGCTGAGCGATGAACAAAGGAGAAATATTCCATTAGGATTTAGGAGTAATTGAATATCATTTTCAAGGAAAAATGTCTATTAACATACTCTCTGAATTCTGTTGATATTGTAATTAAAAAGAGAAACATTCGAAGAATTGCTAGTCTCGTCCATCAACCATCATCCCCCGAAAATTGTGGTGATTTTCAAGAAATGTTTTATCTTTTGTCGATGTCTATGGGCCTTTTTTAAACGAGGTTAGCGAAAGTTTTTTCTTTGGCTTGCAATTGCTAAATCTCAGCTTTCTCTTATCGCATAATTGGTTTCTCTGAGCGTTGCTCTATCGAAGTATAGGGTATGACATAGGCGCCCGCAGGATTTTGTCCAGGGGGGGGCAGACACCAAACCAATTTTGAGATACATATCGAATTTTCGAAAAAAAAAAATGGGAATTCAAAAAAAAAAAATTTATTTTTAAATTTTAATATGCAATATAATTTGAGGTTTTTGGAATTTTTTATAAATAATTTCATTTAAATCCTTCATTCAATAATGAAAAAATCCAAAATAACGTTCTATCTTCTATGGGAGGTACTGTTAATAGTTATCCAGCGTAAAATTATTTTATATTTAATAGTAGACCGCACTTATTTAACCACTCAGGCATTTTTTTGGAAAATTTTGTATAAAAAGCAAGGTTCATAGAACAATAAAATATCATTCGTTCACTTGTGAAAAAATCAAAAAATAATGTTATTCTTGATTCGATTAAAACAAAATTAGTTTTCACGATCGAACCAAAAATGCTAGGATGTGGATCTATAAAATATGGTTCGTTCCGAATTTATTATGCGAGAGTTATTGAAGATCCATTCACGAATCTTTGAAATAAGAAATAAAAATGTAATTTTACAAAAGGAAAAAGGACAGTTTAAAAAAAAAGTTTTGAAATCCTTTGACCTTGATAGACTTCAATGAAATCGAATTAAGTGATTTCAATGAAATTACCACATGTCATCGTGATGATGGTGCCATTTTTTGAAACACCGTTTTGAAAATATTCGTTTTTGATATAATTCTGTCTCAGCTTTCCTGTCAATTTTATTGAAATCACTCAAGGAACAACGAAGTTGACATTTTTTAAAGCACACTGTTTTGAAAATATTTTTTCTTTTTTGATTCTGTATAAGCCATCACCTGTCAATTTCATTGAAATCTTTTAGCACAACACAACAACGGAGTATATTAGGTACTTTTCCATTTTCTTGAGAGAATTTGGGTATTCATACATCTGTCAAAACTTGTATGGAAAATTTGACAGCTTTACGCAGTTTTCAACTTTACTACGTTTATGAATAACTTTAATATCCTACTCATACTCATCCATATTTGCGTTTGCCACATTTACCCGGATGCAAGTACTGGCAAACAAGTTGCCTCCGACTTGCTTTCCACTTGCATTCCACTTTCTTGTCTCCCAACTTGCTTCACTACTGGCTTCAAAAATTCCATGCCAGTTGGTGAGCAAGTTGCTTGGGTTTGTATGTGTTAGTGAACAAATGAGTATGTATGAGTACTTGCCCGTGTGGCCTCGGGGTTAAAAAAATTAAAATCAATGCTAAAGTAAATATATTTTTTTTTTAAGTGTAATGCTATGTTTCCACCAAAGGTTTATCTCAGATAAGATTTAATAAATCTTTTTGGTGTTTCCACCGCACAAAAAGATTTAAAAAAGATTAAATTTGACAGCACCTTCAAAAATGCAAATGGCGTTCCAATTTTTCTTATGAAGTGCAAATGAGACAGAATGTTTGATTCGTGTGAAACATTGAAGAACTGAATGCGATTCTCGAATGAATCGTTCAGCACCATTTAAGAAAAGGTTAGTTCGATTTGTAAATCTATTTGTCCTAGGAAGATTTAACAAGATTAATTTCTAATCTTCAAGATTTACGAAATAAATTTGTATGGTAAATCTCCGAGATTTGAAGGAGATTTGAGGTAAATCTTATTAAATCTCAGATTAGCGTCAGGTGGAAATGTAGCATAAGCCGACCATAAAAAAAAATAATAAATTCTCCGGCACTATAGGCCCCTTTCACACGAGGAAACTGAGTTGCTAGCAACTTTTAGTTCCATGGTGAGAAGCAGAGAATATCAAATAGGTAAAGAAGCCAATCATTCGTACGTTTCACCCTCCAAAACCCATTTGTGTACATTGTTGCATTTGTAATTTCATTTCGTGTCGAAGAATAGATGTGAATTGCAACACTCCCCGGTCGAGTATTTGAATATATTTTTCTGACATTTCCTTTCACACCTAGGTTAGTTGAGTAGGTACAACCAATAGGCTTTCAAAGGAAATTTCAAAAATTTCCCACTTACTTACTACTTACATTTGCTGTCAAAAACCATAGGAGCAAAAAACCCAAGATTGGGAAACTTGGTGAAAATTTCACATTACCAAACAGGCATAATATATATATCTCTGTCTTGTTAATTTCTTAAAAAAACGGGGTAAAATTTTCACTTGCGAAATAGGTACTATAAGGCAAGTTTTGGATTCGTGCAAAAAAAAAATTTTGAGATAAAAATTAAACATGATATTACGATGATAGAGAACACCAAAAGAGTGGGTGGCACAATTCTGTCTGTCTGTTTGTCTGTCTGTCTGTCTGTCTGTCTTCGTCTAACAGCCTAAACGGCTCGATCAATTTTCTTCAAACTTGGTAAATAGTGGTTTTTGGTGATTATGCCCACACGTTTTTTTCATTTTTTTTAGAACCAAAAATAACGGTACCTGCCATACAATTTTTTTTAGCAATTTTACATAATCGTATTTTTGTCTAAAACTGCTCGATAAAATCTGTTAAATAAAAAATTAAATAAATTTATTTTAGTAAAGGCCTCCGTTAAGTGGAAAACCATTTTTCAAAAATGGCTATTAATGGTACCTCCAAAAGAACCATCTTTTTAATTTTTGATTTTCTTCAAAACAGTAAGACCGATTTCAATTATTTTTTCTCATACAAAAGCTTCCAAAAAATATAAATAGTTTTGAAAAAAATAATTTTTTGGATTTAAAAAAAAAATGTTTCAAAATTTTTTTTGGAAAATCAAATATTTCGAAAACAACATAATCGATTTTTTGAAACTCGATATTTAAGAGTTTTTCAGTAGGTACATACTCTCTAAAATATTTTTATAAAAAATTTTACATTTATGAAAAAATAACGGTGCCTTCCATACAAAAGTTAAAAACCGCAATGGAAAATATTTTTTTGCTCAAAAACGACTCCTACGATTTTTATTAAACTTTTTTCATATATTTACTAAAATTAGTACGATCTACTATACAAAATTACAAAATTTTGCACTTAGCAATTTTGAATTTTGTCGTTAACGGATTTAAATGATTTTCTTATATACAAATTTCAGATAAGATTAAATAACATTGCATATCAAAATTTTCAAAACATAAGTTTTTGGATTTTTAAACAAAGTTTCTTTTTTTTTTTTTTTGAAAATTCGATAACTCAAAAACGGGTTGACAATTTTTTTCAAATTTTGTTTTTACATACACATAAATAATATACTTTAGATTTGCATACCAAAATTTTCTCTTTCAAATGTTTTAAGAATTTTATATATAAAAAATTAATTTCTTGAAAAAACACTCCAACGATTTTATTTTTTTTCCCATACAATCATATTAGGTACATCATGAATTAAGATGGCATTCTTTTTTTCACCTCAAACTGCCAAAGAGTTGTTTTAGCCAATTTAAATGTCGTATTTCCTGCTTCTCTCCATTTTTCTCTCATAATTTCCATGTTTTTATATACAATTTTCTTTAACCCGCAGTGTCTTGAACATAAGAGCAAGTACGTGTGACCCAGTCGTGCATTTTATTTCTTTTGGAGTGGCAGTGAGATAGAATGTTATATTTGTGTCAAAGAATGAAGAACTGTTTCATTCAGTTCAATATAAGAATAGGTTAGTTTGATTTGTAAAATTATTTGTCCTAGGAAGATTTAACAAGATTAATTTCTAATCTTCAAGATTTACGACATAAATTTGTATGGTAAACAAGATTTGAGATAAATTTTAATAAATCCCGGTTTAGTGTTCGGTGTAAACGTAAACGTAGTATAAACGTCAAACTCATGAGTTAGGCTCTTATGACATTTAAGTAACTCACAATTGTTTTTATTTCGGAGGCAAACTTCAAGCTGTGAAGAAAATATCCATATTTCCAACAATATCGAAGGTAAGGATATTTTCAGATACTTTTGGCATGATCCAGAGCCAGGAGGGGGCAAATCATGAACACTGACAAAAAAGACAAGTAGGTAGTTGTTAAAATTCATAGTAAGAAAATGCATGCAAAAATGTGGTAATGCCAGGGTGGGGCAAACCATGAACTCAATAAAGAAGCTGTAAAGAAAATATCCATATTTTCCAACAATATCGAAACTAAGGATATTTTCAGGTACATTTGGTATGATCCAGAGCCAGGGGGGGGCAAATCATGGAGAGAAGGCAAAGTATTTGTTAAAATTCAAAGAAAAAAATGAAAAATTTCTTAGTTGTGTGGTATTGTCCCGAGCCAGGGGGGAGCAACTGCCCCCCCTTGCCCCCCCCTCCGGGCGCCTATGGGGTATGAGTTTCTGTATGCTTAAATTTCATCTTAGGAGACTGGATCAGAGCAGATGGGTTGGGCGTGAACTTTCCTTCCTTCATTTCTTCTGGGTTGATTGATGTCGCTTCTCGAATGTTGGTTTCCATAATAGTTTTCGGTACTCGTATTGGTGATTTTTGTTGATGTTCTTGAAGACATAGGTTAGATTTAAAATCTAATACCTGCCAAAAGTAGCATTACAATCGTATGAGAGTATATGAAAAAAGTTTGAAATTATATGATTCTTTGGCTCGCTAAACAACTAAGTTTTTCCGTCTATTGCTCGAATATGGTTAGAGTTAATCTGAGCTGATTTAACTAATTTAAATAATTTTACATAAAGTGTACAATGTACAAACAATTACCTAAATAGAAACAAATTTAAGGCAGTACAATTTTGAGTTAAAAAAACGAAATTAATCAAAATTGTATCTTTATACAATTTTTAAGTGTGGCAAATATTAGTAAATTTTCTTAAATCAAATTTGACTTATCAAAGATACCTACAAGAAATTGTATTAATTAATTTGTGTAATTGAAAAAGAAAATGACAATACATTTTTTTTTAAAGAAACCTTTTCAAAATATCCACACCTAAAAAAGGATTAAAAAACTTTTTTCGCCATATTTGCAGGAATGCTACATCAGAAAATAAGTTTTTCTTTTCAAAAACTTCTGGAATCTGAAAGTACTATTTCCCCTTATTTAAAATCCATTTAGAATTCTAGAAATCTTTTTACTCCCACGGCGAAATCCTAATTTGTAATTTGTCAGTCTTTCCAAAAATTACACAGAACACTTTTCTCTGATTTATAATTTCTCAGCAAAAAAAATTGTTGGTATACTTTACATGCTCATTTAGCGAGCCAAACCAATTACTTAAACGCAAAATTCCAAATGCAGAATTTAAAGAGTTGAAATATATGACACACCCTAGTACGCAGCCTCGCAGTCTCAAAAAGCTAATTTTGTGTGCCCGATGACTGTTCTTGCAGCCGAGAGGTCGACCATAGACCAAGTATTCACTTTCAGGTATAAATCCTGGAAAAGACCAACGAACTTCTAGTCGAGCAGTGGAACAAATCTTTACATCGTTTTGGAGAAAGTAAGATTATTGCACTTGATATTTCAAAAGTATTTGATAGAGTCTGGCACCAAGCTCTCTTATTGAAAATGCGTGCATTTGGTTTCGATTAATCTTTTCTTCGTTGGATTAGAAATTAGCTCTTTGGCCGTACAATACAAGTTGTATTCATAAAATAAATGCTGGTGTGCCCCAGGGCTTCGTTTTGTCTCCGGCTCTCTTCCTCATTTTCATTAATGATCTTTTGTCTGAAACTTCTAATCCATTAAATTGTTTTGTAGATGACAGCACCCTCAGCTTTTCATATTCGTTTCAAGATTCACTTACTTGTTCTTCGGATGTGGAACTTGAACGGCAGCGTATGATAAGCTCATTAAATTCTGATCTAGACAGCATTGTTCAAAAACCCAATGCTGTCTGTTGTCTCTAAAGCAAAACCCACCCCCAATGCCGCTATCCATGAGCGGAACCTGCATCGCAGAAAATGCACAACTTTCAGTTCTGGGTATGTGCATCACAGATCACCTTCTGTGGAATGATCACATATTCGAAGTCGCCAAAGATACTGCGAAGTGTTTAGGTTTTCTTCGACGATGTAAGAAATTTTTCTCCCCTTCTGAACTGGCTGTAATTTATAAAGCCTTCATCCGACCAAAGCTTGAGTATAACTCTCACATCTGGGCAGGTGCCCCTACAACTCACTTGAATCTTTTTGATAGAATACAAAATAGAGCCTTAAAATGATAGGTAACAGAACTATTACGCAAACAATTACATCTTTGAAACACCGCACGCCGCAGTGTTTCTTGTCTCATATTATTTTATCGCCATTTTTATAAACAGTGTTCTAGTGAAATAGCGAGTTGCATTCCTCACCTAAAAAATTCAACCGCAATACTCGTGCTTATAGGAATGGTCATCAGTTTACCCTTGAGCCCAACTTCGGACGTACTGTCAAGTATAGAGATTCTTTCTTTAGCCGCACAACACGAATGTAGAATGCCTTACCAAGCTCTATTTTCCCCTCCCATTTTGATATTCAGAACTTCAAAACCAATGTGCATCGGTATCTCCTTTGTAACCCTTCCCTATTTTCCTAACCGCTCGCACTGTGCTCCTCATCTTAAGGGTAGTCAAAACCCCTTTAGGGCGCGCTCATTATAAAAAAAAAATCGTCAGCCATCGGCGAAGGCAGAACTTGGGATCCCTGGAAAATTGGTCCAGTTGTGTCTTGTGTCACCTGACATTGGAAAATACGCGATGCAATCTGCAACTATGGAATAGCTCTTTCGAACTACTCCAAGCATTCACAGGGTTTCGGCAAGGAAATGTGCTGTCATGTGATTTCTTTAATCTCGTTCTGGAGCAAATAACAAACAGGGCAGACGTTAACACAGAAGGCACTATTTTCAACGGATCTGTTTAACTTCTAGGGTATGCCGATGATATTGACATCATCGATCGCTCTCAACCGGCCGTTATAGAAGCTTTCACGGCAAATGAAGAACATGGGAAACTTGTTGGTCTTCAAGTAAACGAGGACAAGACCAAATACATGCTATCAACAAATAATGAGCTCCCGAGCGCACCTCACTTAAGTAAAACTGACATTTGGTGAAATAGGAATGTCATAAAGAGATATATGATAAGTACATTATGGGTGTGTTCCCCTTCTGACGCTACGGAAAGCTACTTTTCGTTGGTTTTTGACATAAGCTTCAGTGATGGCTTTCCGACCATTATAGTTCTAGCTTAAACATTAATCCAACGAACGACATCCAACGGGATCCGACAAAGAATTACCCTAGCCATCCGGTGCTACTTTTTTTGGCGCAACAGATGTCTGTAAAGCTCCTGACACGAAAGACCAAGTACACGCTCTATTAAAACCTTATACTGCTAGTCCTGCCTTATGGCGCCGAGTGTGGGGCGACAAGAAAAAAGGGAGAGCTGATACTGAGGTCCTTTTAAGCGAAATTCTTCGACGGATATTTGATCCTGGGAGTGAGGAGGGTGAATGGAGGAGAAGATACAACGGCGAACTCTATGAGCTGTATCAAGATATGGATGTATGTAGTCCAGAAAATAAAAATACGTCGACTATATTGGCTTAGCAACATTGAGCGAATGGGCAATAAGCAATAATGCTCCAACCTAGAGAGTTCTTGAAACCCAGCCCCCAGGTAGAACGAAGAAGACAGAACCTCCTGGTGAAATATCAAGTCATCGCGGAAGCAGCGTGCTCGAGGTCATATAGAGGGTGGAAGGCTTCCGTGTCTCAGGCTACAACCCTTCATGGATTCGGAGTCCGATAAGTAAGTAAGTAAGTAGTTCTATAATTCAAACATTATTTTGATACACTATTTTTTCACGAAAAAATGTCTAAGCTTTAGTAAATGGTTTTAAAACCATCAGGTGTATCGACCAAATTTTCCACACGCATTTAGATCCCATCAATTGAATGCTCCTGATTTTGTTTCAGTTTTTGAGTGCATTTAGCTAATTATTATAAGTTGATTGCACTGTATAGAATTTTTTGCCATTTTTTTTTATTCGAAATGAATAAATGTTTGATTGATCATTGTTTAATAAATTTATCCTCCAAAATGCAACCCTACCTCTAAGACTATAATTAGACATGAGAAGATTTGTAGAAATATTATTTATTTTAATTAAGTAATTAACTATCTGAAGCTCAAGATGATATTGTGTGGTGTACTGGTGCTTGACCGCGATGCGCATATGAAGTGATCAATTAAACACAGAGAACGCACTAATTGAGTGATGGGACAAAACAAAAAAAAAAAAAAATAATTATAATTATAATAATTATAACAATAATAATAATTATTATTAAAACCGACATTTTTAATTTTACGATTTTATTTTTAATTCTGTTAAACAAGATGAGGTATTTTGCTATAATCAGCGTTTATTGTGTCAGGTTTGATCTAGCTAGACTCCACGTTGTATGGATATGAAGTCGAGATGATAAAATTTATGATGATTCAAGAAAAAGAAATGCGAAATAGACTTATTCGTAGGCTTGGCCTACTCTGTAAAATTTGTATTGTTGTATAGATCTTACCGTTTAAGTATAAACAGAAATTTGCATTTTTAAAAATTAAAATTCTGCTGTTGTGGTGGTTTTTGTATGTCGTGAATTCTATATGATAGGAAAATAAGATTTTACAAGCTATCAAGTGGTTGATTGATGGATGAGGTCTCATATTGGTTATTATAGATAGTTTTTTTTGTTTTGAAAACTATAAGAGATGAACATGAACAACCGTCAACAGCTGCTGTCATCATCCTTAACAGCAGCTGACAATTTAATGTCGAGATTCTTTGGTATGATATTTTTTGTTGTGTATAATCCAAAGGTGTGGTCCTTTTTTATATATATTTTATGTGGTAGATGTGGTGGTAGATATTAAATTACATTTCTCTCCTTTTATAGACTTGATTGAATAATGGTCAATAATTAATGGGTAATTTAAGTATTAACTATACATATACAGGTACATTTTGAAAGCACTTAAAGTTCAATGCCTTGCGCACAATATTGATGAATTGTACATTATTTATAATGACAGTAAAATGCACTAAGTCAAAAAATAAAAATTGTTTTGGCTAATGAAAATGTTTGGTAATTGCTTAGCCTTCAAAATACAATGTTTTGATTTCTTACTGCAAATAAGCAAATCAAATAATTCAGTAATGGACTTAAATAGGATGTCTAACCAAAACACACAAAATTTACATAATTTTTTGTTCTCAAATTTAAAAGTACATATTAAATAATTGATTTATAGAGATGCCTTCTGTTTGTATGTACTGAACTTTTTTGATGCAGATGTTCAATAATTTAGTTTTTCCAAATTTACATTATGGTTTCCTACACAGTGGCGTATTGAGCTTTCCCAGTGCCCTGATGGGTACATTCCGTTTTTTAGGCATTCCCCTTGAACGTTTTTATTTCATTTTTTTAAAACCTAAAATAACGGTAGGTACATACCTACCATACATTTTTTTAATACATAGAATTTTTCTCAAAAACGGCTCAACAACTTTTCTTAAAATAAATCAATAAATTACTTTTAGTAAAGGCTACTTGTTGGGTGGGAAACCATTTTACAAAAACGGTTATTAATGGTTCCCCATTTTATTTTTTATTTTTATTTTTATTTTTGATTTTCTTCAAAATGGTATGACTTATTTCAATCAAATTTTGTATACAAAAATATCGGTACGTTCCATACAAAAGTTAAAAAACCGTTAACTCAAAACCGGCTCCTAAAATTTTGATTAAACTTTTTCGGTATTCTTAAATTAGTGCGATCTTACCAAAAATTATAGATAGTATATTGAATGGTTTTTCTTATGTTATAAAGGTGTGATGCTTTTTTAGTTTCCAGCTGAGGTAGGTCAGCGGGGTCCAGGGTCAACCGAAGAAAGCAGAAAAACTCGGCCAATAGTTAGCTCAGAGCTCCAGTTCCAAAGTATATTTATTAAGTATATTTATAGTATAACAATGTATTTCATATAAATTTCACAGTATTTGCGGTCTTATAATAAGTTATCAATGTATTTCATATACTTTAACAATATTAAAGGTCTTACGATAAGTTAACACAGTACTTCATATACTTTTATAGCGGGATCAGTTCCCTAGCTTTGAACGGAGCTAAAGACAGCGAAGTTTGGGATAGAGTCCCTAGTCTTAAGCAACGACAAAGCGAAATTAACGGCGGATAGCTGAGACGGCGACGATTGGGATAGAGTCCCTAGTCTGCAGCGATAATATCGTAGAAAGTTAAGACAGCGAAGTTTGGGATAGAGTCCCTAGTCTTAGCTTTTCGGAACAGGTTAAGACAGCGAAGGTTGGGATAGAGTCCCTAGTCTTAGCTTTTCGGAACAGGTTAAGACAGCGAAGGTTGGGATAGAGTCCCTAGTCTTAACTGTAGCGGCGGAGAAGTAAAGGCTTAGACAGCGAAGATTGGGATAAAGTCCCTAGTCTTAACTACGGCGGCGAAGGTGAGGAGGCTCAGACAGTGAAGATTGTGATATAGTCCCTAGTCTGAGGTGAGGAGGTTAAGACAACGACGGTTGGGATAGAGTCCTTAGTCTTAACTACGGCGGCGGAGGAGAGGAGGCTCAGACAGCGAAGATTGGGATAGAGTCCCTAGTTTGAGCTAATTTTTTTTTTCCGTGGGTAGGTGCAAAACCTGCATCAGGCTCTATGAGGACCGAAAAACGCGTGCTCATAGAAGTGTGAGATTCTTACTACACTAAAACCACCTCCACTTCCCGATTGCAACTAAGTTGAAACTTATCTAGCAATTTATTTTGAACGAAGTTAAGTAACGTGTTGCAGGTAACTTTCCGGTGAAAGTTCCTGCTTATTCCGCGATTTTAAAGCGGTTTTCCGTTCATCGCACCAAGTCGGAAGGTTTTGTTCTTTGCAGACGGCGTACTAAATTCGACTCGTCAAGAATGTCAATAATCGTTGGATTAGCGTGATCTAATAGCCGATTTCTATGTTTTCGCGCGAAACTCTTTATTTCGTCTCGAACCGTTGGAATCCCGAGATCCCTGTGAAGATCTTCGTTTCTTATATACCATGGTGCATTTACAAATGACCTAAGCAATTTATTTTCAAACGTTTGTAAGTTATTTAAATTTATTTCGCAGGTACAACCCCAGCGGAGGTATTTAACGTCAAAAAGCCAAAAAGTTTTGAAGCTACTATCCGGTGTATTAAACCAGCAGTGTGCTTCGAATTAGTACGAAACTAATTTATTCGAGAATATCTTTGCCTTGTACACAAAATTGGTACATTATATTCACGGTGGCAAGACGATTCTCTCTTTCGATGAAATTTGGACCCTCCCATGTCAACTTTGCAGCAAATAATAAATGTGGATTGTAACATCGCAGGATCCAGAGTAGGGGGCTACAGAGGCTGAAGCCCCACCACTACTATTCCGAAGAGAGTTGGACAAAAAAAAACCGCTTATGGCTACAAAATTTACATGTGAGCTGTATTTTTCCAAACCCTAGGGAAATTGAACGAATTGTTGGAGCTGAACAATATTGCATGTAAGCTGTGTTTTTTGTTAAAGCCTCAAGGGAATTAGAAGAAAAAAGAACGACGAGATGAATAAAAATCAATTATACCTACATAAGTAGGCTGTATTTATTCCAAGCCCTATTGGTATTAGACGAAAAATTGAGGTTTGAGGCTAATCCTTTACGAAGTGTTTTCCTAAGCCTGAAGGGAATTAGATGAAAAACATCAGACTGATAAGGCTAACAAATTTGAATGTGTTTTTTTTTTCAAGCATTAAGGAAATCCGAAAAAAATAAGAAGTTAGAGCTAAACAAATGTGCATGAAAGCTGTTGTTTTCCCAAGTCCAGGGGAAAAAAAGGGGGTTTGCCGTAACAATTTGTGGGTAAGCTAAGTTTTTCCAAGGCCCTAGAGCAGCGATGTGGAACTGTGCCATTGGTGGTGCGTGGCGGAATATTATATGGGCACGTCATCAATTGAGAAATCCATAATTGCACCTTTCACCGGTAGCACAAGTTGTCTATATCGAGTTTAGTTGCCGTTTTTTATCTGTTTGAAAAATCCGACTTTTGCTATCTTGACAGTATTTCTTTTTCTTATGCGTGTGGGTTCTTACTTTAAGAAATGAATAACATTACAAATTTGCTTAGAAATAGTCAATTTGCGAGCAAATTGTGGGGTAGTTTTGATTTCTCTCCTCCTTTATGTTTTCGGGAGTGCTGAATCTGATTCTGAGGTTTGCCAACAAAATTTCGTGACGCAACATGGCAAAAAATGATGCAAAAATTCATTTTTTGGGAGTTTTTCACTGATGGCTCGAAAACTACTAACTATTCGAAAATTATATCAAAGTACCATTGAAAGTATACACAATTGTCAATAAATATCTATTCAAGGTTTTTTCTGCGACTACCAAATTGGACTCAAGCGCTAGTCGAAAATTGACGTATTTTTTCTGTTTTCGAAAATCCACTCCAAAGCGCTAGGAAGTTACTTTGTGTGACAAAATTTGAATTTTTGTCTGTAACATGAACGGATGGTTTTTGATGCGCTGGTTTTGAATCTGGTCTTGAAATTGCTCTATCACGTCACGTTTTTGAGGTATTGGAATCTAAAGATTAAAAAAAAAAAATGCATTTTTTATATAGATTTGGGGTTATATTTTTTTCTCGAGGTATTTTTTTTCGAAAAAATGTTTATGTTCATTCTGAAGTATAATAATAAAATTGACAGTATCTTCTATGCTGTGATTTTTACTTGCGATATAGGTACTATAGGGCGATTTTCTTCAAATTTTGAACTTAAGGTTTATTTGTTACTCTCCAGAGGGGAAATTGAAATTTTTTTTTAGCTCAAAAAATAACGGTACTTGCCATACAACCGTTAAGGAAAAGCTTATTTATCTCAAAAACGGCTCCAACGATTTTGATAAAAAAAAATCAGTGTATTATTGTAGATATGATATACCTTTTAGTAAGAAAAAAAAATCACCAAAACGGTACCTGCCATATAACGGTTTTTTTGATTTTTGATTTTCTCATTAATACTGCATACCAAAATGTTTGCAAAAAATAAATTTTGGATTTTTAAAAAAAGATTCAATTTTTTTTTTGAAAATTCAATATTTCAAAAACGGGTTGATGAATTGTTTTGAAATTTTAGATTTAATTGTATATTAATATATACTCAAAACTGGCATACCAAATTTTTTTTGAAAAATGTTACAAACATTTTATATATAAAAAATTGATTTTTAAGAAAACGGCTCCAACGATTTTAGATTTTTTTTCTGCATATATTCATATTTTTTTAAGTAATCAAATGGCATACTTTTTTTTGAGCTCTAAGTTATTCATCAGGCTGTTTATACAATTAAAAAAACGATTTAAATGCTTTTTTTATACTTTTTGTATAATTACTTGATTATTTTGTAAAGTTCTTAAGTTTACCATCGATTAACTTGAACATAAGAGCAAGTACGTACGAACCAGTCGTGCATTTTATTTTCTCTGATTCAATATCTTTTCACTTCAAATATCTTTTGTTAGTATACTTTTTTGTGGTAAATAGTTTTGATTTTTGAAACATTATTAAATTTTTGAAAACCTAAATAACTTATCTCAAAAGATAACACTAAAAACTATAAACTTTCCTTTTATGTTTTTTTAGAAAATCTGCACCACAGTATCTGCTAGATGTTTACCATCGATTAAATGAAGAAGAAAATGGCGAATCTATTCGTACAAAGCGAGATATCTCTGATAATAATTTTATAACGGATATCGATAAAACCGCAATTGATCAAAGTGACATTATCATGACATTCCTTAATAAAAGTAAGTATTTTTTGTTAAAATCATGTTATTATTTCTAAATATTTTTTCATAAGAAAATTGTTGTGGACTAATGGCATTGTATATAAACAAGTGTATGTATATACAATGCTAATGGTAACGTTTAAAGCAATTTCTTTTGACCGCAATTTGCTTCAAATTTGACACAGTGAATTGTGTTTTAGATTTTTGGCAAAAAATGTAGGTACTTAACTGTTCCACTCGGGCATAATATTCTTTTCCTTTTATCAATTTATGCATTTTAATTTGTTTGGCTGTAAAATACTTCTACCTCCCTATCCTTCTGCTCTTGAATCTTTTTTAATGGATGTGCATAGGTGTATAAGTTTATCATAAAATTCGATGACTTATCTTCTTTTTTTTTCTTCAAAAAAAAAAAAAAACTAAGCGCCTCTCCATATACTTACGTTCTTAAAATTTGTACCTATTCAAACTGCTTGTTGATGGGTATTGTGTTTTGGGTATTTGTGTTGCATGATACAGGTAGAATGTTCATTGTTCTTTTGTTTTCTTTGAATAATGCACTTGCTTCCAAGTATATCCCAATTAGCAGATGACAGATCCTTTTGTTAAAGGATTTTGAAATTGTATTCAAATTCACGTAGACTATAGAAATGAATACCTGTTTTACAACATGATTTATAAGAAAGGATCAGAATTGGATACCGTCCATAAATTAAACGTTATATAAAGTGGATGTGCCTTCTTTAGGATTGCCAGGTTAAGTACACAACACAGCTATCATGGAGGCAAAGATATTATACATTAGCCTTGTTTTTAAGTGCATTTTCATCTTCGCTTAGAAAAAAATAGCATGTTAAATACAACAACAATACGAAGTTATACCAAATTGCTTGTGTATTTAACAGGCTACTTTTTTCTAAGCGAAGATAAAAATATACGAAAAGAACACGGATTTTGTTGAATTAAGTTTTTCCATTAGATCTTTAAAAACTCTTTATTTATAAAAATAATACGAGGAATAGAGGAGGAGTAATCTAAAACTGCCTTAGGAAAGCCACTTTAGCATCTTAGGATCATTTTGACATCACTTTGTGTGAAATGTACGAAAAGGAGCGTAAACGAAATTTGTTGATTTGTTGATAAAAATGCATTTCTTGGCAGTTTTTCAATAATGGCTCGAAAACTACCAACTATTAGAAAATAACATCAAAGTACCATTGAAAGTATACACAATTTCAAATAAATCTCTATTCAAGGTTTTTTTCTACGACAACCCATTTGGACTCAAGCGCTAGTCGAAAATTGACGTATAGTTGGTAGTTTTCGAGCCATTAGTGAAAAACTCCCAAAAAATGCATTTTTGCATCATTTTTTTCCATGTTGCGTCACGTAATTTTGTTGGCAAACCTCATATTCGGATTCAGCACCCCCGAAAGCATAAAGGAGCGAACAAATTAAAACTACCCCACAATTTGCATGGTAAAAATACAATATGATTGGACTATTATTCATTTTTTAAAATACGTTTTGGAAAACAATAAAAGCCTAAGAAGAAGTTTTGCGTAATCGAGTTTCTATTTTTTTGTTCACATGTTATTTTTTTTTTCCGAAATTTGTTTGTGCGATATTGGAGTGCGAGATTGTTAAAAGCATGATTTTGTGTTTCGAGATTTTTAAAAAATGCGAGCAGGATCCCATGTTGTTTTTGTAATCACGTGTTAGAAAATGATCCGGATCAGATCATGTGGATAATAAAATGCGGCTATTTTGTCTGCTTTAACTTTTTGTTAACTAAGATAATTTATTCAAAATAAATACGTAAGAATGATTATATGTCGAGGCCTATGACAGTCTACCTCATTAAATTAGCTGTAAGCTAATGCCTAAAAAGTTCATATATCAAGAATTCCACGATTAAAACCGATAATACAACTTGTCAAAGCTTTCTCAATGGAAATACACTGTGGATGCGATCCCCCAAGGCCAGAGCTATTTTCGGAATATTTTTTGTTTATTTTGTGTTAATCCCAAATATTTTTTTTTTCTTAAATTTTGGTAGGTACTCAAATTTGCCTAACCTACATAAACAAACTTCTGTGTAACTATAATTGCATTAAAGAACCAATTTTTAAGAAAATCGCTTCAGGCTGTAAGTCAAGGTACAAAAAGACAAACAGAATTTCGAGACAAACTTTTAACGTCTTCTCTATTTATATCATCGTGTTAATGCTATAAATTTAAAACTTGATTTGGATTTTTTGCTTTACAGTGCCAACGAATACCTAAGGCACAGTAAAAGCGTTTGTGTTATGGGCTGAAAAAGAAAAATATTTTATACTTATGTTTTTTTTAAATTCTTGAATCAACTTGAGCTGATAATATTCTTATTACCTTAGTATAAATTCTATAAGATACTCAAACTTAATATCACCTAATGAATTTTTTCAATTTAAGCCCATTAAAATTTATGCCAATCGTTAATTTTTGACATTTATCTATATCTATTAGCCCAGGAAAAATGTACTTTCGCTGCGGAAAAATTCCAAGTGAAGATTTTTGAATGCAAATATCTTTATTTGTGCATAAGGAATACGCATGCGAAAGTCTACAAACGAAACTGACTTGCGTTAAAAGTTATTCTAGGTTAAATGTCGAAAATACCGGTTCTCCACGTATAACTTTGAAACGGTACATGGAATTAAAAAGTAATGCAGACAAAGCTTGTAGACAAAGGGATTATCTACAAGAAATTTTAAAACACTTTTTTTTATCTGACTGATGGTTAAGAAGATATCGGCGTTTTAAAAAACGTAAATTGACGAAAATATCCCTTTTTTGCGTATAACTCAGAAATGGTGAGTGTTATTGAAAACATTTGTAGGCAAGGTTTGTACACTATGTTACCCTCTATTAAAAAAAATATTTTTAATTTTTACTAAGGGTGATAATTTTAAAGATATAATTATTTGAAAAATTTCAACAAAAACCTGAAATTCCGGACTTTTGCTTTTATACCATAACCTTTTTCGTGGATAGTATCAAGGAAAAAATTCATTTCCACTTATGCCAATTTAAATATAATAGCGCTTAAAAATTTTAACTTGGAATTTTCCCGAAGTGGAAATGCACTTTTCCTAGATATACTACCAAAAAAACATATAATATAAAAATAGTGTTATTAGTTTACAATTTTCTCGAAAACTAGATGGCATAAAACCATCTGGTTTTCAGTGTTCATTTAAAAATTACAGGAAAAGTGTATAATAGAAACTAATATGATTCCTGATTTCATATTTTGAGAAAAGAGCAGTAGGTACCTATACAGGGTGTCCCGGACCCGAGTGGAAGTATTTCAGGGGGTGGTTCTTTGGGTTATTCTAAGAAAAAAATTTTATGGGGGGAAAGTTGTATCTCCCCTCCCTGAGGCAGGGAGGGGCAGTTTCTGAAACATTGACTTCAAATGCAAAAAAAAACATTAAAAATCAACGGAAGCACATTTAATAATGTGCTATAATTTGTTTGAAAGCTAATACTCCACTCTTGTATTTGGTTTTTAAACTAAGTTGTTTGAGCGAATAATTTTTGAGAAATTAAATTTCAAAGTCAAAATTTAAAAAAAAAATTGCTATTTTTTTTTCTTAAGTCGATATTTTTCAAAATTTTACGTAATTAAGGGCATTTTTTGTGTTCAATATTCAATGCCCTCATTATTTTTTAGTCCATTACCGAAAACCAAATGTAAAAATCTTTCTTAGTTTTTGAGAAATTAAGAAAAAACAAAAGGTACTTTTCCCGAATAAGCCCGAAAAAATGAATTTTTTCATGAATTATCCATAATTTAACCCTTTTTCGGGCTTTTTTGGTAAAAGTACCTTTAGTTTTTTCTTAATTTCTCAAAAACTAAGAAAGATTTTTACATTTGGTTTTCGGTAATGGACTTAAAAATAATGAGGGCATTGAATATTGAACACAAAAAATGCCCTTAATAACGTAAAATTTTGAAAAATATCGACTTAAGAAAAAAAAATTGCAATTTTTTTCTAAATTTTGACTTTGAAATTTAATTTCTCAAAAACTATTCGCTCAAACAACTTGATTTAAAAACCAAATACAAGAGTAGAGTATTAGCTTTCAAACAAATTATAGCACATTATTAAATATGTTTCCGTTGATTTTTAATGTGTTTTTTTGCATTTGAAGTCAATGTTTCAGAAACTGCGCCTCCCTGCCACAGGGAGGGGAGATACCACTTTCCCCCCATACAATTTTTTTCTTAGAATAACCCAAGGAACCACCCCCTGAAATACTTCCACTCAGGTCCGGGACACCCTGTATAATGTTTTTCAGTTTTTTTTTGTTTAATGTTGGTTTGAAGGTTTTTTTCTCGAAAACTGTTGGCAGAATAACTTATTTTGAAAAAATAATTAAAGAACAAACTTGAAAATCTCAAAAAAAATATAGTACTTTATTTTAAGTGCTGCCATTTGTTTTAAATGTTTTTTTTTTAATTTTAGTACTTTTTTCAGAAAATTGCTCCTCCCCGTTGATTGGGGGGAGATAGACACCCCCCTCAGTATTAAAAAATGTTTGTACTTTGTCTCTCTAAAAAACCCTATTATTATTTTATGTCACTGGGCAAATCATTTAGGGCCGGAAAAACCAGCATTTTCGAAAATTGATACTTTTTGAAGTCTCAATATCTTTTTATTGGGGCCTTATATCGAAAAAGTCTTCATAAAAGTTCTTATAGAGAATATTATTGTATATACAAAAAGTATACATTGTTTTTCAAAAACTTCAACATTAAGAGAAAACCGCAAAATACCGTTATTTTTTACTTTTTTGCATTTTATAAAAAATATTATATCTTTTAAATAACCGCAAAACAAAAAAAAATATTTTCTTGTAGAAGGGTAAATAACCTACAAACTGTGTAAAAATAAAATTTCTAACATATACCGTTTAAGAGTGGTAAGCAAAAAGTCTTTATTTTCAATACTTAGCCTTTTGAAGTAACAATATCTTGTTACTGGTCACTCGTGTGGAAAAAGTGTGTGAATGTTTTTTGTAGATTACATTATAATCCATAAGCTGAACATAAATTATTTTATGACAATTTCGTTATTTAAGATTTAAAAGCAAAAGTCTGGAATTTCAGGTTTTTGTTGAAATTTTTCAAATAATTATATCTTTAAAATTATCACCCTTAGTAAAAATTAAAAATATTTTTTTTAATAGAGGGTAACATAGTGTACAAACCTTGCCTACAAATGTTTTCAATAACACTAACCATTTCTGAGTTATACGCAAAAAAGGGATATTTTCGTCAATTTACGTTTTTTAAAACGCCGATATCTTCTTAACCATCAGTCAGATAAAAAAAAGTTTTAAAATTTCTTGTAGATAATCTCATTATCTACAAGTTTTGTCTGCATTACTTTTTAATTCCATGTACCGTTTCAAAGTTATACATGGAAAACCGGTATTTTCGACATTTAACCTAGAATAACTTTTAACGCAAGCCAGTTTCGTTTGTAGACTTTCGCATGCGTATTCCTTATGCACAAATAAAGATAATTGCATTCAAAAATCTTCACTTGGAATTTTTCCGCAGCGAAAGTACATTTTTCCTGGGCTAATAGATATAGATAAATGTCAAAAATTAACGATTGGCATAAATTTTAATGGGCTTAAATTGAAAAAATTCATTAGGTGATATTAAGTTTGAGTATCTTATAGAATTTATACTAAGGTAATAAGAATATTATCAGCTCAAGTTGATGCAAGAATTTAAAAAAAAAAACATAAGTATAAAATATTTTTCTTTTTCAGCCCATAACACAAACGCTTTTACTGTGCTTTAGGTATTCATTGGTGCTGTAAAGCAAAAAATCCAAATCAAGTTTTAAATTTATAGCATTAATACGATTATATAAATAGAGAAAACGTTAAAAGTTTGTCTCGAAATTCTGTCTGTCTTTTTGTACCTTGACTTACAGCCTGAAGCGATTTTCTTAAAAATTGGTTCTTTAATGCAATTATAGTTACACAGAAGTTTGTTTATGTAGGTTAGGCAAACTTGAGTACCAAAATTCAAGAAAAAAAAAATATTTGGGATTAACACAAGATAAACAAAAAATATTACGAAAATAGCTCTGGCCTTGGGGGATCGCATCCACAGTGTATATCCATTGAGAAAGCTTTGACAAGTTGTACTATCGGTTTTAATCGTGGAATTCTTGATATATGAAATTTTAAGGCATTAGCATACAGGTAATTTAATGAGGTAGACTGTCATAGGCCTGGACATATAATCATTCTTACGTATATATTTTGAATAAATTATCTTAGTTAACAAAAAGTTTAAGCAGACAAAATAGCCGCATTTTATTATCCACATGATCTGATCCGGATCATTTTCTAACACGTGATTACAAAAACAACATGGGATCCTGCTTTTTATCTGGATCTGTTTCAATGATCCAAAAATTGCTATTGTGAATGTGTCCCAGTAGTGCCAAGAAAAGATAAACAAACATGAGTCAAAAAGAGACAGGTAGGTATATAACTAAGATTCTATCTGTTTTATTTATCATGATCTGATCCGGATCAGAGGCTTAGGCTCCCCTTTGAAGGGGAATCAATAACCACTTGGTTGGAATTCAATGCATCAAAAACCTCTTCCTTGTGTCGCATACCCATTTGCACGTTGTAACCCATTTGCACGTTGCACCGCGTATTTTGTAACGTCATGCGGCATAGCTGGATGCCGATTATAGTGTTGCAGAAAGGCTTTAGACGCTAACATAGTACGTTGGATAGGATCTTGTAAGCAACATGAAGCAGGGATATGCCTCTGTAGTTCTTGCAGGACATAGGATCGCCTTTTTTGTAGATTGGGCATATGGAGCTATTTGACCAGTCGTCGGGCCTACTTTCCTCCTCCCACACTTGGTTGATGAGCTGGTGCATGCATCCTACCAGGACATCTCCTCCATACTTGAAGAGTGCCGCAGGTAGGCCATCCGAGCCGGCGGATTTGTTGTTCTTAAGCTTGTGGATGGCTTTCTTAACCTCTTCAGTACTGGGCGCTGGGACTGGATCTTCATTGACTGGTCTAATGCTTCTTTGTTCCCCTGTCGCCTCCTCTACATAATGCCCATTAAGCAGCTGCATGAAATGCTGCTTAAACACGTCTACAATTCCCTGTGCTTCGGTGACTAGGTTCCCTTCGCTGTTTCGAAGAGCTTGCGTGCCAGTCCTTTAACCAGATGCCAGTTGCTTGGCTGTTTTGTAGAACCGGCGGGTGTTGGTGGCGGTGCTGGACTCTTCGAGCTGAGAGGCTGCGGATGCTCTTTTCTTTCTACGCAGGGTTTTTTCTCTTTCCTTCTCTTTTCACGGTACTCCTCTCTTGCTGCTCTTGTTTTCCGTTGCAGCATTTGCATTCGTGCATTTTCCGTCTCCTGCTTCAATACCGCGCATTCATTGTCATACCACGGGTTCTTTTTTCTAGGTGGTTGATAGCCTATAGTGGTCTCGGCTGTCTCCTTAATGATGTCGCGATACTGGTTCTACTGATTGTTGACGCTTGTGGCTGGGTGTACGGCAGAGAGTTTCCCGGTCAATTGCTCACTGTAGTCTCTGGCTTTCTCAGATGTGCTTAGGCATTCGATGTTGAGTTTCTTTCTTTGGGCGGTCTTCGTTTTCTTTTTGTTGGACAGTCGGGCTCTGCACTTTGTCACAACAAGAAAGTGGTCAGAGTTCACGTTTGCACCTCGGAAAGTTCGCACGTCCAAGATGTTCGATGCGTTCCTTGCGCCAATTAGCACGTGGTCGATTTGGTTGGTAGGTTACTGTGTGTATCCTTCGCCTGGGGAACCTAGTGCTACTTATCACCGTATTACGAGCTGCAGCAAAGTCGATTAGTCGGAAGCCGTTATCTGTTGTCGTTTCGTGGAGGCTGTGCTTTCCAACTAATCCGCCAAAGATGTTTTCCTTTCCGACTTAGCATTGAAGTCTCCGAGCACGACTTTGATATCGTACTCCAGACAGGCTCCGTAGGCTCCATCCAGGAGGTCGTAAAACTCCTCCTTGTTAGACTCCTCAGCTTCATCGGTAGGGGCGTGTGCATATATTAGGCTGATGTTTTGGAAGGTAGCTTTGATTCGGATCACAGCCAGGCGATCGCTAATCGGCTTAAAATCGATGACTTTCGATCTGAGTCGATTTCCCACGACGAATCCGCATCCTAGCATGTGTAGTCTTTGGTGACAGCTGTAATAAATGTCGCAATCTTTTCTTTTCGTTATACCTGATCCTATCCATCGTATCTCCTGGATCGTGGTAATATCTGCCTTGTACCGCGAGAGGACAGATTCAAGTTTTTGAGTAGCACCTGGTGTGTAGAGTGTCCTTACATTCCAGGTGCATACTCGTAGATCATAGTCCATTTTCGTCCCGGGTCTGGTTGCCATTTGAGGGGGTCGTTATCCGAGGCTTCTCGCGTCTCTCTCATAACAATTGTTTTTTTTACTGTGGTCGGGTCGTTAGCCCAACGCACTAACCTCCAATCTGTAGGGCCTTAGGTTTAATGTTGCAATTCTTTCCTTGATCAACATTCGCACTTACAAGCTTAGCAAGTCCTGGCATAAAGCCAAGACCAGTATCCGGCGGCTACCAACTTGGAGGTATTGTAAGCACTTGATGTGTAGGAAAAGATACAGCTCGAGGCCCCCAGTTCCTACAACATCCAACCATTGTATTGTAATGATTAACAATAACATTAAAATCACTTCTTCAATAACTTAAAATTCATTCAGTCTTCACTTAGACTCCTCAATGATATCAATATAAAGTTCTGCAGTTTTAAACATTCCTTTCATAGTTCGCAAAGTTCCGCTTATATAATTTATTACTTGAAAATTGTTTACTTTTCACGCTGATACAAAAAAAAAAACATTAAAATCTTTTTTTTTTTATTCCAAAGTATGTATACAAACAATATTCGACAACAATGCCACCCTGTAAGTCTGAATGCAGAACAAAATAAAAAAAATTCAATTTAAAATGCCGATGGTCAATCGCATTGCGATGTATATTTTTACCACATAAAAAAGAAGCATCCTCAATTATTGACCATTTAAAATCGATTCCAAACCTTAGCGCCAGTTTTGTTCCAGGTAGAGAAAGAGGACTTGGGAATATTGTTTTTTTTTTCTTTTTCTTTTGTTTGTATAGTTTAATCTCGATGATCACAGGCACAAAAACCGGCTTATCCCAAACGTTTTCTTTCTTCTTTTCTTCTCATGCATATGACTCACTAAAGAAGAAATAAAAGCCCAAGAGGGTTATTTAGTATTTTTTTTTTTTTTTTTTTTGTGGGCTAATTTGTTTGATCCTCTTCTTCCTTACTTATCAGGTTTCATCCCGCTCTGGCTTATTGTTTGAGCTTCAGTAAACAAAAAAATAAATTGATGTTAACGAATTTATCACAGATATTGTTTAAAAAAAAAAAAGTAAAGCGTACGTAACTTAAATAATAAACAAACCACTTTTTAATTAGGGAGCTGATGTCTTAGAGTTAAAATTATTTTTTTTAAAGTGGAAATCAAAGCAAGAACCGTTTGAAGTCTAGGCTTTCCAGTCGTGTAAATCTAGCATTAAAATCATCTAATTCATTCATCCCATTACCGAATCCCATGAATGAGCTGCGGAGGGTATCAGTCCCAATATTCACATTTTTACTATAAGCGTAATGTCAAAAATGAGTCTGACTCCTTCCACGCAGCACATTCATCAGATTCTGTATAATCGGGGTGATATATTTTATAAGTGCCAACAGCTCGCTATTAACTTTGTATACAAACATAATTTTCTGAGATATGAAATAAATTTCAAATATTTTCTTTTCAGACCACCATGTACCCGAAGTCCGTCACGAGCACGGGCGCCGACTCTGGTTCGATGTATCCCAAGTGCCCAGTCATAATTACTTAATGATGGCCGAATTGAGGATATACCAAAAACCAAATCAAGGTAGATTGGCGGCAGGGAGAGCAGGAAAAGAATTTACGATTGCTGTTTATGCGATTGTGCAGGCCGACGATGAAAGTGAATTGGAGATTCTATCATCATTAAATACAACCACAGACTATCAGGGATGGCTGGAACTTAATGTTACCGAAGGACTTGCCAAATGGCTCGCCAATCCGGAGCAGAACAAGGGAATCTATATTGGCGTTCATGAGACTAACAGCGCAGACCGTGAGGTCCGACTGGATGATATCGGTTTGGTACATCAAAGGGGGGTAGATGAGTTCCAGCCATTTTTGATCGGCTTCTTTCGGGGACCAGAGGTTAGTTAATTTTTTTGTTTTTTTGAAGATATACAAATCTTGAAATATGTTTTGGGACTGTTTGAATCGGGGTGAGACGTTGACATCCATAAAACATTTGTTTATTCTATACTGAATAAACGGGTATAGGGAAGAAGATTCACAACCATAAATATTTACTCTACTGGTACTCTACTATAGTGATATCAGATTTTTTCTATATGGAAGACGCATTCTACGTTTGACGACATCTACAAAGTGACCATAAGTGACTTATCAAAATTAACCGCAGCTTAACTTGTACCTAAGTAAAATTGTCACATTTGAGTGACCAACCCAAAAATAACATGAAGTTCCAGTTATGCGTAGAACTTAAAAGTTTGGTGTAACTAGATTTCATGTTGGAAGACTTACAGCTTTGTTCAAAAAACAAGAAATGTCCATTGTTGATACAAATCAATTTCATTTTATAAAACACTTATAGTCCGGTCAGGAAACCGAATCCCGTGCGTTTTTTGGGGGGGGACCATTTTTGAATGGTTGGAACTCATTCCTTACACACTATAAGGATGAAATTAAGCTTGGGAGTCAGTGTTATAATCCTGTCGCTTGGACTCCACTTTCAAAGATTGCGCCCATTCTGTGGAAAATGAAAATGGTGAAATAAAAAATAAACTCGCAAATTTCTTGGAAAATTTCCATGATCAAAATAAAGATTGATATCTTAAAAGAAAGGTGTTGAGTAGACCTCCACTTTTTTGATAATTTTTGATATTTTAAACGCATGTTGGGAAATAGGTACCAATTGATACCTTAAAAAAAAGGTGTTGAGTAGTCGCACCTTCAGTTAAAATGTTGTCAATGTTATCACTTCGGGAACATACTTTTTATTTTATGTCAAAAGTTGGAAAAACTATGGTAATATTAAATATTTTTAACATAAGAAATGTTGCAGAAACATTTGGTTGATGATAGGTGTTAAATAGACTCACCTTCGGGTAAAATATCAGTGTTGCAGCTATCCGGGAACATACTTATTTTTGGTCAAAAGGTGGGACATTAATTTTTTTTTGATAAATTTTAATATTTTGAGCACGAAAAAAGTTCCGGAAACACCTCCAGATTGCAAACGTGTGTTGGGAAAATAACAGTTGACATCTTAAAAGCAGTGATGCCAGATGAGATTTCTAAAAAGATTCTAAAGATTAAAAAAAAAAAAAATTGGTCAGCCCTAGAAAACTTCAAGACTTCAAAATTTCTCAAGGTAACGTGCGATTTTTGGCTACTGATGACAAAAATGTACACCATCGAAAAGCCACTGGATCGTGATAAAAGGTCAACATGTTTCAGTAATAATCAGCCATAGGCTTTTTTTGATGATTTTTCAAAAGATTTTTGTGCCAAATCATAATCATAGTCTAAGCATTTTGGTTGGAAAAACCACCAATCTGGGAACACTGCTTAAAAGATAGGTCTTGAGTAGGAGCACCATACGTTTTTTTGTTGTCAAAGGGTGGGACATCCACTTTTTTGGTAATTTTTAATATTTTTAACATTAAAAAAATTGCGGAAACGCCTCGAGACACCAAACGTGTGTTGGAAAAATAACAGATGATATCTTAAAAGATATGTAGGTGTTGACTGTTGAGTAGAAGCACCTTAGGTTAAATTGTCAGTGTTGCCACTTTTTGGGAACATACTATTTTTTTTTATGTCAAAGGGTGGGATTTATAATATTTTGGTGGAACAATTCTGTATGTCTCTCTACCTGTTTGTCTGTATCTCAAACTACAGCCTTAACCACTGCAGAGATTTTCTTCCAATTTTGAACTTAAGTTTTTTTTTTGTAATTCCCTAGAGGGAAAATTGATTTTTTAGCTCCAAAAATAACGGTACTTGCCATACAACCGTTAAGTCCAGTTTCACACGGCGCATGAAGTTAATGCGCAACTCTTGCTCATTTCTTTTTGAACTTTTATTCGGTAATGCACGCCTTCTTACACGAAGCATATTCGAGTTGCGCATTGTTTTTTTCAATTCCGAACTATTTTGACAGCTATCTTTCCTCTATCGTCTATAAGCCTAAAGCCTGAAGCCTGATTCACAATGCGACGAGGAAACGAGACGTGAGCGTGACGAGATCCCGTCGTTGCTGTCAAACGAATTTCAAACAATGAAAGTATATGAGGATATACACAATGAAGCGTTTCTCGTCGTCACGTCACGCCAAGAATTCGAAAAATTGAAAAAAAGACGCGACGAGACGACGATTTTATTTTTTGACAAGTTATTAACATAATGGAAGTATTTTTTTTAAAGAAAAAAATACAATAACTTGAAATTAAAAGATCAAATAATTCCTAATCTGTTGTCCTTAAAGCTTTTTTGGATAATATTTATTATTTTTTATTTTTAACAAAAGAGTTTTCGTTGTAAAGAATCTCGCCGCATTTTGAATTGGGAAACGATTTTATAACTAGAAAAAGATGACATCGAATCACGTCAAGCCTGATTCACAATGCGACGAGGAAACGAGACGAGATCGTGACGAGATCCCGTCGTTGCTGTCAAACAAATTTCAAACAATGAAAGTATATGAGGATATACACAATGAAGCGTTTCTCGTCGTCACGTCACGCCAAGAATTCGAAAAATTGAAAAAAGACGCGACGAGACGACGATTTTATTTTTTGACAAGTTATTTACATAATGGAAGTATTTTTTTAAAGACAAAATACAATAACTTGAAATTAAAAGATCAAGTAGTTCCTAATCTGTTGTCTTTAAAGCTTATTTGGATAATTTTTATTATTTTTTATTTTTAACAAAAGAGTTTTCGTTGTAAAGAATCTCGCCGCATTGTGAATTGGGAAACGATTTTATAACTAGAAAAAGATGACAGCCAATCACGTCACGCTCTCGTCTCGTTTTCCCGTCGCATTGTGAATCAGGCTTCACGCTCTCGTCTCGTTTTCCCGTCGCATTGTGAATCAGCCTTGATTAGACGATTCATTTTTTCGGTTGTTTCGTTTTTTTGACACATTGGGTGAGGGGTGTAGGGGGAATGAAGGAACGAAAGCACGTATGAAAATTTTAAGATTTTTTCCAGTAGTAATTAAATAGGTATAAATTTGAACAAGAAGTGATTTAAAAATATTTTTAATTATTATTTCTGCCCATTTTCCAATAAATGAACCTCAAATTTGTTGAACGTCAAAATCACGTAAGGAATTTTTGTGTTGTGTGTGATCATGAAGGTACGTACCTGACAAATGACGAAACGAACGAAGAAACGAATCGTGTAATCGGGCTCTATCATCGTATGTTTTTGTTGTATTGAACAACATCCAGAACAAGAATGTAGCAAAATAAGAAAAGCAAAGAATATAGACAAAGAGGAACGTCAAAAAATTGCAGGGGCAGTCCTATCCGTGCATGCTTAGGTTCTTCTATTTCTATTTTATTTTCTTTCTCTTTCGCAGTCCAAGCATGCAAGGTAAACATGCGCCGTGTAAAAGTGGCCTAAGGAAAAGCGTATTCATCTCGAAAATGGCTCTTGCGATTTTGATATAAAAATAAGTGTATTGCTGTAGGTATGCTGTACTTTTTGCAAACAAAATTGCCAAAAACTGTTATTAACGTTACCTACCATACAATGTTTTGTTTTGATTTTCGATTTTCTCATTAAGGGCTTAACCGATTTCAGTCACAATTTTTATGCCAAAGCTCCTTTACAATATTACAATGTCAATAATATTGTATGTATATCAAATTTTCCAAAAAATACATTTTGGAGTTTTTTAAATATTCATGTATACAGGGTGTCCTGTAAATAATGGATAACCTTGCAACTGGTTGTAGCAGGCCATATGACCTTTCCAGAAAAAATTATAAAAAAAATATTTTCCCAGTGGTTACTATGTTATGATGTTTTTTCCAAAATATGTAAACAAGTACTACTTTCCTCAAATACGTGAACGCTACGACCATGGATGAACAATTTTTACTATTTTTCTATTTTTGTAATATTCTAGAATAACTGTTGTAATAGATGGGTTGTACAATTTAATAGTAGTTATGGCATTTTTTTATTACAGTACATAACGCTTATAAGAAACTCAAAAATTGCATAATATTTGTTTCTTATAACCGAGTCTTTCTTATATCCTTAGAACGGATAAGTTTCTTATACGGATATAAGAAACAAAAAAGAACACAAATACAACAAATAATAAATTCAATGTCAAAATGAAGACTCAACTGAACTTCTCTTCAAATATGAAATTGCATCATAAATGACATTTGCATAGTATGCTTTGAAATCTTTCTTGAAGGTATGTTCATGTTTTATGAGTTTCGTGAGTTTTTTGCAAGTTTCTTAAATCCAACCAACTTTACATGGAAAAAAGAAAGTTCGTGATTGAGAAATATTTCTTTTATCAGTGTTTTTCTCGTACCCTAAAGTTATAAATAAAAAAGTTATAATCAGAAACATATGATTTTTTTTCAATGTTTAAATTTTGATTATAACTTTTTTATTTATAACTTTAGGGTAAAAAGTGTGTTAACATAAATTGAAGAGAATAGAACTTGATACAAGTTTGTACCAAAGTTTTTGTCTAAGACTAATAAAATTTAAGTTGCTCGGAAAACTTTTCAGAACTCGTTTTCAATATGGTGGCCAAATGGTGGGGTTTTCAACACCTCAAATCGAGTTTTATACTTGCACTGAACCCCCTTACACATCAAAAGAGAAAATCTTTGTCCAACCTAAATTTGGAGGTTATTGTAACATTTTGCGAAAATGTTAAAAGCTGTTTTATTAGATGATTGACAAATTTTCTTGGTTATTTCGTTAATACACAAGCATGTGTTATACCATTTTAGAAAGTGCATTAAATAGAAAACTTTTTTAAGCAACTGGCCATTCATGTTCTCATACAATTTTAATTTATAAGAGGTGGTCAAACTTTTGTGAAAATAATTTTTTTTACTGACAAAAATATTTAAAAAAAATTATAATAAAAAAAAATGCAATAACTACTATTAAATTTTACCACCCATCTATTACAACAGTTATTCTAGAAAATTTCAAAAATAAAATAATATTAAAAATTGTTCATCCATGGTCGTAGCGTTCACGTATTTGAGGAAAGTAGTACTTGTTAACAACTTTTGGACAAAAACATCACAACAAAGTAACCACTGGGAAAATAGTAAGTAAAGTTGTAAACTGCGTAAATCTTTCAAATTTTCCTTTTACGACGACTTTAAGCCTAGTACATTACATACTTCCTCGTGAAGTGAACAATCACCAGTGAAGAAACTGATTTTTTGACATTGCTCACTGGTACAGACTGCGAATGTGTTGTGAACGTTTGACGTTTAAAATCACAAAGAGGCACTTTTCTTTTGTAATCGAACTGTCAACGAAAACTCTCCACATAGCATCACTAGCACGTTCACGGGTGAACAAAAATGCAAATTCTGTATGGATTCACGACATGATTCTCAAGTATGTACTATAGTAGGGGAGCCCACGATGCTAAATGTGGATTTACTCGAGCGTCGTGGAGAGCTATTGGATTTTGAAAATTTGATGATAGAGAGAAAAAAATGTGAGTAAAGTATACCGTTTCATAGGTGGGGGCAGTGGCGGATCCAGAGGGGGGGCTATAGAGGCTGAAGCCCCCCCCCCACGGCTGATTCTGAGAAAGTTAGACAAACAAAAATAAGATTGTGGCTACAAAATTTAAATGTGAGCTGTGTTTTTCCAAGCCCTAAGGAAATTGAACGAATTGTTGGGGCTGAGCAATATTTTATGTATTTACATACCTAAGCTGTGTTCTTTTCAAAGCCCAAAGAGAATTGAATGAAAAAAGTATCTACGACTATATACAAAAATCAAATATACCTTCGTAGGCTCTATTCCTTTCAAGCCCTTATGGTATTAGACGAAAAATTGAGGTTTGGGGCTAAACCTTTACGAAGCGTTTTCCTAACTGGCTGACGCTGAACAGAATGCAAAACGGAGCTGGAATAGATGTCAAAAATGCTGCAGCCGGAGCTGCAAGAGTTGAACAAATTTTAACTTTTACTGCAGCATTTTTGACATCTACTGCAGCTTTTTTGACATCTATTCCAGTTGCGTCTTGCATTCTGTTCAGCCAGTAAACCTGTAAGGGAATCAGATGAAAAACAAAAGACTGATGGGACTTTGCAATATAGCTGTGTATTTTTCCAAGCATTAAAGAAATCCGACGAAAATAACAGGTTAGAGCTAGAAAATTAGCATGAAAGCTGTTTTGTTCCCAAGTCTAGGGATGAAAAGGAGGTTGGGGCTCAACTATTTTTAAGCTTTGTTTTTTCCAAGCCCCTAGGGAATTGGACTAAAAAAAAATAATAAGTTTGGGGCTAATAAATATGCATACCTAAATGCTGTGTTTTTTTCAAGCCCTTATAGTGAAACTGCCAACAACACGCACACAGGAATGGTAGAGAGTTGTAAGTCAGTAGGCCCTGGTTCTCCACGAGCTGTTGCGCCACCCAATTTAATTTTAATTTAATTTATAGTGAAACTAAAACTAGTGAGGTTGACTTTCATGCTATTATTGTTACCAAGATTTCCTTGGTCACGATCCTAACGGACCTAATACTCGTATAACTATCAATACTTAGAAATTAAAGGGCAGAAAATCGATGAAAAAGGGATCGAAAGTCTATTTTTTCCATAAATTTAAGCAAAGTAGTATCTTTCCACGTGTTCTTGTGTTTTCCCCTACAAAAAAAAACTATTTGAAAAAATTAAGGCTCTCCTTAAAGCTCACATGTCTTTCAAATTTTCGTCAAAGTGTTAAAATGCAATTGACAAAAGAATATGATTGGAATTCACATTAAAATAGTTAATGTTCGGAATGTCGAACACGAATTTTTATGCTTGAAATACCAATCCACATGGACTAAAGTCATTTTATAGGAAATACTGAATGCAGAACATCAAAATTATTTTTTTTCTTTAAATGAACAAAAAGTGAATTCAAAAAAATACGTTTCAACTTATTTATTGGAACAGCTACTAGATAATACAAACATTTTGCAATTGCCTTTTTTATAGGGAACTTAATTACTTCTATTTTTCCCATTTAAAGCATTTTCTTAGATAATGATTAAATTTTAAAAACTAGATATGTGAGAAATGTTTCTTTTGTTTCAATTTTTTCATTTAACTTTCTTATAGATCTTAAGTTATTCTTCTTATAATTTATTAGATTTTCTTAGACGGTTTCTTGTAAGAAAGTTTCTCAAAGGTTCTCATTAGTTGGAAATATGCTTTATTTAAATAAACAAAATATCTAGTTAATCATATCTTAGACAACCAATTCCGTTGTCCAAGTTAAAAAATTTTATGACAACAGTTATCGACAAAGTTTATCAAACTTTTCCGGGGGTGGACGGCTGTCTAAAAGTAGACAAAGTTTAAAATAGACTGTACATGTATAAATCCTACAAAAAAATATTCAATTTAAAGAAAGGTACCAACTTACTTAAAGTTCCTATTAACATAACAATTTTTTTGTACGATGTGTCGTTGTGGAGAAACTGGTTAAAGTGCCTTTTTCAAAATAACAGCTGAAGCACAATAACAGATGCTTCATATCCAATCATGAAATTAAGCAGAATTTATGTATGTAGGGTAGGTACACATATTTTTGCATTATAAAAACTGTTTTTTGCTTCAGTTCCCGAATAGGGAGAGGGTCAAAATTATGCTTTTTAAAATTCTTTTTTTTTGCACGAAAATTCTGTTTTCCAAATTCAACTTTTTTTCAATTCTTTCTATTGAAATTCTGCTTTTCAAAATTGTGCTTTTCAGAATTCTATCTTATAAAATTTTAAGCAATAAAATTCATTTCATTCTGTTTTTTTTTTTCAAAAACGGAAAACAAAAAGTAATTTTTAAACTTTTTGGCGATTTTTTTGAGATTTAGTTTTTGCTCACCATTTATTTACGTTATTTGATTGCTGCACATATTTTTCTACAACAAGTGGTTCATGTGTATGTTGACCTGACTGATGTATAACTGTATGCAAATCACTCTACAATTTCTTCACTACCCTTCGTAAACAATTTGTCTTTTTTCTGTGGTTTTCACATGCCCAATTATAATTTAAGCAATTACCTATTCTTTTAAAATAAAACAACTAATCCTCCACGCACATCTTATATTTTCCTTTATTTTATACTTAACGGGTTAATGAAGCTGTAACTGTAAGTTCAAAAGTTGTGTTAAGCCTAGCTGTTTGATTGAAGGAAAACACAAAATTATTTTGGTTGTTGGTTTTCAGTTTCATGCACAAAAAAACAAGAAGCCGGCAAGGTGCAAGAAAATAGTGTGGTGAATAATTTTTATTTGTATGGTGGTAAATGGTTTTTGCATCCAAAAATAATTTGTTTGCATTTTTGGGCCTATTTTTTATTAATTAAGGGTAAGTCAATAACTCAAGGCCAAGGCTAACATTTTTCGACTTGAATATTATATAAAATTATGCACAGAATAGGTGGAAAATTGTTTAGAAAATGTTGTTGTTTTTGCGCATGGAACTGTAAGCTATGTATGGTTTTAGCTACGATTATTGTCTAAGACAAAAGAGCAGTTTTAAAACCAAATACAACAAATTTTCCTTATTTTATGATAAGGCAAGTAAGAGAATTTTGAAGAACAGAATTTTGAAAGTAGAATTTTGAAAGCAGAATTTTTAAAAGCAGAATTTAGAAAGCAGTATTTTTCAAAAAGAATTTTGACCCTGCCGAATAGCCTACTTTCTGAGTAAAGAAAATTTTGGTTAAGAGAGATTGGGTATTCGTATATGATTGAGAATTTTTAAGAGATGTGTCGTAGGGTACTCCAAGCCCCTCCCCCCCACAGTGAAATCCTGGATCCGCTACTGGGTGGGGGAGCGTCTACAGGTGTTCAAACATGTTAAAAAAAGTCACATGGATATACTCGAGCGCGTCATATATTGATAGTGTACAATATGGCCTGTGTCTTTCTTATAACGGAGGTATGTTAATCTGCCGGTTTGCGTGGTGGGGGTGGCTGTGTGGGAGGGTAGAAATTGAAAAACAAATGGGCTTACTCGAGTGCGTCAGATTTTAAGAGGGGATGTTAAGTGACCCCCAAGGATGCTCACATTCAAAAGACTGACAGTTAGGATGTGACGCAAGCTTGTGCTATTTTGAAATACTCGAGCGCGTCAGATTTTGATGTTGGGATCAATTTTTCTTAAAATCGTGCAATAAAAAACTAAATTTTCTTTTTGAGGTCAATGGTCGTATTGATTTTGAATCGAACACAAAAAACCGGAAGATTTTATGTCTTCTAGTTTTTGATAAAATTGCAAGTTTCTGATAGTACTTTTTTAAGATATTTGTAATTTGCTTGCATTGCCAGCATTACGGATGCGTTTTAAAAGTGAGATATGTATGCAACCGCCCTGCTTGGGCTCACTACAGGATTTGGCGAGGTACGGTGTTTGCCCAATTTCGTTTACATTTAAAGAACTTTGAATGTATTCTCTGTTTCCAATGTCAATAGCTACTAATAGGAACAGCTACATAATGATAATAATATAATAATCTCATGATAAAAGAGTATCAGTAATTTTCAGTTTTCTTTTCGATTCAGAATTAATATGAGCATTGACCAAAAAAAGAAAATTTAGTTTTTTATTTCACTATTTTGAGAAAAATTGATCCCAACATTTTGTTTGCGTTTTTTTTTTTATCAAAATTTTGAGTTTAAATGCAAATATTTTGAAAACTATGGACACAAATAATTCAATTTAAATATAGAATTAAAGAACATACTTCTGGCTTTTAAAAAAGTTATTGTTTTACGTTTATAGTTTTTTCGTTGTTTTTTAATATTTGTTTTTATATATATTATAAAGCAACAAAGCAGAAAAAGTAGTACCTTGTAAATTAGTAAAGTATATAGGTTAATCTGTTTTTTTTCAATTCTTGTCTGAAACCCCACGGTTTTTTTTATTAATTTTGCTCATCTGCGTGGCATTGAGTTAACTTTTGTCAGTCAGTGGGGTTTTGTACCGTGCAGCTTGTATTGCGTTATAGCAGTACAACATTATCTATCAACATGAACTTGCGTTCCTATCGTTCCTATTTTTTAGTGAATATGGCCAACTCTAAAACTACCCCATATCATTACCTTAGCACCTCCTTTCTTAGCTGTCTATAAGCATGGTTTATTGGCGTATATATCAAGTTTGGTGGCCAGATTTCTGACAATTAATCCTAATATAAGCGCCAATTTACCGTCCTTAAAGTAGGATGTGTCATTTATTTCAACTCTGGAATTTCCACATCTAATACCTTCCAGAAGTTGCTTCACATATTAAAATTAAATTCTTCATTTGGAATTTTCGTTTAAGTTATTGGCTTTGGCTCGCTAAAAAAGCTTGAAAAGACCACCAAAAAACGTTTGTTTTAGGCTATTGATTTTGTCCTTAGAAACAAGGCAATAAGGAACTAAGACGTTGATCTGATTTTATTGTAACAATCTTCAAAGATTGAAGATGAGAAAATGAGAAAATGGGTGCAAAAGCACTCTTTTTGGTTTTTTGCATATAGGTAACTCGAAAACGGAGCAAAATTTCGAGATAGTTCTCAAGTTCTTTTTTGTAGAGAATAAAATTTAAAATCGAATTTTCAATTTGAAAAAAAAAAATTTAATTTTTTAGCTAACTAAATTAAAAAAAAATCATTGCAAAAAAAAGTGCAAAACTGCATTTTTTTTTTTTTTTTTTTTTACTTAGAAAATGTTGAGCTCGTTTGGCAAGGACTTTCAACCGTAAAACTAGTCTGACAATATTTTTTTCATGCTCGAGAAGGTATACTCTAACATGTGTTCAAAACCGGCTTTGTAAAAGCAAGTGTGTTGATCTTGTATTCAAATTTTGAAAAAATTAGATGGCAACCCTAAAACTGCGAAAAATTTGAAACTTGACTTTTATTTTTGACTTAACTGGTCATGACTCACTAATACAGCCAGTTTGAACGTATAATCTAACAAGTCCAACAAAATAGCCAAAAATGCCATTTATAAAGCTTTAAAAACTTAAAATCAGCCAAGTTTGAACGACTATTTCTCGGTCGATTTTTATCCAAACCGTTTTTTGAATAATTTATTTTACAGGAAATTTAATTATCTTTCTTTTATATTAGTCAATGCTTATACCTATCTCTGCTTGTTAAAAAAGTTATAAGCAAATAAGTAAAAAAAAATCCGATTTTTCACATTTTATTGCAATGATTTTTTTAACTTTCAGCTAACTAAAAATGTTCATAATTTTTTTTTTTTTCAAAATCTATTTCGATGGTAAATTATTCTCTACAAAAAAGGTTTTCCAGAATTATCTCGAAATGTTGCTCTGTTTTCGAGTTATAAGCAAAAAACTATAAAGGGTGCTTTTGCACCCCCTCTCCAAAATGCACCCTCTTATTTAATAGCGCTCCGCTGTTTTCGCATCCTCAATGACCCCTTTGATTATTTGTACAATAAAATCCCATGAACGTCTTAGGATTTGTTATACAGTAGACGCCCGATTTAATGAATCTCGAAATAGTGAACTATCCAAAATAGTGAAAACACATAATTTTATATAAAAATGTATTTTGTATAAAAATGTCTCGCAAGCAGTTACCTTGCAAAAGAACTTGGAGGAATTGTTTCTGTTTTTTTTAAAAACCTGATTAAAAGCTTTGTTTAACGGTTATATAAATGTAAAATCATTCACATCGATCAAAAACTGCATTTAATCTTTTTAGTCTTCCAAAAGCCTTATAAAACTCCCGCTCGAAAAAGTGAATAATCTCGAAAGAGTGAACAGGCCTGGTTTTTATTACTTCACTATATCGAGCGTCAACTGTATTCGAGAAATTAAAAATTAGAGAAAAGTGTTCTATTGATTTGATATTGGAGATTTTCAACGTGTTTTTTCATGAAATAAATAAAAGATATTATTTTGAATAACTTAAAAACACTTATTTTATTTATTTATTTACTTAAATGCATTTCGGAAGCAATGCTTCCATCGTCAGTAAGTTTTATATAAATAATAATACAAACAAAATTTTTTGATTGATATTAAATACAAATAACTCAATACAAACAAAACAAACTACACAAACAAATTTATAGTGAATTTAGGATCTATTATAAAATTTTTTGAAAATTGGATCTCTTATTGGTCCATCGTCACTATTCATTAAATTATTTCTATTTTTAACAATAGAAGAAAACAAAACTTAAGAAATTATACAACTTTAGATTTAATCAGAAATGAACAAGATGAACAAAAGAAATGGTCAAAATTCAGTTTTTATCCAGAAATAACATCAAAATTAAGACCAATTTTTAGTAGACAAAATATAAAAATAAGCCAATGTAGTGAGATAAAACTTAAAAATCTGATAAGTGGCTCAAAGGACAAAATTGAAAAAAATCAACAATCAGGAATATACTCTATTGCATGCAGCGATTGTAGAAAGGAATATATAGGACAGACAAGAAGACCAATTGTGAAAAGATTCAAGGAACATTTTGCCCATGTAAAATACAATGAACCTGAAAAGTCGAGTGTAGCACAACACATGCTGGATAATAACCATAATTTTAACTTACAAAATTTAAAATTAATTCGAAATGTTAATAATCCTTATGAATTAGATGCATATGAATCTCTTTATATTGTTAAAAATAGAAATAATTTAATGAATAGTGACGATGGACCAATAAGAGATCCAATTTTCAAAAAATTTTATAATAGATCCTAAATTCACTATAAATTTGTTTGTGTAGTTTGTTTTGTTTGTATTGAGTTATTTGTATTTAATATCAATCAAAAAATTTTGTTTGTATTATTATTTATATAAAACTTACTGACGATGGAAGCATTGCTTCCGAAATGCATTTAAGTAAATAAATAAATAAAATAAGTGTTTTTAAGTTATTCAAAATAATATCTTTTATTTAAAAGTGTTCTGTGAACATTTTTAAAAGACTGACAAATTTCAACTTTGGATTTCGTCGTGAGAAGTCAAACGATCTCAAAATGGATTTTAAATGAAGGGAAATTGAAGTTTCAGATATCAGAAGGTGTTTTTGAAGGAAAAAAAATATTTGGTGATGTAGCATACCCACAAATAGGCGAAAAAAAGTTTTTGAATGCTTTTTTAGGTATGGTTATTTCAAAAAGGTTTCTTAACATAAAAATTTGAGTGTCATTTAATTTTTAAGTGACATAAAATTAGACTATAACATATTTTTGGATAAGTAAAATTGATTTAAGAAAAACTTATTAATATCTGTCGCACTTGAAAATTGTATAAAAATACAATTTTGAGTGATTTAGAATTTTTAATTCAAATTTATATTGCCTTAAATTTTTTTCTTTTTAATTATTTGTGAACTTTATGCAAAATTATTTAAATTAGTTAAATCAGCTCAGATTTACTATAACCATATCCAAGCAACTGACAGAAAAAGTACTAAGAACACATTTTTTAAAATAAACCTTGTTGTTTAGCGAGCCAAAACACCATCTAATTTCAAAAATTTTTCATATACATATTGTTATTCATACGATTCTAATGCAACTTTTGGCAGGTATTAGATTTTAAATCTGAACAATATTTTTTTCGCCACACTAAAGTGACACACCCTATAAACAGTCCTAAAAAAGATTTGTAGAAATGTAATTAAGTTTGTCAAAACTGTCCTTGAGTTTGTTTGCATCATTATTTACTGAGACATTGGTGATCTGATCATACACCAAATATATTTTTTCATTAAATATCAGGTATCTCAGGTTAAAAAAAATATAAGTAGATAACAAAAAAAAAATTATTAAAAAAAATTATCTGACCACAAAAGAATACAAAAAACCTAGGAAAATCACACCCTTTCAAAAAGTTTAATATTTTTGTATTTTAATTATTGTTTTGCATTTTTATTTAAACTTGAAGAAGCACAAACAAAGAATAAATACAGTAAATATTTTTGTTTTATTAATAAGTTTTTGACTTTTAAATATTTTTTTCTTTCATTTGTTTATTATTCTTTAAAATTTAAGAATAAAATACTACTTCTCTATTTTAAGGTAATAAAAACAACACAACGCCATACCAGACGAAAGCGAAATGTTGGCCAATCGAGAAGAAGTAGAAAAAGTGCAATGCATCCACTTTTGGAACAGCATCATTCTGGTGAAAGCATAAAAAGCTGTCAAATGCAAACTCTTTATATAGATTTTAAGGATCTTGAATGGCATGTTAGTAAAAAATTCATCCCATATTTATGTAGTTTCAGTAAAAATAATAAATGTTTTTTTTTTTTTCAAAGGATTGGATAATTGCTCCTGAAGGCTATGGCGCTTATTACTGCAGTGGAGAATGTAATTTTCCACTTACAGCTCATATGAACGCAACAAATCATGCAATTGTACAAACTTTGGTGCATCTATTGGAACCGAAAAAAGTTCCAAAGCCTTGCTGTGCCCCCTCAATGTTAGGTGCTCTGCGAGTACTTTATCACATAAACGATGCAAATGTAAATTTGAAAAAATATAAAAATATGATTGTCAAAAGTTGTGGGTGCCATTAAAAAAATAAGAAAAAAAAAAAAATATCGAAATAAAATAAGTTAATAATAAAAATATTTTTATATGTATTTTGTAAAAATAAATTTGTTTATATTTAATTTAGTCACAGTACCCAGTTCCAGTATAATTTTTGGAATTTTATTTTTAAAAAACATTTTTCTTATCAGATAACAATTCAGGCGCTATATGGGGTTTGATTAGGAGTGTGTAGTGAGCATGAACTCCGCAGAAACACCCAAAACATGGGTTGTGGCCTTGGGTCTCAGAACTCTTCACTATATGCTAAAAGACCGGCATAACTCAAAAATTGATGGTTTTGCACAATGTGATTACGGTGCTTTTATTTTTATTTTTGTGATGGTACATCAGTACATTATATCGATATCTGTTCTCAATTTCAGATAAGAGCGCATTGTTGCACCAAATTTTCAATCGCATTCATCCCGAAATAAACAAATTTGACGGTCTTGTAACAAATGCGCAATATGCTCCTGCATGTACATATGTACATGTTAATACATACATATTGTATACATACTTCTCAATTGTTATGAAATTACCTACCAAACATTTTTGTTCAGAAATTAATCATAAATAAATCAAAAAAGTGAAGAAATCGACCGAAAAAGAATTCAAATTATGATTCAATTTGAATCCTTTTACCTGGGCAATTAGACACCTTTTTAAATCATTTTAGTGCTTCATTTTTGATTTGAAAATTCTTCATTTAAATGAGCGTAAATAAGGGTTCTATATATTCAATTTAATGATTATTTCATGCACCTTTTCTGAATCATAACAATGATTCCAATATTATTCATTAAAAAGAAGGTATAAACTTAGAATTCCTTCAGTTAAATGAATTAAACAGCAGAACTCGGAAAGTGGCATTATTCTTTATGTTTTATGGCTAATTATGGTCTTATTGACGTTAGTAAATCGTTAATTAGGTGTGAAAAATTCAATTCAATTGTGCAATCTTGTCTATGTTTTTTTTTTGTTCTTCGTTATCTTGATAACAAGTTAGCAAAAACCACCTCAAAAGGGGGTTAAAACTGGTAATACTTACTACTTACTTGCCGTTGACTAGTTTCTTATTAGTTGTGACAGTTTCGAATTCGTCATTCTATATTTTCCATTTTTTCGAAAAGTGGTAAAAACTTCTAAAACTGCATATTTATTTCACTGTGTAATAATTTGCCGTTAATTAATTGTGACATATACACATTTTGTCATTCAATGTTTTCTATGTTTTTGTTGGCGCTTTTCTAACTTCAAATCCAGAAAGCAAAGCAGCACTGCTAACAAGTGGTAAAAATCTGTCGTTAATTTGTTGTGAAATTTGCGAAACTGTCGTGCGGTGTTTTCTATGTTTTTTGTTTTATTTTCCTAAATTCATATGAAATCAGCAAAGATAACCGGAAAAGTTCTGAAGACCTATTACAGTACACCCCTGGTAAAAGCAACCCCTGGATTAACGCAATACCTCGGTTAAAGCAACACCCAAATTTAAAACATTAGTAACTCACTTATTGCAACTATTCAAATAAGTGTGACACACTGAACGCAACTTTCCTTCCACTATCTCTCATTTCGTGTGATCACAATTTCTACTTTTTCTACATGAGTTTACTTTTATTGTAAGTGTGCCGTTATTTTACGGGAAGGGTACAAAATCCCGAATAACAAAATCCCGAAATGCAAAATATGAGAATCCCGAATGCCATAATCCCGAATACCCAAAATCCCGAATGCCAAAATCCCGAATGGACAAATCCCGAATAGACAAAATCCCGAATGACAAAAAATCCCGAAAACATTCGGGATTGGATCCCGATATTCAATACTTTTTTAGTACTATTTCAGTACCTTCAAAGAAATCAAAATGTTTTGTATGGCTTTTGACTTTTGCTCGCTCAAAATTTTAAAAGAAATAATCACTTATAAATTTTGAGATATAATAGCCGCGTTTTATTATCGCTCATAACCCATATTTTTCACCTCGTGAAAATAAAACGATGTGGGTTATTGCAAAAGCAGTGCTGTATATCAGTCTCTTTTTTTCTTATGTTTATTTGTTTTTCATGTAAGCACTTGTCTCTTTTCCTCTCTATTCCTTATACTGCTGACAAATCGCTGACATCCATTCACAATGGTAAATAGCCCTCTGCCGGCCAGAGTGAAAACCTCTATCTGGGTTATTGAAATTAACCTCGATAGAAACCTAGATCCCATGTTGTTTTTGTAATACATGTTAAAAGATAACCTCGACCCAGACCCAGAGATAATAAAACGCAGCTAATATATTAATTGTATTCTTCTTTGATTATTAAACAAAAAAATAATAGTTTCCAATCGTAACTTTTCTCAAACGAATCTATGTCTACCCTTTACAAATAATGAGAAAATAATGTTCTTGTTCCGTTTCCGTGTAGTATATCTTGTTCCTAAAAACGCATCGCCTACTTGGACTGGTTTCACAATTTTGGGATTGTGATTGTGACATAAATTATTGTTCTTAGCATCTGCTTGGGTTGCTACACACTCTTATTATAATTGTCAATTATCAATTTGATAATTGATAAACATTGGAATATGGTATTTAAAAAGTCAATTGTTTAAAAAATTACCAAACATTCGTTGAAAATGGGTCTACCACGATATCTAGAAAACCATAATCAAGAAAGCAAAAATCTCTAAAGTAAAAATCTAGAAAAATAAAATCTAGAACTAATAAAATCTCGAAAACAAAAATCTAGAAAGCATAATCTCGAATTACAAAAATCTAGAAAAAAAATCTCGAATGCAAAAAATCTAGAATAAATATTAATTTTAATTAATTCGCGCGCGTGAATTATAACCATTGTCTCAAAAATTAATATTAATTCTAGACTTAGAATGTCTATCTATCTAAAAGAAGTTACAATTTTGAACCTTGCAAACAGCTGGAAATTTAAGAAGGACATTTATATTTATACCAACTTAAGTTTTTGTTTTTTAAATAAATTTATTGATTCAGTTTTTATATTTTTTTAAGACTTAATTTTTGTTGAGGTGACTGGTATAAGAGTACGACTGACTGAGGTGGAGCAAAAGTACCTTGAGCAGCCTGGTTCTCGGGTTCAAAGGTTTTTAATTCTCTTCTTGGGTCCTTTGTTCCACCCAGGAAACCCCGTTGCACCGTTTAGGTTGTGTTCCATCGCCAGGTTGGCACCTAGGGGAACAATTTTCTTGGACAGCTGTATACTTTTGCACTGTCACACTCAAAACAAAGTTTATCTAAAAATGTGCCACTGCCAAACTTAAAGCCGAAAAAACTCGACACTCTGTGACAATGTCAGACTGTTGGCATGCCTGGAACCACTGCTATTAGTTTTGAATTCTAGCTTATATTTTTATTTATTTTTTTGATATGTTTTTTATGTTGCCTTGTTATGAAATATATCTGTTGCATTTCAATTGTTAGATTTTTTTTTACTTTTTTTGCCCAGGAAAGTCAATAATTTGATAAACTGAACATAAAATACGTGTTATCAGAGACTTAACTTTTGAAATAAGTAAAAAAAAAATCTCGAATTTGTTTTTATTTTTCGAGATTTTTTCGAGATTATGTCTTTCGTGATTTTTGTTCATTCTAGATTTTTGTGCTTTCGAGATTTAAATTTTTTTATTTCGAGATTTTTTGCATTCGAGATTTTTGTCATTCGAGATAACGTCATGATCCCATTGAAAATACATTATATTCTCACAAAACATTACAAAATGTACATTTTGAAGGCTAAAATATCGAATGGCTTAGTGTGTGATTTTTAATACCAAAAAAAGTACTAAGCTATTCGGGATCTTGGCTTCCGGGATTTTGGCATTCAGGATTATGGCATTCGGGATTATGGCATTCGGGATTTAAGCCATTCGGGATTTTGTCTTTCGGGATTTTGGCATTCGGGATTTTTTGCCATTTCGGGAGTTTGGCATTCGGGATTTCGTACTACTTTTCAAAATTTTGGACACTCACACTCGTGGCAGTGGCGCGCCATGGCGTAGCGTGAGTTTCTGCCGCCCGGGGCGGTAGAAAATTTTGTTTTTTTTTCGATATGTGAAAGGTGTTTTGCACTCATTCAATGATGAATCACAGTTATTATGTGGTGTTCATATTTGAACTTTGATAAGCAATGTTTAGTCACATCGTTGCTCGAATCGTTTATCACAGTTCCATTACATACAGCTCTCATAAGCACACCCAAACGTTTATGGGGGACGATTCTTAGAAAAAAAACCGCAGAATTTGCATTGAGATTTTTTTATAAAGAAGAAAAGATAAAATTTCCAATTAAAGTCCAGTATATACTATAAGGTTTCATATGGCGTCAGATATGGCTGTTCTGATTTTAAAAGTTTCATAGATAAGAAAATAAAATCAACACCATTTAAAATAAAATACATTATGGGTCCAGGGGAAAAACGGCGACTTTTTGAAAAAAAAAACTGAACTAATGATGACTTCTTATAGATTTTTATGAGTGTTATCTGATGCAGTATAGCTCTCTTCACAAAGGACTTTGAAAACTCCCAAAATGGCACACTTTCTAAAAAAATAATTTCAAACGTTTTTTTGTTATGTTCCAAAAATTCAACAAAACGACATTTAAAAAAGAAAAACTTGTGCTTATAGACCTAGCGACATGCCAGCAAATTAATTAAAGCAAAAACAATCCGATAAATATGTACTTCTGGTCGAAGTCCTGTCAAAACAAAATGAATTTCAAATACGGTCCAATGTCACGCTTGTGAAAATAATTTTATTTTCAAACTATATTTTGAAAATCTAGAGATGTCTGAATGAAAAGCAAAATCTGTTTCCAGTTATCATGTCCGGTTCGTTCAAAATAAAATTTCAAATAAAATATTCGAAATTTTAGTTTCAATGTCGAAGGTCCTTTTGACTCACATCAGTGTTTCACGCAAAAACTTCAAGATATAAATTCAATATTATGTTTACATAATTGAGTAGTTTGTGCTCGACAAAATAGTTTGTTACTTTCAACTACAACAAACTTTACTTCATTAAAAAAAAAAACAAAAAATGTAAAATTGCGCAGTAATTGTTTAAAACTTTTGCGCACGATGCCCTCACTTTTGATCTCTGTTTCATATAAGGGAATATTGCCACCACTAGAGCACATACTCAGCTTTAAAAGCATCGTGCGCAAATCCGAAACAATTTCGGAGCGGCTAGTCTGATGGCTCCCCACCCTTGGAGTCATACTAAGGGTCTGGTCCTCCAGCTTGGGGTTGGTATCGTCGCACACTGGGGTCTCTTGTATGGAAAGCGTGCTCTTAAAATGCAAAATTGAAAGGAACGATTTCATATTTAATTATAATATGGATTGGCATGAACTACGAATACGTCGCAGTACCGCGCATAAGTTATTCACCAAGTACTTGAAATTCTTCCACTGCCGCCTTAATGAAAGGAGAAGGGCCTTAGTGGAAACACTCCTGACTCCTCCCCCCTCGTTAGCTGCCCCCAACAACAGTCCACATGGATTGAAACCCCGTCTCCGATTGAGGTACTAGGCACCCACTAAGCATCCGATGTTCACCATCGGGAGGTGACAGCACGAGTTGATACACAGAGGCTGATTTGACAAAAAAAAAAAACCCGTGGACGCTTTTGTGTCCTAGTCGCTAGTCATCTTGAATTCGCATTGCCTACTCTTTGAACATCGTGTACGAATGTATGTACATATGTACATATGTATGTACTTTTAACAAATTTGATGCACTGTCCGACTCCATACAAAGAATTATTGCCCATTATCCTCTCACTGAAATCATCAATGGGGCGATTTCAATTGACAAAATTCTTCGTGGCTTCGCTTTTCTGGCCGGACAACATCAGAAGGAAGGTTTGTTGAGGTTTTTGCTGAGTTAAACCAACTAAATCAGCTTGTTGGCGAGCCAACTCGTATCCCTGACGTTGCAGGTCAATCCGGCAACACTTTAGACTTGTTTCTTACCTCTGACCTTGATAAATACACTGTTAGTGTATCGCCTGCTAATTTCTCGTGCCAAAACTGGGACGGTCTCAATAATTTCTTCAAAAACTTTAACTGGTCGCTATGCTTCCTGGGGTTAGCGACGCAAACTCCAGTGCAGATATGAGAATTCATATTTTGATTCGAACTGTAAAGAGGTTATCAGGGCTAAGTTTCCGAATATACAAAGCTAACTCCACTGAGAAAACACGGAATAAGTTCAAACAAGCTCGAAAGACCTGTTACGTTTATATTCGACGAACCAAATTTTTGAATGGTCAGAAATTAAGGCAAGAAATACCTACTACAATGTCCCAAAGGTAGTAAAATTTTTTAGTTATTTGTAAAAATGGTACGTAATTTTACCTCGTCTTTGGTCTAAAACTCGTCTTCAATGACACTCCCTATGTCAGCTCACTAGAGAAAGCCAATTTTGCCTATACTTGAGAGCGCTAATGATTTTATGGAACAAATCTTCTTTCGCACTCGTCCAATAGCAAGAGTTTAAAAAGATCTTGACGTACACAAATCCGCTGGCCCAGATAGTATCCCTCCCATTGTTTTGTCCTACTCTACTGGTCTCTTTCCGAGTGGAAGGAAAACAGCATTTGTCAAGTCTGTCCCAAAAAAGTTGAATCTTCGTCTCCCGCAAACTATCTATTGACCAATTGCACTTACGTCCCTTCTTTCCAAGATCATGGAAATACTGATTAATTATCAGCTTAAGAAATATCTTGAAGAACGGAAGCTTCTTAATGACTGGCAGTACGGCTTTATTAGCAATAGGTCCACTGGTGATATCTCACTGAACAGTGAAACCAATCTTTACATCGTTTTGGAGAAAGTAAGATTATTGCACTTTATATTTCAAATTCGTTTGATAGATTTTGGCATCAAGCTTTCTTATCGAACATGCGTTCATTTCCATTTGGTATTGATGAATCTATTCGTATATTCGTAAAATAAATGCTGGTGTGCCCCAGGGTTCTGTTTAATCTCCTACCCTTTTTCTCATTTTCATTAATGATTTCTTATTTGAAATTTCTGTTCAATTTAATTGTTTTGCTGATAAAAGCAGCCTCAGCTTTTCATACTCGTTTTTAGATTCACATCCCTGTACTTTGGATGTGCGGAGCTTCAACGACAGCGTATGATAAGCTCATTAAATTCTCATCTCGACAGTATGTTCCAGTGGGGAACAAAAAACCGCGTAGAATTTAATACTTCAAAAACCCAATGCTGCCTTCTGTCGTCAAAGAAAATCCCACCCCAATACCGCTATCCATGAGCGGTGCTTGCATCGAGGAAACTGAACACCTTTCAGTTTTGGGTATGTGCATCACTAATCACCTCCTGTGCATCGAGCACATATTCAACGTCACCAAAAACGCCGCAAAGTGTTTAGGTTTTCTTAGAAGATGCAAGAAATTTGTTCCCCCTTCTGATCTGGCTGTAATTTACAAAGCCTTCATTCGCACAAAGCTTGAAAATAATTATCACATCTGGGCAGGTGCTCCTATGACCCATTTAAGTTTCTTGGATCATATTCAAAAAAGACCTTTAAAAATGACAGGTGGAACGGAAACATTCGAATCTCACGAACATCGACGTATAATTTTTCATACCTCGCCTTATTTAATCGCTAATTATATAAACAGTGTTCTAGCGAAATAGCCAGTTGCATTCCTCCCCTTAAACTATTCCACCGTAATACTCGCACTGCCAGGAATGCACATCAGTTTACCCTTGAGCCCAATTCCAGACGTACTGTAAAGTACAGAGATTCTTTTTTTTTTAGCCAAACCACACGAATGAGGAATGCTTAAGACGGTTCTATTTTTCCCTCCCATTTTGAAACTAATAATTTCAAAACCAATGTGCACCGGTATCTCCTTTTAAATCCTTCCCTATTTCCTAACGCTCGCACTATGTTCAATCATCTTAAGGGTAGTCAGAACCCTTTTAGTGCGCGCATATTAAAAAAAATATATGTAAATAATAGTACTGATCCTCAGGTTCTTCCCAAAAAATTTGCATAGCGAAAATACCTTTGAGAAAATTACTTTATTTTTAAGATCACATTATCCTACCAGGATCGTATTTTTTTTTTGTGGTTGGATGTTGTAGGAACTGGGGGCCTCGAGCTGTATCTTTTCCTACACATCAAGTGCTTACAATACCTCCACGTTGGTAGCCGCCGGATACTGGTCTTGGCTTTATGCCAGGACTTGCTAAACTTGTAAGTGCGAATGTTGACCAAGGAAAGAATTGCAACATTAAACCCATGGCCCTACAGATTGAAGGTTAGTGCGTTGGGCTAACGACCCGACCACAGTAAAAAAAGCCAATTGTTATGAGAGAGACGCAAGAAACCTCGGATAACGACCCCCCTCAAATGGCAACCAGACCCGGGACGAAAATGGACTATGATCTACGAGTATGCACCTGGAATGTAAGGACACTCTATACACCAGGTGCTACTCAAAAACTTGAATCTGTCCTCTCGCGGTACAAGGCAGATATTACCGCGATCCAGGAGATACGATGGATAGGATCAGGTATAACGAAAAGAAAAGATTGCGATAATTATTACAGCTGCCATCAAAGACTGCACATGTTATTATGATGCGGATTCGTCGTGGGAAATCGACTCAGATCGAAAGTCATCGATTTTAAGCCGATTAGCGATCGCCTGGCTGTAATCCGCATCAAAGCTACCTTCCAAAACATCAGCCTAATATGTGCACACGCCCCTACCGATGAAGCTGAGGAGTCTAACAAGGAGGAGTTGTACGACCTCCTGGACGGAGCCTACGGAGCCTGTCCGGAGTACGATGTCAAAGTCGTGCTCGGAGACTTCAACGCTAAAGTTGGAAGAGAAAACATCTTTGGCGGACTAGTTGGAAAGCACAGCCTCCACGAAACGACAACAGATAACGGCTTCCGACTAATCGACTTTGCTGCAGCTCGTAATACGGTGAAAAGTAGCACTAGGTTCCCCAGGCGAAGGATACACACAGCAACCTGGCGATCTCCAGATGGTCGAACCGCCAACCAAATCGACCACGTGCTAATTGGCGCAAGGTATGCATCGAACATCTTGGACGTGCGAACTTTCCGAGGCGCAAACGTGGACTCTGACCACTTTCTTGTTGTGACAAAGTTCAGAGCCCGACTGTCCAACGAAAAGAAATCGAAGACCGCCCAATGGAAGATATTCAACATCGCTTGCCTTAGCACACCTGAGAAAGCCAGAGACTACAGTGAGCAATTGACCCGGAAACCCTCTGCCGTAAGCCCAGCCACAAGCGTCAACAACCAGTGGATCCAATATCGCGACATCATTAAGGAGACAGCCGAGACCACCATAGGCTATAACCCACCCAGAAAAAAGAACCCGTGGTAGGACGATGAATGCGCTGTATTGAAGCAGGAGACGGAAAATACACGAATGCAAATGTTGCAACGGAAAACAAGAGCAGCAAGAGAGGAGTACCGTGAAAAGAGAAGGAAAGAGAAAAAACCCTGCGTAGAGAGAAAAGAGCATCCGCAGCATCTCAGCTCAAGTATCTCGAAGAGTCTAGCACCGCCACCAACACCCGCCGGTTCTACAAAACAGCTAAGCAACTGGCATCTGGTTATAGGACTGGCACGCAAGCTCTTCGAAACAGCGAAGGTAACCTAGTCACCGAAGAACAGGGAATTGTAGACGTGTTTAAGCAGCATTTCCAGCAGCTGCTTAATGGGCATTATGTATAGGAGGCAACAGAGGAACAAAGAAGCATAAGACCAGTCAATGAAGATCCAGTCCCAGCGCCCAGTACCGAAGAGGTTAAGAAAGCCATCCACAAGCTTAAGAACAACAAATCCGCCGGCTCAGATGGCCTACCTGCGGAACTCTTTAAGTATGGAGGAGATGTCTTGGTAGGGTGCATGCACCAGCTCATCAATCAAGTTTGGGAGGAGGAAAGTATGCCCGACGACTGGTCAAATAGCTCCATATGCCCAATCTACAAAAAAGGCGATCCTATGTCTTGCAAGAACTACAGAGGCATATCCCTGCTTAGTGTTGCCTACAAGATCCTATCCAACGTACTATGTGAGCGTCTAAAACCTTTCTGCAACACTATTATCGGTACTTACCAGTGTGGCTTCAGGCCAGGCAGATCAACGATAGACCAAATCTTCACATTGAGGCAAATCCTGGAAAAGACCAACGAATTTCAAGTCGAGACCCACCACCTATTCATCGACTTTAAAGCCGCATATGATAGCATAAGTCGCCAAGAGCTTCTATTGGTGATGTCGGAACTCGGGATACCGACAAAACTGATCCAGCTATGCCGCATGACGTTACAAAATACGCGGTGCAACGTGCAAATGGGTAACAGCTCATCCGAGTTATTCCAGACGTGTACAGGGTTCAGACAAGGAGATGCGCTATCATGTGATTTCTTCAACCTAGTCCTGGAACAGATAGTGCGCAAGAGTGGTGTTAGCATGGAAGGCACTATCTTCAACAGGTCTTCTCAACTGCTTGGCTATGCGGACGACATCGACATCATCGGCCGCTCCAAGAGAGCTGTACTTGAAGCATTCACAGCTATTGATGAACAGGCGAAACGCGTTGGTCTTGAAGTGAATGAGGACAAAACAAAGTATATGCCATCAACAAACAAAGCCTCATCTGTCCATCGCCTTGGACAAAACGTCACTGTTGGAAGCAGTAATTTCGAGGTAGTCAAGGAGTTCACCTACCTCGGAACAAACATCAATTCCACGAACGACACCTTAGTGGAAATCCGACGAAGAATTACCCTAGCGAACCGCTGCTACTTCGGTTTGGCCAAACAAATGGGTACAAAACTCCTTGCCCGAAAGACAAAGTGCACGCTATACAAAACGCTAATTTAACCAGTTCTACTCTACGGCGCCGAGTGCTGGACGATAAGTAAATAAAATGCACGACTGGGTCGCACGTACTTGCTCTTATGTTCAAGACACTGCGGGTTTAAGAAAATTGTATATAAAACATGGAAACTATGAGAGAAAAATGAAGAGAAGCATGAAATACGACATTGAAATTGGCTAAAACAACTCTTTTGACAGTTTGAGGTGGAAAAAAAGAATGCCATCTTAATTCTTGATTGAATATGATTTTATAGAAAAAAAAAATTTAAAATCGTTGGAGCGGTTTCTTAAAAATTTAATTTTTTATATATAAAATTCTTATAACATTTTTAAGAACAAATTTTGGTATGCAAATTAAAAGTATATATTTATGTGTATATAAAAACAAAATTTGAAAAAAAAATTGTCAACCCATTTTTGAGATATCGAATTTTCAAAAAAAAAAATTGAAACATTTTTTAAAAATCCAAAAACTTTTTTTTTGAAAATTTTGAAATGCAATATTATTCAATCTTATTTGATATTTGTATATAAAAAAAATTATTTTAATCCGCTTAGCCAAAAACGAGAAAATTCAAAATAAAAAAATACTTTCTATGACAGGTACTATTAATAATTGCTAAGTGTGAAATTTTATAATTTTTAGTAGTAGATCGTACTATTTTTAGTATATGAAAAAAGTTTAATCAAAATCGTAGGAGTCGTTTTTAAGCAAACAAATATTTTCCTTTGTGGTTTTTTAACTTTTGTATGGAAGCTACCGTTATTTTTTCATAAATGTAAATTTTTTTCTAAAAATATTGTAGAAAATACTAAAAAACTCTTAAATATCGAGTTTCAAAAAAATCGATGATGTCGTTTTCGAAATATTTGATTTTCAAAAAAAAAATTTGAAACATTTTTTAAAAATCCAAAAAATATTTTTTCGAAAATTTTGGTACGCAAAACTGTTTATATTTTTTGGAAGCTTCTGTATAAAAAAAATAATTGAAATCGGTCGTATCGTTTTGAAGAAAATCAAAAATTAAAAAAATGGTTCTTTGGGAGGTACCATTAATAACCATTTTTGAAAAATGGTTTTCCACCCAAAGGAAGCCTTTACTAAAATAAATTTACTAAATTTTTTTTAAGAAAAGTTGTCGAGCCGTTTTTGAGAAAAATACGGTTATGTAAATTTGCAAAAAAAAAACGTATGGCAGGTACCGTTATTTTTGGTTCTAAAAAAAAAATGAAAAAAACGTGTCGGCAGAATCACCAAAAACCACTATGTAACAAGTTTGAAGAAAATCGATCGAGCCGTTTAGGCTGTAGACGAACAGACAGACAGACAGACAGACAGACAGACAGACAGACAGAATTTTGCCACCCACTTTTTTGGTGTTCTCTATCATCGTAATATCATATTTGATTGTTATCTCAAAAATTTTTTTTTGCACGAATCCAAAACTTGCCTTATAGTACCTATAATCGCAAGTAAAAAGGGGAACTGATACTGGGCACTTTCGAGAGAAAAATTCTTCGGCGGATATTTGGTCCTATATGCGAAAAGGGCGATTGGAGGAGAAGATTCAATCGTGAACTGTACGAGCTGTACCAAGATGTAGATGTAGTCCAAAGAGCCAAAACACGTCGACTACAATGGCTCGGCCACATCGAGCGAATGCACAACAACCCTCCAGCCAAGAAAATCTTCGAATTCCAGCCCCCAGGTTCGAGACGACCAGGAAGACCGAACCTCCGCTATAGGGACCAGGTGGTCACAGACGCAAGAGCGCTTGGTCTCGACGACTGGAGGGAGCGCGTGAGGGACCGCAACCGATGGAAGACCACAATATCTCAGGCAGAGACCCTTCATGGATCGGAAGCCGGATAAGTAAGTAAGTAAATCAACCCCACTAAATCGTTTTCTTCTGTCAATTCTACTCAAATAGTTCAGCTTGTTGGAAGTAAATAAACCATTAACATTTTTTTGTATGACAAGTTCATATATCAAAGTAAAGCTTTTTATTGAAGTTCTTAAGAACAATAATTGCAAACAAAATTAAGCTTAACACTTTTCTGGCCTTAAATATTTTTATGGTTTCACTAATTCTCATCATTTTTGGTAGTACCGTATAAGTTAAATAGGTAGCAATAGAAATTTTCATCCACATGATAAAATAAATGCTTACAATTCCGGTCATGGGTTTTTGAGTCTTTTTACAGTACACCACATCAAACTTTAAAGCATTTACAGAGTTTTGGAAATGTTGATAATCGGGAAATGTCTGCTTTTTGGTCAAATCATTTTGCCCAAATTCCATCCATATTTAATTACTTACATCAGGTTGAACAAGAAATTCAAGATTAAAAACAAAAATGAGAATTATTTTCAATACCTACATTTATATACTCGTACTACCAATCAATTAAGACACTGAACGAAAGCTTATTTATAAACATCTACAATCTACATATCTTACAAAACCGTTACAGGTACGACGCACGTTCCGTTCATACATCAACCCCGACCAGAGAAGAACGGCGTGTATCTGAGCCTGGCTTAAAAAAAGAGATGTAGATACAAACATTAGCGAAAAAACGAAAAAAATAAAAATTCCTTCGATTTGAGAACAAGTTAAGAGCCTTGAATTTGCACTACTTAGTTCTCTTTGCAATATTTTAGCAAAATCCGATCGACCGACCAACATGCCGCACACCTCAACGACTACGACGACGACGCAGTCGCCGCGCCACCACCGATGATGGTTTGAATATTAAGTCGCGCTCCATTCTCTCCAAGCTGATGATGGAGATGAAGGCGACAAAAATATAAGATACTTGTCTATAGATTGTTTTTGTTTTTTTGTTTTATTATTATTTCTCCAGAGATGCTGCCCAAGGAAAGCAAAAGCGCAAGACAAGTTAGATTAGTTTTTTCAGTCATTTCTGGAAATTCATCAGATGCACTTCTGAGGCTGTAAATCATAATCATTTGATCAGTGCGGACGGACGTTTATTATCAAATACGGTTCTTTCTATTTCATATTCCTCAGATCTTTGATCGTATCAAATCAATGTACAAGTATAAAAGTTATAAAAATCAATCAATCGTTCGCTGGTTACATTACGTGATACGCATATTTTACTCGAATTTCTAAGCCATACCAATACCTGTGGTGTGAGCGTTTGCTGCGTTTCAAATAGGAATTTATCTATCTCGATGCATTGTTAACCGATTTCTGTGTGGAATTATTATTGTTTGCATTGAAATTCTTTAAGTTGTAATTAATGTAAATTGTAATTATTGTCAGTTTATCAATAAAAATTGATTGTGGTCCATTTTGCGTGTAACGACTCTTCATGGAGACATCAGACTTCAGAGCTCTTCAAAGAAGATAGTAAATTGATAAACAATGGAAATTTAATTTTTAATCGGTCACTTTAGTACTAAAGAAAATTTTATAATTAATTTATTACATATATTTGCGTATTGTGGGGAGATAGTCGTAAAAAATAAAAAAAAAAATAATGCGGTGGCCGTGGTGTATAAAAACATACAACTTGCCCCGACCTGTCGGCGGCGGCAATAATAATAATAATATGAAATCGAACTATTGCCCATGCCCAGTGATGTATCATTTAATCACTGTTATTGTTTTATTTGCAAATTTTACAATATTGCTAGCTAGTCAATCGGGCATTTACATGGATAATGGTGTCGATCAGACCATAATGCATCGTATTCTCGATGATACTGAAAGAGTCGACGTAGAAGATGAGATATTGGAATTCCTTGGATTACCCGAAAGACCCAGGAGGAAGCATAATCATTTATCGTTGAGGTGAGTTTTCTCAACGTCAGACAGTAAGTCTGGCGAAATCTTGTGAATTTACCAATATTTTGTTCAAATCATTTTAAGTGTTACACAAGCATTTCTGTGTCGGTTTGTTTTTTTATTTTTTTTTTTGCTGTGTTATTTCTCTCATGAGTTTATTAATAAAATTCAAAACCACTTCTAGGTACAATCTTGATAAACTCGTTTTTATTTAAATCGCGAATAAAAACTAAAAATATAACTACCTATATGGGGAAAAAATTAACACCGCATACGGCTCCACTCTGTCTACGAATTGGAAAACATTTAAACATTTTCAGTTGGGTGAAAAGTGTTCTTCGTTCTTCTTTTTGTATGATTGAATCTATTAAGAATGTTGAAGGTGCGAAATGTTTTCTTTAGCTTTTTTTTCCAACGGAATTTTATAATTAAAAACAATTTTAATGCCGTGTTTGTGGTTATATTATTGGAACAAGGTATCAATTTGTTGAGATATATGTAAGATTGAAACTATATTTTTATTTGCGTATAAGTAGGTAGCCTACTAATTCAAGCAGTGGAAATATAAGTTCTATGCAGGGTCAGTCTAAGCACAAATTGCGCCCTAAATGGAGCGCCCTAATTTTTACCGCATTAATGGCTCCATTTATGATTTAGGAACACAAATTATTAAGATGCAATGTGCAGGTAAAAAAAATTAATCTTAAATTTGCATAGTTTATTGAATTCGTTGATAAATAAAATTCACTTACTAATTCGGCTCCTGGTCCATGAAGGGTCTCTGCCTGAGATATTGCGGTCTTCCATTGGTTGTGGTCCCTCACAGGCTCCCTCCAGCCGTCGAGACCAACTGCTCTTGCGTCTGTGACCGCCTGGTCGCTGTAGCGTAGGTTCGGTTTTCCTGGTCGTCTCGAACTTTGGGGCTGGGACTCGAAAATTTTCTTGGCTGGAGCATTGTTGTCCATTCGCTCGATGTTTCCGAGCCTGTGTAGTCGACGTGTTTTGGCTCTTTGTACTACATCCACATCTTGGTACAGTTCGTACAATTCACGATTGAATCTTCTCCTCCAATCGCCCTCTTCGCATATTATAGGACCAAATATCTACCGAAGAATTTTTCTCTCGAAAGTGCCCAGTATCACTTCCCCTTTTTTACTTATCGTCCAGCACTCGGCGCCGTAGAGTAGAAGTGGTAAAATTAGCGTTTTGTATAGCGTGCACTTTGTCTTTCGGGCAAGGAGTTTTGTACCCATTTGTTTGGCCAAACCGAAGTAGCAGCGGTTCGCTAGGGTAATTCTTCGTCGGATTTCCACTAAGGTGTCGTTCGTGGAATTGATGTTTGTTCCGAGGTAGGTGAACTCCTTGACTACCTCGAAATTACTGCTTCCAACAGTGACGTTTTGTCCAAGGCGATGGACAGATGAGGCTTTGTTTGTTGATAGCATATACTTTGTTTTGTCCTCATTCACTTCAAGACCAACGCGTTTCGCCTGTTCATCAATAGCTGTGAATGCTTCAAGTACAGCTCTCTTTGAGCGGCGAATGCAGTTGAGAAGACCTGTTGAAGATAGTGCCTTCCATGTTAATACCACTCTTGCGCACTATCTGCTCCAGGACTAGGTTGAAGAAAACACATGATAGCGCATCTCCTTGTCTGAACCCTGTACACGTCTGGGAATAACTCGGATGAGCTGTTACCCATTTGCACGTTGCACCGTGTATTTTGTAACGTCATGCGGCATAGCTGGATCAGTTTTGTAGGGATCCCGAGTTCCGACATTGCCAAAAGAAGCTCTTGGTGACTTATGCTATCATATGCGGCTTTGAAGTCATGAATAGATGGTGGGTCTCGACTTGAAATTCGTTGGTCTTTTCCAAGTTTTGCTTCAGTGTGAAGATTTGATCTATCGTTGATCTACCTGGCCTGAAGCCACACTGGTACGTGCCGATTATAGTGTTGCAGAAAGGTTTTAGACGGTAAATAAATATATAATGCAGATGGGATATGCCTCGCTGTAGTTCTTGCAGGATATAGGATCGCCTTTTTTGTAGATTGGGCATATGGAGCTATTTGACCAGTTGTCGGGCATGCTTTCCTCGTCCCACACTTGGTTGATGAGCTGGTGCATGCACCCTACCAGGACATCTCCTCCATACTTAAAGAGTTCCTCAGGTAGGCCATCCGAGCCGGCGGATTTGTTGTTCTTAAGCTTGTGGATGGCTTTCTTAACCTCTTCAGTACTGGGTGCAGGGACTGGGTCTCATGCTTCTTTGTTCCCCTGTCGCCTCCTCTACATAATGCCCATTAAGCAGCTGCTGGAAATGGTGCTTAAGCACGTCTACAATTCCCTGTGCTTCGGTGACTGGGTTCCCTTCGCTGTTTCGAAGAGCTTGCGTGCCAGTCCCATAGCCAGATGCCAGTTGTTTGGCTGTTTTGTAGAACCGGCGGGTATTGGTCGCGGTGCTAGACTCTTCGAGATACCAGATCTGAGAGGCTGCGGATGCTCTTTTCTCTCTGCGCAGGGATTTTTTCTCTTTCCTTCCCTTTTCACGGTACTCCTCTCTTGCTGCCTTTGTTTTCCATTACAGCATTTGCATTCATGCATTTTCCGTCTCCTGTTTCAATCCCACGCATTCATCATCATACTACGGGTTCTTTTTTCTGGGTGGTTAATAACCTATGGTGGTCTCGGCTGTCTCCTAAATGATGCTGCAATACTGGTTCCACTGGTTGTTGATGCTTGTGGCTGGGTGTACGGCAGAGAGTTTCCCGGTCTCTGGCTTTCTCAGATGTGCTAAGGCATGTTATGTTGAATTTCTTCCTTCGTTTTCTTCGGGCTCTGAGCTTTGTCACAACAATAAAGTGGTCAGAGTCCACGTTTACACCTCGGAAAGTTCGCACGTCCAAGATGTTCGATTCGTACCTTGCGCCAATTAACACGTGGTCGATTTGGTTGGCAGTTCGACCATCTAGAGATTGCCAGGTTGCAGTATGTATCCTTCGCCTGGGAAACATAGTGTTACTTATCACCGTATTACGAGTTGCAGCAAAGTCGATTAGTCGGAAGCCGTTATCTGTGGTCGTTTCGTGGAGGTTGTGCTTTCCAACTAATCCGCCAAAGATGTTTTCCTTCCAGACTTTAGCATTGAAGTTTCTGAGCACGGCTTTGGCATCGTACTCCTTGTTAGACTCCTCAGCTTCATCGATAGGGGCATGTGCACATATTAGGCTGATGTTTTGGAAGGTAGCTTTGATGCGGATCACAGCCAGGCGATCGGTAATCGGCTTAAAGTCTACGACTTTCGATCTGAGTCGATTTCCCACGATGAATCCGCATCCTAAGAAGTCCGAGAATCATAATAATGAGAAAATCAAAAATTTATTTTGCCACAGTTTAAAGCAACCTCTAGATTAGTCACCAAACCGTGATTTTGTAGCTCCCTTGGTTTTCCTTGTACTCAAATTCCATTAACGGACAAAATTAAAAAAAAAATTGTTTTAAACTTTTTTAATGTCAGAATTTAAAGTTTAACTGTGGCAAACAGTTTTCTTGGATTTTCTTTTTTTTTATTTTAGAGGTTTAATATTGAGTTTACTTAAGCCTCGAACATCAATTTTGTCATTCGATGATTTGCAATTCGAGATAATTAAATATTTTTTCTTTGAGATTTTGTCAATTTGAGATTTTTGTCATTCGATGTAATGTGATGATCCCATTTATTTCCCATTGGAAGTTATTTCCGATTTTCCACCTATCTATTGTGGAGATAGTATATTTGACTTAAAGGATTATCTTCTTACCTATTTGATCAAGCTTTACTGCTCCAGATGCTGTTATACAAAAAATCTTTATCTCAGCTAGCGTTAATTCTTTTTATTAATTGTCCAACATTATAAACCGTTATGTGAGTACTGGACGCGCAACTGTGGTGTAGAGTTTTCATTTCAGCTTTAAGGGATATTTTTGATCACAGAATAAAGAGGGGTGTAGGTTAGTTTAGGTTAATGGGCTGACAGTTGATCTTGTTATCGTCATCACAAAAGATTGATGTAGCTCCATTGTGCTACCCTAGGAATTGTGACCCCCATGAAATGAAAACTATGTTAAATCACATATCATTCAAGACCGTTAACGGTGTTGATTAGTTTCAGCAAGCTTAAGCCTGAAAAGTCGGTGGGTATTTCTTAGTAATTAAAGAAATGTCTGTCGTCACATAATCACCTGGGTGAGGATAGGAAGACGGCTTTTTTAGGCGTTATCTTTCCTTTAACCCCACTTGTGAAATCATTCCTCCAGACCCGTAGGAGAATGTGGTTCCTTGCAACGTCTAGTAGATGACTTTTATAGTTTGATTAGGTCATTGTGTCCGTTGGTTTGTCCCTTTCCTCAAGAGGATTTTACCAATCTTAGGGAGAGGTGGCCCCATCAACTAACTGACGCTTGTGTGCACCGCAGAGCAGTGGCGTAACTAAGATTTTGTTGGGGAGCAAACTATATTTTTTGAAAGTCAATATTTTATTTCTTTATTTTTTTTAATGAAGGTGTTTAAAAGAATGGTTTTTCAGAAATTATATTCCAAAGTCAAATTGATTTTTTTTTTCAAAAATGAAATGAATTCTACGTACAAAAAAAGCACTTACATATGTAAGAATTGCTCAAAATTTTGAAAAACATCAACTTGACAAAAAAACTCATATTTCTTTCAAAAATTTTGGCTTTGAAATGTATTTTCTCAAAAACTAGGTATTCATTTTATTTTTTGATAAAAAAAACATAAAATATTGAAATATTATCTTTTAAAATTGTTATAGCACATTATTATACACTCTCATTGAGTTTATTGATAACAATTCGTTACCTTAATATAATATCTCAGGATTTTTAATTTACAAAAGATGATTTTTTTCTCAGCAAGATACGATTGATATCTTTTAAATGGTTATTACTCACATTGTCATGCAGGCTTCAGTGTTTGACTTTGAATTGATAAGAGCATTGAATAATAAAAATGGAACTACTACTTAATACAGGGACATTTTGAAAAAAAAAGCAATTCAGCTTAAAAATAAATCTAATTTCACAAAAAGTAATCACCTGAAAAAGTTGATTTGATTTAAAAATAATGTGATAGATGGAAGGAAAATTAAAATGAAAGATAGCGAGAGTTGCTGTTGTTTTTAAATGACCGGAGCCAACTACCGCATCAGTTTTCGAGTAATACATGAATGCTCACGTTTCAAGCAATCCAGTTAACCAAAATTTGAGGATACTCGTTCATTCAATGTTGCTCACTCACTGTTTTTCCATTAAACATATTTTAGCTTCTTGAAGCATCAATCAACTAATACATAAATGCACAAATGGGTTCAAGCTAGCTAAGTTATGAGATATAATGCGGAGAAGTTTTTTTTTAGGTATAGTTTTCGATAAAGTGGTGTCATATTTGCAGCTCTGTTCTTTAAAACTTTATTTGGAACAATTTACGAAGATGAGCTTTATTTAATTTTTGTTTGGGTGGTGTTCAAGTGAAAACCTACATAAGGACAACTCTGTTTAATTCTATTACTTTTTATATTTCTTTTCTTTCTCAAAGATGTCGCTTTTTAGTTTAATATATGTATATTGTAAAATAAGTAAAACGGAACTGACTGTAGGCATTCATTTTGTAAATTATATTCCTGCTTCTTGAATAAACTCTCAAACTGGTAAGACGTGTCTTTCAATTCTCAAAATAACATACCTATTACTGTGGCAACGAATTTTCTCTTGTCTTCTATTTTTTGGGCGATTGGATTTCAAATCATAGTGAACCACTTTACACTCCTAAAGGTGGTCTAGGGGGGGCAATTGACCCTTTTGCCCACCCCGTAGTTATACGCCACTACTGCAGAGGCCACAGTAGCTGGTGTATAGGTGATTTGCCCATTCACCGTTTACTGCCGCGCGCGTGCCGCTCCTACAAGAGACACGCGTGACGTGTCGTTTTTTTTCGTTCGATCTATCATTGTCTTTGCCTATAGTTTGAGAAGTTTCCAATCTAGTGCTCATGTGGTTGATAGAGCTTAAGAATTTCGAAGCTTTTTCGTAGCGTTAATAAAATTTCACAGGTTTTCGCTTGGAATGTCAGAGAGCTCATCGAAGTCATTGAAGAAGTGTCTCCATTGGAGCCTGTTTCTCAGATGACATAGCGCAGGGCAGTGGCACAGGAATCCAATTTTTTGTCAAATTGTCCCTCCTGTCCAAACGGGGGGAAATATTACTCCACTCCCATGGGATTTTTTTTTATCTACTTCCATCCTACATGGTCTGAATTTTTTGCCTGAATCTACGCGAATCACAATGCAAAACAAAAAGAGAATATCGTCGGTTCAAAGATAAAACTCACTAAGTGCAGAAAAAAATGTACAAGAAAATGAGAATGAAATGCATTTTTTTAATCCAAAAAGTCTCGTTTTGTGCGGTTATTATAGCGATATTAGAAAGGTATGCCCGGGAACTTTATTTAAAAATTTTCGGAACGTGACTTTTCAGCTTTTATAAGTATGTTTCAATCAAATTTCCTTCAAAAGTGTAATATGTTAGAAAGTGAGTTTTACCTTTGAACCGACGATATAAAAACTCCAAAAAAAAAACTCATATAACGACCACCCTTATGTAGTAATGTAAAATAGAGTTTTACTTATTTTATCCTTTAAACATAAATATGTAAATCTAAATTTTGAAAAAAATCTAGCTCTAATAGAACAGACCTTTTAAAAAGGAACAATTACGTGCAAGGGTTTTTATCATTGAATATGTTTTTGTTGGCCCATAAACATGCTTAAAACAGAAAATGCTACTAAATTCACCCATGCGTTTCTGAGAGAACGGTCACACTGGCCATTTTTCAGTATTTTTGGTATAACTCGAAAGCTAATCCGAATTTGACAATTTAACACGTAAAAATTTTTGTTCAAAATTAAATTTTCTATCGAAATGGATAATTTGGAAAATTTCTTAAAAAAATTTAAGCAGCAAAAGTAAACAAAAACCAACATAAAAAAATCGAAAAATCAAAGATTTTTAAATTTTTTTCTAAATTGCGCATAACTTTTTTCTGAGCAAAGATAGGCTCAAGAAATGCATAAACAAAGTAAACTGGAGCTTAGGGGCTTTAATATGACATGTTAAAAAAGCCATATTATTTGAAAATTGACAGAGATATATCCATTCAAACTTTACCATTTCTTATCATTTTTCACAGGTTTTGCCCGAAAGCCTATTTTTTGGTACTTAATTGCAAATTTAACGTTCCTAGCACCTAGTACCAAATCTTATGTTAATCGGACCAGCCGTTCGGTCTGTAGATCTGAAAGCATAAAAAAAACAGCCGAAAAACGAAATTGCGAACTTATATCCTTTTTATAAATTCTCTATAGTTCTAATGTCATATTATATCGAAATTTTTATTTCGAACATTTTTACGAAAGTGAAATTTGCCATATTGTACCGAAAAAGGGACTTTCGGGCCAAAACTGCGAAAAATTATAAGAAATGATAAGGTTTGAACGGGAATATCTCTGTCAATTTTGAACATGCCATATTAAGGCCTTAAATCTCTACTTTATTTTTTCCCTGTATGTATTGACCCTATCTTTGCTTCAAAAAAAGTTATGCACAATTTATAAAAAAATTTAGATATCCTTGATTTTTTGATTTTTTTAGGTTGGTTTTTGTTAACTTTTCCTGCTTAAATTTGTTCGTAAAATTTTTTAACTATCCATTCCAATAGAAAATAATTTTGAACAAAAAGTATTATATGTCAAATTGTCTAATTCGGCTTAGTTTTCAAGTCACACCAAAAATATTGAAAAGTGGCTAGTGTGACCATTCTCTCAGAAACCGCATGGGTGAATTTAGTAGCATTCTCGGTTTTAAGCATGCTTATGTGCCAAACAAACATATTCAATAATAAAAACCCTTGCACGTAATTGTTCCTTTATACCCCTCATTTTCCGGTCTATTCAATAGGCTATTAGTCAAGCACTGAAAACCGGATGTAAAATACTTTCTTAGTTATTAAGGAATTTAAAAAAAATTATACTTTTGCTCATTGCTAATTTTGTGAAGCGGAAAAATTACCATTCATAATCAAACCACTTTTTTGAACTTTTTAGGATCATTTTGGTAGGAGCCATTCATATTTAATTTCTCAAAAATGAAGAAAGATTCTTACATTTAGCTTTCGATTTTTGACTGAAAATTGATAAGGGTAAGGGTAAAAATATATTTTAAAAAGAATCCTCCAAGGGGCAATTTTATAAAAAAATAAATAAAATAGGCAACAAATTGTTTCAAAGTCAACATTTTGAAGATAAATTATTTATTTTTTTTTAATTTTAAGTTTGAAAACATTTATTCCTGAACATATTTATTAAAAAAGTTTTTTTGAAAATAAACTGGCTATTTAAATTACCTAGCTTTTTCTATCTAATGCATTTTTGTCAAATTGAGTGAGAATATAAAAACTTAAAGAAACTCATACAACGACCATCCTTATGTATATATAAATCTAAATTTTGAAAAATATCTAGCCCTAAGGTCAAGCTCTAAATATAACCTTCCAAACATACAAATATTTCTTTAAATCAAAAAAACTTAATTTTTAAAAATACTAAGGCAGTGGTTTTGAAATCTAAAAGTTTTAAATAGGATACTATGTTTGTAAGCCTTTTTCACCTTAAAATATACAAGTCTTGAAAAATATCTAGCCGTCAAGTATATTTATATGATGATGATTTTTTTTGGAAATAGTTTTGTATATTAATAAATACTCAAAACTGGCATCCCAAAATTTTGTTTTAAAAATATAACTTAATTTTTATATAAAAAAAAATAGTTTTTAAAAAAACCGCTCCAACGATTTTTAATTTTTTTTTTGTATATATTCCTATTTTTTCAAGTGATAAAATGGCATACTGGGTTTTGAGTGCTAAGCTATTTTACTAGTTGCTTAAACAATTCAAAAAAACGATTTAAATGCTTTTTTCATATTAATTTTTTCAAAGCCAACCCCACTGAGGAAAACCGGAATAAGTTCAAACAAGCTCGAAAGACCTGTAACGTTCATATTCGAAGAACCAAATTTTTGCATGATCAGAAATTAAGGCAAAAAATACTACAATGTCCCAAAGGTAGTAAAAATTTCTGGTCATTTGTAAAAAACGTACGTAATTCTACCTCGTCTTCGGTTCCAACGCTCGTCGTCAATGATACTCCTGCTGTCAGCTCACTCGAAAAAGCCAATTTGCTTGCAGCACAGTTTGCTGTTAATTCGACGCTGCCAGAGAGTGTCATGACTCCACCTGTACTTGAGAGCGGTAATGATTTTATGGGACAAATCTTCTTTCGCACTCGTACAGTAGCTAGAGTTCTAAAAGATCTTGATGTACACAAATCCGGTGGCCCGGATAGTATCCCTCCTATTGTTCTGAAGAGGTGTTCTTCAACGCTGGCAAAGCCCTGCGTAAGCTTTTCCATCTGTCCTACTCTACTGGTCTCTTTACGAGTGGATGGAAAACAGCATTTGTCCAGCCTGTCCCTAAAAAAGGTGAATCTTCGTCTCCCTCCAACTATCGACCAATTGCACTTACGTCCCTTCTTTCTAAGGTCATGGAAACGCTGATTAATTATCAGCTTAAGAAATATCTTGAAGAACGGAAGCTTCTTAATGACCGGCAGTACGGCTTTCGTAGCAATAGGTCCACTGGTGATCTGATGGTATATCTCACCGAGCAGTGGAACAAATCTTTACATCGTTTTGGAGAAAGTAAGATTGTTGCACTTGATATTTCAAAAGCGTTTGATAGAGTTTGGCACCAAGCTCTCTTATCGAAAATGCGTGCATTTGGTTTTGATGAATCTCTTCTTCGTTGGATTAGAAATTACCTTTCGGACCGTTCAATACAAGTTGTGCTGGATGGTTTCAAGTCTGATATTCATAAAAGTCTGATATTCATAAAATAAATGCTGGTGTGCCCCAGGGCTCCGTTTTGTCTCCGACTCTCTTTCTCATTTTCATAAATGATCTCCCGTCTGAAACTTCTAATCCATTAAACTGTTTTGCTGATGACAGCACCCTCAGATTTTCATATTCGTTTCTTGATTCACATCCTTGTCCTTCGGATGTGGAACTTGAACGGCAGCGTATGATAAGCTTATTAAATTCTGATCTTTACAGCATTGTTCAGTGGGGAATAAGAAACCGTGTAGAATTTAATGCTTCAAAAACACAATGCTGTTTGCTGTCTCTAAAGCAGAACCCACCCCCTATGCCACTATCCATGGGTGGTACTTGCATTGATGAAACTGAACAGCTTTCAGTTCTGGGTATGTGCATCTCAGATCACCTTCTGTGGAATGAACACATATTCAATGTCGCCAAAAACGCTGCTAAGTGTTTAGGTTTTCTTCGAAGATGCAAAAAATTTTTCTCCCCTTCAGATCTGGCTGTAATCTACAAAGCTTTCATTCGTCCAAAGCTTGAATATAATTCTCATATTTGGGCAGGTGCTCCAATAACTCATTTAAGCCTTTTATATAGAGTCCAAAAAAGAGCTCTTAAAATGATAGGTGACTGTAATATAACGGAAACATTCGCATCTCTTGAATACCGTCGTAATGTTTCATGTCTCTCCTTATTCTATCGCTATTTTTATAAACAGTGTTCTAGTGAAATAGCCAGTTGCATTCCTCCCCTAAAACAATTCCACCGTAATACTCGCACTTCCAGGGATGCGCATCAGTTTACTCTTGAGCCCAATTTCGGACGTACTGTAAAGTACAGAGATTCTTTTTTCAGCCGAACAACACGAATGTGGAATACTTTACCCGGCTCTATTTTTCCCCTCCATTTTGATATTCAGAACTTCAAAACTAATGTGCATCGGTATCTCCTTTCAAATCCTTCCCTATTTTCCTAACGCTCGCACTGTGTTCAATCATTTTAAGGGCAGTCACAACCCCTTTAGTGCGCGTATATTATAAAAAAAAAATTTCAATAATGACTTGCATATTTAAAAAGTTATAAAGTTCCAAGCAACTTGAATATAAGAGCGTGCGATCCAGTCATGCATTTTATCTTATTTCTAAACCATTCCACCCTAAGAATGGAGCTTAATTTTGAAAAAATATTGGGCTGTTACTCCATCCTATAAATATTTCTAGGCAAAACAAAAATAAATTCATATCGGATACTTTTTTGTTTTAACCCCATTTCACCCTATAGATTTGAAACTTAATCTCGAAACATGTGTAGCCTTTAACCCATTCTCTAACTCCATCCTCTTAGTTAGCCCTTTCAAACAGAAAATCACCCTTATTGTGAGTTACAATTATCAATTGATAGTTGATAAATGTTGAATTTCGATACTTAACAATCCATAAGTTTTGATAATTGAGAATGATGCAAATTGTTGTTAATTATAGGAAAATTTACATTTTTCAATAAAGAGATGATCAGTTTTTCAATAAATTGAGTTTTAAAATAGACAAAATTAAGTATTCATCAACTATCAATTGATAATTGTAACTCACAATAAGGGTAATTCGATCTGTTTGTAATCTCATACAATTTTTTTCACCCCATTTCACCATACAAATAGATTTTTTTAAAAAATTAACCCTAAGGCCTTACCCAAAGAATAATCTTTCGAACTCCAAAAGATTTTTTGTATTACTACATACAAAAATATAAAAATCAAATACCAACTTTCCCAAATACCCAAAAAAAAAAAAAACAATTTTGTATGGGGTTCCTCGTGATTTTGAATGGCTCCTTTATCAATTTTTTCAATTAAATGGTTTCACATGACAAAATATAGTGAATTAGAATTCCATATCAATCAAAAACAGGGGATTTGAACAGCATTTGACTGCATTTGCAGTTTACATATGTATACTAGGGTGGTCCTTAAATTGGACACTGTCTTGGATAGCCCTCATTCGATTCAAAACATTGAAAAACAATTTCCCTAATTTTTTCAAATTTTTATTTCACCGCCCTGGTTTCCCTTTTTTCACTTCAAGGTGCAAACAATGGAGTAAGGGTTATTCTTATATCACGCAAAAAGAAAATCAGAACTTATAGATTAGATTCAGACGAAAAAAAAATCGTAGCGGAGGGGGTATCTATTTCCCCCCGTTGAGGCGGGAGGGGTAATTTTCTAAAAATTTGACCCAAAATAGAAAAAAATTATTAAAAAACAACGGGACCACTTACAATGGCATGCTATAGCTTTTTTTTAAAGCCATGAATCCATTCTCTAATATATTTTTTAAATCAAGTTTTTATTGTTAATAGTTTCTGAAAAAAATAATTTTCAAACTCAAAAGTAAAAATTAAAATAATAATTTTTTTCGTTTGAAAATTATTTTTTCAGAAACTATTAACAATAAAAACTTGATTTTCAAAACATATTAAAGACTGGATTCATGGCCTTAAAAAAAGCTATAGCATGCCATTGTAAGTGGTCCCGTTGTTTTTTAATAATTTTTTTTCTATTTTTGTCAAATTTTTAGAAAATTTCCCCTCCCGCCTGAACAGGGGGAAATAAGCCCCCCCTCCAGTACGATTTTTTTTTCGTCTGAATCTAATCTATAAGTTCTGATTTTTTTTCGCGTGATATAAGAATAACCCTAACTCCATTGTTTGCACCTTGAAGTGAAAAAAGGGAGACCAGGGGGGTGAAATAAAAATCTGAAAAAATTAGGAAAATTTGTTTTCTCTATTTAGAGTATTTTGATGCCTATCCAAGTTGGAATTTCAAAAAAACCCAATATAAGGACCACCCTAATGTATACACATATTTTATAACTGAAATTGCCAGGCAATGTAAGTGCCCACCGAAGCAATAAACTGCCATTCCCATTTCAATTGCAATCGCCTCAAATATAGCCAATGGGGCCACAGCGTAATAAAACAAAATATAGGTAGATGTAGAAAAAATAAGTAGATCAGATATCATCACTTTGAAAGTGACTTCTACGATTGGCAAAGGATTCTTTCTTTCAATTCTATAACGACCAAATTTTCTTATCGAAACTGGTTCATGGGTTTTCTGAAAACGCTCCAACTTCAATTAAATATATCCGTAAAATATTGTACACCTTTATAAATAAAAAATAAAAATATGTAATTAAATGTTTAAAGGTGAACATTTTCTGTTTGTTTGTTTTAGAAAATCTGCACCACAATTCCTTTTAGATGTTTATCATCGTTTGAATGAGGAGGATGATGAAGATAATTTAATGCGGTCGAAACGTGATACTCAGAATCACGATAATTTCATAACTGACCTAGATAAACAAGCAATAGACCAGAGTGATATTATAATGACGTTTCTGAATAAAAGTAAGTTCCATAATACAAAAAAAAACTGTACCTGATTTTGAAGTGATTCATTAAGAGCTTAATGTTTATATTTTTTTAGTTATCTTTTGATCTTTACGAGAATTTTATTCCCAAATTACTTTTATTTTTATACATAGCTAATTGTTGTATGATTTATTTTTTTAATTGTATTTTTATTTTTCTGGGAATCTTCTCTAGACCATCATGTAGATGAAGTACGTCATGAACACGGGAGGCGCCTATGGTTTGACGTTTCAGAGGTACCTGATGACAATTACTTAATGATGGCTGAACTTAGACTTTATGTGAAGCCATCTGAAGGCAAGGAGTCAGAAAGTGGAAAGAATTTCACAATATCTGTATATTCTATTGTGCAAGTTGATGGCGAGAGGGAACTAGAATTGTTATCATCATTGAACACCACTGCCGACTATCAGGGTTGGCTTGAAATGAACATAACAGAAGGTCTGTCCAAATGGCTGGCCAATTCTAGCGAAAACAAAGGGATTTATATTGGTGCCCATGAAGTAAACCATCCAGAACACGAGACGAAACTTGATAACATTGGTCTGATACATTTGCGTGGTGAAGAGGAATATCAGCCATTTATGATTGGCTTCTTTCGTGGACCAGATGTATGTATTGTGAACTATGATGATAGTAGTTTATAAAATTAGAAAATAAGATATTCCTGCTCATTGTTTATACAAAAAGGGCAGACTATATTTTTGAGATCTCAGCAGTCTCCGTTTAGACCTATTTATAAAGAGGAATTAATTGGGGATTTTTAAATGAAATTAGGGGGATAGTCGCTGATCGGCTCATAACTTAAGAGGCTCATAAACTTTTTCACATAAAAATGCTAGTCGCTGTTGCAATTGATAAACAACGAAACCTGCATTGGGATAGAGCTAACCATGTGGCTTCAGTGGCGCGGTGTGTAGTGCATCGGCCTCTGAATCGCAAGGTTCATGGTTCGCTCCCATATGACGGCAAAGAGTTTTTCAATTAATACAAGCATAACCAGACTAAGCACCACTAAAGGAGTCTGATGATCGAGGTGGCTCTCGTGAAATAGCTATAACTCCAGCCTATAAACTTGGTGGTAACACACACAAGTTGTTGTTGTTCATTCAAAATTATTCAATATAAATTGATGTATAATGCGCAGCATGCACTGCACTTGTGTGTGAATTTCCATTTACACACAAGACCCAACTTAAATTTTTCACATTTATTTTTTCATAATCATTTTTTTTATAAATTTATTTTAGCTACTAAAGTCAACAAAAAATCAAAGTAGTAGACCTAAACGAGACACTGGACGAATTAAACGTATCAAAAAATCAGAAGTGAATAATCCTTTATTAGATCCACATTACGGTGAAGGAGTTAAAAGTTGTCAGCTCCAAACACTCTATATAGCATTTAAAGATCTTAACTGGCAGGTAAGTTATAATTTTCTTTAAACTTGTAATAAAAATATCTAAATCAAGAAAATATTTCTCTCAATTTAAGGACTGGATTATTGCACCTGAAGGTTATGGAGCTTATTACTGCAGTGGAGAATGTAATTTCCCTCTGAACGCACACATGAATGCTACTAACCATGCAATCGTGCAAACTTTAGTACATCTTTTGGAACCAAAAAAAGTTCCCAAGCCATGTTGTGCTCCTACTCGATTAGGACCATTAAGTGTACTTTATTATGTTAAAGAAGAAAATGCCAATTTAAAAAAATATAAAAATATGATTGTGAAGAGTTGTGGGTGTCATTAAAATACAAATATATAAAACTTTTTATCTACATTTCAACTTTTTTTTTAACTTTTTTTAACTTTTTAGACTGTAGCATGTATTTGTTTCTTGGAAATCTTAACCATCCCAATTTTTTGTTTGTTTTTGCTTTCACGCCTGAGCCGCTGAATCATTATAATAAATTTTGATTAAGATGCAGATGGGACCCTGGGCAGGTTTTTAGGTTATTTTTTCTCGTTAGAACTGATAAGGTTGAGTGAGTAATTCTACTGGTAAAAGCTAGTATTCAATATTTTGAAATAATAATGTTTGTATGAATGCAAAAATAACCATGTTTTGGAATCCTAGTTATTACTCCATCTCCATTATGATGAATATTATTTTCTTAATATATTGAGTCATATTCATAGACATTTTTTAAGCTGTTGCTAGGCAAAACTGGAGTCTATCTTAATGAACTTTTATAAGATAAACGAGGTTTTGATAGAAAGCCGACTATGTATCTAGTTGCAAGAAGGAATTTGTGAATATTTTTTCGATGCCCGCATGTGTTACATAGACAAAATTTATTTTCCACTGGATATTCCTACGGGAATAAGCCTGGGTCAAACAATAATAAAAGCAATCACAAGCACAAAAGATAAAAAATTGTATTAAGCTATGCTATTTATACTAAAAAACTAACAAAATAGTAAGTATCCGCCCTGGTGAGCAATAAGTTAATGCAAAGATTTATTTTGAAAATATTTGGATTCTAAGATTTCCGAATTTTGAATGAAATAGGCCTACCAGGTCGTAATTCTATAGAACAATAAAACATAAGTAAACAATATAGCAGTATGATTACCTATCTCATCGCGGCCACGCAGAATATTTTATTATCGACAGCTTTAGTCAAAACATTTACAAAACTACTTTTCGGACAAGCGTTACATGGTGGCGAAGGTTAGGAAATGCAATTTTTAAATTGCATTATTTGCTAAGTTAACATACCTATAATATAAGCAACTTCTATAAATGGGGTATCAAATGAAAGCTAAGACTGTCCTCTACAGTAATGTTTACACAATGCCAATGGCCAGACAGACCATGTCAAAAAAATCGTACGAAAACAACAAAAAAACTGAATTGAAGCTGAATAAACAAGGTATCTGATCATGACATTTAATTGACTCAAAAAAATGTATCCATAGAAATGAGGACCTTCAAAAAAAATAAAAACAAAATAATTTTGTTGTCTCGTCTCATTTTTGCAATAATGCAATAACGGTACTTCAAAAAAATTTGTTTGCAAACAAATCTCGAAACAAAAAACATAAAGCTGTAAAACGCTTTTTATTTCAACTCAATACGACCACTCGTCACAAAGATACAGCTCTTCAAAAAACGCTAACATAAATTGAAAAAAAATTAGTTCCTTTAATATTGTTGACTAGTGTATATACCTACCAATGACAAAAAAAATAACATAAATTAATTCAATTAATAAAAATAACATTGTTTCTTTTATAATGTTCATTTTATTTTAAAGTCAGTGCAGTTATTATGATTTGATTTTATGGAATTGAACTTTATATAAAGATGACAGCATGCAGCAAAATTATTGAACATTTTTTTAAAGAGAACAAAATATTAAAGTAGGCACGAGTGCAGATATAATCTGCGTTGCAGATTTTCGAATTTCAAAAGTCTGTGGATGGGATGAAAATCTGCAAAATGCAGATAAATCTGCACTAATGGCAACGCTGGTTGAGAGTTGCATGCCACTAGATCAGGCTCTCCACACGCTTTCACATCATCGAACCTTTTTTTTTTACTAACAGCCGAATTTATTAGATTTTCTTAAGATGGCTCTTAGAGGTCATTTAGTTATGTTTGCTTAAATATTTAAGTTGCCTTTAAATTACGTTACTTAAATTCTCATCTATAATCAATTTTCTATTGCTACTTAACTAAACGATTGAAATGTAACGTAACGTAACGTGAGAAAACTCACAAATACATGTACATTTCAGCTGTTTTTTGACAGTTTGCAAACAAAAACGAGCGCATACTTATAAGAAAGAAAGAGAAGCAACTGGATGTAAGTCCTATGCAAAAGAAATGAAACATGACTCCATTTTGGTTTGTGATACTTTTATTTTTGTGTCCAGAAATTCTTTTATTTAATTTATGAATTCACAATTTGGTCTCTTGATGGAAAATATGTTGATAAATCAATGAAACAATTTAGTTTTAACTTATGTCGACTTCCTTACAACCATTTCAAATCGTTCTAAATTATTTTAACAAAATTCTCGTTGTCTAAGGCATACCAAATTTTTTGAAAAGGAGCAGTAAACAAAACAAGCTATGCAAATCATGAACCGTTAAACTTTCTACAATATGATTAGAGAAACCTTCAAAGAAACTATAATATTCTCTCCAATGATGTGTGAATCTCCTTTGTTAATATTGTTATCTTTATTTTAATTTCCATATTTCATTTTAGTATTACTTAAATTTATATTTAGCTTATATTAAAAAATTAGTCTATTTTTTTAATTTTTCTACTTGATATTGTCAAACAAAATAAAACTTAAACTAAAACTAAACTTTTTATCATAATTTATTTATTTATTAGTAAACATTGTTTCTATTTCTATTCTCAATAAAATATTCAAACTGAATAAATACATATGTATGTATGTATGTGTACATATGTAAGTAAATGTTTTATCAATAATTTGTAATCGGAATTTCCTTATCTGCCCAACTTATAATTTCAATAGTGCGATGTTGGCGATGGTGAGGGCTATCAAGATCATTGCAAAAGCGAGCATAGTCGATGACGATGCGCTACTCGGCGATTTGTTGGGGCAACTCATTTCGGTATTGAAGTTACGGGAGAAAGACTTGACAAAGTCAGTTAATTGTGTATCTTTGCATTTTCCTACCTCCATAGTGGCACAGTTACTCAGCTTTTGAAATTGGTCACATTCTTTTGGTCCAATGACTAATTCTGTTTCGTTCCCCTCTAAAATGCTGTCCATGGTGTTCTTGCACCCTTTTGCTACGGAACCGAAGCACTGTGTTAAAGTCATAAATTCTTCCAAAGTTTTTTCGCACATGAAGTTTGCGATTTGTTCAAAACTCCGCAAAAGAGTTTTCTGCTCCTTTTGTTCTAGGCAAGGTTTTATAGTATTTATTAAATTTTGGCCACATTTAAGAATATAATCAGAAGAACACATCAAATCAGATGGTGCGGTTGGCATGACAATGCCTTTATCGCATTCTTCAATATCTTCTTTGATGTCTTCTGCTATTTTAACAAATTCGTTGCCATTGCCCATTTTCTGACACTTCTCTTTCAAAATATCCATATATTTTTGACCTAGGTTGCCATGGATTCCCAGACAAATAATTAAAATCATCATTAGCAGCGATAGTGATGAGGTAGGTGTCCACTTCATGGTAACGTTTGTTTAATTTTTTACTTTCGTTGTGCTAGGTATAGGTAATTGCTTAAAATGAAATTGCCACAACAAACGAAATGAAACTAAAAATAGTCAGAAGGACCACTATCGCACTACAAGATTGTTCGACTAAATAAAATATGGAAAGTGCAAAAGCAACACCGCAAAGTAACGAATACAAAACGATTGAAATTTGAAATTCAGTGTTTCTAAACGATGCAAGACTTGAACTGAGTATGAGGCAAATGCCTCACTCGCTTAGCTTTATATCTGAAAAACTTATAACTTTTTCTGGGTTTTGATTGGCCAGCTGTTTAACATAACTTAATATTTCCTATATAAAGGCTTCGAAAAAATTGATAAACCTAAAAAATAATTATGTATTCAGAATGTACATATTTATGAATGTTCTTACATACTTGAGGATGTGTATGTGCATGCGGGTGAAGACATGATATTCATTATTTTTTTTTTTTAATCTGGCTTGTTCTTTTCTCTTGGAACTTGGAAATATGGCAGGTCCAATAGTGAGTAACTTCAAACATGCACTTAGAAATACTTTAAATTATCCATTAAACATTATGATCATCAATCATGCAACAAAAATGTTTTTCAGTACAATATGATTCAATTTGAGTTTAATTTCAGTCATGGTCCAGCCCTCTTGCTATCAGGTAAACATTCAAACTAAATGATGTCAATATCATAGAGTAAGTGCAGCAAATATGGCCCACACTCCCACACTTCATATTTTTTGAAATAATACCCTAAATTAAAGTCGAATTCATTTTTTTTCTAACAGTCTAAGAAACCATATTTACTTCAGTCTTGAAAAACTTCAATAATAAAAACAAACTTAACAAAAAGATAAAAAACTAAAACTGGAACGAACTCTATTTTTCAGTTTGAAAAAAGTGCGGCTATATGGCCCACCTGGGTGTATTTTACATTATAAAATACTGTTTCTGGTTGCCAGTCTAGTAGAAGGGGAGCCCACTAAGGGATTTTGGAATTTACTCGAGCGAGTCAGATTAGTGTAAAGGGGGGTACCTTGCATCCTGCTGAGTACCTCCACCATATATCAGTCCTCTATGTAGGGCCGGGCACCCATCAGGACAGGTACACTCAGAAAAATCTACTGGTACTGATTTTCTGATACTATTTACAAGTCAAAAATCTAATAAATACTATCGTTTTCTTGTTTAATACTATCGTTTTCTTCATAAAAAGGCCATTCAAAATTTTAGTGGTTAATGGAATCAGATATCTGTCAGATAAAATATTGTCTGGTAATTTAATACAATATACCTGTCAGATATCTTATAACTACAATCGTTTTCTGGATAAATAATATCAGTTTCTCTTTAACTGACAGATGAAATATTGTCTCGTATTTTCATACCATGTACCTGGCAGATATCTTATAACTACTATCGATTTCCCGATAAATAGTATAATTTTTCTTTTAACTGCCTGATAAAATAATTTCTGAAATTTTGACACAATTTATCAGTCAAATTTCTGATAAATACTATCAACTTCCAGATAAATAGTATCACTTTTTTGTAGCTGTCAGATAAAATAATTTCTGTATTTTTAATACCATTTTTCAGTCAAATTTCTCATAACAATTATTGACTTTTTAGGCAAAAAGTTATTATGACAAAATTGTCTTGAATTTAATGCCAGTTAAAGGCCTGAAAAATTTAATACATGTTTGTTAATAAAGATGATAATGTAAATGAAGGTAGTTATTTATCATTTACCCAATTTTTAATATAATCCTCTAAAATTGAAATCAATGTTTTTCCTGATAGATTTTCTCGATCGTTTTAATGGCCCAAATTATTTTGTCGAAAGTTAGAGAAAAAATAAATGATTATTGAAAAAATGCCTAGACTTTTTTGTGAAAACGAATCGTAAAATATTTACATAATAAGTTAAAATATTCGTACCTACTACCTAAATCCTCTTTCATAGCATATATGTATATTGCATGTGTGTTTTGAATATGTATAATGAAAGCACAGTCTTGAACAGCAAATAATTATATTTTTATACATATCAATTTTATATGTTTACTGATATCATTTAGCGGCTTCAGATAAATATAACCACATCCATTCATTTACATCCATTGCAATTTTTTTATCAGCTTCTAAATTCACGCATACATACGAAAATTTCTTGCTAGCCCACAAACCTTTTTACTGATAGCATTAACCCAGCGGGAAATATCGTCCTCAATGAAATTTATTGCTGAAATAATCAATGAACTCACTTGCCAAATCATAAGAGAAACGACATGCAATGATTTAGTAGGTGAAGAGTAATGCAAAGTTGCCTCAGTTCGTAGCTGAATACGAATGAATGGACTGTATTTTTATGTTGTTGGTTTTGTTTAAAATGTTTGTTTTGTCCTAGTTAAAATGTCTGTTGAAATAATAAAAGTAAAGGCGAAAATTCAACCAAATGTATAAAATTATATTTAATTTATAGGTATGTAAAATTATTGCAATGATACACAATTTTGTTAGTTGTTACCAAAGTCTGCACAGCTTAACGATCGAATTCCAAGAGAAAGATGCTAACAAAAATTCTTGTTTAGAAGTTATAAGAATATGAGCACAAAAGAAAATAAGAATTGAGTGACAATATGTAACTGTGCTGATAAGAGTGTATGTGCATGTAAACTAACATTAGATTTAAGTAGGCAAAAAAAAATATAATAACTGCAATGATTTAAGGTAGAACTATAATAGTCGGAAGGGCACTGAAGCTAATGTCAAAAACCAACGAAAAGTAGCTATCCGTACCGAAAAAAGGGGAACACACCCATAATGTAACTATCATCTATCTCTTTTTGGCACTCCTATTTCACCAAATGTCAGTTTTACTTAAGTGAGGTGCGCTCCGGAGCGCACCTCACTTCCGTAACCAAAGTTGAACGAAACTTGACGAAACGCTCCACTCCGCAATTATAGTCGTTTCATATGCTTTCCGTGTATTCGCTTGTTTTCTTCCGACCACTTAAGTGCCCCTCCGAGCATTATAGTTCTAGCTTTAAGTAGTTAGAAAAAATAACATAGGGAATGATTGAAATGTTTGGCAATATGATAAGTTTTATAAAATTTGTTTGAATTTAAGTGTGAATGATTTTAAATGCAAAATTGAATGAAATTAATAATTTAATGATAAATAATAATAAATAAATAAATTGGGTGGCGCAACAGCTCGAGGAGAACCAGGGCCTAGTGACTTACAACTCACAACCATTCCTGTGTGCGTGTTTGTTGGGCAGGAATGAATAATTAAATGATATGAATGAATGAAAATAAGATTTTAAATTTATGTTGATCAATCTGAAACATCCCGGCCCCCCTGGAACGAGTTTCAGGACATGGGGACTAGAGCCAGCTTGGTGATTGGGCGTACAAATGTTCCACCAATCGTCTTTACAGTTGCAACTCTTACATGGCCATCAGAACCTGGAGTTGTAGCTTCGATTCTGCCGAGTAGCCACTTTGTTGGCGGAAGATTTGGCTCCTTTATGATGACAAGATCCCCTTGTTTTAGATTTGGAGTGGACCTTTTCCATTTTGGTCATTCTTGAAGGGTGGTGATATATTCCATATGCCACCGTTTCCAAAACCCTTGTACCATATTTTGGAGGTGATTCCAGTGGGCGAGTCGGTTAATTGGCGTATTTAAAGTGGTTGGCTCTGGAACAGCAGTAAACGGCTCACCTTTAATAAAATGAGCTGGGGTTAATGGGTTTAAATCATGTTCTGATAAAACACAAAGTGGACGAGAATTAAGGACAGCTTCAATTTGAGTAAGAACTGTATAAAGTTCTTTGAAAGTTAATGTTGTTGCTCCGATTACTCTTCGCAGGTGAAACTTGACGGACTTGACACCTGCCTCCCACAGACCACCAAAATGGGGTGACGATGGGGGGATAAAAAGCCACTCGACGTTGTCCTTTGCAAGTGATGTAGCAACAGCTTCATTATACGCTTCTGAGATTACCAACTTGTGCATCTCGTTGAGACATCTGCGAGCACCTTGGAAGTTGGTTCCATTGTCCGAATAAACATTCGAACAAAATCCACGTCTAGATACAAAACGACGGAAGGCGGCAAGAAATGCATCGGAAGTGAGATCACTCACTAGCTCGAGGTGTATAGCTTTGGTAGCCATACATACAAATAGACATATGTAGGCCTTTGAAGTTTTGGGGTTACGCCCTCGTGACAGTTTAATCGTAAATGGCCCAGCATAATCGCAACCAGTATGCGAAAAAGGACGGCTTTGCAAAATCCTTTGCGATGGTAGGTTACCCATGAGCTGCGAAGTTGTAGCCTTTCGTAGCTTGAAGCACTTGTTGCAATCAAAAACAATCTTTCGGGTAAGGTTTCGACATCCCAAAAACCAAAACTGCTGTCTTACAATGGCGAACGTTGCGGAAACGCCTGGATGTAAGTTGCTTTTATGAATATCTTCTATAATAAGAGAAGAGAAACGGTAAGTTGGCAGAATATAAGGATGTTTGATATTAAAAGATAGGTTAGCATTTTTTATTCTCCCTCCTACTCTGAGAAGACCTTTGGTATCAAGAAACGGAGAGTATTTAAGAAGTTTTGATTTTAAGGGTAGTTGGTTTTTATTTTTAAGGGCGCGAATATCTTCACTGAATGAACTTTGCTGGACCGATTTAATGATGGTTGTTTTAGCGACTTGAATTTCTTTAAAGGTTAAGTATGAGGTACGACGATTAGAATTTTCACTTAGATAATTGAATATAAAACGAACAACGTAAGCGAGTATCCTTTGCATACGAAACCACGACGAGGTTTTATTGATTATGTGATCGATGACATCAAAATTGTTTGAAGAAGTTACAAGCACTTGACGCGGACATTGTCTTCTTTCCGGCAAAAGCTCGTTATCTTCCGATTTGAGGGTCCTAAGTTTGGGTTTTGGCCATTCACTCTCGTCCAGTGATAACCATGATGGACCAGTCCACCAGAGATGATGGTTTGGTAGATCGGATGGAAGAATACCGCGCGACGCACAATCAGCTGGATTTGACTCCGATGAAATGTGGTTCCAACAGCTCCTTGGAATGGTTTCCAGAATAGCGGCAGATCTGTTGGCGACAAACGTTGTCCAGCGACGAGGAGGCGAAGAAAGCCAGTGCAACACTATTTCCGAATCACACCAAGCCACAGTTCTTGAAAATTGATGCGAACATGACGATTTTACGAGATTGAATAAGCGAGTCAAAAGCAAAGAACCACATAGCTCCAAACGAGGAATCGAGATTGGTTTTAACGGAGCAACTTTGGTCTTGGCTGCAATGATGGTTACTTTATACTTTCCTTCAGCGATTTTGCAACGAGTGTATAAAACAGCACCATACGCGAGTGAGGATGCATCACAGAATCCATGAAGCTGGATGTCGTCCAATGAAGAAGAAAACAAGTTTCTTGGAATTCGAACCTGCTCGAAAAACGATAGTTCTGCTCTATATTTTGCCCATCTATCAGCTAACTCCGAAGGTAGTGGGTCGTCCCATCCTAATTTTAAGTCCGATGACCAGAGTTCCTGAAAGAGGATTTTGAAGAGAACGACAGATGGTGCTAATAGTCCTAATGGATCAAAAATCCGCGAAACTTCTAACAACAGTGAGCGCCTCGTCAACGAAATGGTTGGAAGACACTTTGACAGGCGAAAAGAGTATTCGTCACTTGAAGGGTTCCAGTGCATACCGAGTACCTTAACAAACGTTTTTGAGCGGTCTGTGTCAAAAATAGAGTACTCACAGTCTTCTTTTGGAAGAGAAGCTAGAAGAGGCCAACAGTTTGAGCTCCATTTTCGCAGCTGAAGTTTGGCCATGGAAAGAAGAGAAACTAATTCCGACTGCAACTCGATGAGTTCTTTAGTTGATTTTGTCCCTGTCATCACGTCATCAACATAGACATCTTCCAAAAGAACACGGGCTGCTCGTGGATATTCCATTTTGTAATCTTCTGCAAGCTGTTTTAGAATACGAACGGACAAAAATGGAGCGGATGCAGTACCATACGTCACAGTACATAAACGATAGTGTTCGATTTCTTTCGATGGAGAATCACGCCAAACAATACGCTGATAGTCAGTGTTCGAATCATCTATCAAAATTTGACGGAACATCTTAACCACGTCCGCCGTGAATACAAAAGGATGTTGTCGAAACCGTAAACACACACCTATCAGGTCACGTTGAATAGGAGGGCCTATTAACAAGGTACTGTTCAAAGACTTTCCTGCTGAGTCCTTGGCTGAACATCAAAAACGACACGCAGTTTTGTGGACGAGCTATCCGGCTTCAGCACTGCGTGGTGTGGAAGATAGTAACACCTGCCGTTAGAAGTGCTGATTTCTGCACGAGGTATCTGCGTCATATGACCTAAGTCGATATATTCTCGCATGAAATCAGAATACATCTCACGCAATTTAGAATTCTGCGAAAACCGACGTTCCATTGCGTGGAGACGAGAAATAGCGAGAGAAAGAGTATTTTCGAAAGATGGATTTGGTGTTTTAAATGGAAGCTGAACAACATACTTCCAATCCGATGACCGAGAAAATGTCTGCCGGAAATGTTCTTCTGCTTTGTCAACAACAAATGAATGATTTGCTGGAGTAACCTCTTCCAGCTCCCAAAATCGTTGTAACAAAGAATCTATATCGACTGTAGAGTGAAAAGAAGTGAAATGATTCGATTCTTCTGCTTCGAAGAACTGTCCCGTTATGACCCAACCAAACGATGTGCTTTGAGCGATTGGGCACCCATCAGCACCACGAATTTGTCCAGCCTTAAGAATGCTCCAAAGCTTATCACCACCAAGAAGAACATTAATGGGAGCAGCGATATTAAAGTTTGGATCAGCGAGTTCAAGATTTGAAATATGAGGCTAAGAAGAAACGTCTATGGATTTCGATGGTAAATTCGAAGTCAATTTATCCAGTATAAAGGCATCAACGAATAAATTTGAAGAGTTGAAACGAGAATGAAGATTAAGCGATATTCTGCCTTTTGTGTATCCTATTTCTTTCGACGATAAACCCACAACAGGGATTCTTGAATGATTTCGATGATACCCAAGTCTTTGAGCGAAAGATTCAACAACGAAAGTAGATTGTGACCCAGAATCAAGAAGTACACGACAGTCTATAAAATTTCCTTGAATATCTTGAATTTTAGCCAAGAGAGTTGGAAGAAGAGTTTTTTTTCGACAGCTAAATTCAAGCGAATGATTACTCACAAGCGGAAAATTTGTAGCAAGATTTGAAGACGAAGATTGCGATTGATTCGAAGAGTCGGAAGTAGAAGATGGAGACTTATTGATTGCATCTTCGGGATGCACAAGCGAATGGTGGCGTGATTTGCACACCTGACAACGAAAAGAGGAATGACATTTATGCGACGAAGAATGTCCAGCACGAAGACAGTTAAAACATAAAGAATTTGCCTTTGTAAAACTTCGACGAGATTCAATGTCTAACGCGACGAACTTCGCACATTGCGGAAGTATATGATTTTCTTTACACATTGGGCACTTTGATTGTGAATTTGAATCCGAAGGCCCATCTAAATGAGCTCGAATGTTGCTGGATTGTTTTGTCCGCGCTGTAACCGAACGACTACTAACAGATTGACACGCTTCAAGAGCATCGCACCGCTCTTCTAAGAACTGTAAAAATTCTATAATTGTGCAGTCTTCACGAGACCCGATATGTTCTGCCCAAGATTGTTTCGAATTGGGATCGAGTTTGTTCAACAACAAATAAATTAGCCACGGGTCGCGGCCCGACTTATCCAACGCATTGAGACCACGCACTACTTCATCTGCACCGTCAGAAATTTTTCTTAAAGTTTGTACATTACAAACACTGGTAACTAGTAGGAAGCGATAAGAAAGTTTCAATAAATGATTGAACGATTAATTGGCTACGATCGTAACGTCTTTCGAGGCGATCCCATGCTTCCGTATAGTTCGCATCGCATATACTAATATGCTTGATAAGATTGGCTGCATCACCCCGCAGGTAAGATTTCAAGTAATGAAACTTATGCGTTGGACTAAGATTCTTCTTAGTGTCCACCGATCCAAGAAAAAGATCTCGAAATGAAGGCCAATCCTTGTAGCTTCCGCTAAATGGTGGCACAACGATAGATGGAAGCTGTGTAGTATTCGTATTACTAGACGACGACGAATGAGATGAATTAAGTTTTTCTAAAAATACTGATTGCTGATCAGCTAAACGATATAAAGCCGTTTTTTTTTCAGAAGATTCATTGGAAAAAACCCTATCACGAATAGCTTTAACTATTTGGGCATTAGTTACAAAATATTTTGTTTCATATGCCGAAAATTCATTTTCGATTTCATCGACTTCATCTTCCTTTGATTGTTCGAGAATCTCGTTATGAAGCACTGAAAATTCTGACCACGCGGTCTCTAGCTTATTCAATCGAATTTCTAGCATTTCGAGATATGTGGATTCTTCAATCGTATCCACAAATGCTGCTGCCCGAGTTTAACGCCCTTTTGCGTTGCCACATTTTATCTTCAATGCACTCGACATGGCACAATTAATTGTTTTAATAATTAAAATAAAAAAAATAACCGAATGTTTGTTCGTTACCGAAATACTGAAAACAGTATAAATTCTGATTTAATTTAAATGTCGATTGAAATCAATTTGTTCGATTATTGATCGCATTTAATCGCACACGAATTGCACTAAATCACATGAGGAGTTACGAAGTACATATAGATATCATACAATCCATATATGTAACTTCGAACTCATTTAATTAAACTTTTCGATCAAATTTGTTTTTTTATAAATGTCGTCTTTTAATTCGGCTGCGAAGGACCACTAATGAATACGAATGAATGGACTGTATTTTTATGTTGTTGGTTTTGTTTAAAATGTTTGTTTTGTCCTAGTTAAAATGTCTGTTGAAATAATAAAAGTAAAGGCGAAAATTCAACCAAATGTATAAAATTATATTTAATTTATAGGTATGTAAAATTATTGCAATGATACACAATTTTGTTAGTTGTTACCAAAGTTTGCACAGCTTAACGATCGAATTTCAAGAGAAAGATGCTAACAAAAATTCTTGTTTAGAAGTTATAAGAATATGAGCACAAAAGAAAATAAGAATTGAGTGACAATATGTAACTGTGCTGATAAGAGTGTATGTGCATGAAAACTAACATTAGATTTAAGTAGGCAAAAAAAATATAATAACTGCAATGATTTAAGGTAGAACTATAATAGTCGGAAGGGCACTGAAGCTAATGTCAAAAACCAACGAAAAGTAGCTATCCGTACCGAAAAAAGGGGAACACACCCATAATGTAACTATCATCTATCTCTTTTTGGCACTCCTATTTCACCAAATGTCAGTTTTACTTAAGTGAGGTGCGCTCCGGAGCGCACCTCACTTCCGTAACCAAAGTTGAACGAAACTTGACGAAACGCTCCACTCCGCAATTATAGTCGTTTCATATGCTTTCCGTGTATTCGCTTGTTTTCTTCCGACCACTTAAGTGCCCCTCCGAGCATTATAGTTCTAGCTTTAAGTAGTTAGAAAAAATAACATAGGGAATGATTGAAATGTTTGGCAATATGATAAGTTTTATAAAATTTGTTTGAATTTAAGTGTGAATGATTTTAAATGCAAAATTGAATGAAATTAATAATTAAATGATAAATAATAATAAATAAATAAATTGGGTGGCGCAACAGCTCGAGGAGAACCAGGGCCTAGTGACTTACAACTCACAACCATTCCTGTGTGCGTGTTTGTTGGGCAGGAATGAATAATTAAATGATATGAATGAATGAAAATAAGATTTTAAATTTATGTTGATCAATCTGAAACATCCCGGCCCCCCTGGAACGAGTTTCAGGACATGGGGACTAGAGCCAGCTTGGTGATTGGGCGTACAAATGTTCCACCAATCGTCTTTACAGTTGCAACTCTTACATGGCCATCAGAACCTGGAGTTGTAGCTTCGATTCTGCCGAGTAGCCACTTTGTTGGCGGAAGATTTGGCTCCTTTATGATGACAAGATCCCCTTGTTTTAGATTTGGAGTGGACCTTTTCCATTTTGGTCATTCTTGAAGGGTGGTGATATATTCCATATGCCACCGTTTCCAAAACCCTTGTACCATATTTTGGAGGTGATTCCAGTGGGCGAGTCGGTTAATTGGCGTATTTAAAGTGGTTGGCTCTGGAACAGCAGTAAACGGCTCACCTTTAATAAAATGAGCTGGGGTTAATGGGTTTAAATCATGTTCTGATAAAACACAAAGTGGACGAGAATTAAGGACAGCTTCAATTTGAGTAAGAACTGTATAAAGTTCTTTGAAAGTTAATGTTGTTGCTCCGATTACTCTTCGCAGGTGAAACTTGACGGACTTGACACCTGCCTCCCACAGACCACCAAAATGGGGTGACGATGGGGGGATAAAGTGCCACTCGACGTTGTCCTTTGCAAGTGATGTAGCAACAGCTTCATTATACGCTTCTGAGATTACCAACTTGTGCATCTCGTTGAGACATCTGCGAGCACCTTGGAAGTTGGTTCCATTGTCCGAATAAACATTCGAACAAAATCCACGTCTAGATACAAAACGACGGAAGGCGGCAAGAAATGCATCGGAAGTGAGATCACTCACTAGCTCGAGGTGTATAGCTTTGGTAGCCATACATACAAATAGACATATGTAGGCCTTTGAAGTTTTGGGGTTACGCCCTCGTGACAGTTTAATCGTAAATGGCCCAGCATAATCGCAACCAGTATGCGAAAAAGGACGGCTTTGCAAAATCCTTTGCGATGGTAGGTTACCCATGAGCTGCGAAGTTGTAGCCTTTCGTAGCTTGAAGCACTTGTTGCAATCAAAAACAATCTTTCGGGTAAGGTTTCGACATCCCAAAAACCAAAACTGCTGTCTTACAATGGCGAACGTTGCGGAAACGCCTGGATGTAAGTTGCTTTTATGAATATCTTCTATAATAAGAGAAGAGAAACGGTAAGTTGGCAGAATATAAGGATGTTTGATATTAAAAGATAGGTTAGCATTTTTTATTCTCCCTCCTACTCTGAGAAGACCTTTGGTATCAAGAAACGGAGAGTATTTAAGAAGTTTTGATTTTAAGGGTAGTTGGTTTTTATTTTTAAGGGCGCGAATATCTTCACTGAATGAACTTTGCTGGACCGATTTAATGATGGTTGTTTTAGCGACTTGAATTTCTTTAAAGGTTAAGTATGAGGTACGACGATTAGAATTTTCACTTAGATAATTGAATATAAAACGAACAACGTAAGCGAGTATCCTTTGCATACGAAACCACGACGAGGTTTTATTGATTATGTGATCGATGACATCAAAATTGTTTGAAGAAGTTACAAGCACTTGACGCGGACATTGTCTTCTTTCCGGCAAAAGCTCGTTATCTTCCGATTTGAGGGTCCTAAGTTTGGGTTTTGGCCATTCACTCTCGTCCAGTGATAACCATGATGGACCAGTCCACCAGAGATGATGGTTTGGTAGATCGGATGGAAGAATACCGCGCGACGCACAATCAGCTGGATTTGACTCCGATGAAATGTGGTTCCAACAGCTCCTTGGAATGGTTTCCAGAATAGCGGCAGATCTGTTGGCGACAAACGTTGTCCAGCGACGAGGAGGCGAAGAAAGCCAGTGCAACACTATTTCCGAATCACACCAAGCCACAGTTCTTGAAAATTGATGCGAACATGACGATTTTACGAGATTGAATAAGCGAGTCAAAAGCAAAGAACCACATAGCTCCAAACGAGGAATCGAGATTGGTTTTAACGGAGCAACTTTGGTCTTGGCTGCAATGATGGTTACTTTATACTTTCCTTCAGCGATTTTGCAACGAGTGTATAAAACAGCACCATACGCGAGTGAGGATGCATCACAGAATCCATGAAGCTGGATGTCGTCCAATGAAGAAGAAAACAAGTTTCTTGGAATTCGAACCTGCTCGAAAAACGATAGTTCTGCTCTATATTTTGCCCATCTATCAGCTAACTCCGAAGGTAGTGGGTCGTCCCATCCTAATTTTAAGTCCGATGACCAGAGTTCCTGAAAGAGGATTTTGAAGAGAACGACAGATGGTGCTAATAGTCCTAATGGATCAAAAATCCGCGAAACTTCTAACAACAGTGAGCGCCTCGTCAACGAAATGGTTGGAAGACACTTTGACAGGCGAAAAGAGTATTCGTCACTTGAAGGGTTCCAGTGCATACCGAGTACCTTAACAAACGTTTTTGAGCGGTCTGTGTCAAAAATAGAGTACTCACAGTCTTCTTTTGGAAGAGAAGCTAGAAGAGGCCAACAGTTTGAGCTCCATTTTCGCAGCTGAAGTTTGGCCATGGAAAGAAGAGAAACTAATTCCGACTGCAACTCGATGAGTTCTTTAGTTGATTTTGTCCCTGTCATCACGTCATCAACATAGACATCTTCCAAAAGAACACGGGCTGCTCGTGGATATTCCATTTTGTAATCTTCTGCAAGCTGTTTTAGAATACGAACGGACAAAAATGGAGCGGATGCAGTACCATACGTCACAGTACATAAACGATAGTGTTCGATTTCTTTCGATGGAGAATCACGCCAAACAATACGCTGATAGTCAGTGTTCGAATCATCTATCAAAATTTGACGGAACATCTTAACCACGTCCGCCGTGAATACAAAAGGATGTTGTCGAAACCGTAAACACACACCTATCAGGTCACGTTGAATAGGAGGGCCTATTAACAAGGTACTGTTCAAAGACTTTCCTGCTGAGTCCTTGGCTGAACATCAAAAACGACACGCAGTTTTGTGGACGAGCTATCCGGCTTCAGCACTGCGTGGTGTGGAAGATAGTAACACCTGCCGTTAGAAGTGCTGATTTCTGCACGAGGTATCTGCGTCATATGACCTAAGTCGATATATTCTCGCATGAAATCAGAATACATCTCACGCAATTTAGAATTCTGCGAAAACCGACGTTCCATTGCGTGGAGACGAGAAATAGCGAGAGAAAGAGTATTTTCGAAAGATGGATTTGGTGTTTTAAATGGAAGCTGAACAACATACTTCCAATCCGATGACCGAGAAAATGTCTGCCGGAAATGTTCTTCTGCTTTGTCAACAACAAATGAATGATTTGCTGGAGTAACCTCTTCCAGCTCCCAAAATCGTTGTAACAAAGAATCTATATCGACTGTAGAGTGAAAAGAAGTGAAATGATTCGATTCTTCTGCTTCGAAGAACTGTCCCGTTATGACCCAACCAAACGATGTGCTTTGAGCGATTGGGCACCCATCAGCACCACGAATTTGTCCAGCCTTAAGAATGCTCCAAAGCTTATCACCACCAAGAAGAACATTAATGGGAGCAGCGATATTAAAGTTTGGATCAGCGAGTTCAAGATTTGAAATATGAGGCTAAGAAGAAACGTCTATGGATTTCGATGGTAAATTCGAAGTCAATTTATCCAGTATAAAGGGGCATCAACGAATAAATTTGAAGAGTTGAAACGAGAATGAAGATTAAGCGATATTCTGCCTTTTGTGTATCCTATTTCTTTCGACGATAAACCCACAACAGGGATTCTTGAATGATTTCGATGATACCCAAGTCTTTGAGCGAAAGATTCAACAACGAAAGTAGATTGTGACCCAGAATCAAGAAGTACACGACAGTCTATAAAATTTCCTTGAATATCTTGAATTTTAGCCAAGAGAGTTGGAAGAAGAGTTTTTTTTCGACAGCTAAATTCAAGCGAATGATTACTCACAAGCGGAAAATTTGTAGCAAGATTTGAAGACGAAGATTGCGATTGATTCGAAGAGTCGGAAGTAGAAGATGGAGACTTATTGATTGCATCTTCGGGATGCACAAGCGAATGGTGGCGTGATTTGCACACCTGACAACGAAAAGAGGAATGACATTTATGCGACGAAGAATGTCCAGCACGAAGACAGTTAAAACATAAAGAATTTGCCTTTGTAAAACTTCGACGAGATTCAATGTCTAACGCGACGAACTTCGCACATTGCGGAAGAATATGATTTTCTTTACACATTGGGCACTTGGATTGTGAATTTGAATCCGAAGGCCCATCTAAATGAGCTCGAATGTTGCTGGATTGTTTTGTCCGCGCTGTAACCGAACGACTACTAACAGATTGACACGCTTCAAGAGCATCGCACCGCTCTTCTAAGAACTGTAAAAATTCTATAATTGTGCAGTCTTCACGAGACCCGATATGTTCTGCCCAAGATTGTTTCGAATTGGGATCGAGTTTGTTCAACAACAAATAAATTAGCCACGGGTCGCGGCCCGACTTATCCAACGCATTGAGACCACGCACTACTTCATCTGCACCGTCAGAAATTTTTCTTAAAGTTTGTACATTACAAACACTGGTAACTAGTAGGAAGCGATAAGAAAGTTTCAATAAATGATTGAACGATTAATTGGCTACGATCGTAACGTCTTTCGAGGCGATCCCATGCTTCCGTATAGTTCGCATCGCATATACTAATATGCTTGATAAGATTGGCTGCATCACCCCGCAGGTAAGATTTCAAGTAATGAAACTTATGCGTTGGACTAAGATTCTTCTTAGTGTCCACCGATCCAAGAAAAAGATCTCGAAATGAAGGCCAATCCTTGTAGCTTCCGCTAAATGGTGGCACAACGATAGATGGAAGCTGTGTAGTATTCGTATTACTAGACGACGACGAATGAGATGAATTAAGTTTTTCTAAAAATACTGATTGCTGATCAGCTAAACGATATAAAGCCGTTTTTTTTTCAGAAGATTCATTGGAAAAAACCCTATCACGAATAGCTTTAACTATTTGGGCATTAGTTACAAAATATTTTGTTTCATATGCCGAAAATTCATTTTCGATTTCATCGACTTCATCTTCCTTTGATTGTTCGAGAATCTCGTTATGAAGCACTGAAAATTCTGACCACGCGGTCTCTAGCTTATTCAATCGAATTTCTAGCATTTCGAGATATGTGGATTCTTCAATCGTATCCACAAATGCTGCTGCCCGAGTTAAACGCCCTTTTGCGTTGCCACATTTTATCTTCAATGCACTCGACATGGCACAATTAATTGTTTTAATAATTAAAATAAAAAAAATAACCGAATGTTTGTTCGTTACCGAAATACTGAAAACAGTATAAATTCTGATTTAATTTAAATGTCGATTGAAATCAATTTGTTCGATTATTGATCGCATTTAATCGCACACGAATTGCACTAAATCACATGAGGAGTTACGAAGTACATATAGATATCATACAATCCATATATGTAACTTCGAACTCATTTAATTAAACTTTTCGATCAAATTTGTTTTTTTATAAATGTCGTCTTTTAATTCGGCTGCGAAGGACCACTAATGAATACGAATGAATGGACTGTATTTTTATGTTGTTGGTTTTGTTTAAAATGTTTGTTTTGTCCTAGTTAAAATGTCTGTTGAAATAATAAAAGTAAAGGCGAAAATTCAACCAAATGTATAAAATTATATTTAATTTATAGGTATGTAAAATTATTGCAATGATACACAATTTTGTTAGTTGTTACCAAAGTCTGCACAGCTTAACGATCGAATTTCAAGAGAAAGATGCTAACAAAAATTCTTGTTTAGAAGTTATAAGAATATGAGAAAGAAAATAAGAATTGAGTGACAATATGTAACTGTGCTGATAAGAGTGTATGTGCATGAAAACTAACATTAGATTTAAGTAGGCAAAAAAAATATAATAACTGCAATGATTTAAGGTAGAACTATAATAGTCGGAAGGGCACTGAAGCTAATGTCAAAAACCAACGAAAAGTAGCTATCCGTACCGAAAAAAGGGGAACACACCCATAATGTAACTATCATCTATCTCTTTTTGGCACTCCTATTTCACCAAATGTCAGTTTTACTTAAGTGAGGTGCGCTCCGGAGCGCACCTCACTTCCGTAACCAAAGTTGAACGAAACTTGACGAAACGCTCCACTCCGCAATTATAGTCGTTTCATATGCTTTCCGTGTATTCGCTTGTTTTCTTCCGACCACTTAAGTGCCCCTCCGAGCATTATAGTTCTAGCTTTAAGTAGTTAGAAAAAATAACATAGGGAATGATTGAAATGTTTGGCAATATGATAAGTTTTATAAAATTTGTTTGAATTTAAGTGTGAATGATTTTAAATGCAAAATTGAATGAAATTAATAATTAAATGATAAATAATAATAAATAAATAAATTGGGTGGCGCAACAGCTCGAGGAGAACCAGGGCCTAGTGACTTACAACTCACAACCATTCCTGTGTGCGTGTTTGTTGGGCAGGAATGAATAATTAAATGATATGAATGAATGAAAATAAGATTTTAAATTTATGTTGATCAATCTGAAACATCCCGGCCCCCCTGGAACGAGTTTCAGGACATGGGGACTAGAGCCAGCTTGGTGATTGGGCGTACAAATGTTCCACCAATCGTCTTTACAGTTGCAACTCTTACATGGCCATCAGAACCTGGAGTTGTAGCTTCGATTCTGCCGAGTAGCCACTTTGTTGGCGGAAGATTTGGCTCCTTTATGATGACAAGATCCCCTTGTTTTAGATTTGGAGTGGACCTTTTCCATTTTGGTCATTCTTGAAGGGTGGTGATATATTCCATATGCCACCGTTTCCAAAACCCTTGTACCATATTTTGGAGGTGATTCCAGTGGGCGAGTCGGTTAATTGGCGTATTTAAAGTGGTTGGCTCGGGAACAGCAGTAAACGGCTCACCTTTAATAAAATGAGCTGGGGTTAATGGGTTTAAATCATGTTCTGATAAAACACAAAGTGGACGAGAATTAAGGACAGCTTCAATTTGAGTAAGAACTGTATAAAGTTCTTTGAAAGTTAATGTTGTTGCTCCGATTACTCTTCGCAGGTGAAACTTGACGGACTTGACACCTGCCTCCCACAGACCACCAAAATGGGGTGACGATGGGGGGATAAAGTGCCACTCGACGTTGTCCTTTGCAAGTGATGTAGCAACAGCTTCATTATACGCTTCTGAGATTACCAACTTGTGCATCTCGTTGAGACATCTGCGAGCACCTTGGAAGTTGGTTCCATTGTCCGAATAAACATTCGAACAAAATCCACGTCTAGATACAAAACGACGGAAGGCGGCAAGAAATGCATCGGAAGTGAGATCACTCACTAGCTCGAGGTGTATAGCTTTGGTAGCCATACATACAAATAGACATAATATGTAGGCCTTTGAAGTTTTGGGGTTACGCCCTCGTGACAGTTTAATCGTAAATGGCCCAGCATAATCGCAACCAGTATGCGAAAAAGGACGGCTTTGCAAAATCCTTTGCGATGGTAGGTTACCCATGAGCTGCGAAGTTGTAGCCTTTCGTAGCTTGAAGCACTTGTTGCAATCAAAAACAATCTTTCGGGTAAGGTTTCGACATCCCAAAAACCAAAACTGCTGTCTTACAATGGCGAACGTTGCGGAAACGCCTGGATGTAAGTTGCTTTTATGAATATCTTCTATAATAAGAGAAGAGAAACGGTAAGTTGGCAGAATATAAGGATGTTTGATATTAAAAGATAGGTTAGCATTTTTTATTCTCCCTCCTACTCTGAGAAGACCTTTGGTATCAAGAAACGGAGAGTATTTAAGAAGTTTTGATTTTAAGGGTAGTTGGTTTTAATTTTTAAGGGCGCGAATATCTTCACTGAATGAACTTTGCTGGACCGATTTAATGATGGTTGTTTTAGCGACTTGAATTTCTTTAAAGGTTAAGTATGAGGTACGACGATTAGAATTTTCACTTAGATAATTGAATATAAAACGAACAACGTAAGCGAGTATCCTTTGCATACGAAACCACGACGAGGTTTTATTGATTATGTGATCGATGACATCAAAATTGTTTGAAGAAGTTACAAGCACTTGACGCGGACATTGTCTTCTTTCCGGCAAAAGCTCGTTATCTTCCGATTTGAGGGTCCTAAGTTTGGGTTTTGGCCATTCACTCTCGTCCAGTGATAACCATGATGGACCAGTCCACCAGAGATGATGGTTTGGTAGATCGGATGGAAGAATACCGCGCGACGCACAATCAGCTGGATTTGACTTAGGGTTGCTCAAAAAACATCGATACATCGAAAACATCGATGTTTACTATTCGATGAATCGAATAAATCCGATGTTTCGCACCCTTTCGATGTTTACCGATACATCGATGTTTTTTTATTCGATGCATCGAATGAAGCAAGCATTGAAAAGACTCACTTAAAGTGCCAAATCTACAGTTAAATATCCGAAGATTTCAGCCTTTGGAGTGACCATTACTAACTAGTTCACAAAAACTGGAAAACCAACAAAAATGAAGAAAGTGTTTGTGATGAGCTTTCCGTGTACTTGAGGGCACCTGTTGGTCGTCTCAGTGAAAACCCTTTGGAAATATGGTCCGATTACAAACAACAATTCCCAAAGCTTTACAAAATTGCGTACAAATACTTGACTTTGGTAGCAAGCTCAGTACCATCAGAAAGACTTTTTTCAAAAGCTTCACAAGTTTTAAACCAGCAACGTAAAGCTAGAACTATAATGCTCGGAGGGGCACTTAAGTGGTCGGAAGAAAACAAGCGAATATACGGAAAGCATTTGACGCGACTATAATTGCGAAGTGGAACGTTTCGTCAAGTTTCGTTCAACTTTGGTTACGGAAGTGAGGTGCGCTCCCGAGCGCACCTCACTTAAGTAAAACTGACATTTGGTGAAATAGGAATGCCAAAAAGAGAAAGATGATAGTTACATTATGGGTGTGTTCCCCTTTTTTCGGTACGGAAAGCTACTTTTCGTTGGTTTTTGACATTAGCTTCAGTGCCCTTCCGACTATTATAGTTCTACCTTAAGGAAAGCGCGTAAATAAAATTTTATTTATGCAAAGCTTAGAAAAAAAGTATTGGAATTTTTAATTTCAAAATAATAGCGCCCATATTATAATAAATTAAACCGAAATTTATTTTAAGATTTTGTCTTTTAGATGTCAAATCTCTCGATAATAGTGCCAAGTTTGGGAAAATATGCAACTTCAAGCATTCACTAAACATGCTTTGAGATAAAACTTGTTTTGAAATTCGTTAATAATCCCTTAGATTGCTTTATAATGAAACGTATGTTATATAAAATTATAAAATCTTATTTTGAATAAAACTCATTAAAAAATAAAAAATATATTTTATTTTTTCATTCGATACATCGAAAACATCGATGTTTTTATGCGATGCATCGACAAACATCGATGTAAGGTTACGATGTATCACATCGAATAAAACATCGATGTTTTTTTTCCATGAGCATCCCTAATTTGACTCCGATGAAATGTGGTTCCAACAGCTCCTTGGAATGGTTTCCAGAATAGCGGCAGATCTGTTGGCGACAAACGTTGTCCAGCGACGAGGAGGCGAAGAAAGCCAGTGCAACACTATTTCCGAATCACACCAAGCCACAGTTCTTGAAAATTGATGCGAACATGACGATTTTACGAGATTGAATAAGCGAGTCAAAAGCAAAGAACCACATAGCTCCAAACGAGGAATCGAGATTGGTTTTAACGGAGCAACTTTGGTCTTGGCTGCAATGATGGTTACTTTATACTTTCCTTCAGCGATTTTGCAACGAGTGTATAAAACAGCACCATACGCGAGTGAGGATGCATCACAGAATCCATGAAGCTGGATGTCGTCCAATGAAGAAGAAAACAAGTTTCTTGGAATTCGAACCTGCTCGAAAAACGATAGTTCTGCTCTATATTTTGCCCATCTATCAGCTAACTCCGAAGGTAGTGGGTCGTCCCATCCTAATTTTAAGTCCGATGACCAGAGTTCCTGAAAGAGGATTTTGAAGAGAACGACAGATGGTGCTAATAGTCCTAATGGATCAAAAATCCGCGAAACTTCTAACAACAGTGAGCGCCTCGTCAACGAAATGGTTGGAAGACACTTTGACAGGCGAAAAGAGTATTCGTCACTTGAAGGGTTCCAGTGCATACCGAGTACCTTAACAAACGTTTTTGAGCGGTCTGTGTCAAAAATAGAGTACTCACAGTCTTCTTTTGGAAGAGAAGCTAGAAGAGGCCAACAGTTTGAGCTCCATTTTCGCAGCTGAAGTTTGGCCATGGAAAGAAGAGAAACTAATTCCGACTGCAACTCGATGAGTTCTTTAGTTGATTTTGTCCCTGTCATCACGTCATCAACATAGACATCTTCCAAAAGAACACGGGCTGCTCGTGGATATTCCATTTTGTAATCTTCTGCAAGCTGTTTTAGAATACGAACGGACAAAAATGGAGCGGATGCAGTACCATACGTCACAGTACATAAACGATAGTGTTCGATTTCTTTCGATGGAGAATCACGCCAAACAATACGCTGATAGTCAGTGTTCGAATCATCTATCAAAATTTGACGGAACATCTTAACCACGTCCGCCGTGAATACAAAAGGATGTTGTCGAAACCGTAAACACACACCTATCAGGTCACGTTGAATAGGAGGGCCTATTAACAAGGTACTGTTCAAAGACTTTCCTGCTGAGTCCTTGGCTGAACATCAAAAACGACACGCAGTTTTGTGGACGAGCTATCCGGCTTCAGCACTGCGTGGTGTGGAAGATAGTAACACCTGCCGTTAGAAGTGCTGATTTCTGCACGAGGTATCTGCGTCATATGACCTAAGTCGATATATTCTCGCATGAAATCAGAATACATCTCACGCAATTTAGAATTCTGCGAAAACCGACGTTCCATTGCGTGGAGACGAGAAATAGCGAGAGAAAGAGTATTTTCGAAAGATGGATTTGGTGTTTTAAATGGAAGCTGAACAACATACTTCCAATCCGATGACCGAGAAAATGTCTGCCGGAAATGTTCTTCTGCTTTGTCAACAACAAATGAATGATTTGCTGGAGTAACCTCTTCCAGCTCCCAAAATCGTTGTAACAAAGAATCTATATCGACTGTAGAGTGAAAAGAAGTGAAATGATTCGATTCTTCTGCTTCGAAGAACTGTCCCGTTATGACCCAACCAAACGATGTGCTTTGAGCGATTGGGCACCCATCAGCACCACGAATTTGTCCAGCCTTAAGAATGCTCCAAAGCTTATCACCACCAAGAAGAACATTAATGGGAGCAGCGATATTAAAGTTTGGATCAGCGAGTTCAAGATTTGAAATATGAGGCTAAGAAGAAACGTCTATGGATTTCGATGGTAAATTCGAAGTCAATTTATCCAGTATAAAGGCATCAACGAATAAATTTGAAGAGTTGAAACGAGAATGAAGATTAAGCGATATTCTGCCTTTTGTGTATCCTATTTCTTTCGACGATAAACCCACAACAGGGATTCTTGAATGATTTCGATGATACCCAAGTCTTTGAGCGAAAGATTCAACAACGAAAGTAGATTGTGACCCAGAATCAAGAAGTACACGACAGTCTATAAAATTTCCTTGAATATCTTGAATTTTAGCCAAGAGAGTTGGAAGAAGAGTTTTTTTTCGACAGCTAAATTCAAGCGAATGATTACTCACAAGCGGAAAATTTGTAGCAAGATTTGAAGACGAAGATTGCGATTGATTCGAAGAGTCGGAAGTAGAAGATGGAGACTTATTGATTGCATCTTCGGGATGCACAAGCGAATGGTGGCGTGATTTGCACACCTGACAACGAAAAGAGGAATGACATTTATGCGACGAAGAATGTCCAGCACGAAGACAGTTAAAACATAAAGAATTTGCCTTTGTAAAACTTCGACGAGATTCAATGTCTAACGCGACGAACTTCGCACATTGCGGAAGTATATGATTTTCTTTACACATTGGGCACTTGGATTGTGAATTTGCATCCGAAGGCCCATCTAAATGAGCTCGAATGTTGCTGGATTGTTTTGTCCGCGCTGTAACCGAACGACTACTAACAGATTGACACGCTTCAAGAGCATCGCACCGCTCTTCTAAGAACTGTAAAAATTCTATAATTGTGCAGTCTTCACGAGACCCGATATGTTCTGCCCAAGATTGTTTCGAATTGGGATCGAGTTTGTTCAACAACAAATAAATTAGCCACGGGTCGCGGCCCGACTTATCCAACGCATTGAGACCACGCACTACTTCATCTGCACCGTCAGAAATTTTTCTTAAAGTTTGTACATTACAAACACTGGTAACTAGTAGGAAGCGATAAGAAAGTTTCAATAAATGATTGAACGATTAATTGGCTACGATCGTAACGTCTTTCGAGGCGATCCCATGCTTCCGTATAGTTCGCATCGCATATACTAATATGCTTGATAAGATTGGCTGCATCACCCCGCAGGTAAGATTTCAAGTAATGAAACTTATGCGTTGGACTAAGATTCTTCTTAGTGTCCACCGATCCAAGAAAAAGATCTCGAAATGAAGGCCAATCCTTGTAGCTTCCGCTAAATGGTGGCACAACGATAGATGGAAGCTGTGTAGTATTCGTATTACTAGACGACGACGAATGAGATGAATTAAGTTTTTCTAAAAATACTGATTGCTGATCAGCTAAACGATATAAAGCCGTTTTTTTTCAGAAGATTCATTGGAAAAAACCCTATCACGAATAGCTTTAACTATTTGGGCATTAGTTACAAAATATTTTGTTTCATATGCCGAAAATTCATTTTCGATTTCATCGACTTCATCTTCCTTTGATTGTTCGAGAATCTCGTTATGAAGCACTGAAAATTCTGACCACGCGGTCTCTAGCTTATTCAATCGAATTTCTAGCATTTCGAGATATGTGGATTCTTCAATCGTATCCACAAATGCTGCTGCCCGAGTTAAACGCCCTTTTGCGTTGCCACATTTTATCTTCAATGCACTCGACATGGCACAATTAATTGTTTTAATAATTAAAATAAAAAAAATAACCGAATGTTTGTTCGTTACCGAAATACTGAAACAGTATAAATTCTGATTTAATTTAAATGTCGATTGAAATCAATTTGTTCGATTATTGATCGCATTTAATCGCACACGAATTGCACTAAATCACATGAGGAGTTACGAAGTACATATAGATATCATACAATCCATATATGTAACTTCGAACTCATTTAATTAAACTTTTCGATCAAATTTGTTTTTTTATAAATGTCGTCTTTTAATTCGGCTGCGAAGGACCACTAATGAATACGAATGAATGGACTGTATTTTTATGTTGTTGGTTTTGTTTAAAATGTTTGTTTTGTCCTAGTTAAAATGTCTGTTGAAATAATAAAAGTAAAGGCGAAAATTCAACCAAATGTATAAAATTATATTTAATTTATAGGTATGTAAAATTATTGCAATGATACACAATTTTGTTACCAAAGTCTGCACAGCTTAACGATCGAATTTCAAGAGAAAGATGCTAACAAAAATTCTTGTTTAGAAGTTATAAGAATATGAGCACAAAAGAAAATAAGAATTGAGTGACAATATGTAACTGTGCTGATAAGAGTGTATGTGCATGAAAACTAACATTAGATTTAAGTAGGCAAAAAAAATATAATAACTGCAATGATTTAAGGTAGAACTATAATAGTCGGAAGGGCACTGAAGCTAATGTCAAAAACCAACGAAAAGTAGCTATCCGTACCGAAAAAAGGGGAACACACCCATAATGTAACTATCATCTATCTCTTTTTGGCACTCCTATTTCACCAAATGTCAGTTTTACTTAAGTAAGGTGCGCTCCGGAGCGCACCTCACTTCCGTAACCAAAGTTGAACGAAACTTGACGAAACGCTCCACTCCGCAATTATAGTCGTTTCATATGCTTTCCGTGTATTCGCTTGTTTTCTTCCGACCACTTAAGTGCCCCTCCGAGCATTATAGTTCTAGCTTTAAGTAGTTAGAAAAAATAACATAGGGAATGATTGAAATGTTTGGCAATATGATAAGTTTTATAAAATTTGTTTGAATTTAAGTGTGAATGATTTTAAATGCAAAATTGAATGAAATTAATAATTAAATGATAAATAATAATAAATAAATAAATTGGGTGGCGCAACAGCTCGAGGAGAACCAGGGCCTAGTGACTTACAACTCACAACCATTCCTGTGTGCGTGTTTGTTGGGCAGGAATGAATAATTAAATGATATGAATGAATGAAAATAAGATTTTAAATTTATGTTGATCAATCTGAAACATACCGGCCCCCCTGGAACGAGTTTCAGGACATGGGGACTAGAGCCAGCTTGGTGATTGGGCGTACAAATGTTCCACCAATCGTCTTTACAGTTGCAACTCTTACATGGCCATCAGAACCTGGAGTTGTAGCTTCGATTCTGCCGAGTAGCCACTTTGTTGGCGGAAGATTTGGCTCCTTTATGATGACAAGATCCCCTTGTTTTAGATTTGGAGTGGACCTTTTCCATTTTGGTCATTCTTGTGTAACGGAACCTCTGTGGTTGTGAAAGGACCTTCGAGAAAGGACAACTTCTCATCTCCCAATGGGGAGGCGCTATAACCCAAAATAAAATAAACTCTAAGCGCATATGAAATTGTCCAAACTCCAAGCCCCTTTCTAACCTCCACTCCATACGCCACCATTACGACCTTTAGTCTACAGGACTCTAAAGGCCGATCCTGGCAGCTGAAGTGAAGGGTGTCCGGTGTCATCCATACAGCTCGGCATGCTTGCTGGGTACCTTGGCTGTGCTCGTCGGAATGGTATGGGATCTTGCTGCGATGAAACACCGAACGCTTGTTACGTTTAACTTCATGCCAAATTAATTATAGAAAAGATGTTGGTTTTCAAAAAAAAAGATTTAAAATTAGGTTCAAATTATAAATAAATTTGAGACCAGAATTCGAACGTTTATAAAAAAAAAGATGATTGAAAATTATTTGAAATAAAAAAAAATAATGACCAGGCAAGAGAAATTGAGGGTTGGCAACCCGGAAGAGAGGGGTGGACAAGATGGAAATGTCCAATGAGGAAACCCGCCCACGCATCACCGTATGTGAAGCGTCCTTGGCTACTGTGTCCTCTGTATATTATTACAGTAGCCCCCTAATTTGAAGGACGATAATTAATCTAAGTACTTATCATTATAATCGCACTAGTTATACTCATCTGCTGTCAGAGCTTTGTCTAATGCCGCTACATCCACCCTTTATAAAGAAATCTCAGTAAACCATTTTAAATGATTTCACTACAAATTTAGCAAATTGCCTTCCCATAGCTCATCGCGAAAAGAGAGAATCCGAATCACATAGAATAGGCTCAACACAATTCGCTTCATATAAAAGTTCACAAATTTTATTCATATAAAAATATAAAAAGAATAATATAAATGTATATAAAAATAAAAAATTATATATATGAGCTCGAACTAAAGGTTAATAATAACAATAATAAACCAAAGATTCTACAAAGCAAAAAAAAAAGAACTCGGCTTATTTGAACTGCTTCGTTTAGTTATAAAATTTAAAATTCAATTAACAAAAAAAATCGAATAAATCTGTACTATTGGAATCGCATAGGTAACCAATCCATTTTGTTTTAGGTATGTTATTCAATTTATGTATCTTAAATACATTCGGTATAACCGATTATGTTGGCATTGATGCACATTATATATCTTACTAGAAAAAATGTATCTTTTATTTATGTATTTTAATTTCTGTGTTTCAAAAAAAAAACTCTAAATTCAAATTTCGAATTGTACGTACATACGTATGTACATTTGTCCTAAATAGTATGCTTTAATTGTTTCGTTCACTGATTTTGTAGCATACTTTTAGGTCTTTTATAAATATAAAACCATAACAAAAAAAAATGAAATATGGTTCGAGTCTTTAATACTCCTAAGCGAGCGAATACGATCTTAAAAACTCTCAACTCAAATAACAATTTCAATATAATGGTCAACAAACGACTTACCCGAGCTTTCAGATTAATGTGTTTTTTTTTTTCTTTTAATGATTACGATGGTATTTAATGATCAGCTGCCGTCGACATGATGTGGTGCACCGCTTCATGGATTGGCGAATTATGTTGATTTTTTTTTTTTTTCTTTATGATTGCATGTAAATTGTTTGTACCTATTTAAAATATGAAATTTGAATGACTTTAAAATCTTGTTCGCTTTACAAAATGAAATTCTCTAATCATCTAAATAAATATAAATAGTTTTTGATAATTCTTACTACGTAATAAATATGCTTCTAGTATTCTACTTAAGTTTACTTCTTATAATTTAGTTTTAATTTAAGTTTTATTTTAGTTTTAGTTTAGTTTTAATCAAAAATGAATATAGGTAGTAATAGTAGTGAAATTTTACTTAGCTTTTATGGGTTTAGTCTGTTTCTATTTTAATCGTAAGATATTGTTTGTAAGTTGTTTCTGCAAGGCGAGTAAAGGTGTCCTGTGTTCTTGCTGTTATTTATAGTGTTGTGTTGTTCTAGGTTTTGGTTGTTGATTTGCGTGTGATGTTATCCTGTATGTGTCGTGCGATCTCGCTGTAGTTCTACGTATGTGGGTAGTACTGTGGTTGGTGTCGTAGGCTTTCGCTGTCCTACTGCTATGTCTAAAGCTGCCTTAAGCTGCTGCTGTCGATTGCGTCGTATAGGTTGTGTTGTTACTGCTGCTGGTGTTGTGGTTGTTGTGTAGGTTGTTGTAGGTTTTTGCTGTTGGTGTTGTGGTTAATGTAGGTTGCTGTAGGTTTTGCTGTTGGTGTTGCAGTGGTCGTAGGCTGTTGCTGTTGCTGGTGTTGTGGTTAATGTAGGTTGCTGTAGGTTTTTGCTGTTGGTGTTGTATTGGTTGTAGGTTGTTGCTGTTGCGGATGTTGTAGGTTGTTGTAGGTTTTTGCTGTTGGTGTTGCAGTGGTCGTAGGTTGTTGCTGTTGCGGATGTTGTAGGTTGTTGTAGGTTTTTGCTGTTGGTGTTGCAGTGGTCGTAGGCTGTTGCTGTTGAAGGTTATTGTAGGTTTTTTTTTTCTGTTGGTCGAATGGCTAAAGCTATCGTGGCTGATATTGCTGCTATACCTAGAGGTGACTTAGAGGTCTCACGTGTTTGCCGTTCAGTGGAAATTTTTTTTTTTTTTGTTTGTAGGCTTCTGCAACTGCTGTGTGCTGTTGCTCGTGGTAGGGCAAAGAAACTTCCTTGGCTCTTGCTGCTGGCATGCATGGGTTGCTCCTGTTATGGTCTGGTGGAGCACCCTAGTTGGCTGAAGCTAGCTACCTCTTCTCTGGTCGTTCTGATGATAATAAGGCTTATGTAGCCTTATTCAATCAGCCTCAAGTAAATGGATTAAATGGGTACTTTTGTGTACCCTGGAGCGGCTCCTTGGATGGGCTGATGGAGCACCCAAATTTTTTTGGTGTCGTTGGTGTCGATATGGCGCTGTGGTGTTCTCAAGATGGCGTGCAAGTTTGTTATCGTGTGCTGGTAATGGTAGTTTAGTTTAGCTTTTGTTTTATATTTCTCGTGTTTTTTTTTTTTCTAAGCAAACTTACCTTTTTTTTATTTTATATTTAGTATCATGTTGAACTATTTTTGGTTTTAATTTTTCTTAGCTGTAACCTTTCAAATAAAAATAACTTTTATAATTCTACAAAAAAAAATATGAAATTTACTTTAAAACTATCACGACTGTACCTTTTCCTTTTTTTTTTGTATTACTTATTTTAGAGACACACGACTTTCGCGCACTTACTATTGACACCAACTGACTGGATGGTTCCCAAAAATGTACTTTCTTGCTGTCCTAAAGAGACATTTTTGACATGGTGGTATATCCGGTCACCTTTTTTTTGGCAATTTTGGACGGGATTTTAACCACAAAAATCCAATTTCCACACTTCGTATATTTTTGATTTTTTTGAGAATAGGTGTGTCGAAATTAGGCCTTCCTGGTTAAAATCCTGGAAGATTCTCTTCCCGGAAATTCCCATTCTCACTAACACCACTTCACGTCTCGGTGTTAGTTGACGAAAGTTAATTTTGCTCTATTTTCTTTTTCTTTCTCTCATGACTTTTTAATTTAACTTTAGCTTTTCATCAAAACTCCAATTTACGGGCCATTTCGCTCGAATCCTCTCATGTCCTTACGTGGTGTAATGGTCCTGTCACTCGACCGCAACCCCAACACCTCCGGGTTCAAACCCCATCAAATATCCTTTTTTTTTTTCTTTATCGTAATTTTTTATTACTTATTTTTTTTCAATTTTTTTTAGTAATTTCCTTTTTTTTTATTTTTTTGTATCTAAAGCAGGCTTAGCATCTACACTCCACTGACAGCCCTGCTCGAAACCATCTTTAGTTACAATTTCAAATTGTATCGTTATTACCTACTTTCCTATATATTTAAATCTACTTCCGAGCGGAACCGGTTCAACCGCTAAAAGTTCGACGTCAGCTCATACCCGAACCCAATTGTTGAACTTTAATCATTTGGATAAAATCCAACCCCTACAAATGCATTTCCTATCGAATGCGAAATCCTAATTCAAAAAGATAAACTGCCACTAGCTAATTCCTTACAAACCTGCTTTCTTTTCGGAGAGCAAATGATGAAAAGGAACAGGAAGACAAGAGCACTCATGCACAGACTGACAAAGCCGGGCAAAAAAATATAAGTCCTTCCTATCTCCGTATATCTTTTGCATGGTATACACCAACTCGCTTACCGTTAAAGTCCTCCAGCTCATACAAATTGTTACCTATCACTCTCTTTACCCTTAACTTCAAAAACTTGGGTGCCAACTTTGCATTGAACTTTTTCGTCGCGTCACTCAAAGCGAAATTTCTCTTGAAAACTACCTCACCTACAGAAAATCTTACGGCTTTGCTTCGTGTATTGTAAACACTCTCGTACTTGGAGTGAGCATTTGCCAATGAATCTTTTATGTAGCTGTGTAGGATGTTCATTTGGGATGCCTTAGACAATACCCTGATTTCGGAATTGTTTAGACCGTTCAGGTCGCTGAGCAGTTTATAGTCCGAACCATGTTCGACCATCGTTTGACCAAACAGAGCCTCGTACGGTGATACACCAATAGCCGAGTGCACTGTTGTGCAAAGCGCGCTAGCGATTGAGGGTAGATGCAAATCCCAGCTTCGCTGATCAGGGTCGATGTAAGATCGAATTGCGGCCAAAATTGAACGATTCACCCTCTCGCTAGCGTTAGCTTGAGGGGAATACGCTGCAGTCCTCACATGGTTTATACCGTACGAGGTCATCAGCTTGTCAAACTCCTTACTCACAAACTGCTTTCCGTTATCAGAAAGTATTGTCTCAGGCACCCCAAACAAACACAGGATGTTTTCTACAAGAAACTTGATGACTGTGTCAGAGGTGGCCTTTCTAAGTGGTTTTATCACCACAAACTTCGTTAGTTGGTCCAGCGCAATTACAATGTATGTGTTCCCGTTCTTGGAGCGCGGGTAAGGACCAAGAAAATCAATGTAGACCATCTGAAAAGGTCTTTCCGCCGTAAATGCCTTCCCCATTGGTGGCCTAAGGGTACTATTTGGCGCCTTACAAGTTTTACAAATGTCGCAATTTCCTATCAAGGCCCTCACCTGTGCCGCCATGCCAGGCCAAAAGAACCGAGTACGAAGTCGGTACAACGTTTTCGATATACCACCATGCGAAGCTCGAGGTGGTTCATGAGCCAAAGTTATCAAACGATCGGTCAACGCTTCAGGAACCCAAAGCTTCCAAACAAGGTCATCTTCTAACGGATTACCTGTGCAATGTTGGACCTTCTTATAAACGAAATTGTTCGAAACTTGAAGGTCCGGTAGCTGGTTCTTTTGATTTTTGACTGTGTCAATGATCTTGGAGTATTCCTCAGATTTAAAGCTGGGGTCTTCAAGATCTATATGCAGCACGTCAGAAGTCTCGTCCACAACCGATTCACCGGGGCTCAATGCATCTACTTCGAAAACTCTTGACAGAGCATCTGGTACCACATTTTGTGAACCTTTCCGATGTTCGATTGTAAAATCGAAACCTTGAAGCTTTAGGCTCCATCTCGCCAATCGACCGCTTAAATCTCTTTGACTCACTAGCCACTTCAAGCTCGCATGATCTGTAATTATCTTAAATCGTTGTCCTTCCACGTAAGCTCGGAACTTTTTGACCCCGACAACTGCCGCGAGGCACTCACGCTCCGTAACACTATAATTACGCTGGGCCTTATTCAGTTTTTGAGAATGATAGTAAATCGGCTTTTCATTGTTTTCATCATCCAACTGGCATAAAACACAACCGATGCCTGTGTTTGATGCATCGCAGAGGATGATGAATTCCTTTTCAAAATTGGGGTTTACCAGAACTGGTGCGGAAGTCAAGGTCTCTTTCAATTTTTCGAAGGCTTTTACTGCCTCTTCGCCAAAGACAAATTTACTCCCTTTCTTCAGACAATCTGTAAGAGGACTTGCCAAAGTCGAGAAATCCTTGACAAACCTCCTGTACCAGCCTGCCAATCCAAGAAATCGCCTAACTTGACGAGCTGTTGAAGGAATCGGGAAATCGTTTATAGCAGATACTTTTTCAGGATTTGTTTTTAGGCAACCATCACTAACCATATAACCTAGAAATTTCAATTCCTTGAAACAGAATTTCGATTTCTGAACGTTAATGGTTAGTCCTGCCTGCCTAAGTCTATCCGCCAGTATACCCAGTAACTTGATATGCTCATCAAAAGAACTTGAGACCACCAACAAATCGTCCACATAAGGAAATATTTGTTCTCGCAGTGAAACAGGTACCACTTTGTCTATGACCTCACACATAGTTTGCACTGCGTTTTTGAGACCAAATGGCATTACCTTAAACTGCATTAAGGGCCTGCCAGGAACCGTAAACGCCGTTTTTTCCCTTGATGATTTCTCCAGAGGGATTTGCCAAAACGCGTCCTTCAGATCTATGCTTGAAATAAAGCGCGTATCTGGAAGGCGCGATAGCAAACCCTCTATATGAGTCATTGGATACGCATTACCCTTCGTCTTGGAGTTCACCTTTCTATAATCCAGGCATAGTCGATTCTTTCCTGGTTTTCGAACCAGGACTACCGGAGAGCTCCATGCACTGGAACTCTCTTCTATCACTCCAAGCTCAAGCATGCGATCCAATTCCTCATACATCAGCTTTTGCACTGCTGGAGAAATCGGATAAAAACGTTGTTTAATAGGTTCGGCGTCGCCCGTATCTATTTTATGTTCTGTCAGCGATGTTTTTCCTAGGCCTAACACAGCGGAGGATGGAAACATGTTGACTGTTTTCCTTAATGCTTCAGATTGCTTTTCCGTCAATTCATGTGCATTGGGATCTGGTTCTTTCGATGTCATATCAAGTGAAAGTTCGGAAAGGAGATTTGGGGCTATGTTAAATTCCCTCCAGAAGTTTATACCGAGGTACAACCGCTGCTGCAAGGAAGGCACAATATACAAGTGTATATCTTTTGTGACTCCCTTGTAGGTTATCTTCGCCAAGATTTTGCCTACTATGGCCTGATTCTTTCCATCAGCGGTTTTTATCTTCTGAGTTAATTTCACATAGTCCACATTGTTTTTGGTCAGAAAATCGATCCCTCCCTCACCCAAACAACTCAAGCTTGCCCCACTATCGAGCAACCCTAACATCGTCTCACCAAAGATCTTTACACTAGCGTAAGGTCGAGGATCTTCTACGCTACACAAAGTTGTGGCTTCAATCGACCTGTACTCTAGCTTCTTGTTTCTGAACTTCTCACGTAGTTTGAGCACTTTTTCTGAAACTGGTGTTTTTGTCTCTGTCGTGCCGAAGATTCTCTCTCTCACTTTGTAATAGTTTTGCAACCTTTCATGCAAGGTCTTGGGTGGATTCTTGGGAGGCCGATCTTTCTCTGTTGCCGTAGTTTCATTGAGATTTGGGTGAGTTTCTGGCTTCAAAATTGTAATTTTACTGGGGGGTTGATCCGATAAGCATAAAGGTAGAATTTCTAATTTGTTTGTATTGTCATTTCGTTTTGTATCGTCTAAATTGTTTGGGGTTTCTATTGGCTGTCCGATTTCTGGATTTTCGAGCAGTTCACCCTGGACATGGGACTGCCCTTCGGGTCGTTTCCCGAACATCTTGGGCATTGGGGAACCGTGGTGTTTTCGTAGCCACATTTATAGCAAAATAAGTTCCTTTGCGGAACTTGACATTCGAAATATGTGTGCCCTTTCTCCTTGCAATTGAAGCAAACCAGATTTCGAACGTCTCTGTTCGCATTGAATGCTTCAAGGCTTGGACTACTTTCATCAGGGTGCTCTACTAAATCCAGCTCGGAAACGTTTCTTCGGGTTGTCGATGCTTGTGGTTGTTGGAACTGGTACCTGGGCCTTTGTGAGCTAGCATCTTGGTTGTTCAGATATTTTTCAGTGTTCCTACAAACATACACCATTTCGGATAAACTGTTTGTACTGAACGTGATGAGCAGCTCACCCATTCGTCTCTTAACGTTTAGTTTCAACAGTTCAACTATCTCGTTTGGCTGTTTGGGAATCCGTAGTCGACTGTTAAGCTCCTGAATTGCCGAGTAAAAATCATCAAATGACTCGGAGGGTTGTTGACGTCGGTCAAAAAGTTTCCTCGACAACTCGGAGTCAGTCTCTAGGCTTCGGTATTGCTCTATTAAAGCCAGCTTAAGAGTGTCCCAATTGGCGTTTGGGTTGGATTTAAGGTACATCCAAAACCAGTTTCCAACGGACCCAGAAACAAAATGATGGAAATTCATGACTATCTCTTCCCAACTAACATTATATGAACTTCGCAACCTATTAAGTCTGAAGAGGAAGTCGTCCACAGTCATCTGCTTTCCGTCGAATTTCAACCCCCACTTATGAAAATGGTGGTATCTATTCGCGGATGGTAAAGGAGCATTGTTAAACGTGGTCCCCAGAGTATCACTCAACGATAGGTTGTTCAACTGACGCAAAAACTCGTCAGCGTTGTTCGTTGGCCTCTGATTCGGGGGGTGAGTTGTTGACTCATACTGTGGACGTGGAGCTGTTGTAGGATTAGGGTGAGTGGCATCCGAGTTGCTTTGGTCTGGAGGATTTCTTCGGTCAGCATTGAAAAAGGTGTTTACCGGTGCATCTCGTTGTCCTGCGAACCGAGGTGGGGTAGCATCAGGCGTAATATTCGCCAAAGTTTGGCGCACTATGTTTGCAACCTGATCTTGCAAGAAAACTCTACTGCGTTCAGCTTCCGCTCTGAGAAATTCCATCTCTTTAGCGTGGTTTAAACCTATCGCCGCCGTGACCACTTCCTCGATGTAATCGGTAAGGATCTCATCTTCCTCTGTATCTTCCCTAACCGTATCACTCGGACCACTCCCGCTCTCCACCGACTCTTTCTGATTCAAAGCTTGATTGCTCTCTTCTTCATTCTGTGCCACTAGTGCCGCTGCCCCCTCCTTTTCACCTTGCTCTCCTGAAGAACTCCTAATAGCTTCCGTTATATTAGCGTTTTGCGTAAGGGCATCCGGATTACTTCGCAAGATCTCCCGCTTACGAAACTCCGATAAGGATAGCCTACGTCTCGGCATATTTTTACCCAAAATACAACAAACACTTAGAACGAAATTCTCAAATTCAAAAGAACAGATAGAAAAAAAAATCCTTGGACCCAAAATTTCAAATATAGGATTAGAGTGAAACTAAAACAATATAACTGACTTGAAATATCAAAAGTATTTAAACGAAAACCAGAAACTAAAAATTTATGTTTTAAATGAGGCCAGATAATTTCAATGAAGCCTCAAACTTTTTCAAAAATGAAAGAAAGGACCTACTCCAAAAAAAACTTTTGAAAGAAAACAAAATTCAAGAATCAAGAATGTAAGATAACTGTATGTACTACTCCAAAAAAAAATGATCAAAACCACTACTAATCGAAATGAATAGTAAAATGAAACAAAAAAAATTACTCAATTTTGAAAACCGTTTCAAAATTTTAATCCAAAAATGAAAAGTTTTTTTTTTTTTTTTTTGAAACTTAATAGAAATGTAATAAAAAAAGGGATATAAAGTTTCAAAAAAAGAAAACTTCCTCGTAATCAAAAAAAAATCTTTCCAAAATTTCAAAAAAAAATTGTTTGCAAAAAAAAATTAGTCTTACCAAACGAAGAGAAGATTATAAAATAAAACTATAAAAATAGGTATAAAGATATAAATACAAAAATTTATATATCATTCGAAAAAGAATAAATGTATCTCAAAATCCAAAAAAAAGAAAAAATGTATCTATCATAAAATAAGGGTGGATGTGGCATGTAAACAAAAACTCTAGACCTCTTGCAGACGATCATGCCAAAATTCCACTCTCTCAGGGTGCTTTCTCTCTCTTCCTCCCACTCGCTCACTAAATTTCATATCAAAAATAATTACACCGCCGAAAGGAAAATTTTCAAACTTTTGCTCTTTTCATCAGTTATTTGCTTATAGCTATTTTAAAAATCAACGCAATGTTTAAGCGAATATTAATATGTGTTCGCAAACAAATACCAGCTACATGGCTTAGTGTTTGTGACGATCACCTTTCACTCGCATAATTGAATTTTAGATCTAAAAATCGAACATCAAATCATCGAAAAAAAAACACATCCAAGATTTGGATTCGCTTTTTGAAAAAAAATTTTCGAAAAGAAAAAGAAAAAATATGAAATGACCGGAAGAGTACAAGCCGAACGCAACAGGCTGAACAGGGACACTATCACCCATCCACTGGCCGTCGACCTGTAACTCCTCGGATTTCATTGAACGCCAAATTCAAACAAAACTAACTACTCGCAAAAACCGAAAAAGACAAAAAAAATTCGAAAAATAAATTTTCCTTCCATTGGTTAATCTTCTTCCTTTCCAAAAAGGACGAATCCTGGCCCCACGTTGGGCGCCACCTGTAACGGAACCTCTGTGGTTGTGAAAGGACCTTCGAGAAAGGACAACTTCTCATCTCCCAATGGGGAGGCGCTATAACCCAAAATAAAATAAACTCTAAGCGCATATGAAATTGTCCAAACTCCAAGCCCCTTTCTAACCTCCACTCCATACGCCACCATTACGACCTTTAGTCTACAGGACTCTAAAGGCCGATCCTGGCAGCTGAAGTGAAGGGTGTCCGGTGTCATCCATACAGCTCGGCATGCTTGCTGGGTACCTTGGCTGTGCTCGTCGGAATGGTATGGGATCTTGCTGCGATGAAACACCGAACGCTTGTTACGTTTAACTTCATGCCAAATTAATTATAGAAAAGATGTTGGTTTTCAAAAAAAAAGATTTAAAATTAGGTTCAAATTATAAATAAATTTGAGACCAGAATTCGAACGTTTATAAAAAAAAAGATGATTGAAAATTATTTGAAATAAAAAAAAATAATGACCAGGCAAGAGAAATTGAGGGTTGGCAACCCGGAAGAGAGGGGTGGACAAGATGGAAATGTCCAATGAGGAAACCCGCCCACGCATCACCGTATGTGAAGCGTCCTTGGCTACTGTGTCCTCTGTATATTATTACAGTAGCCCCCTAATTTGAAGGACGATAATTAATCTAAGTACTTATCATTATAATCGCACTAGTTATACTCATCTGCTGTCAGAGCTTTGTCTAATGCCGCTACATCCACCCTTTATAAAGAAATCTCAGTAAACCATTTTAAATGATTTCACTACAAATTTAGCAAATTGCCTTCCCATAGCTCATCGCGAAAAGAGAGAATCCGAATCACATAGAATAGGCTCAACACAATTCGCTTCATATAAAAGTTCACAAATTTTATTCATATAAAAATATAAAAAGAATAATATAAATGTATATAAAAATAAAAAATTATATATATGAGCTCGAACTAAAGGTTAATAATAACAATAATAAACCAAAGATTCTACAAAGCAAAAAAAAAAGAACTCGGCTTATTTGAACTGCTTCGTTTAGTTATAAAATTTAAAATTCAATTAACAAAAAAAATCGAATAAATCTGTACTATTGGAATCGCATAGGTAACCAATCCATTTTGTTTTAGGTATGTTATTCAATTTATGTATCTTAAATACATTCGGTATAACCGATTATGTTGGCATTGATGCACATTATATATCTTACTAGAAAAAATGTATCTTTTATTTATGTATTTTAATTTCTGTGTTTCAAAAAAAAAACTCTAAATTCAAATTTCGAATTGTACGTACATACGTATGTACATTTGTCCTAAATAGTATGCTTTAATTGTTTCGTTCACTGATTTTGTAGCATACTTTTAGGTCTTTTATAAATATAAAACCATAACAAAAAAAAATGAAATATGGTTCGAGTCTTTAATACTCCTAAGCGAGCGAATACGATCTTAAAAACTCTCAACTCAAATAACAATTTCAATATAATGGTCAACAAACGACTTACCCGAGCTTTCAGATTAATGTGTTTTTTTTTTTCTTTTAATGATTACGATGGTATTTAATGATCAGCTGCCGTCGACATGATGTGGTGCACCGCTTCATGGATTGGCGAATTATGTTGATTTTTTTTTTTTTTCTTTATGATTGCATGTAAATTGTTTGTACCTATTTAAAATATGAAATTTGAATGACTTTAAAATCTTGTTCGCTTTACAAAATGAAATTCTCTAATCATCTAAATAAATATAAATAGTTTTTGATAATTCTTACTACGTAATAAATATGCTTCTAGTATTCTACTTAAGTTTACTTCTTATAATTTAGTTTTAATTTAAGTTTTATTTTAGTTTTAGTTTAGTTTTAATCAAAAATGAATATAGGTAGTAATAGTAGTGAAATTTTACTTAGCTTTTATGGGTTTAGTCTGTTTCTATTTTAATCGTAAGATATTGTTTGTAAGTTGTTTCTGCAAGGCGAGTAAAGGTGTCCTGTGTTCTTGCTGTTATTTATAGTGTTGTGTTGTTCTAGGTTTTGGTTGTTGATTTGCGTGTGATGTTATCCTGTATGTGTCGTGCGATCTCGCTGTAGTTCTACGTATGTGGGTAGTACTGTGGTTGGTGTCGTAGGCTTTCGCTGTCCTACTGCTATGTCTAAAGCTGCCTTAAGCTGCTGCTGTCGATTGCGTCGTATAGGTTGTGTTGTTACTGCTGCTGGTGTTGTGGTTGTTGTGTAGGTTGTTGTAGGTTTTTGCTGTTGGTGTTGTGGTTAATGTAGGTTGCTGTAGGTTTTGCTGTTGGTGTTGCAGTGGTCGTAGGCTGTTGCTGTTGCTGGTGTTGTGGTTAATGTAGGTTGCTGTAGGTTTTTGCTGTTGGTGTTGTATTGGTTGTAGGTTGTTGCTGTTGCGGATGTTGTAGGTTGTTGTAGGTTTTTGCTGTTGGTGTTGCAGTGGTCGTAGGTTGTTGCTGTTGCGGATGTTGTAGGTTGTTGTAGGTTTTTGCTGTTGGTGTTGCAGTGGTCGTAGGCTGTTGCTGTTGAAGGTTATTGTAGGTTTTTTTTTTCTGTTGGTCGAATGGCTAAAGCTATCGTGGCTGATATTGCTGCTATACCTAGAGGTGACTTAGAGGTCTCACGTGTTTGCCGTTCAGTGGAAATTTTTTTTTTTTTTGTTTGTAGGCTTCTGCAACTGCTGTGTGCTGTTGCTCGTGGTAGGGCAAAGAAACTTCCTTGGCTCTTGCTGCTGGCATGCATGGGTTGCTCCTGTTATGGTCTGGTGGAGCACCCTAGTTGGCTGAAGCTAGCTACCTCTTCTCTGGTCGTTCTGATGATAATAAGGCTTATGTAGCCTTATTCAATCAGCCTCAAGTAAATGGATTAAATGGGTACTTTTGTGTACCCTGGAGCGGCTCCTTGGATGGGCTGATGGAGCACCCAAATTTTTTTGGTGTCGTTGGTGTCGATATGGCGCTGTGGTGTTCTCAAGATGGCGTGCAAGTTTGTTATCGTGTGCTGGTAATGGTAGTTTAGTTTAGCTTTTGTTTTATATTTCTCGTGTTTTTTTTTTTCTAAGCAAACTTACCTTTTTTTTATTTTATATTTAGTATCATGTTGAACTATTTTTGGTTTTAATTTTTCTTAGCTGTAACCTTTTAAATAAAAATAACTTTTATAATTCTACAAAAAAAAATATGAAATTTACTTTAAAACTATCACGACTGTACCTTTTCCTTTTTTTTTTGTATTACTTATTTTAGAGACACACGACTTTCGCGCACTTACTATTGACACCAACTGACTGGATGGTTCCCAAAAATGTACTTTCTTGCTGTCCTAAAGAGACATTTTTGACATGGTGGTATATCCGGTCACCTTTTTTTTGGCAATTTTGGACGGGATTTTAACCACAAAAATCCAATTTCCACACTTCGTATATTTTTGATTTTTTTGAGAATAGGTGTGTCGAAATTAGGCCTTCCTGGTTAAAATCCTGGAAGATTCTCTTCCCGGAAATTCCCATTCTCACTAACACCACTTCACGTCTCGGTGTTAGTTGACGAAAGTTAATTTTGCTCTATTTTCTTTTTCTTTCTCTCATGACTTTTTAATTTAACTTTAGCTTTTCATCAAAACTCCAATTTACGGGCCATTTCGCTCGAATCCTCTCATGTCCTTACGTGGTGTAATGGTCCTGTCACTCGACCGCAACCCCAACACCTCCGGGTTCAAATCCCATCAAATATCCTTTTTTTTTTTCTTTATCGTAATTTTTTATTACTTATTTTTTTTCAATTTTTTTTAGTAATTTCCTTTTTTTTTATTTTTTTGTATCTAAAGCAGGCTTAGCATCTACACTCCACTGACAGCCCTGCTCGAAACCATCTTTAGTTACAATTTCAAATTGTATCGTTATTACCTACTTTCCTATATATTTAAATCTACTTCCGAGCGGAACCGGTTCAACCGCTAAAAGTTCGACGTCAGCTCATACCCGAACCCAATTGTTGAACTTTAATCATTTGGATAAAATCCAACCCCTACAAATGCATTTCCTATCGAATGCGAAATCCTAATTCAAAAAGATAAACTGCCACTAGCTAATTCCTTACACTTGAAGGGTGGTGATATATTCCATATGCCACCGTTTCCAAAACCCTTGTACCATATTTTGGAGGTGATTCCAGTGGGCGAGTCGGTTAATTGGCGTATTTAAAGTGGTTGGCTCTGGAACAGCAGTAAACGGCTCACCTTTAATAAAATGAGCTGGGGTTAATGGGTTTAAATCATGTTCTGATAAAACACAAAGTGGACGAGAATTAAGGACAGCTTCAATTTGAGTAAGAACTGTATAAAGTTCTTTGAAAGTTAATGTTGTTGCTCCGATTACTCTTCGCAGGTGAAACTTGACGGACTTGACACCTGCCTCCCACAGACCACCAAAATGGGGTGACGATGGGGGGATAAAAAGCCACTCGACGTTGTCCTTTGCAAGTGATGTAGCAACAGCTTCATTATACGCTTCTGAGATTACCAACTTGTGCATCTCGTTGAGACATCTGCGAGCACCTTGGAAGTTGGTTCCATTGTCCGAATAAACATTCGAACAAAATCCACGTCTAGATACAAAACGACGGAAGGCGGCAAGAAATGCATCGGAAGTGAGATCACTCACTAGCTCGAGGTGTATAGCTTTGGTAGCCATACATACAAATAGACATATGTAGGCCTTTGAAGTTTTGGGGTTACGCCCTCGTGACAGTTTAATCGTAAATGGCCCAGCATAATCGCAACCAGTATGCGAAAAAGGACGGCTTTGCAAAATCCTTTGCGATGGTAGGTTACCCATGAGCTGCGAAGTTGTAGCCTTTCGTAGCTTGAAGCACTTGTTGCAATCAAAAACAATCTTTCGGGTAAGGTTTCGACATCCCAAAAACCAAAACTGCTGTCTTACAATGGCGAACGTTGCGGAAACGCCTGGATGTAAGTTGCTTTTATGAATATCTTCTATAATAAGAGAAGAGAAACGGTAAGTTGGCAGAATATAAGGATGTTTGATATTAAAAGATAGGTTAGCATTTTTTATTCTCCCTCCTACTCTGAGAAGACCTTTGGTATCAAGAAACGGAGAGTATTTAAGAAGTTTTGATTTTAAGGGTAGTTGGTTTTTATTTTTAAGGGCGCGAATATCTTCACTGAATGAACTTTGCTGGACCGATTTAATGATGGTTGTTTTAGCGACTTGAATTTCTTTAAAGGTTAAGTATGAGGTACGACGATTAGAATTTTCACTTAGATAATTGAATATAAAACGAACAACGTAAGCGAGTATCCTTTGCATACGAAACCACGACGAGGTTTTATTGATTATGTGATCGATGACATCAAAATTGTTTGAAGAAGTTACAAGCACTTGACGCGGACATTGTCTTCTTTCCGGCAAAAGCTCGTTATCTTCCGATTTGAGGGTCCTAAGTTTGGGTTTTGGCCATTCACTTTCGTCCAGTGATAACCATGATGGACCAGTCCACCAGAGATGATGGTTTGGTAGATCGGATGGAAGAATACCGCGCGACGCACAATCAGCTGGATTTGACTCCGATGAAATGTGGTTCCAACAGCTCCTTGGAATGGTTTCCAGAATAGCGGCAGATCTGTTGGCGACAAACGTTGTCCAGCGACGAGGAGGCGAAGAAAGCCAGTGCAACACTATTTCCGAATCACACCAAGCCACAGTTCTTGAAAATTGATGCGAACATGACGATTTTACGAGATTGAATAAGCGAGTCAAAAGCAAAGAACCACATAGCTCCAAACGAGGAATCGAGATTGGTTTTAACGGAGCAACTTTGGTCTTGGCTGCAATGATGGTTACTTTATACTTTCCTTCAGCGATTTTGCAACGAGTGTATAAAACAGCACTATACGCGAGTGAGGATGCATCACAGAATCCATGAAGCTGGATGTCGTCCAATGAAGAAGAAAACAAGTTTCTTGGAATTCGAACCTGCTCGAAAAACGATAGTTCTGCTCTATATTTTGCCCATCTATCAGCTAACTCCGAAGGTAGTGGGTCGTCCCATCCTAATTTTAAGTCCGATGACCAGAGTTCCTGAAAGAGGATTTTGAAGAGAACGACAGATGGTGCTAATAGTCCTAATGGATCAAAAATCCGCGAAACTTCTAACAACAGTGAGCGCCTCGTCAACGAAATGGTTGGAAGACACTTTGACAGGCGAAAAGAGTATTCGTCACTTGAAGGGTTCCAGTGCATACCGAGTACCTTAACAAACGTTTTTGAGCGGTCTGTGTCAAAAATAGAGTACTCACAGTCTTCTTTTGGAAGAGAAGCTAGAAGAGGCCAACAGTTTGAGCTCCATTTTCGCAGCTGAAGTTTGGCCATGGAAAGAAGAGAAACTAATTCCGACTGCAACTCGATGAGTTCTTTAGTTGATTTTGTCCCTGTCATCACGTCATCAACATAGACATCTTCCAAAAGAACACGGGCTGCTCGTGGATATTCCATTTTGTAATCTTCTGCAAGCTGTTTTAGAATACGAACGGACAAAAATGGAGCGGATGCAGTACCATACGTCACAGTACATAAACGATAGTGTTCGATTTCTTTCGATGGAGAATCACGCCAAACAATACGCTGATAGTCAGTGTTCGAATCATCTATCAAAATTTGACGGAACATCTTAACCACGTCCGCCGTGAATACAAAAGGATGTTGTCGAAACCGTAAACACAAACCTATCAGGTCACGTTGAATAGGAGGGCCTATTAACAAGGTACTGTTCAAAGACTTTCCTGCTGAGTCCTTGGCTGAACATCAAAAACGACACGCAGTTTTGTGGACGAGCTATCCGGCTTCAGCACTGCGTGGTGTGGAAGATAGTAACACCTGCCGTTAGAAGTGCTGATTTCTGCACGAGGTATCTGCGTCATATGACCTAAGTCGATATATTCTCGCATGAAATCAGAATACATCTCACGCAATTTAGAATTCTGCGAAAACCGACGTTCCATTGCGTGGAGACGAGAAATAGCGAGAGAAAGAGTATTTTCGAAAGATGGATTTGGTGTTTTAAATGGAAGCTGAACAACATACTTCCAATCCGATGACCGAGAAAATGTCTGCCGGAAATGTTCTTCTGCTTTGTCAAAAACAAATGAATGATTTGCTGGAGTAACCTCTTCCAGCTCCCAAAATCGTTGTAACAAAGAATCTATATCGACTGTAGAGTGAAAAGAAGTGAAATGATTCGATTCTTCTGCTTCGAAGAACTGTCCCGTTATGACCCAACCAAACGATGTGCTTTGAGCGATTGGGCACCCATCAGCACCACGAATTTGTCCAGCCTTAAGAATGCTCCAAAGCTTATCACCACCAAGAAGAACATTAATGGGAGCAGCGATATTAAAGTTTGGATCAGCGAGTTCAAGATTTGAAATATGAGGCTAAGAAGAAACGTCTATGGATTTCGATGGTAAATTCGAAGTCAATTTATCCAGTATAAAGGCATCAACGAATAAATTTGAAGAGTTGAAACGAGAATGAAGATTAAGCGATATTCTGCCTTTTGTGTATCCTATTTCTTTCGACGATAAACCCACAACAGGGATTCTTGAATGATTTCGATGATACCCAAGTCTTTGAGCGAAAGATTCAACAACGAAAGTAGATTGTGACCCAGAATCAAGAAGTACACGACAGTCTATAAAATTTCCTTGAATATCTTGAATTTTAGCCAAGAGAGTTGGAAGAAGAGTTTTTTTTCGACAGCTAAATTCAAGCGAATGATTACTCACAAGCGGAAAATTTGTAGCAAGATTTGAAGACGAAGATTGCGATTGATTCGAAGAGTCGGAAGTAGAAGATGGAGACTTATTGATTGCATCTTCGGGATGCACAAGCGAATGGTGGCGTGATTTGCACACCTGACAACGAAAAGAGGAATGACATTTATGCGACGAAGAATGTCCAGCACGAAGACAGTTAAAACATAAAGAATTTGCCTTTGTAAAACTTCGACGAGATTCAATGTCTAACGCGACGAACTTCGCACATTGCGGAAGTATATGATTTTCTTTACACATTGGGCACTTGGATTGTGAATTTGAATCCGAAGTCCCATCTAAATGAGCTCGAATGTTGCTGGATTGTTTTGTCCGCGCTGTAACCGAACGACTACTAACAGATTGACACGCTTCAAGAGCATCGCACCGCTCTTCTAAGAACTGTAAAAATTCTATAATTGTGCAGTCTTCACGAGACCCGATATGTTCTGCCCAAGATTGTTTCGAATTGGGATCGAGTTTGTTCAACAACAAATAAATTAGCCACGGGTCGCGGCCCGACTTATCCAACGCATTGAGACCACGCACTACTTCATCTGCACCGTCAGAAATTTTTCTTAAAGTTTGTACATTACAAACACTGGTAACTAGTAGGAAGCGATAAGAAAGTTTCAATAAATGATTGAACGATTAATTGGCTACGATCGTAACGTCTTTCGAGGCGATCCCATGCTTCCGTATAGTTCGCATCGCATATACTAATATGCTTGATAAGATTGGCTGCATCACCCCGCAGGTAAGATTTCAAGTAATGAAACTTATGCGTTGGACTAAGATTCTTCTTAGTGTCCACCGATCCAAGAAAAAGATCTCGAAATGAAGGCCAATCCTTGTAGCTTCCGCTAAATGGTGGCACAACGATAGATGGAAGCTGTGTAGTATTCGTATTACTAGACGACGACGAATGAGATGAATTAAGTTTTTCTAAAAATACTGATTGCTGATCAGCTAAACGATATAAAGCCGTTTTTTTTTCAGAAGATTCATTGGAAAAAACCCTATCACGAATAGCTTTAACTATTTGGGCATTAGTTACAAAATATTTTGTTTCATATGCCGAAAATTCATTTTCGATTTCATCGACTTCATCTTCCTTTGATTGTTCGAGAATCTCGTTATGAAGCACTGAAAATTCTGACCACGCGGTCTCTAGCTTATTCAATCGAATTTCTAGCATTTCGAGATATGTGGATTCTTCAATCGTATCCACAAATGCTGCTGCCCGAGTTAAACGCCCTTTTGCGTTGCCACATTTTATCTTCAATGCACTCGACATGGCACAATTAATTGTTTTAATAATTAAAATAAAAAAAATAACCGAATGTTTGTTCGTTACCGAAATACTGAAAACAGTATAAATTCTGATTTAATTTAAATGTCGATTGAAATCAATTTGTTCGATTATTGATCGCATTTAATCGCACACGAATTGCACTAAATCACATGAGGAGTTACGAAGTACATATAGATATCATACAATCCATATATGTAACTTCGAACTCATTTAATTAAACTTTTCGATCAAATTTGTTTTTTTATAAATGTCGTCTTTTAATTCGGCTGCGAAGGACCACTAATGAATACGAATGAATGGACTGTATTTTTATGTTGTTGGTTTTGTTTAAAATGTTTGTTTTGTCCTAGTTAAAATGTCTGTTGAAATAATAAAAGTAAAGGCGAAAATTCAACCAAATGTATAAAATTATATTTAATTTATAGGTATGTAAAATTATTGCAATGATACACAATTTTGTTACCAAAGTCTGCACAGCTTAACGATCGAATTTCAAGAGAAAGATGCTAACAAAAATTCTTGTTTAGAAGTTATAAGAATATGAGCACAAAAGAAAATAAGAATTGAGTGACAATATGTAACTGTGCTGATAAGAGTGTATGTGCATGAAAACTAACATTAGATTTAAGTAGGCAAAAAAAATATAATAACTGCAATGATTTAAGGTAGAACTATAATAGTCGGAAGGGCACTGAAGCTAATGTCAAAAACCAACGAAAAGTAGCTATCCGTACCGAAAAAAGGGGAACACACCCATAATGTAACTATCATCTATCTCTTTTTGGCACTCCTATTTCACCAAATGTCAGTTTTACTTCCGTAACCAAAGTTGAGCGAAACTTGACGAAACGCTCCACTCCGCAATTATAGTCGTTTCATATGCTTTCCGTGTATTCGCTTGTTTTGTTCCGACCACTTAAGCGCCCCTCCGAGCATTATAGTTCTAGCTTTAAGTAGTTAGAAAAAATAACATAGGGAATGATTGAAATGTTTGGCAATATGATAAGTTTTATAAAATTTGTTTGAATTTAAGTGTGAATGATTTTAAATGCAAAATTGAATGAAATTAATAATTAAATGATATGAATGAATGAAAATAAGATTTTAAATTTATGTTGATCAATCTTAAACAGTAGCTTTGATTCTACTTTCTGCTTTGTGTTTATGAAACGACCCTTTATTTCAGTGAATTTAAAAGGGAAAAGTATGTGATGAAAAATTTGTGGAAACGTAATGTACAAGATCATCAGTTCATTGCTTGAATCCACTCATCTGCTATGTAAAGTGTTCATGGCGAGAACAAAAAAACAAATGTGAGTGAAACTCATGGTGAATTGTAATCGATGATTCCAACGATGAATAGTAATGCACAAAGTTGTTTATTATTTTTTGGCAACTATAAATTCTCATTTTGTTGGATACAGTTCACAGTGACTTTCTGTAAAAAAGTCCATTTAAGACGAACTGAAGTCAATAGAAATTGCGTTTGCCAAAACAAAACGCCAAAAACTTTTGATTTGAAATGGAAACAGCTTTTAGGTTTGTTTTCATTTAAAAATAAAGGGTGCATTACCGATGGGATTTAGTAAACAATATACAAATGAGAGGATTCAATTGATGAAAAAGAAACTACCACTAACTTTGTGATTTCATAACTGAATTTTCATTGGATTTTTCATCGAAATTATTGAACTGATGAATAAGCTAAGTCCCGTATGTAGTGAATTCACAGATTATGCAATCACCATGTTTTTCATCACCTGGGTCGGTGAATAAACAACTTCCATTGAAGTAGTGAATTCGTTAGTGAATTTTCATCGAGAAAGTGGCATGTGCTTCCCGCCAATGACACGCCCATGTTAAATTCATCAAAGGAATAAGCTGAAAAGTGGCAGGTACAGCTTCCATTCCTCAAGGAAAAAGCAGGTTTTTCCTCAATGAATTTTTTAATTTTTCCCGCTGGGAAGCGGCTGGAGATAAATATAACCACACATCGATTTAATAATGGTTCTTACTATCTGAATGCATATAGATTCTATCAGTCTCAGTATAAATATTACCACTACACACAAAATTTCAACCAAACATAATACAATCCACACTCCAGTAACTCGCGGTTTTGCGGTTTAGTATTCACTTCAGTTTATCCTATCATTGAGTGCGGACGTGAAAGTGCGAAAATAAATTCAGAAATAAATAGTGACAACTTTATTAAACAACAAAAAAACAATAAAAACTGTAAAACTTCAGTTTTATAAAAACAAAAATAATAAACAGTAAAAAGTGTAAACAATAAACAGTAAAAAGTGTAAGCAATAAACAATTAACAAACAAAAGTGTAAACGATAAACAATAAAAAGTAGGTATAAACAATAAACAAGAGATACCTTTTGTGTGAAACAAATAAAGGATTTATCTACGCCAACAAGGTTCATTTTTTTTATCAATTTGTTTATTTTTTTCTTCTTCATTTCTAATTCGAACTTCATTCCGATAAAGTACGTATTTCATTTATCTGCAGTCTGATAAATAGTATCAGGGTTCAGATAAAGTACGTATTTCATTTATCTGCAGTCTGGTAAATTGTATCAGGGTTCAGGCAAAGTTCGTATTTCATTTATCTGCATTCTGGTAAATTATCAGGGTTCAGATCAGAGATTAAAATGATTAAATGAGTTTAATTTGGTTCAGCAGTAAAAAAATACCCTTAAAACATGCCGTACGCTTCGGTGCTATCAAGGTACATTTTTGCTTTTGCTAAACCACAACTTCCCCACCTTCCACCCTCCAAAAAACACCCTTCCACCCAAAATATTTGTATGGACTCTTTTGATCCTTCAATCTCATGGTAAACGTAACGTTTTCACCAAGTTTCATGATGGTACCAATTTTTTTGTTTTATATATCCTATTTTACTTGTACTATATTTTCACTGTTTATTTATTTATTTAGGTACCTTCGGTTTGTAGCAAAGTTTGCTACGAAAACAATACAAATACAATACAAATACAATACAATACAAATACAATACAATAAACATAATTCGTAATGGATTGTTTTATATGCAATAAACGTTTGCACTGCTTAAAATATATGTCTAGCCACTTCAAAATAGTTCATAAGTTGGAAGGAACTGGTGTTTATCGGTGTACTTTTAAAAACTGCACCTCGTTTGCTTCAACTTTTTCAAATTTTTCAAGACATTGCAAAATTCAGGTTAAAAAGGGATTGACATTATTTTCTTCCAATAACCCCCCCGGTACCTTTAGCATCGTCCTCCAATATTGGCGAAAGCTCTGATTTGCTTTCAGTATCACAAAATTCAACAAACTCTGATATCATTTCTACTACAATAATGACTCCTTCTTGTTCCGATTCTGACAAAAGTAGTTCAGTCTGTCAAAATCATATTAATTTAGAGAATTTTAGTATCGATAAAATTGGAACTGATTTTGCTGTTAAATTATACAGCATGGATAATTTGTCACGCAGAGATGCAGCGACAATAATAAGGACTGTACAAGAATCCATTCATGCTCCCATGATTCAATATTTCAAACAATTTAACAATAATATGGATCGATCAATCGAAGATCGATTACAGGTCTCAGCGCAGCGGTCGAAAATCCATTCAAATCATGCAGCACTGACCATCGGCTTATAGAGTGGCTGACTGCAAATGATTATTTTTACTATTCACGAAGAGCTCCAAAATGTTTACCGGAAAGGAATTAATCATCATGGAGAAAACATAACGACGGGAATTCTTCTCCCACTGGAATTCCAGTTCAAAAAAGTTTCAATGTTTCCCATTTCATTAAAGGTAAAGCGTGGCAAGAAAAGCTTAAATTATTTTTTTCCAATGAAATTGTGATACCTTATTTAATTTACATAGATGATGCCGAAATAAATAATCCGCTTAGCTCGCACTGTGACCCGATTTCTTTTATTTATTACTCTTTTCCGGTCATTCCTGGGGCTGCACTATTTAAATCTCGCGACTATAAGTCGTTCGGTAATAATAAATGTCTATATGCACTCATCAAAAATATGAAATATCTGGAAGAAACTGGCATTGAGATCTCAACGTCTAAGGGAATTAAAAAGGTTCGGTTTGTTTTGGGTTTGTTAGTCGGTGACAATAATTTGGGGTTAAATGCTGCGCTTGGTTTCGCTTCGTGCTCGAGTACTTTCTTTTGCCGAATTTGCAAGCTTCCGAAAAAAGAAACTTATGTAATGCCATTTGAGCTTCCAAGTTTGTTGCGTACTAAGCAAAATTATGAGAACGATGTGGCTATCAATGATTACAAAAAAACTGGCATACATGAGGATTCAGTTTTTAATTCTATTCCGTCATTTCATGGGACTTCCAACTAGTTGATGTGATGCATGATATTTTCCAAGGGGTCTGTCATTATAACATGTGACACATCATTCGATATATTATTGACATGAAATATTTCCCAGATCTTGAGGCATTAAATGACCGAATCAACTCATTTAATTACGGAGAAATTGAGATAGGAAACATTTCATTGTCACCGATCACCAATGATAACCTAAAGAACATGCATCTAAAGAAAACAGCGCGTGAAATGATGGCTTTTGTGTATCATTTTCCTCTTATAGTAGCTGATCGCATACCTGAAAATAACGAGATCTGTGCCGAGATTCAGCTAATTCGAAACCGTAGGGAGTGAGTGAGATGAGTCACTTTTCGTCGAAAATCGATTCAGTTAGCAAAAGTGAGTGAGTGAGCGAGTGAAATGAAATGTCATATTACTCGCCATATATTTCCGCATTGACTTGGTGTATGTGTTGGTAAATTTCGAGTTTTGGATAGGTATGTGTGCTTTTTTCAAGAATTCCTATTCATGGATAGGAAATGAAATAAAAAACAACAATGTAGATAAAAACAACTACCCTTTTATTGATTAAAAAATCTTATTTTATTATCATATGTACAATAGGTAGAATTATATTTCTCAAGGGAGAAAACTCATATTCAACTTTAATTACGACAAAAAAAAATAATTGATACAACAAATACTCCAATATTAATATTTCAATGTTTACATTGTTGTATTTTTTATTTTATTTCACGTCCATTAGTGGTGATGTGAAACAGAATATCAAACGTACGAGTGTGACAAGGAGGTTGAATTTTGCTCTATTATATTTATTCTTTGTCTCATGTTTGAAACTAAATTCGAACTTACTCATTTCACTTAAATATCTGAATCACTTTTGCGAATGAAGTGAGATGAGTCGGCGAGTAAGGCGAGTCATCTCATCTCACTCGCTGAAATAGCTGAATCTCGGCACTGGATTTTTTTTTTGAATTTCCTAGAAATAATAGAAATTCTATTGGATTTCAATATTTCAAGTGATTTAATTGTGCATCTTACAGAACTTATCCGAAATCACCACCTTGATTACGTGAAACTATTTAACGACAATTTAAAGCCAAAACATCATTTTATGGTACATTACCCGTTGGTAATTCGTATGTCTGGTGTCCCACGTAATTTCTGGTGTTTCCCATTCGAGGCCAAGCATAAAGAGTTCAAAAAGTATGCACGAGTTATTAACAGCCGACGAAACATACCACTAACGCTATCAACGAAATTTCAGTTTAAATTTGCCCATTCACTCATAGAAAATGTGACTTCTGACTTAGTTTCATACGCTGAATGTCATATGCACAGAACTTCCCACTTTGATCTGATAAATAGTTACATGCAAAGACAAGAAATTTATTTGTCTTTCTCTAGGTTTTCTCAATGCGTTTATTTCGGCAAATGGTTTAAAGAAGGTTATTTTATATCACAAATTTTAGACCATATACCAGAAAATGCGGTTATATTTCAAATCAAGGAGATTGTTAAGTTCAATCCCGAACCTCTTCCATATTTAGTTTGCGAACGTGTCAAAATAATTTCATTTCATAAACATTATGCTGCAATTGAAATAGGAAACGCAACAACACCTGTTCAATATTTATCCTATCATATTCAGCGAATCGATCACTGCAATGGTCCCCCAATTAATTCTTATCAAATATCTCGTGGCATGGTGATGATCCGGCCAAAAATTATGTATTAATTTTTAATTACAAGCTTTTTTACATTACTTCGATGCTAGATTTGTACGAATCAGTTTTATCATGATTTATTAATTGTTTTAGTTTGTATTTTTATTTTTTTTATTTGTGATATTTTACTTAACTTGCTTTTTCATAGGCGAGTAAAACTTGAAACATTTGTACCATTAGTTAACTTTTAAAACAAATTTTACGTACTAAACCCGAAATTACATATCAAAGGGCACGGTGGTGCCCAGCCAAGCTCTTGACACTACATCGAAAACTCAGCCGATTTTCAACCCCTCTCTATCTTCAGTACCAATGAAGTCAGAAGCTTCAGATTCGGAATAATTGCTAAGATGGCGAAGCTCAGGTGCCTCACCAACTATCCCTCGTCAACTATTTAGCATTAGTTGTTCCTGAGATATAGGGCTTCAATAATCCCAAAAAACCGTAACTGACTGACTGACTCACTGACAGATCATCAAAATTATGGAGCGCTTCCCGATATCGTAGAATTTTGTAATTTTGCACAACGGTAAGTCTAGTGGTGAAAATAAGGGCAAAAATAGAAAATTTAAGGTTTTCCATTGGGGGGGGGGGGGGGTATCCGCCCATTTCCTATTTTATGATCACTGACTAAAATTTGGTAGGTTTACTTGGCAAGTTTTCATTTTATAACTCCATTACTTTAAAATGTCATGAAAACTTGACCGCAGTCAACCTACAAAATTTTAGTCAGTGATCATAAAATAGTTCAGTAAATGAAGCCTGAAAAAGGCTATACCTTCGAACTTTTGTGGTACAGCTCAGATTTTGATGATTTTTTTTGCAAAATGCTTGTTTTTATATATTATTTAAGTTCCGAAACGTTCTGAAAGGGGGAACCAATTACTTGTATTTCAAAAACCACAATGTAGATTTTGATGAACAAAAATATTTTTTTCACAATACCGGTTGAAATTTTAAATAATTATTGGCCGAAGATATACTCAGTAATGGTTTTATGCGTTTCACAGAGAACCTTTTCTGTTGCAGACGTTTTTTACTACATCATTAGGTGTGTTTTATTGGAAAAGCTATCCGCAGCACAGTGAAATTTTATATGAATTACAAAAACAGCATCGGCAGCAAAATCGCTGCCGATAAAAGTTAAAGTAGAATCCCGCTGCCGATAAACTTTTGACGTTTGTTCGAGTATCGAACTCAATTGAATAGGATTTTTGTGTGTCGTCATTGGTACGACTGGTACTTTTATGTGTCTCGAATTCTCGATGGCTATGTTCGTAGAGTAGAATTATGTTGAATGAATGGCCCTGTTTAGACTGTTACTTTTCACTTAGGTGCCAGTCATAGCTATCATTGAAATTCATCATTGAAAATTTAAATGATTGATTTTGAGGCGCTTAGGAATTGAAATTGTTTATTATTTTGATGGAAAAATAAACCTTAAGACTTATTTAATATATCTAGCCAAAAAAATAGTTCAAATAGGCCAAACTTTCCACATAAAAAGAATTTTCTTATTTCAATGACTGAACTACCTTACCAATGATCATTGAAAGATTAAAAGTCAATTTTTGTGGAAGGTTGGGCCGATTTGAAATTTTTTTTTGGCTAGAAATATTAAGCTTTAATCGTCCTTTAAAATAATAAATGATTTTGCTTTCTAAACATCTCAAAATCAATCATTAAGGTTTTCAATGATGAGTTTCAATGATAGCTATAACTGGCGCCTTAGTCAAGACCATGTTTTTGTAGAAGAAATCGGTGAAGAGAAAATTTCACCCTTAAATTTACGTCATGGTGGCATGGCGTAGTGAGCAATTACAGTCTAAACAGGGTCGTTTGTAAGTGCATGGTTGTTTTGTTTTACCTTTTCGACAAAATGAAAAAATGATCCTATCCTATGCTATGCTAAAAAAAACGCTGTCTTAAATTAGTTTAAAGTGCAAAATTTAGCATTTTTATTTATAAGTGACAAACAAGATATATTCTGCCGACTGTCAAACGATCATTCGCAAACCACAACATCAAGACACATTTCACAAAGCATTTTTCTTCACATTTTCTTCTATAGGCAACCAAACAAATTACTCAAGGGAATGAAAGGTCAAAATTCACGATCATTCCCATTTCAAAATTCACTATTCGCATCTCATATGAAAAGCTCTTTTTGTAAACCTTTGGTCTATAGGGACCAGTTTGTATAGACATGGTTCAAATTTTGATACGATGCTCAGCAATTTTAAGTCACTGCTTTTGGTGGAAAGGCTACTTGTTCAAACGTGGTTCAAGCTTTGATGCGTGGTTCAATTATTTTAGCTCACTGATTTCAGCAGTTTAACTGAGGTTTAACAAGGGTCAAGCTTGAAATTGTTATTACAACATACTTGAACCTTGGAATCATCGTTGCACTTCAGTAGATCCGCATCCGATAAAATCGATGAGTCACAAATGCTGAACCATGAATCAAATTTTGAACCAGTTAGTACAGCTGAAACTAACTGAAGTTCAAGGAAGGTTCAGGCTTATTTGGCTACTAATGTACTAAGTTAATCCGGTAAAATTGGTGAGTAAAAAGTAAATGCATTAAAATTAGCCATACAATCATGTCCTTATTGTAATTTATAAAATTATCGCTAATAAAGTCATCTACTCCATGTGTATTGAGTCTGTTATTATACGACGACTTTTGAGTCATGGCTTTTTTCAAAATAAAATGAGTGCAATTGAGAAAACAAAATTTGATTTCACTTTCACAATATTAAATTTCGAAAAATCTCAACGAAAAAGTCTTCGTGTAATAGCAGACTAAATCATGACTTTTTTACTTTGACCATAGTCTACCAACACACCCTTACCCCTTTCTTTTCTTTTATAGCTGCAAAATCAATTTTCGTATCTGAAAATGGCAAATAAAGAAAAAAGGGACACAATTATTTGATTGAAAACATTAATTATATAAATATATAGTTATATTTCCCATTTAACTTGCAAATATGTTAGTTTTTGTTAATAATTTTGGTTTATTTGTACTTTTAACTTTCACAAAATTCACTTTTGTGTCGTGACAGCTGTTCAGGCATACCATATTGCAAATACAAAAATATAGGCCGCTGCGGATGCGTTTTTATGGAAATTTCTCACTGTACTATATATAAAATCCCAAAAAAACACGCCTATTGTATTTAAAAAATACATACATAGTCATCCGACAAAAGGATTTCCCCGCCACAGCAGGGATCAACAAGCGATGCCAGCACTTCACCAGACTCAGAACTACTGCCGCTTCACCGCGAAGAAAATGCGACCCCTATAGTTTCTTTCACGGAGCTAATAGATTCCTATTGCTTGCAAGAACAGGAAGCTGAAACAGAAAACCTGAGAAGTCTGTTAAGTCTTTGGAGAATTCCACTTCAATTTCATCAGTTTTTTATTGGTAAATGCAGAATATCGTTTTAATTTCTATGTATATCACAAAGCTAATTTAAAACAAATTTAATTTTTATTGCAGATGAATCACTTTTTGTGCCAGTTTTGAAAGTGGCAGACCCATTTTTTATACAAAGATTTTTGGAAGGGTTAAATATTTCTACTGGTAGTAAAATCTTATTTTACGATAAATGGAAAAAAGAAAAAGCTTTGTTAATGCCACTCGATTCGTCACCTGATGCAGCCATGAATGTTTCTGTACAGAAAACTTCTTATTCTTTGCTTGTCCAACACGCTACGAACACTTCCGTCAGCAAAAATTTGTTTGAGTTTGACATACTTCAATCCAAAGATGGAGAGACAATCAAAAATTATTATGAAAAAAACAAAAACATCGACAATAAAACTGTACGTGCCTTGTTAGTAGACACAATTTTGACATACGCAAACACAAACGATTTAGATTTTTCCTCGAAGGACTTGTCGAAGCTTGCTGAGGAAATTCAGGACGTTTTCGGAGAGGATTCTGTAAGAAATTTGTCATTTTCCGATCGTTCTCAATTAATATAATTTCCATTATTTTATGCATATAGTTTGACTATTACTACTTTACTAAGGGAATGAGAAATCCAAAAGGTAAACTTGCCAACAAGTTTCACAATTACCGTGGCAAAACAAGATCTATTAATCGATTGTGTGATCAGGCGTCCAAAAAGCAGAAATCAAATATTGTATCCGTTGCGAAGGGCTCTGCTGATGAGAAGACATTGCTCATGAAAATAAAACATGATTTTCAGGCAATGAATGCAAAAGAAAGAATCGACGCGTGGGAGGGCACATTCAATGCCCGACAAATCGATATTCAAAAGGCGAACGATAAAGATATTACTTGGGGTGATTTTTATGAAAGGTGGCATTTCATTAGCTTGTCAAACGGTTATGAATACGTAAGTAAAAATTAATATTTACCAACAATTTAAAAACTAAATGAATATTTGTGTTGTTATTATCATTTCATTTAGATCGAGTTCGATTTTCGTCTCATGTTTCAGAACAACGAAAACGTTTTGTTGGGCTCAAAAATAATGCTTTTTGCGACCTCATGTTAGAACAAATATCGAGGAGCGCAACAAAATTAATGATTTCGCTATGGAGTGTATGTCTGAAACTCAGACAATTTCTGAAAGTAAATATAAATATATAATTAATACATACATATTAAAAAATTTCTTCTTTTTATTTATCAGTTCAGTTTTTACACTCATAGCTAAAAATTAACAAATGTATTTCTTTTATAGACAGCAAAGCTGCTATGGTTTTTTTCAAGATGCATCACCTTCTTCAACCCACCGCCCGGGAAGGCTATAAGCGGTTTAGCGTTGAAGATAGCCAAAATACATCGATTCGCGTATTTGTTCTGGGGCAAGATTATAAAGAGCACCAAAACGCGTTGGCTGCTAACCGCTCCCAGTCGCAGCCACCTGTGATAAGCGTAATTGGTACGTTGAAGAAGGTGGAGAAATTCACGTCGATTTCGACAACATCCATTTTAGAATGTATACGTTCGAGCGTGCGATCGATATTTGTATCAAAATTTTCTTCACGCTAAATATATCGTACCCAAAAGCAAGCACGAATTTCTGGCAGTTCATTGACATGTATTTTTACAAAATTGATAAAACTGCTACGAACGCCAAGGCTCGTCAACTTATACGAATGCTGGCAAACCACGAGAAAGAAAATAAATCTACAAATTAAAGCATGTCTAGTCCACCACCTTTTATAGCTACTATACTACACAGCGCACACCAAGTAGTAGTACGGGGTAGTTAGACTTTTGCTGGGAAATAATTCAAACATGCAGTTTGACTCCGATATTCTAAAGGGTATTAGTACACGAGCCGAAAACCACATTTTTCACAATTGCACCTAGAGTCATTTGGCCGCCATTTTGTTTTTAACGGCTTTTTTTGTTATCAGACGTAACTCACGTATTTTTGAAGCTACGAAAAAAAATTGTGAGACAAACTTATAGAAAATTTAATTGTCTACAAAATATGTTAAGTAACTTTTTTCGATAGGTGCTGTTTTTACAAAGTTATACTGCATTTTCTTAAAAAAAGTAGGGGTTGATTTTGGTATATTCATCATATCTTATTTTTTTGTTCTAAAAAAAAAAAAAATTCGAAATAAAAGTTATAGTCCCTTCAATTATCTATATTTTTTGCCTCAACAGTTTTGTTATACGGCTTACAGTTCTCGCCCTGTAGCGCATATTAGTAGTAGAGAACTGTATAGAATCATATACACTAGTCAACGAAATTAAAGGAACAAATTTTTTTACAATTTTTGTTAGTGTTTTTTGAAGAGCATTACATTTAATTGACTCAAAAAAAATTGTTCATAGAAATGAGTACCTTCAAAAAAAAAATTAAAAATAATTTTTTTGTCTCGTCTCATTCTTTGCAATACCGCAATAACGGTACTTCAAATAAAATTTTTTTCCAAACAAATCTCGAAACAAAAAATATAAATCTGTAAAATGCTTTTCGTTTCAACTCAATACGACCACTCGTCACAAAGATACAGCTCTTCAAAAAACACTAACAAAAATTGTAAAAAAATTTGTTCCTTTAATTTCGTTGACTAGTGTATATGATTCTATACAGTTCTCTACTACTAATATGCGCTACAGGGCGAGAACTGTAAGCCGTATAACAAAACTGTTAAGGCAAAAAATATAGATAATTGAAGGGACTATAACTTTTATTTCGAATTTTTTTTTTTTTTAGAACAAAAAAATAAGATATGATGAATATACCAAAATCAACCCCTACTTTTTTAAGAAAATGCAGTATAACTTTTTAAAAAAAGCACCTATCGAAAAAAGTTACTTAACATATTTTGTAGACAATTAAATTTTCTATAAGTTTGTCTCACAATTTTTTTTCGTAGCGTCAAAAATGCGTGAGTTATGTCTGATAACAAAAAAAGCCGTTAAAAACAAAATGGCGGCCAAATGACTCTAGGTGCAATTGTGAAAAATGTGGTTTTCGGCTCGTGTACTAATACCCTTTCGAATATCAAAGTCAAACCGCATGTTTGAACAGTTTGAGGAACAAAATCAATCAGCTTTTTGGGTTTCGTCTTTGAAATAAATTCTTGCAGCTCCATTTCCATTATGATAGAGTTTTACAAGCTTGCGAAACGGATATGAAAACGTAAACAAAAATTAGCATTTATTAACGATTTTAAAACTTACTAGATATTTCTGTTCTTATTTTTTCATTTACATAGATATCTAATAATACTGCAATGGAGGCAACTTGGACACACAGCTTATTGGTTTCTTTGTTGGCTCGGCGTTAGCTTAAGCAAATTTACCCAATGTAAAATTTTAATAGAAAACTTAAATTAAAAAAAAAATCCAAGTAACCTAAACTGAAACAATTTTTTTTTTTTAAATTTTTTTCTTTCTGGGAAGTTTCTCTTTCGTTTTAAGTTTTTTTTTTCAGTTTTAGCTGCAAATATCTAATTATTTTTTAAGGCGTATGTGGCATATTAAGAAGTTTCTTAAAAGCCAATCAAAGACAGAACGGAACGGAAGTGTGTTGGAAAAGAAAGTATCTACTATGATTACATTCTATAGTTATCTTCAATCTTTTTTCTTATTTCTATAGAAACACAGTGAAAAAAAAATTTTGTCCTCTAGAGATGACGGATAAACGATACAGTTGAACAAAACCAAAATAATATGCCTTATTTCGAAATTAAAATCCATAAGAAAGTATTTAGGATTCGAATGATTTGTGTTAGAACATGCAAATAATTCAAATTCTACTTACTTTCTAACGAAATAAAATTTTAGAATAAGGCTTAATATTAAGTGGTACTTTGTGTCTTTTATCCGATAGCAGCTATCTGGAAAAGTATCTTTTGCACTGAAAGGTGTTATTAGAATGCCGATACAATATACCAGAACTGAAATAATATACATGGTACTCGCTATCTTTTATCCGATAGCAGCTATCTGGCAAAGTATCTTTGCACTGATAGGTGCTATCAGAATGCCGATACAGTATACCAGAACTGAAATAATATACACGGTACTCGCTATCTTTTATCCGATAGCAGATATCTGGCAAAGTATCTTTTTCACTGATAGGTGTTATTAGAATGCCGACACAATATACCAGAACTGAAATAATATACATGGTACTCGCTACTCGCTATCTTTTATCCGATAGCAGCTATCTGGCAAAGTATCTTTTGCACTGATAGATGCTATCAGAATGCCGATACAGTATACCAGAACTGAAATAATATACATGGTACTCGCTATCTTTTATCCGATAGCAGCTATCTGGCAAAGTATCTTTTGCACTGATAGATGTTATCAGAATGCCGATACAGTATACCAGAACTGAAATAATATACACGGTACTCGCTATCTTTTATCCGATAGCAGATACCTGGCAAATTATTTTTGAACTGATAGGTGCAATCTGAATGTCGATAAAGTTTACTAAATTTTTTTTTTTTTTTTATATTTTGCGCGCACTAAAGGGGTTATGACTACCCTTAAGATGATTATAATACACAGTACGAGCGTTAGGAAAGTGAGGAAGGGTTTAACCGATGCACATTGGTTTTGAAGCTTTGGATATTAAAATGGGGGGAAAAATGGAGCCTGGTAATGCATTCCACATTCTTGTTGTGCGGCTGAAGAAAGAATCTCTGAACTTTACAGTACGTCCGAAGTTGGGCTCAAGGGTAAACTGATGAGCATTCCCAAAAGCGCGAGTATTACGGTTGAATTGTTTTAGGGGAGGAATGCAACTGGCTATTTCACTAGAACATTGTTTATAAAAATAGCGATAGAGTAATGAGAGACATGAAACACTGCGACGGTGTTTCAGAGATGTTATTGATTGCGTTATTGATGAATCACCTATCATTTTTAAGGCTCTATTTTGGATTCTATCCAAGAGATTCAAGTGAGTTATAGGAGCACCTGCCCAGATGTGAGAGTTGTACTCAAGCTTAGGTCAGATTAAGGCTTTATAGATTGTAGCCAGATCAGAAGGAGAGACAAATTTCTTGCATCGTCGAAGGAAACCCAAACACTTAGCAGCGTTTTTGGCGACGTCGAATATGTGGTCACTCCACAGAAGGTGATCTGTGATGCACATACCGAGGACTGAAAGCTGTTCGGTTTCTTCGATGCAAGTGCCGCTCATGGATAGCGGCATAGGGGGTGGGTTCCGCTTTAACGACAAGAGACAGCATTGAGTTTTTGAAGCATTAAATTCTACGCGATTTTTGATTCCCCATTGAACAATGCTGTCGAGATCAGAATTTAATGAGCTAATCATACGCTGCCGTTGAAGTTCCACATCCGAAGGACAAGGATGTGAATCTGAAAACGAATATGAAAAGCTGAGGGTACTGTCGTCAGCAAAACAATTTAATGGATTAGAAGTTTCAGACAAGAGATCGTTGATGAAAATAAGAAAGAGAGTCGGAGACAAAACGGAGCCCTGGGGCACACCAGCATTTATTTTATGAATATCAGACTTGAAACCATCCAATACAACTTGTATTGAGCGTTCCGAAAGGTAGTTTCTAATCCAGCGAAGAAGAGATTCATCGATACAAAATGCACGCATTTTCGATAAGAGAGCCTGATGCCAAACTCTATCAAATGCTTTTGAAATATCAAGTGCAACAATCTTACTTTCTCCAAAACGATGTAAAGATTTGTTCCACTGCTCGGTGAGATATACCATCAGATCACCAGTGGACCTATTGCTACGAAAGCCGTACTGCCGGTCATTAAGAAGCTTCCGTTCTTCGAGATATTTCTTAAGCTGATAGTTTATTAGCGTTTCCATGACCTTGGAAAGAAGGGACGTAAGTGCAATTGGGCGATAATTAGTGGGTGAAGAAGATTCGCCTTTTTTAGGGACAGGCTGGACAAATGCTGTTTTCCATCCACTCGGGAAGAGACCTGTAGAGTAGGACAGATGGAAAAGCTTACGAAGTGGCTTTGCCAGCGTAGAAGAACACCTCTTCAGAACAATAGGAGGGATACTATCCGGGCCAGCGGATTTGTGTATATCAAGATCTTTAAGGACTCTTGCAACTGCACGAGTGCGAAAGAAGATTCGTCCCATGAAATCGTTAGCGCTCTCAAGTACAGGAGGAGTCATAACACTCTCTGGCAGCGTCGAATTAACAGCAAACTGTGCTGCAAGCAAATTGGCTTTATCTAGTGAGCTGACGTAGGGAGTGTTATTGAAGACGAGCGTTGGAACCGAAGATGAAGTAGTATTACGAATGAATGAAATGCGATAAAATATTGCATGGTACTAGGCATCAGTTGGTCATGATAAAATCTATCAGTTTTTCTGGGAGATTCTAGTTATGACGAGATCTGATAAAATGTATCCGCTTTTTTGGTCATATATACCAGTAAAATTTTTTGGGTGTAGTCAGAGTAGTAAAAAAAAATCGATAGCTCGAAATACTCGACCGCGTCAGATTAAGATAGGTTAGGTTAATAATTACATGCTGAAAAGTGTGTATTTCAATAATCTGACGATTTGAGTGTGACCTAAGGTAGTGGGAGGGTTACAAACTTGCAAAAAAAAATTGTCGCCTGGACATTCTCGAGCGCGGTTGAATTTTTTTTATTGTGAAGCAAATAATTCTAGGATAACGGGAGAAGTTTAATCTGCCGTTTTTCTCGTCCCGTTTAGGAGGTAGAGGTGATTTTCGAAAAAAAAACGACTTAAATGGAAAAATAAATATTTAAAATCAAAAACAATACGTCGGCTTAGAGTGTAAAGCGGCTAACTCCACATTTTTTTTTGTGATCATAGACCACTTCAAAAATTGCTTAAAAATACAAAAATCTATCAAATATTTTCAATTTCAGCGAATTTAGCAAAAACGATCACTGAAAAATAATTAACGTAGTTTTGGTTTCATTCAAATAATGCGAATTTTTTTATTTAAATAATTTTTTGTAAAAAATGCAAAATAGGAGTTAGCTGCTTTTCACTCTAAGCCGACGAATACCTAAAATGCAAAACAATAACGATTTTAAAAGCCAGAAATCTGTTCTTTAATCCTACATTTAAATTGAATTATTTGTGTTTATAGTTTTCAAAATATTTGCATTTAAACTCAAAATTTTTATAAAAAAATGCAAAAAAATGTTTGGATCAATTTTTCTCAAAATTGTGGAATAAAACACTAAATTTTCTTTTTGTGGTCAATGCTCGTATTGATTTTGAATCGAACACAAAAAACCGGAAGCTTTTATGCCTGCTAGTTTAAAAAAAAAAATTTAAATAAATAAATTATGTAGCTGTACCCATTAGTAGCTATTGACATTGGAAACAGAGAATACATTCAAAGTTATTAAATGCAAACAAAATTTGGCAAACACCGAACCTCGCACAAACCCTAAATTCTATAGTGAGCCCAAGCAGGGCGGTTGCATCTTGCATACATATCTTACTTTTAAAACGCAGCCGTCAAGCAGTGCAAGCAAATTAAAAATATCTCAAAAAAGTAGTATCACAACCAGGGCTGTCGAAGTACTGCAATTGAAGTATTTGTACTGCTTTTTGAAACTCCGTACTGCCGTACTGCTAATACGACCAAAGTACTGCTTTTTTGAAAATTTGTTCACAGATCATTTGCAAATCATAATCCTGTCTAAAAAGCTTTAAAATAAATAAATTAAAAAAGTCGTAGATGTATTGAACAAAATCTCGCGTTACATTTTTTTACAAGTGCATAGTTTGTCGTTTAGGCATTGCCTGTATATCGCAAATAAAAAATTCATATTTCTGGAATTTTTCAGATTTTCTTTTATGATCCGAAAAAAGGAAGTTTATGGACATTTTGATGTCATTTGAAATGAAATATTCCACACACGTCAAAATGTAGTTTTCACCCATCTGTCAAGCAAAGTTAAATTATATTAATGGATCTCTGGCCCAGGAAATTAAGACTTTTATGTACTTCCACAAAACTCCTACATAGCTGAATTTTTGTTTTGACTTCCTTGGCAATTTCCAAAACCACCCTAAATTTTGGCTGAAGAAAGAATTTTTGGTGAAGTAAAAGAGTGTAAAATTCAGTTTTTTGCTAATCTCACGAAAACTATGAACTTTTTGGAATAAAATATTGAAGTAAAATTGTAGCTTATTCAATTCTATACAAAAATAAAATGCACGACTGGGTCGCACGTACTTGCTCTTATGTTCAAGACACTGTGGGCTTAAGAAAATTGTATGTAAAAACATAGAAATTATGAGAGAAAAATGTAGAGAAGCATGAAATACGAATTTTAAATTGCATAAAACAACTCTTTTGACAGTTTGATGTGGAAAAAAAATGCCATCTTAATTCTTGATTGAATATAATTGAATGAAAAAAAAAATTTAAAATCGTTGGAGCGGTTTTTAAAAAAATTAATTTTTATATATAAAATTCTTAAAACATTTTTAAGAACAAATCTTGGTATGCAGATTTAAACTATATATTTATGTGTATATAAAATTTGAAAAAAAATTGTCAACCCGTTTTTGAGATATCGAATTTTCAAAAAAAAAAATTTAAAACTTTTTTTAAAAATCCAAAAACTTTTTTTTTTGAAAATTTTGATATGCAATATTATTTGATCTTATCTGCATTTTGCACATAAAAAAAATAATCTAAAGCCGTTTAGCCGATAACGAGAAAATTCAAAATAAAAAAACGTTCTATAACAGGTACTATTAATAGTTGCTAAGTGTAAAATTTTATAATTTTTGGTAGTAGATCGTGCTAATTTTTTTTATATGCAAAAAGTTTAATCAAAATCGTTGGAGCCGTTTTTAAGCAAAATAATATTTTCCTTTGCGGTTTTTTAACTTTTGTATAGAAGGTACCGTCATTTTTTCATAAAAGTAAAAGTTTTTCTAAAAATATTTTAGAGAATACTAAAAAAGTCTTAAATACCGAGTTTCAAAGAAATCGATCATGTCGTTTTCGAAATATTTGATTTTCCAAAAAAAAATTTGAAACATTTTTTAAAAATCCAAAAAATATTTTTTCAAAAATTTTGGTATAAAAAACTATTCATATTTTTTGGAAACTTCTGTGTAAAAAAAATTATTGAAATCGGTCCTACCGTTTTGAAGAAAATCAAAAATCAAAAAAATGGTTCTTTGGGAGGTACCATTAATAACCATTTCTGAAAAATGGTATTCCACCAAAGGAAAGCCTTTACTAAAATAAATTTATTGAATTTTTTTTAAGAAAAGTTGTCGAGCCGTTTTTGAGAAAAATACGATTATGTAAAATTGCTAAAAAAAATTGTATGGCAGGTACCGTTATTTTTGATTCTAAAAAAAAAATGAAAAAAACGTGTGGGCATAATAACCAAAAACCACTTTGTACCAATTTTGAAGAAAATCGATCGAGCCGTTTAGGCTGTAGACGAACAGACAGACAGACAGGCAGACAGACAGAATTCTGCCACCCACTTTTTTGGTGTTCTCTATCATCGTAATATCATGTTTGATTGTTATCTCAAAATTTTTTTTTGCACGAATCCAAAACTTGCCTTATAGTACCGATACTTACTTACTTACTTATTTACTTAAGGTGGCGCTACAGTCCGGGGTGGACCAGGGCCTCAACCAACAAGCTTCTTCCAGCCGGCTCGGTTTCTAGCTAGCTGTCTCCAGTTTCGCAAGCCAAGTTGGTTGAGGTCCTCTTCCACTTGCGTGCGCCACCTTCTACGCTGTCCACCTCTACTGCGTTGTCCCACGGGGTTGGATTCAAAGACTTTCCGGGCCGGAGCATTGGTGTCCATTCGCTCTAGGTGACCCAGCCATCTTAGTCGTTGGCTTTTCACTTTTGTGGCTAGGTCGGTGTCGCTGTACAGCCCATACAGCTCGAGGTTGTATCTTCTCCTCCATTCCCCATCTATGCAGACGGGACCAAAAATCACCCGGAGAATTTTCCTCTCGAAACAGCCTAACGCGTTCTCATCCACCGTTAGCAGTGTCCATGCCTCTGCACCATACATCAGGACCGGGATGATAAGCGTCTTATACAGGGGCAGTTTAGTTGCTCGAGAGAGGGCTTTGCTTCTCAATTGCCTTCTTAGCCCGAAGAAACAGCGATTGGCAAGAGTAATTCTTCGTTTGATCTCAGCACTGGTACCGTTCGCTGAGTTTATAGCGGATCCTAGGTAGACAAAGTCTCTGACCACCTCAAAATTATAGCTGTCTATAGTGACGTTCTGTCCTAGACGTCGGTGTTGGGTGTCCTTTCTTGTTGACAGCATATACTTCGTTTTGCTTTCATTCACCGTTAAACCCATCTTCTTGGCTTCCTTCTCAATGCTCACAAAAGCACCACTGACATCACGCTTTGTCCGTCCCATTATGTCAATGTCATCAGCGTAAGCGAGTAATTGGACGGACTTTTGAAAGATTGTGCCTCTAGTATTGACGTGAGAGTTTTGCACTATTCTTTCAAGAACGATGTTGAAGAAGTCGCATGACAGCGCATCGCCTTGCCTAAAACCTTTTTTGACATAAAAGATGTCGGTGAGGTCTTTGCCGACCTTAATGGAAAGCGTGCATTCTCCATCGTCATCCTGCACACACGGACGAGTTTGGCAGGGATGCCAAAACTAGACATTGCTCTATATAGCTCGTACATATAGATGCTGTCATACGCGGCCTTGAAATCGATAAAAAGGTGGTGGGTATCGATTTGAAACTCCTGGGTTTTCTCCTAGATCTGCCGTAGGGCAAATATTTGGTCAATGGTGGACTTCCCTGCCCTACAGCCACAATGATATGGACCTATCAGGTTGTTGACGAATGGCTTCAGGCGTTCACAAAGAGAAGATCTTGTAGGCGATATTAAGGAGACTGATGCCTCTGTAGTTGGTGCAGTCCAGAGGATCGCCTTTCTTGAGGATCGGGCAAGCAATGCTGAGGTTCCATTAATCGGGCATGCTTTCCTCCGACCATATTTTACAGATGAGCTGGTGCATACTCCTAACCAATTCAATTCATTGCCAGCCGCTTTGAATAGTTCAGCCGCAAGGCCATCAGCTCCAGCAGCTTTATTGGACTTAAGTTTAGATATGGCTATCCTCACTTCGTCAAGATCGGGTGGACGGAATTGTTGGCCTACGTCGTCCAAGTTGAATGGTGCAATTTGCATGTTAGCGGAATTCGGTTCGTCATCGCCGTTATACAATTTGCAGAAATGATTTTTCCATATCCTCAGCACCGACTGCGATTCCACCACGATATTCCCCTGATCGTCTTTGCAGGCTTCGGTTCGGGCCTTGTAACCTTGGGAGGTTCTTTTTACTTTTTGGTAAAACTTCCGAACTTCATTCCTGCAGTGGCATCCCTCTAACTCCTCGATCGCGCGCTTCTCATGCTCTTTCTTTTTCCTTCTAAGAAGCTTGTGTTCCTCTCTTCTCTTCTGCTCGTAGAGCTCGCGAGCAGCTCTGGTCCTTCTATGCAGCGCCGCTTTGTATGCCTGTTGTTTGGCTGCATGTACTTGCCGGCATTCTTCGTCGAACCAGGGGTTTTAGTGTGGTGATCGTGAAAAGCCCAGCACGTCAGAGGCAGCATCTCTGATGGCTTCCTGGCAGTTTTTCCACTGGTTCTCGATGTTTGCAGTTGGCGGCAAAGGACTAGTTAAGAGGGCGCGAGAGACTCGATCGGAAAAGGACCTGGCGATTTCTTGCGACTGTAGCCGTCCGACGTCGAACTTCCTCACAGTATTTCCCTGTTTTGGCTTTGGTCTGGATATCCGTAGCATTACCTTTGCTACAACGAGGTAGTGGTCCGAGTCAACGTTGGCTCCTCGGAACGTTCGGACATCCTTGATACTGGAGGAGTGCCTTGCGTCAGTCGCAATGTGGTCAATTTGGTTGGCGGTTGATTGACCAGGAATTCGCCATGTCCCCTTATGTATATCGAGATGCGGGAACTGCGTACTAGCTACCACAACGTTTTGCCCCGCAGCAAAGTCGATTAGCCTGAGTCCGTTATCGGAGGTGGTGTCGTGCAGGCTGTATCTTCCGATTGTGCCACCAAAGACGTCTTCTCTTTCTAGTTTGGCATTAAAATCACCCAAGACAATTTTAATGTCATAGCCAGGGCATTGCTCATATGTCTTCTCCAGGAGCTCGTAGAACTCGTCCTTGGTGTCGTCATCTTTTTCCTCTGTGGGGGCATGCGCGCATATCAGGCTGATGTTGGCGAATTTAGCCTTGATGCGAATTGTCGTGAGGCGCTCGTTCACATAGTTGAAACTCAAGACTTCTTGCCTAAGTCTGCCTCTAACGACGAATCCACATCCAAAGAGACGCTGCCCTTGTGGTCGGTAACAGTCACCGTAGCAGATATAGCAGTCTTTCAGTTTTCTCTTGCCCGGCCCATCCCATCGCACTTCTTGGATGGCGGTGATGTCTGCTTTGTAGCAGTCTAGGGCCTCCGCTAAATGTTCTGCACGTGGTCTATAGAGAGACAGAACATTCCACGTGCAGATCCGAAGTTCGTTGTCCTTATTTCGTTTACTTGGTTCGTCAACAGTAAATCCGTCCGTATCCGAGGCTTGTTGTTGCTTCGCAACTAAGATAGCCTTTCGTGGCCGACTCTTTTGATTTTTCAATCTCATAATACATGAAATGTTTTCACCAAGTTTCATGATGGTACTATTTTTTTCTTATTCGAAAGACTTTTCGTACGATTTTACCTGTACTAATTGACAAACTCTGCGTAATAGGTACTATGAGGCTGAAAAATAAAAGACCAAAATTAAAAAAGCTTATTTTGAACGAAAGCGATAAAATACCAACACAAGGCTGTTGTATAAAGTATCTATAATCACAACAAAAACATAAATGTTAAAAAAAGAGCAAAGTTCTTATATGTAGAAGAAACCCGTGCGTAAAAAATCAGCCAAAAAAAGTAATGAGATCTAGAATATATGCCAAGTTTTGAGTTCATGAGGTTTAATATGAAATATCTTTAGTAGAGTAATATCGAAACAATTCCAAATTATGACAGAAATTTGGTATTTAATGATTACTGATTAAAGTTTGGTGGGTTCACTGGTCAAGTTTTCATACATTTTCAATTTGTGATTAAGTATTTAAGAGAAAACTTGCCAAGTAAATCCACCAAATTTTAATCAGTAATCATTAAATACCGAATTTCTGTCATGATTTGGAATTGTTTCGATATGACTCTACTTAAAATATTTGATATTAAACTTCATGAACATAAAACTTGGCATATATTTTAGATCTCACTACTTTTTTGGCTGAATTTTTACGCACAGGTTTCATGTAGGTACATATAAGAACTTGGCTCTTTTTTAACATTTATGTTTTTGTTGTGATTTCACTCCTTTTTGCAAAGATTTATTTTGCCAGGTGAAAATGAAGCCCTACTGCTCTACAAAGTTTCATAATTCTACGACAACTGTAAGTGCTCCATATAAATAATAGCAATTCTCATAAAGTGGGTGGAAAGGAAAATTCCAAATTTTCGATTTTTTCTTTCTATCTTCTATATATTTCAAGCCCTACTTACCTACAAATTTTCACCGTTCTACAACAATCGGAAGTGCTCCATATAATTTATAAGAATTTTTAAGAAAGTGGTTGGATGCCACGCCCCCTAAATAGAAAATTACAGATTTTCGATTGTTTCCCTTGTATGCACTACAAGGCCTACTGTTGTGCGAAATTTCAAGTTTCTGCGATGTCGGGAAGTGCTCCATAATTTTGATGATTTGTCAGTGAGTCAGTCATTCAGTGAGTCAGTCAATCTCGGGAATTACATATGCTAAAGAGTTGAAATTTGGTGAGCCACCTGTGTTTGATCAGTTCAGCAAATACTGCGAATTTGAAGTTTCTGACTTTATTGGTACTGAAGTTAGAGGGGGGTTGAAAATCGCCTGAGATTGTTCCTGTAAAAAGGGTGTAGTGCCGCGAACTTGACTGGGCACTACACCGTGCCCTTTGATTGCTCCTTAGTTTGTCCTCTTTTAGAGTACTGCAACATCGTTTGGCCACCTTTATTTGATGTCGACGTTAAAAAAAAACTAGAATCCGTATAAAAACAATTCTCTTTATTTGCACTGAGAAACTTCAATTGGAATCGCGAGAATTTTGTGTTATCGCCATACGAAAGCCATTTAAAACTAATTAATTTGTTAAGTCCTGCAAACCGTAGGATGCTCTCTGAAACACTCTATGTTTATGATATTTTGAATGGTAATATTTCTTCAACCACTTTACGTTCTAAATTATTTTAACAAAATTCTCGTTGTCTAAGGCATACGAAATTTTTAAAAAGGAGCAATACACAAAACAAGTTATGCAAATCATGAACCGTTAAACCGTTGCAGTATAACATTTAATAAATACTTTTACTTCCACAATATAAATATGAGTAGAGAAACTTTCAAAGAAACTATATTCTCTCCAATGATGTGTGAATCTTCTTTGTTAATATTGTTATCTTTATTTTAATTTCCATATTTCATTTTAGTATTACTTAAATTTATATTTATGTAAGTATATTAAATAATTAACCTATTTTTTTTTATTTTTCTAATTGATGTAAATCCATTTTCTTAACCTTAAATGTTGTCTGATATTGTCAAACAAAATAAAACTAAAACTAAACTTTTGATCATAATTAATTTATTTATTCAGGGATAGGATTTGGCTAACTTTGCCTTATTTTTGTGCGTTATCATATGAAAGTATCGACTTTATACAAACACGTTTCATGTCCTCCTGATTCCAAAAATACAAAGTTTATTTTGCCTTTTTTTGCCTTTTTTACCCGTTAGTGCCTTTTCTTGCCTTTTTTAGTATTATGCCTTTTTTTTCCTTTTTCGCCTTTATTTTCTTCAAAGTTTACTGTTTTTCAATATAAAAGTACAAAAAACAGTTAGCTTTGAGTATCTGTGCACGTACTTTCTTATTCACCAATTTTATTTTATAGTTTTTACTCGGCCAATTTTACTTGTTTCTTCAATTTTTGTACCAAACTTCAAAAATATTGTTTGTTTTGGACAGAAGAGAGTGCTTTCCAGAGAGTTCCAAAACATTTCACCTTCCTGATTCTTTGGTCAGATGTCAGTGGCACAAAAAGTTAAAAATTCATCTTTGCCACATTGACGATTTTTGTCCAAAAATCTCTGGAACAAGACTACTATTTTCATCAAGGAATATCAATTCCAGTTGGGCAAGTAAGTGTTCTCGAATTTAAGAATGTCAACAAAAATTAGGTAAAAATGAAGGGCCGATTCCAAATTAGGTTTTGAAAAAAATTCACTGCTGTTTGGAATACAAATACGGGACTTAAAACTGTTGAGCAAAAAATGCTGTAATGAATGGCACTTCCAAACATGTCAAAAATGTTAACGTGAATGGATGTATGGAGTTTAAAACGGGTTCCACTCGTTTCTTTTTCAGGAAAGAGGCCCATTAGGTAGGTATAGGCACGGCAACACGCTTTTAAGAGACTATTTATCGTAGAAAGCTGTAAACTAAGAATTTTTAAAAGCTGTTGGTAGTTTAATGCTTCTATATGAACGCTTAGTTATGTTAGTATTATCTTTATTTAATAAATGCCTTTTTTTTTGCCTTTTTCAGGATTTTATTTTGCCTTTTTAAGTTTTTTAGGTCAACAAAATCCTATCCCTGTTTATTAGTAAACATTGTTTCTATTGCTTTTCTCAATAAAATACTCAAACTGAATAAGTACATACATATGTTAATGTTTTATCAATAATTTGTAATCGGAATTTCCTTATCTGTCCAACTTATAATTTCAATAGTACGATGTTGGCGATGGTGAGAGCTATCAAGATCATTGCAAAAGCAAGCATAGTCGATGATGATGCGCTACTCGGAAATTTCTTGGGGCAACTCATTTCGATTTTGAAGTTACGAGAGAAAGACTTGACAAAGTCGGTTAATTGTGTATCTTTGCATTTTCCTAGCTCCATTGTGGCACAGTTACTCAGCTTTTGAAATTTGTCACATTCTTTTGGTCCAAAGACCCATTCTGTTTTGTTCTCCACAAAAAGTTTGTCCATGGTGTTCATGCACTGTTGAAGTGGTTTTTCTACGGATTCTAAGCACTGTTCTTTTAAAGTAAAAATTTCTTCAAAATTCTTTTCGCACACGAAGTTTGCGAGTGGTTCAAAACTGCGCAAAAAAGAATCAGCGCTTTTCTGCTCCTTTTGTTCTAGGCAAGGTCTTATAGTATTTATTAAATTTTGTCCACATTTAAGAAAATGATCAGAAGAACAAAATTTGTGTTTCAAATCAGATGGGTGGGTTAGTTTGAAAATACCTTTACGACATTCTTCAATAACTTGAGTGATGCCTTTTTCTATTTTAAAAAATTCGTTGTCATTGACCATTTTCTGACACTTCTTTTTGACAAGAACTTTAAATCTTTGACCATCGTTGCCATGGATTCCCGGACAAATAATTAAAATCAGCATTAGCAGCGGTAGTGATGAGGTAGGTGTCCACTTCATGATCAAGTTAGCTACAATTTTTAATAAATTTGGTATTTCACGAAAATTACTTTCGCTGTGCTTTGGTATCGGAGTCTTCCACCACCAACGAGATGAAACTAAAAATAGTCAGAAGGACCACTATCGCACTACAAGATTGTTCGACTAAATATGGAAAGTGCAAAAGCAACACTGCAACCCTAACGAATACAAAACGATTAAAATTGAGTGTTTCTAACCCATGTATAAGATTTCAACTCAGTATGAGGCAAATGCCTCACTTCCTTAGCTTTATAGGTATCTGAAAAACTTATAACTTTTTCTGGGTTTTGATTGGCCAGCTGTTTAACATAACATAATATAATACTTTAAATTATCCATTAAACATTATGATCATGAATCATACAACAAATGTTTTTAGGTACATGTATGATTCAATTTGAGTTTAATTTCAGTCAAGGTCCAGCCCTCTTGCTATCAATCAGGTAAACATACAAACTAAATGATGTCAATATCATAGAGTAAGTGCAGCAAATATGGCCCACAACCCCACACTTCATATTTTTTGAAATAATACCCTAAATTAAAGTCGAATTAATTTTTTTTCTAACAGTTTAAGAAACCATATTTACTTCAGTTTTGAAAAACTTCAATAATAAAAACAAACCTAACAAAAAGATAAAAAACAAAAACTGGAATGAACTCCATTTTTCAGTTTGAAAAAAGTGCGGCTATATGGCCTACCTGGGTGTATTTTACATTATAAAATACTGTTTCTGGTTGCCAGTCTAGTCTTTATGAGTCCATATTGTGCATTCAACAAACTGACCTTGAATTTGAGTTTCTGCTCTGTTATCGCCACAGAAATTACTGTTTGGTTAGAGCAATACATGCATTTAGCAGGACTTGGATCTAAAACAACGTCTGAGATGAAATTTTTCTCAATTGCTGATGAAAAAGTCTATTCTTTGAGATAGTTTTGTTTTTTTTCTTTTTTTGAGAAAAAGCATTGGGAAGCTGAGATGCAAACTATCTTATATCGTTTCTTGTAAGACCAAACAAAAACCAAAACCTTAAATTTCAATCAAGATCACCCTGCCAAAATGTTAGGCCATAATACACACACAGTGTTTTTTCACTGTTTTTTATTTTTAACTTTGATTTCACAAACACTATTCATAGTCTGGCCAGGAAACCGAATCCTGTGCGTTTTTTGGCGGGGACCTTTTTTTCATGTTTCGAATTTGTGTTTGAGGTGATAAAAATGAAATTTAGCCCAGAAGAAATTTTTGTAGTCCTGTCTCTATTCCGCCATTTTAAAAAATGGCGCTCAACCTGTACTCCGGTCAGGAAACCCAAATCCTGGCACTTTGTGTAGAGGGATCTTATTTTACATTAAAAATTATTTTTTGAGATAATAAGGACGAAATTTAGCATTTTTAAAATCCTAACGCTTGGACGCCATTTTGAAAATTGACGCCCAATCTGGGCCAAATGATAAAATAAAGAGAAACTCGTAAATTACTTGGAAAACTTCCATAGCTAAAATAACGGTTGATGTCTTTAAGATATATGTTAAGTGTTGCTACTTTTTTTAATGTCAACGGGTGGAATCTCCTCTATTTTCATCATTTTTAATATTGTAAACATATTCTACATGCCAAACGCATGTTGGGAAATAAAAATTGATATTTTGAAAAAGAAAAGTGTTGAGTACACGCACCTTGTGTTAAAAGTGGCCACTTTTCAGGAACATACTTTTTTTAATGTCAAAATGTAGGACTTCTCTTTTTTTGGTTGTTTTTAACGTGAAAAATGTTGCGGAAACACCTCCGGACGTCAAACGTGTCTTGGAAAAACAACGGTTGATGTCTTAAAAGATATGTGTTAAGTAGACGCTCCTAAAATGTCAGTGTTATCACTTTTCGGGAATATACTTTTTGTATGTCAAAAGTTGCGACTTCCACTTTTTCGGTAGTTTTTAATATTGTGAATAAGGAAACAAGTTGTGGAAACGCCTCCAGATGCCAAACGCGTATGAGGAAAATAACGGTTGATGGATAGGTGTTGAGTAGAAAAGCACCTTCGGTAAGAATGTCAGTGTTGCAACTTTTCGAAACATACTTTCCTTACATTAAAAGGGTGGAATCTTCATGTTTTTGTAAATTTTAAATATTTTGAGCACTAAAAACTTTGAAACTTTTTTTCTAACATGCGTTTTACATCTAGATCTATTTCCGCAACTTTTCTCTCGATCCCCCGCTTTGAGATCAAAAAATGTATGTTCCTCAAAAGTAGCAACAATGAAATTTTAACCGAAGGTGCTTCTACTCAACTTATTTTTCCAAGACAAGTTTGAAGTCTGGAGGGCTTTCCACATTTTTGTTCACGTTACTAATATTAAAAAATACCAAAAAAGTGGAAACTCTACAAAAAAAAGTATGTTACCTAAAAGCAAAAAACTCAAATATTAACCGAAGGTGCTTCTACTCAACACCTTTCCTTTAAAATGAGATTTAAAGAAGATTTAAGGAATCTCAGATTGGCGTAAGGTGGAACGGTATGGTGTCATGTCATTCGGAATTAAAAACTACCTTAAAAAGATGTGTCATAAGATTTGTTCACTAAACCACAACTTTTCCCCTCTCTAAACCAAAAGTTACCGTTCCATGCGAAACATTGGTGTACTCTTTGGATTGCATTCTAGTGTGTAAATAAACCATTTACACCAAGTTTCGTGATGGGACAATTTTTTTTAAAGGATTTTGTTTACCTACTTGTTACCTCTACTACATCTACTTTACTTATAAATGCGTACAAACATCCATATTAAAACTAAAGCCTAACACTCCGGTTAAATCGAAAAGTTCCTTGTTTTTAGAGTTTTCCATAAATGCCTACCTAATCGACCTAATTGAATGAACCGGAGTGTAAGACTGTGTCTTTTTTTTTTTGTATTTGTTGATTATGACTCTTTCTTCTACCAAAGTTTCAGCTTTTTGGGAAGTAAGATGTTCCTTCCCTTCCCCTTACCACCCCAAATACTTGATTTTACAATAAGGAGCTGTACTTAAACATAAATCACAAAACAAAATTTGCCCAGCGATAAAGCCCGTATGACACTACATTTTTCTCTCATTTTTAATAAACTGAAAATGAAATTAAAGCGGAACGTACAATTTCTTATTCAAACTTTGATAGGTGTGAGTGAGTACGCACTATATCCATAAATGTAAAAATGTCACAAAAAATCTATACAAAATGTGATTTTAAAATTAAATTTGTCAGGTTCTGGCAGCTTTTCTTGATATTTCAGAATTAAAAATGAAAAATTATTTCAAGGTACACTCAGTTACAAAAGTAGATATACACTGGACCCTAGAGAACACTAGGATATGATGTATATTTTCTTTTGGGACACATTGTAAATGTGAAATTTAATATAGAGAAATGCTATCCCTTTCTTAAAAACTCTTCTTATCCCTTTTTGGCTCTGCTGACAATTTGATAGATTAAATGAGAAATACAATGAAGAAAAAATGTAGTGTCATACGGGCTTAAGCTAAAATTTTATAAATTTTTTGGACTAAACTCACTGCACCATGAAGTTCTTGAACGTTTTTCTCTGAAACTATTAGTTCTACGAAAAATATTATGTTAAAATTTTTTGTGTAGAATAGCATAAGCTTTAATTTTTACTTTCACATTTTTTCAATAAAACCGATAGTTTAGGAGCAATTCCCAAAAAACTGAACTTCAACCCCTTTCACCCCCCTAAAAAATTTAGCCCAATGCTTAAGACGTCATAATAAGCCATTCCACCAAAATTCAGCTTTTTGTGTCTAATTTTCCTGGGCTTTATGGTCTGCCCACAAAGGGAAATTACGCAAATTTAAGCTTAAGACGTGATCTTTTTAATTTATGGTATGTATATTTTTTTATGTTTTGTAATATGTTTAGATTATTTCACAAAAATATTGACCGTTTTGCGGCCTCCCAGCTCTGTCATGAACAAATTTTTGAATAACAGATACCGTCGTTTTTTTCATTGTCCGTGTCGTTTCTTTCCGAGTGACAAAAGTTGAAAACGATTAATAGAATGCAGTTTGTGTCGCGTCGTATATTTTGCTGTCGTTTACGACATCGGTAATAAGGGTGATTACTGTACATAATGTAATAATTGTGTTTTTTTTTTTTTAACTATTATTGGGCACCTGTTTTGCATAGGGTTGGGGTCATAATTCTGCATGTGTCAAAATTCAGATTGCAAAATTATGTGGCGCACTTTTTTTCATTATCAAAACAATTTTTCTTTTATTATTTACAGAATTTCGGAATAAAAGTGCGCACTTATTTTCATTATCAAAAGTATTTAAAAAGGTAAGTCAAGAATCTTCATCTTAGTTATTAAATTATATAGTTGTACATTTTGTTTTGTTTTTGTTGTTGTTTTTTTTTTTGTTATCTATTGAACGTTTTTCTTTGCAATACATACTTTGTAATTTTTGTTAATTGAATAAAAGTTGTTTAACGAGGACTAGGTTAGGGTTAGGTTAGGTTAGGAGGGGCGTGCACAGCGCAAAGGCTGTTGCGTACACGGGGGCCTATTGGTCCATTGTGATCCCCTTACGAAAAGAAAGCAGAGATGCTCCTAAACTAATTATTCAAGTAGAAGGGCTCATTTGCAAACCAGCCTGTGCTCTCTATGAATTTTCTCATATTTGCCATTGAGACCTGCGCTAGATCGTCCAGTTCTCCAACAAACCTGTTTCCGAAGTAACGGAGGCGATTTGTTTGGAGGTTTGGACAATCGCAGAGCAGGTGTTTAATGGTTTCTATTTCTTCTACATCCTGACAGCTCCTACAGAAGTCAGGTGCGAATACACCCAGTCTGGTGGCCATTGTGCCAATGGCGCAATGACCCGTTAGTACACCTATCAAGATTCTAATATTCTTTTTACTCAGCGATAGAATATACTGAGTTTCCTTTTCATTGATTCTCGGCCATAAACTTCTAGAGATAATGCAGTCGTTCCTGGTCAACCAAGATTTATTGATTTGCTCTTTCGTTATTAGGTCTATTTTCGTTTTAACCACACCGATCGGGATGTCTAGTCCCATATCTAATTGGCTACTACTGTTTCTTACTGATAATGACCCCTTCCTAGCCAGTTCATCTGCTATATCATTCCCTTCTATATTGCTATGTCCAGGAACCCAGCAGAGTTTTACTCGGTTAGTGTTGCAAATTTTATTGAGTATGCCTCGGCATTTTGTCACTGTTTTGGATCTTATAGTCTCACTGGCTATTGCTTTGATAGTGGCTTGGCTGTCCACGAAAAATGTGACCTCCGACGAGCTCAGTTTTTTCTTGTTCACCATTTCTGCCGCTTTTTCAATAGCATAAATCTCAGCCTGAAAGACGCTACATTCATCTGGGAGTTTATATGATTCGCTAATATTAAGGGCTTCACAGAACACCCCAGCTCCTGTTCCTTCTTCCATTTTTGACCCGTCAGTATAAAAGGGGATACCAGCTGTTCACTAATAAGTGAGTTGGGTTCCCAACCATGTCTTTCGGGTATTGAAATAGAGATACATACATAGAGATTTTAAAACGTTAAAAAAGTAAAAAAATCTAATCAAACTAAATAAAAAATTGAAACAAAAGTATGTAGATACAGTGAATACTTGCAATACTTATTTGAAAAATATATATGTATTAGACAACATGCGGCATTAAATAATGTAAGAACACCTATTATACGGAGTGAATAAATTTTTCATTTCACAGTAAGTTTTGTCGCATATTCTACATAAAGTTTTGGAAGTGGAGTTCTTTAAGTAAATACATTATCTAAGAATACTTTTAAAATGACATAAGACTTCTTGCCGAAAATACAAAACTGAGACGATAGTTAGAGCCAACAGCAAAAAAACCTTTAAGAATATATAATTCAAAACGTTGAAAATAACTCTGCGCTTCAGACACTAAATGAATTTGAGCGCCTTGCCATCACCAACAAAAATGAGGCCGTCCTGCTGGACGAGAATTTCCCATTTCACAGATGAATCTCTACTAAATCACTTGATTGAAGCATATTTTATTTACAACAAATTAGATTTTTTATAGCAAAATATCACGAAATATCAATTGAAAAGTATTCTACGATAGTTTATTAACCTAAAAAACATCACTTCACACTACTTTATGTGGAAATATCAGACAAAACTCACTTTTGAAATGAAATATTTGTACACTCTTTACTATAGGCGTTTTTTTAGGATTTAACGTAGCACCCTGTGTTTTTTTTTTATATTTATTTAAAAAAGTATTGCAAGTGTTCATTATACTAATTATATTACACTTTTTAATTTAGTTTAATTAGGTTTTTATCACTTGTTCAAGGATTCGAAATCTCAAAACACTTTCCTTAGCTCGGCAAAATGACAGATGAATTTAATTTTTTTTTTTTTACTGTTCAAGGAGTGAAGATAAGTACTGTCGTATCTTTTTTAACAGCAACTTTTTCAGTGCTATAGTATGTAATTCGTTGAAAGGGCTTGGACGATTTTAATTTTATTTTATGTACATAGTTGATAAACTTAATGAGAGAACATGCATATTTTGATTAAGCTTCATAGTTTTCTGACATACATATGTATGTACATACCAGCATGAAATTGCTACAGAAACAAATTATTTTCTGTTGGAATTTTTACAGTTAAACACTTATTCAACGTAAATGCAGACGTACTAAATATTTATGAAAAAAATAAGTAATCTGTTCCTGTTGCAACACATAAACATATAAACAATAAATAAATTACTTCTAGATAAAGTTCTTCTTTTTCGCTGTAAAACAATGATCTGAAGATTGAAACCAACTCATGACAATACCTATTGAAATCTACCTGATAACTTGGGAATAGATTTAAGTATTTAATACGAATTATAATACCATAAAACAGCACTAGGGCAACACTTTTTATTTAGTGTTCGACTTTAAACATGGATTTCCATGTATTAAATTTTGACATATTGCTAACGACTAAACTGGAGATTAAATTCGTTATTTATTGGTATGCGGATTTTCTAAGATCGGGAGATTTTCTTTTAAGCTTAACACTAAATTTGATTATTAGTATGGCCCTTTGTGTCTCGACTTAAAGTTCATTGCTCATTTCCAGAATTTTCCTCAGAGTTAAGATTTTTGATCTTTTTTCGTTTTAATGTCCTTTATCATAACTACCTACAATTTTTATTCCAATGAGTAAGATGGATAATAAGACTTGCTCCGTATACAAACAACGTGGACAAAAGTTGCATCAATTTACCGATTGTATTGGTGACAAAATGAAAATACAGTCGACTCCCTCTAAGTTGAACTTTCACGGGATATCAAAATTATTTAGAGTTGGAGAGAGTTTTGTAAAAATTCGATTTTGTGAGAAATAAATAAGTTTGGAAATTTGAGAGTATTACTCGTACAACAAACATGGTAAACAAATTTTTGCTAGCGGGAAATTCGACTTAGGGGGAGTTCGACTTAGAGGGCGTCGACTGTAGTCACATAAAATTGGTAGCCAATTAAATTATCTACAAGATTGATTATGAAAAATTTTGACCTAAGCTTGACGGTTAAGGAGTTATTGTGCTGTAAAGAGGCAAGAAACTGAAAATCTTACAAAATACGAAATTTTAGCCTTTTTGGGAGCCCCATAGGACCGTTTGTAGAGGTTGTACAAAAATACTTTGCAGTTCATATTTGTAGGAAATTTTAATGTCTACAAATGTTCCTTAAACTTTTTTCCGTAAAAATATACCGGAAAGAAGTTATAAGCAAAAAACTGAAAAAAGTGCCGATTTTTTGTAGTTTTTTCTGGATTTTGAAGGGGGTGGAGGGGGCGTGGCTGTGGAAATTTGGAATTTTCATCTACCAACCATACCATATCAAAAATTTAGAACTACCTGACCTTTTGTAGGGTAACCCCCCTAGTTTTACCTCTATTTACTGGACTAATATGGGTTATAAGCGATAATAAAACGCGGCTAATGCAAATAGAGACGCTTTTTCAATGGCAATGGCAATATTGCTAGAAGATGAGAGGCAATTGATTTCCATCGTCGAAGCAATAGATTTAGGCAAGATGGGGTTCCTCGTGATTTTGAATGGCTTCTTTAATGATTTTTTCAATTAAATGGTGGCTCATGACAAAATATAGTGAATTAGAACTCCATATCAATCAAAAACAGGGGTACGAACAGCATTTGACTGCATTTGCAGTCAACTTTTTCTATACACATATTTTATTACTGAAATTGCCAGGCAATGAAAATAACCACCGAAGCAAAAAACTGCCTTTCCATTTCAATTGCAACCGCCTCAAATATTGCCAATGGAACCACAGCGTAATAAAAAAAAAAACAAAGATGTAGAAAAAACAAGTAGATCAGATATCATAACTTCGAAATTGACTTCTACGACGACTGGCAAAGGATTCTTTCTTTCAACACTATAATGACCAAATTTTCTGTTTCATGTGTTGTCTGAAAACGCTCAATTTTCAATTAAATATACCCGTAAAATATTTTACACCTTTAAATAAAAATATGTAATTCAATTTTAAAAGGTGAACATTTTTTGTTTGTTTGTTTTAGAAAATCTGCACCACAATTCCTTTTAGATGTTTATCATCGTTTGAATGAGGAGGATGATGACGATAATTTAATGCGGTCGAAACGTGATACTCAGAATCACAATAATTTCATAACTGACCTAGATAAACAAGCAATAGACCAGAGTGATATTATAATGACGTTTCTGAATAAAAGTAAGTTCCATAATACAAAAAAAAACTGTACCTGATTTTGAAGTGATTCATTAAGAGCTTAATGTTTATATTTTTTAGTTATCTTTTTCATCTCAAGTTTAATGAACTTCATCAACGCCTCTAAATGGTTCGATGCTCCATAGGATTTCATAGGTTATATTTTTAAAGGGATGGTCCAATCCATCAGGGTACCACAATGGATCAACATTGATCTAAGTGTGATCAACCTAACCTAACCTAACCTAGTTATCTTTTGATCTTTACGAGAATTTTATTCCCAAATTACTTTTATTTTTATAGCTAATTGTTGTATGATTTATTTTTTTAATTGTATTTTTATTTTTCTGGGAATCTTCTCTAGACCATCATGTGGATGAAGTACGTCATGAACACGGGAGGCGCCTATGGTTTGACGTTTCAGAGGTACCTGATGACAATTAAGTGCCTTTCATATGAGCTGCGAATAGCGAACTGCGAATTGCGAATGGTCGTGAGTTTTGACATTTCTTTCACATGAGTGGTCGCCGACAGAAGCGAATAGTCATACAAAATAAACCCGTAAATGAGTGCTAAACAAAATTTGAGGTAAAATTCGAGCGAATTTTTCATTCGCAGATTTGTGGAATGCGTCCTGATGTTGTGGATGGCGAATAAGTGTTTGGCAGTTCGCAAAAAATATCCCGGTGGTCGCGTAGAATATATAAAAATGCTAAATTTAACAATTTAAACTAACTTTTGTTCGTGTTTTCTTTTTAAAATTGTAGATTGGGTCGTTTATTCACTTTTTTGAAAAGTTAAAACACTAATTTGTTGATATTTGCGCTTGGAATTGCCTTAACAAATTTATTCGCATTCGCAGTTCGCAGCTCATGTGAAAGGCACTTTACTTGATGATGGCTGAACTTAGACTTTATGTGAAGCCATCTGAGGGCAAGGAGTCAGAAAGTGGAAAGAATTTCACAATATCTGTATATTCTATTGTGCAAGTTGATGGCGAGAGGGAACTGGAATTGTTATCATCATTGAACACCACTGCCGACTATCAGGGTTGGCTTGAAATGAACATAACAGAAGGTCTGTCCAAATGGCTTGGCAATTCTAGCGAAAACAAAGGGATTTATATTGGTGCCCATGAAGTAAACCATCCAGAACACGAGACGAAACTTGATAACATTGGTCTGATACATTTGCGTGGTGAAGAGGAATATCAGCCATTTATGATTGGCTTCTTTCGTGGACCAGATGTATGTATTGTAAACTATGATGATAGTAATTAATAAAATTAGAAAATAAGATATACCTGCTCATTGCTTTTTCAAAAAGGGCAGACTGTATTTATTAAGATTTCAGCAGTCTCCGTTTAGACCTAGTTAGTAAGAGGAATTAATTGGGGATTTTTAAATAAAATTAGGGGAATAGTCGCTGATTGGCTCATAACTTAAGAGGCTCATAAGCTTTTTCACATTTATTTTTTCATAATATATTTTTTTATAAATTTATTTTAGCTAGACCTAAACGAGACACTGGACGAATTAAACGTATCAAAAAATCAGAAGTGAACAATCCCTTATTAGATCCACATTATGGTGAAGGAGTTAAGAGTTGTCAGCTGCAAACACTCTATATAGCATTTAAAGATCTTAACTGGCAGGTAAGTTATAATTTTCTTTAAACTTGTTAAAAATATCTAAATCAAGAAAATATTTCTCTCAATTTAAGGACTGGATTATTGCACCTGAAGGTTATGGAGCTTATTACTGCAGTGGAGAATGTAATTTCCCTCTGAACGCATACATGAATGCTACTAACCATGCAATCGTGCAAACTTTAGTACATCTTTTGGAACCAAAAAAAGTTCCCAAGCCATGTTGTGCTCCTACTCGATTAGGACCATTAAGTGTACTTTATTATGTTAAAGAAGAAAATGCCAATTTAAAAAAATATAAAAATATGATTGTGAAGAGTTGTGGGTGCCATTAAAATACTTATATATAAAACTTTTTAAGAGGGTTTTATAATACAAATTCTATATACTACTGAAATAAATCAGCCAAGTAGAAGACTTAGCATTAAGGATTGGACTTGTTGAATTATTGATTCAAAATAGCTTTTTATGGCCTTTAGTCCTACAAATTGGCGTTTCGTTCGGCTTACTCACTTGAACTCATCAGTGACATAGTGAGGGCTTTGTCAGACGCAATTTGTTTTAAGTTCAGTTCAACTTACATGAATTTTTCAACGAAAATCCACTGTAAACTATATCCAACAAGATTAGAATTCCTAATCATTAAGCTGGAAGTTTTTTTGCCCGGGGCCAGGCATAGTTTCTATATAAGAGGGTTTTATAATACAAATTCTATATACTACTGAAATAAATCAGCCAAGTAGAAGACTTAGCATTAAGGATTGGACTTGTTGAATTATTGATATGAAAATGAAACTTTTTATCTACATTTCAACTTTTTTTAAAACTTTTTTTTAACTTTTTAGACTGTAGCATGTATTTGTTTCTTGGAAATCTTAACCATCCCAATTTTTTGTTTGTTTTTGCTTTCACGCCTGAGCCGCTGAATCATTATAATAAATTTTGATTAAGATGCAGATGGGACCCTGGGCAGGTTTTTAGGTTATTTTTTCTCGTTAGAACTGATAAGGTGGAGTGAGTAATTCTACTGGTAAAAGCTAGTATTCAATATTTTGAAATAATAATGTTTGTATGAATGCAAAAATAACCATATTTTGGAATCCTAGTTATTACTCCATCTCCATTATGATGAATATTATTTTCTTAATATATTGAGTCATATTCATAGACATTTTTTAAGCTGTTGCTAGGCAAAACTGGAGTCTATCTTAATGAACTTTTATAAGATAAACGAGGTTTTGATAGAAAGCCGACTATGTATCTAGTTGCAAGAAGGAATTTGTGAATATTTTTTCGATGCCCGCATGTGTTACATAGACAAAATTTATTTTCCACTGGATATTCCTACGGGAATAAGCCTGGGTCAAACAATAATAAAAGCAATCACAAGCACAAAAGATAAAAAATTGTATTAAGCTATGCTATTTATACTAACAAACTAACAAAATAGTAAGTATCCGCCCTGGTGAGCAATAAGTTAATGCAAAGATTTATTTTGAAAATATTTGGATTCTAAGATTTCCTAATTTTGAATGAAATAGGCCTACCAGGTCGTAATTCTATAGAACAATAAAACATAAGTAAACAATATAGCAGTATGATTACCTATCTCATCGCGGCCACGCAGAATATTTTATTATCGACAGCTTTAGTCAAAACATTTACAAAACTACTTTTCGGACAAGCGTTATATGGTGGCGAAGGTTAGGAAATACAATTTTTAAATTGCATTATTTGCTAAGTTAACATACCTATAATATAAGCAACTTCTATAAATGGGGTATCAAATGAAAGCTAAGACTGTCCTCTACAGTAATGTTTACACAATGCCAATGGCCAGACAGACTTTTGTGGTTGTTGCCAAGGGAATGGTAGAAAACTGTTTGTTTCTGGTATTTTTTGGATTTTTGACAATGGCGTTGGGTGTTTGAGGTAGGAAACTTTGAAACACTTTAACGTAGTACGTAGTCATAGTACACATACTAAAGGTAATATCATAAGAGTTTAGATTTTTGTTCAGTTCTGCACATATGTATATCAAAATTTGTGTCAAATGTCAATATTTGTTGTTGTTTTTACGTGTATTTAAGTCATCACGTTCCCAGCCATTTTTATTTCTGACAGCCTCAATTTTAATTTGTTGTTGTTTTTACGTGTGTTCTTGTTCCTCACGTTCACAACCATTTTTTATTTCCGACTCACAACCTGCGCAGTATAATACCTTAGATTTGTGTACTGTGGTACGTAGTATCCCATAACGTTATGTTTAGTGTGTTGGACTGTCACGACAGATTAATGTTTAGCTAATAACTACCACCTAAAAATAAAAATGTTTTTTTTTTCAGGGATACTGCTTTTTGTGAGGAATTCACAAATCCATCAAATGTGTCTATTGAAATCAAAGCTACCTTTCTAGATTTTGAGAAAGAGCCAATAAAAAGAGCATTTTAACAAAAAAAGAGCCACCACTGCAAACGTCCCCAAATAAAAAAATGCCAAAAATACAAAAACTTAAAAAAAAACAGTTGTAAAAAAAATTAGTATTAGTAGATATTGAAGCAGGAGACGGAAAATGCACGTGAAAAGAGAAGGAAAGAGAAAAAACCCTGCGTAGAAAGAAAAGAACATCCGCAGCCTCTCAGCTCAAGTATCTCGAAGAGTCTAGCACCGCCACCAACACCCGACGCCGACGGTTCTACAAAACAGCCAAGCAACTGGCATCTGGTTATAGGACTGGCACGCAAGCTCTTCGAAACAGCGAAGGTAACCTAGTCACCGAAGCACAGGGAATTGCAGACGTGTTTAGGCAGCATTTCCAGGAGCTGCTTAGTGGGCATTTTGTAGAGGAGGCAACAGAGGAACAAAGAAGCATAAGACCAGTCAATGAAGATCCAGTCCCAGCGCCCAGTACCGAAGAGGTTAAGAAAGCCATCCACAAGCTTAAGAACAACAAATCCGCCGACTCGGATGGCCTACCTGCGGAACTCTTTAAGCATGGAGGAGATGCCCTGGTAGGGTGCATGCACCAGCTCATCAACCAAGTGTGTGAGGAGGAAAGTATGCCCGATGACCGGTCAAATAGCTCCATATGCCCAATCTACAAAAAAGGCGATCCTATGTCCTGCAAGAACTACAGAGGCATATCCCTGCTTAATGTTGCCTACAAGATCCTATCCAACGTACTATGTGAGCGTCTAAAGCCTTTCTGCAACACTATGATCGGCACGTACCAGTGTGGCTTCAGGCCAGGCAGATCAACGATAGACCAAATCTTCACATTCAGGCAAATCCTGGAAAAGACCAACGAATTTCAAGTCGAGACCCACCACCTATTCATCGACTTTAAAGCCGCATATGATAGCATAAGTCAGCGGTTCCCAAACTTTTTAAGCTGTGGAACCCTAAACAATGCCCAAATATATTTCGGAACCCCATCCTGACAATAGCAACAAATTAAAAACAACACATTTCAAAATCAATTTTCTATTTAGTGTGAAGAATGAATCTGTTTCATTGTTTGATTTATAATTGTTTTTAAATTAACTTTAATGTCCGAAAGTTGTATTCGAATATCTGGGGCAGCGTCCAGCCTCGATCTGTATTTAGTTTTTGTGTAAGTATACGCTGAAAATCCTACTTCACAGCGTTACATTGTAACAAAAGGAACACGCAGAAAAAAAATTTTTAACCTACTGCGTTTTTCGGTGGGTTAAAAAAAAAAGGTTGCAGTAAGCGTAATTACGGTTAAGACAACGAAGTTCGTAAGGTTAAAATTACCAGAGTCAACTAGATTAAAAAAATTCGCTTAAAATAAAGACCTAAGAAGCTTGTGTTAATTAAGAAAGAAGGTTAAAATTCGCCATTTTATAGATTAGTAATGTTATACGAGTTACTTGCTTCTTTTAAATAAAAATATTTATTTAATTTCACAGATATCTTCTTTAATGCAACAATATCATCTTGTTTGCATTAAACGAAAATTAAACTTGTTTAAATTATAAAACTATTTCAGTTAACTTAATCAATTAGATTTATTTAATCTAAATAAATAAATGAGCTAAAACTCCAAACTTTAAATAATCTTCTTGATTAATTTAACGTAGTACAATTGGTCAAAATTACACCAATAATAGTTTATTTTAATAAAATTATATTTTGTTGAAATTGCAGAGCTATTTGGCTACAATAAACGTTTCCATTTATTTCATTTTGCCAATTGATGAGCTACATCAAATACCCTTCTCATTTGATTTAACGGAATAGCTATGGTAAAAATTACACAAATAAATGTTTATTTGAGTAACAAAACATGCTGTAAAAACTACACAGCTATTTGGCTAAAATTAACATTCTCATTTATTTAACTGTGCCAATTTTGTCAGTTTAAATTAAATACTCTGCTCATTTGATTTAACTCAATAGCGATGGTCAAATTTACACAATTAACTTGGTTATTCTATCTAACTAATTTGAATAAAACTAGACACCTATTTGGCTAAAGTGAACGTTTTCAATGATTTAATTTTTCCAACCTATCTGTTTAATATTTTTATATTAAATACTCTGCTCATTTGATTTAACTCAATAGTGATGGTCAAATTTACACAAATAACTTGGTTATTCTATCTGACTGATTTGATTAAAACTGCACACCTATTTGGCTAAAGTGAACGTTTTCAATGATTTAATTTTGCCAACCTATCAGTGTATATTAAATACTTTGCTTGTTTGATTTAACTCAATAGCGATGGTCAAAATAACACAAGTGACTTGGTTATTCTATCTAACTGCTTTGATTAAAACTGCACACATATTTGGCTAAAATGAACGTTTTCAATGATTTAATTTTGCCAAACTATCAGTTTAATATTTTTATATTAAATACTCTGCTCATTTGATTTAACTCAATAGTTATGGTCAAAATAACACAAGTGACTTGGTTATTCTATCTAACTGATTTGATTAAAACTGCACACCTATTTGGCTAAAATGAACGTTTTCAATGATTTAATTTTGCCAACCTATCAGTTTAATATTTTTATATTAAATACTCTGCTCATTTGATTTAACTCAATAGTGATGGTCAAATTTACACAAATAACTTGGTTATTCTATCTAACTGATTTGATTAAAACTGCACACCTATTTGGCTAAAGTGAACGTTTTCAATTATTTAATTTTGCCAACCTATCAGTTTAATATTTTTATATTAAATACTCTGCTCATTTGATTTAACTCAATAGCGATGGTCAAATTTACACAAATAACTTGGTTATTCTATCTAACTGATTTGATTAAAACTGCACACCTATTTGGCTAAAGTGAACGTTTTTAATGATTTAATTTTGCCAACTTATCAATGTATATTAAATACTCTGCTTGTTTGATTTAACTCAATAGCGATGGTCAAAATAACACAAGTGACTTGGTTATTCTATCTAACTGCTTTGATTAAAACTGCACACATATTTGGCTAAAATGAACGTTTTCAATGATTTAATTTTGCCAAACTATCAGTTTAATATTTTTATACTAAATACTCTGCTCATTTGATTTAACTCAATAGTGATGGTCAAATTTACACAAATAACTTGGTTATTCTATCTAACTGATTTGATTAAAACTGCACACCTATTTGGCTAAAGTGAACGTTTTCAATTATTTAATTTTGCCAACCTATCAGTTTAATTTTTTTATATTAAATACTCTGCTCATTTGATTTAACTCAATAGCGATGGTCAAATTTACACAAATAACTTGGTTATTCTATCTAACTGATTTGATTAAAACTGCACACCTATTTGGCTAAAGTGAACGTTTTTAATGATTTAATTTTGCCAACCTATCAGTGTATATTAAATACTCTGCTTGTTTGATTTAACTCAATAGCGATGGTCAAAATAACACAAGTGACGTGGTTATTGTATCTAACTGCTTTGATTAAAACTGCACACCTATTTGGCTAAAGTGAACGTTTTCAATTATTTAATTTTGCCAACCTATCAGTTTAATTTTTTTATACTAAATACTCTGCTCATTTGATTTAACTCAATAGTGATGGTCAAATTTACACAAATAACTTGGTTATTCTATCTAACTGATTTGATTAAAACTGCACACCTATTTGGCTAAAGTGAACGTTTTCAATGATTTAATTTTGCCAACCTAGCCGTGTATATTAAATACTCTGCTTGCTTGATTTAACTCAATAGCGATGGTCAAAATAACACAAGTGACTTGGTTATTCTATCTAACTGCTTTGATTAAAACTGCACACATATTTGGCTAAAATGAACGTTTTCAATGATTTAATTTTGCCAAACTATCAGTTTAATATTTTTATATTAAATACTCTGCTCATTTGATTTAACTCAATAGTTATGGTCAAAATAACACAAGTGACTTGGTTATTCTATCTAACTGATTTGATTAAAACTGCACACCTATTTGGCTAAAATGAACGTTTTCAATGATTTAATTTTGCCAACCTATCAGTTTAATATTTTTATATTAAATACTCTGCTCATTTGATTTAACTCAATAGTGATGGTCAAATTTACACAAATAACTTGGTTATTCTATCTAACTGATTTGATTAAAACTGCACACCTATTTGGCTAAAGTGAACGTTTTCGATTATTTAATTTTGCCAACCTATCAGTTTAATTTTTGTATATTAAATACTCTGCTCATTTGATTTAACACAATAGTGATGGTCAAATTTACACAAATAACTTGGTTATTCTATCTAACTGATTTGATTAAAACTGCACACCTATTTGGCTAAAGTGAACGTTTTCAATGATTTAATTTTGCCAACCTAGCCGTGTATATTAAATACTCTGCTTGCTTGATTTAACTCAATAGCGATGGTCAAAATAACACAAGTGACTTGGTTATTCTATCTAACTGCTTTGATTAAAACTGCACACATATTTGGCTAAAATGAACGTTTTCAATGATTTAATTTTGCCAAACTATCAGTTTAATATTTTTATATTAAATACTCTGCTCATTTGATTTAACTCAATAGTTATGGTCAAAATAACACAAGTGACTTGGTTATTCTATCTAACTGATTTGATTAAAACTGCACACCTATTTGGCTAAAATGAACGTTTTCAATGATTTAATTTTGCCAACCTATCAGTTTAATATTTTTATATTAAATACTCTGCTCATTTGATTTAACTCAATAGTGATGGTCAAATTTACACAAATAACTTGGTTATTCTATCTAACTGATTTGATTAAAACTGCACACCTATTTGGCTAAAGTGAACGTTTTCAATTATTTAATTTTGCCAACCTATCAGTTTAATTTTTTTATATTAAATACTCTGCTCATTTGATTTAACTCAATAGCGATGGTCAAATTTACACAAATAACTTGGTTATTCTATCTAACTGATTTGATTAAAACTGCACACCTATTTGGCTAAAGTGAACGTTTTTAATGATTTAATTTTGCCAACCTATCAGTGTATATTAAATACTCTGCTTGTTTGATTTAACTCAATAGCGATGGTCAAAATAACACAAGTGACGTGGTTATTGTATCTAACTGCTTTGATTAAAACTGCACACCTATTTGTCTAAAGTGAACGTTTTCAATGATTTAATTTTGCCAACCTAGCCGTGTATATTAAATACTCTGCTTGTTTGATTTAACTCAATAGCGATGGTCAAAATAACACAAGTGACTTGGTTATTCTATCTAACTGCTTTGATTAAAACTCCACACATATTTGGCTAAAATGAACGTTTTCAATGATTTAATTTTGCCAACCTATCAGTTTAATATTTTTATATTAAATACTCTGCTCATTTGATTTAACTCAATAGTGATGGTCAAATTTACACAAATAACTTGGTTATTCTATCTAACTGATTTGATTAAAACTGCACACCTATTTGGCTAAAGTGAACGTTTTCAATGATTTAATTTTGCCAACCTATCAGTGTGTATTAAATACTCTGCTTGCTTGATTTAACTCAATAGCGATGGTCAAAATAACACAAGTAACTTGGTTATTCTATCTAACTGCTTTGATTAAAACTGCACACCTATTTGGCTAAAGTGAAGATTTTCAATGATTTAATTTTGCCAACCTATCAGTTTAATATTTTTATATTAAATACTCTGCTCATTTGATTTAACTCAATAGTGATGGTCAAATTTACACAAATAACTTGGTTATTCTATCTAACTGATTTGATTAAAACTGCACACCTATTTGGCTAAAGTGAACGTTTTCAATGATTTAATTTTGCCAACCTATCAGTGTATATTAAATACTCTGCTTGCTTGATTTAACTCAATAGCGATGGTCAAAATAACACAAGTAACTTGGTTATTCTATCTAACTGCTTTGATTAAAACTGCACACATATTTGGCTAAAATGAACGATCATCAGACTTCTTTAGTGGTGCTGGTCTGGTTGTGCTCGTATTAATTGAAAAATTCTTCGCATCTTGGAGCAAACCATGAACCTTGCGATTCAGAGACCGATGCACTTCATACCGCGCCACTGAAACCATATGGCTAGTTCTATCCCACTGCACCTGTTTTTGGTTTTTTGTCGAAAATTTCATGCTCTTGTCTTAAGTACCCCCAAAAATCGAAATTTTGAAAATTTTGAGGTAGCATTTTTGAGTTGCTGAAAAATGTCATCAAAATTTTAATTTTTTTTTTAATGTCCACAGTTAAACGAACGTTCAAATCATATTCTGAAACTTAATTACTAACGAAAATGGATTTAAATGAAAGCGGAGTGATCTCCACGGGTGATAATAGAGGTATAATTTTGCGATCAATAATAAGGGTGTTGTGTTGTCGTAGGCAAGGGCTTAAAATTTGTATGATCTTAATGCACAAAGCTTGCTACCAAAACTAGACGAGCTTAGAGATATATTTTGTATTAATACACACACTAGTTCATCAACCTTTAGTTTCCGAAACTTTAAGAACATACATAGATTTTGCTGCTTTGATTCCTTGCTCCATTTCTTGGAATATTGTTTATGGTATGATCTCGCTGGATGAACAAATTGATTTTCTTCATAGTAATATAAATTATCTTTTTGATACACATGTTCCCTTATCAACCGGTACGATAAGGCTAAAGGCAAGTGCTTGGTTAACAAATTAAATTTGCTTGTTGATAATGCAAAGAGATCAAGCTTATCATCAACGGAAGCGTTTCCGTATAGAGGAGTACTTTTGTGCTTACAAAAATATAAGAAACGAAGTTGTTCGTGCGATAAAAATAGCTTATAGCTAACAGTTCTATTCTAAGCAACTTAATACTAATATTGATGGACGAAAGCTGTGGAATAACCTTCCTGAATTGGGGATAGTGAAGCAGAAGTTGACCTGTACAAGTGATATGGATATTAATGAATTAAATCTTAGTTTTTTGTTGATCCAACATGTCTTCTTTGGCTACAAAAGTACTCTCGTGTTAATCTTAGAGAAAGAAAACAGGCTGTGTCCTTAGGAAATAGGTACTTTATCAGATTTTCTTCCAATAACTCAAGGCATTCCCCAAGGATACATTCTGGGTCCCCTCTTATTCTCGCTGTACATCAACAATATTCAAAACAAAATTTTGAATTCATCGAAGCATTTTCATGCTGATGACATTCAAATTTATAAAAGCTGCTGTGTTTGTCTAAAAGAAAACTGTGCTAATGAATTGAACAAGGATCTCGAAAGGACCTTGAAGTGGTCGATAAAAAATGGTCTCTCACTGAGTCTGAACAAATGCAAATGTTTGGTTATCTCAAAAAAGAAGCTGGACCCTTGTTATTTTCCCTCAATCAGGCTAGGTTGTTCATCAATCGAATTTGTAGACAGCTCGAAAAATTTGGGAGTGATATTCAACAGAACACTAACGTGGAATAATGACATAAATGGGATTGCACAAAAGTTAACACCGCCAAAAACTAAATTAATTCCTCCCAAGTCTTTAGTCATTCCAGTACTTCTATACGGCTGCGAAATATTTTATACTTCAAGTAGCATTTAACAGTATTTTTCGCTAATTTATAATCTTAGAAGATTTGACCATATTTCACACTTGGAAAATTGTTTGTTGTATATGTCTCTATGCAGCTGGCCGTCCGATAAAAAACTATTCGCGCGCCACTCTACCTTTTTTGTTGTTATTTTTTGCTTGTTGATGATTCTTTTATTGCTTTTAAATATTTTTGGTCGATCAAGAGATTTTTTTTCTTGTTCTAGGGTAATTGTGTTCCTTGTTCCCTTATGCAGGTAGTAATCCGATAGAATATGTATTTCACGCCACTTGAGGATACCCTTACCTTTTTTGTTATTGTTTTTTATTGCTTTGAATATGATTTTTCGCGATCTTCAGATTTGCCTGCGGTTTTCATTTTCGGTCCCTTATGCAGCTGGCCATCGATGAAAAAGTATTCTGGTGCCACTCGACAATACTCTACCTTTTTTGTTGTTGTTTTTTACTGCCTTGTTGACGATTTTTGGTCGGTTTTCATAATTTCTTTTTCCTTGATGTTGTGTTCCCGATCCCATATGCAGCTGGCCGTACGGGAATACATTTTTGGGCGATCAAGAGATTTTTCTTAATTTTTGCTTGCATCCTTTCAAATAAATCTGTGGTGTTTGTTAGAAACATGATAACTCCATTTTAAAATTTGCATCCTTACATCCACCTTACATTGAACTACAGCCTAAGCCGTTGAACCGATTTTCTTCAAATTTGAAACATAATTTTCTAAAGGTAATGTCCATAAGTATTCCAAATAAAAAAAACCGGTAAACCTGTTTAGGCTCTAGCTCAATGTAAAGTGGGCGTAAGGACGCAAATTTTGAAATGTCATGTTTCTACCAAACACCACCGAAATATAGTTTTGAGAAAAAATAACAATAATTCATACATTCGTAAGTATATTTTCCTGGTATGAATGCAGTGTTCATAGGGGCCGGAAGGGGAAGGGCATGGGGTGCATTTACCCTCCAGTCTTCTAAGATACCACGCTTCCAACCATTGATTTTTAATAAAAACTTTTGTTTTTACTGCTGTAGTCAATGATACCTTTTAAAATATTTGCCCTTCCCCCCCACTCCGTGGAAAAAATCCTTGTGGATGCCTATGACCGTGTCTCAGTTGGATTTATGTATATTGGTCTTACTTAGAAACCAGTATTTCGATGTAATAGCCGTGTTTTTTTTTTGGAAAAGCTATCCACAGTATAGTTAGATTTTATGCGCATACCAAAAACAATATTGGCAGCAGGATCACAGCTGATAAAAGTCTTAGTAGAAACATACTGTGAATAAACGTCAAAATGACCATCCACAGTAGGATTCTACTCTAAATACACAGGTTTAAAAGGTTTTCGACATGACTAAGTAGGAGTTGAACCAAGGGTCATTTTTCGTGCTGAACTCAAATCCGTTATCCGTTTTTCGATATTAGCTCTGGTTTTCGAGATATGACCATTAGAAAGTGCAAAAGAACCCTTTTTTCGCTATGTTTGGGGTTATGTAACTATGCGAATAGATTTTTTTTTATTGTACAGATTTCTGAAAGTAATAATCTTAATCTTCAAAATTCAGCTTTAATCGTCCCAATATCTCTTTAACTTTTCGAGAAATCCTCAGTTGCATTTTTTAATATATTGTGATGAGCAAGGAGAGTGACTTCACTAAGATTTAGAAAACATAGAGAAAAGTTACAAAGCTTTTTGGGATGATGGTATGTTAAGTGACTATTTTTGGTCTCTTGTACGTGAAACGGACCAAAATTCATGTAAACCGTGCAGTTCCATTACACTTTGTTTTAATTTGTTAGAGTTATTTCAAATATAAATTAAAACTGTGGTCAAAAACGGGTGATTTTTTAATTTTTTTCCAAAAGTTGAGCTGATAGCAAAAAAATGGATTTCAGATTTGAAATCTACACTAAAAATTCTATTTGAAAATATTTTACCTACTCCTGTCGAAAACGACGTAAATCGAAGAGAAAGCATTTTTTAAATTATATATAGTCAGATGAAGACTAAGTTAAGTTAAATTTTTTATTAAGTAACATCATAGATACAATACAATTTTCTATTTACAAATATGCTGAAAACCGCATGCTAAAATGTTTTGTAGTTTGTGAGAAAATTGAAAATAACAAAAGCTAAGTTTCCTGTTATTTGACGCCCTGGAATTCAAATTGTTCTTTCCTACAAACACCCAATTTCCAGTTATGGTATTAGGTATTTTAATTTTCAATTTTCTCATAAACCTAAACACATTTTAGCATGCGGTTTTCAGCATCTGATTAAAAATTAAGGAAGGTATTGAAATCCGTAAACAAAAATTGTACTTGATAACGAAATATTTTTCAAAAAGATATTTAAAAAATAAAATCACTTTTTAATTTTTTAAACTTATGTTTGAAATTAATTTTTTTTTTCAAAAAATATTTACAAAAACAACTTTTTTTAAAAAGTTAATTTAATAATGGATTGTTGGCTTTAAAAAAACATCCAAAAAAAACTTTGAAATTCACCATGAATACTACTTTGACCTTGAATAACTTTGGAAGGAGTACATTAATAAGATAAGAAGTAGGGACCTTTTTTAAAGAACATCAAATCTTCTTTTAGATTTTACCTTGATCATTTTTGTATGATAGCTGCTTCTAAAGTTATAGAGTATAGAAGGAATACAAAAAAAGTTCCCATACGATTTGTATGGAAAACAGAAAGTAGCGATGAGCAACCTCTAAATATTAACCTAAAGGTCTGAAATTTTGCCAGGATTATTATTTCACTAAACTCTAACTAAAAAGGTAGTGGCATTGAAAACCGAAGACATTTTATTTTTTTTTTGAATCAGTGTAATATATACCTTAAAAAAAAAGAAAAAATAGTGCTCATAGTTATATAACCTCAAAAATGACGAAAAAGTGTTTTTTTTGCACTTTCTAACGGTAATATCTTGAAAACCAGAGCTAATAGCGAAAAACGGATAACGGATTTGAGTTCAGCGTAAGAAAATACTTTTAAAACGTTCTTACTTTTACGTGTCGAAAAGTTAACCGATATTTGTAAACCTGTGATATTATTGGCAGTGATTCTTGTACAGTTGAAAATAGAACTGGTAGAGCAGAGTTGACCTCTAAAAGAAATCAAGAAGAAAAGTCGTGGTTCGATTGATTTTGCATTTGGCGAGAAAAATGAAATTGCAACTGTCATTTGATCGATAATTCTATTGTATAACAGTTTATCAAATCATTTGATGGACCAATCAATTGAACATGCAAAACGATTTTATCGAAAAAAGAAAAACACGTCAAAATTCCAATGTCAATGGTGGAGCTAATTTGTTTGATAATGCTACAAGCAACTTTAACATACTTATTTTAGGAAAAAAGTGGTACTGGCCACTTTTATCAAATGCAATCGATGCAGCATTGATGAATTTATGAAGATACAATGTTCAAGTGTTCCAGTCAAACCGTTTTTCTGCAAAAAAAATATAATATCCCACTGCATCACACAAAACCCACTATTTATAAATATATCTAGATATAATGTAAAGCTACATTCTCTTATGAATTTATTCGGTGTTAACTTTCAAATTTCATTACTCAGTATATCGTCGGTTCAAAGGTAAAACTCACTGAGTGCATTTTTTTAATTTCAAAAGCCTCATTTTGCACGTTTTGTATAAGGACATTGAAAGGTATACCCTGGAACTTTACTTAAAAATTTTCGGAAATTGAATTTTCAGCTTCAAAAACTATGTTTCAGTCTAATTTCCTTCAAAAGTGTAAAATGTTAGTAAGTGAGTTTTACCTTTGAACCGATGATTATATTCAATACATTTTTTATAAAAATATTCAAATAAAGTTGATTCATATTTCATATTGGAAGATTTTTGTTTTCAATAATTTTGCTGCCTTTTTTGACGAACGTTGCAAAAACGCAACGTGAATTTTCGGGAAAACTACTTGCTTAAAAAAGTCCAGGTTAAATACAACAAAATTACGGAGTTATACCAAATTGTTGTTGTATTTAACATGGACTTTTTTCAGCAAAGATAAAAATGCGCAAAAGAATAAAAAATACTATTTTTCTGCTATAAAAAGAATTTGGAATATTTTCCTACCATGCAATTTTCCCACCATCATACTGATCTTTGAAAAACCACCAATCTGGCAATACTGGTTTTCTGTCTGCCTTTTTCCGTTACACTAATACTAATATCAAATGGCGTCACTTCTCGTTCTTAACCATTTTAGTGAGTTAAATGAAACGAGAAGAGGGTAAGATTAAATTACTCAAACTGCTGCCTTACTCTCTCAAGCCACAAATACCAACATCGCATGTGCGTGTGGCCTTTGTTTTAAGAATTCAAGTTTTTTCAGTTTTTTTTTTGTCATTTAATCGCGTGTGTTTGTTATATTAATAGAGTAGGGGTTTAACTCAAACGAGAGAGTTTGCTGCCTGTCTTTTCCGTTGCACTAATACAAATATCAAATGGCGTCACGTCTCGTTTTTAACCATTTGAGTGAGTTAAATGAAACAAGAAGAGGGTTAGATTAAATTACTCAAACTGCTGCTTCACTCTCTCAAGCTACAAATACAAACATCGGATGTGCGTGTGGCGTTGTTTTAAGAATTCAAGTTTTTTTTTCAGTTTACTTTTTTTATTTAAGAATTCAAGCTTTTTTTCAGTTTATTTTTTTTATTTAATCGTGTGAACACCAAATTGTTTTTGTATTCAACATGGACTTTTTTTCAGCAAACATAAAAATGCGCAAAAGAATGAAAAATACTATTTTTCTGCTATAAAAAAGAATTTGGAATATTTTCCTACCATGCAATTTTTCCACCATCATACTGATCTTTGAAAAACCACCAATCTGGCAACACTGGTTTTCTGTCTGCCTTTTTCCGTTACACTAATACTAATATCAAATGGCGTCACTTCTCGTTTTTAACCATTTTAGTGAGTTAAATGAAACGAGAAGAGGGTAAGATTAAATTACTCAAACTGCTGCCTCACTCTCTCAAGCCACAAATACCAACATCGCATGTGCGTGTGGCCTTTGTTCTAAGAATTCAAGTTTTTTTTCAGTTTTTTTGTTATTTAATCGTGTGTGTTTGTTATATTAATAGAGTAGGGGTTTAACTCAAACGAAAGAGTTTGCTGCCTGCCTTTTCCCGTTACACTAATACCAATATCAAATGGCATCACGTCTCGCTTATAACCATTTGAGTGAGTAAAATGAAACGAGAAAGGGGTTAAATTAAATTACTCACTCAAGATGTGGGCTATTCGACAAGTTTTCACATATCAGTTTCACAGTCTGTGAATTATTCTTGTCCAGTTCGGTTCTTGTATCTCGTTTTCAGTTGCAAAAAAAAAAAAAACTTTTACAAATAATATAACTTTAAAGTGGTCATATTCATAAACATTAAGTCAAAACAATTGTTTTTTGAAAGTTTTTATTCAAGTGCAAATATTTTTCAAGTCTGTAAGGAACTTTTTGTGAAAAACGTACTTCGGAGTGATCAAATGGACGAGGCCGTCTCATGCTTGCTCCGACAGTGGGGCCTGGAAGATTATATACCCAAATTTGATTTGAAGGTAAGGAATATTACATATTTATTTATGTAGTAATATAAAATAGTAATTAATTATGCAAAATATTGATTTTTCATTTTTTCGATATACATATATAAATATTTTTTTCTAATTAAAAAAAATGATTTTCACACCCAGAAAGTAAATAAGCTTCTCAGTTATAATATAAAAGTAACTCAGTTAAAAATGCAAGTACATGCTGTTGAATTAACACACTTTCTTTGTTAAAGTAATTAAATCACTTGATTAAAGAAGCAAAGCGTTTCAGTTTAAGTTTCAGTAAATGAATTGTTTAAAATAACCCAATTTCTCGCTTATAGCACCTTATTCACTATTAAAGTGAATTAAAATATTCTTTTTTGAAATTAAATTCGTTGAACATGAATAGATATATTTATTTTGATTAGAAAAAAATATTATGAAAATAATGAGAGCAATAATAACTAAAATAACAAATAATAAAAATAAAAAAATAATAATAAATAATAATTAAATAAATGATGAATAATGAATAATAAATTACATTGGTCAATAAGGTTTTTTTACGGTGCCGTGTCATAAGGCCAAGTGACATAAGGCCAAATTTGAATATTTGGCTTTATGTCACTTAACAAAAGCGACATTAGGCCAAATTTTAAGAGTTAGCCTAGTGCCGCTTTTGCAAAGTGACATAAGCCCAATTTGGCCTTGTGTCACTTTTATAATAAGCTCTTTAATTTAAAGATTTAAAAATGATAAATTTACAATTATTGTTGGATATATAGGATAAATTCAAAGTTTCTTTAAATCCAGATTCTTCAAATGCAAAAGAAACCTTGCATACACCCAGCCTCGCACCTACTCCAATACAAACCTCACAGTTTATTTGCCTTAATACTGGGTGCTATAGCACTGTATTTATATAAGGAAAAGCATAACGGCGAGTAAACAGTGAGGTATGTATGGGGGGGCATGCTGCCCCCTGGAAAGCTTGGGCACATTATAGGATTTAGGGTAGGTGCGAAGCTGGGTGTATGCAAAGTTGCTTTTGCATTTTACGTTTGGCCTTAAGTCACAAACAAATTTGGCCTTATGTTAGTTAACAAAAGCGACATAAGGCCATATTTTAAGAGTTGGCCTAGTGTTACTTTTGCAAAGTGACTTAAGGCCAATGTGGCCTTGTGTCACTTTTAATACAAGCTCTCCAATTTAAAGATCTTAAAATGATAAAGTTACAATTAATGTTGGATATATGTATTGGATAAATTCAAAGCTTCTTTAAATACAAATTTTTAAATGCAAAAGAAACCATGCATACACCCAGCCTCGCACCTACCCATATATTTTTGCACATTTCTGTAACAAAAAAAAAGCTTAAAAGTTTGTTGACCAGTGTTATCAATGACAAAAAAAAAACAAAAAATAGAAATAATACATAATAAATAATAAATAATAAATAATAAATAATAGATAGTAAATAATAAATAAATAAATAAATTATCAATGAAAAGGATAATAAAAATATTATATTGTTAGAAATTTTAAAATTATTTTATTTTTGATAAATATTGTAATTATTAAAATTTCTATGATTATTATAATTATTATTGTCATTATACATACCTCTTTTGGTGAAAATTGTAATACGAATTATCATAGTTTAAACAATTATAGTAGAATTTTCATTTCATTAAAGATGTTTCAATTTAAAATATATATATTTCGGTGCCGTGACATAAGGCCAAGTGACATAAGGCCAAATTTGAATATTTGGCCTTATGTCACATAACAAAAGTGACATAAAGCCTAATTTTAAGAGTTGGCCTAATGTCGCTTTTACAAAGGCCAAATTGGCCTTGTGTCACCTTTAATACTAGCGTACCTGTTATTTTTTCATTTTTCATTGAATAACTTCACTAAATCCAGTTTCTTTAAATGCACAAGAAACTTTGCATATACCAAAATTTGCAACCACCCCAAATCGTATCGTGAGCCCGAGCAGGGGGTTGCAGGGGGGCAGCATGCCCCCCCATGCATACCTCACTGTTTATTTGAAAATTTTTATATTTTTTTTATTAGGTTTGTGAAATTTAAAAATTCGTAATAAACAGTGAGGTATGTATGGGGGGGGGGGGCATGCTGCCCCCCTGCAACCACCCTGCTTGGGCTCACTATAGGATTTGGGGTGGGTGCGAGGTTGGGTGTATGCAAAGTATCTTTTCCAAAAATTACTGTTTTTTTTACAAAACATTTTACGTTTCGCCTTAAGTCACAAACAAATTTGGCCTTATGTCACTTTGTAAAAGCGACATAAGGCCAACTCTTAAAACTTGGCATTAAGTCGCTTTTGGAAAGTGACTTAAGGCCAAACTTTTAAATTTATGTCACTTGGCCTTATGTCACGGCACCAAATATTTCGGCTTCGTTAGCAAGTTCCTTCTTACAATGATAAAGATATATACATGGATAGATCTAATGTAAGACTAATAATTTTTTTGTATTTTAATTAATTTCGTTATTTGAATACAATTTTTAAACGAATTAATTGAGTATTAAAGGTGTGGGTTCGATTCCCAGTCGTGCCACCTAAAAACAGAAATGTTTTATCCGAGGTACTGCCTCTTGCGAGGAACTGACAAATCCTCCAAGAGTATACTTGTCATGAATATGGTGCTGCTCATTTAGCCGTTCGGACTCGGCAAAAAACTGTAGGTCCCCTCCATTCCTGCCAACAACACGCACACAGGAATGGTTGAGAGTTGTTAGTCACTAGGCCCTGGTTCTCCACGAGCTGTTGCGCCCAAATTATATATTTATAATAAGTATTTTCCATCAGTTGTTTAACTAAGACACTGCAATTGGTTGTCCAAACCTACTCAAAAGTCGGTACGTTCGATAAACAAAGTAAGGCTATAATTTTTAGTTACGTATTGAAATGTCTTGAAATGAAAATGTTCCTTGAACGTACTATCTCTCTCTTTTAAATTCATTAGAAAATGAATGATTCCAGGTATATGATTGGAGAGATGAGGTGGTTATTAGACAACTGCTGGGATCCTATATTATAAATACCTTATGAGATTTCCAGCTAAGAGTCCTCTAAGGAATTCTTTTTAATAGCGTATTGAATGGGCCATAAAATGAGGGGTATAAAGGAAAAATTACGTGCAAGGGTTTTTGTTCTTGAATATCGTCGGCTTTCTGTCAAAAACTCGTAAGTCGAATTTTAAAAATTGCTTAAAAGAATACAAAATACAAATTTAAAAGGTAATAAAATGAGATTTTTAGATCGTAAAAGTTTTTAAAACTGGTTGATATCTAGATCCAAAAGGAACCATAATACAGTTATGAGACATTGATATTAGAATTCAGTGGTTTGTTTTGATCTGAAATGCATCAAAATGTCATTCAAGGGCGATATGTTTGTTTGGCTGATAAGCGTGCTCAAAACCAAAAATGTTTCTAAATTCAACAATGCGTTTCTGAGAGAATGGTCACACTGGCCATTTTATATATTTTTGCTATTACTCGAAAACTAAGCCGAATTTTACAATTTTTAATTTAAAGCTTTTTGTTTAAAATTACATTTTCTATTGAAATTGATAGTTTAAAAAATTTATAAAAAAATCAACCCGGAAACGTAAACAAAAACCAACCTAAGAAAATAAAAAAATTAAAGATTTCTTAATTTTTTAATAAGTTGTTCATAACTTTTTTTTGAAGGAAAGATAGGGTCAAGACATGCATAGACAAAAAGTAATATTTGTTTAAAATTGACAGAGATATGCTTATTCAAACTTCACCATTTCTTATAATTTTTTTCAGTTTTGTCCGAAAGCCCCTTTTTTGGTATAGTATGGCAAATTTCATATTCGTAAAAATGTTAGAAATCAAGATTTAAAAAAAGTATGTCAGTTCGATTTGGTAAGTACCTACTAGGTGCTAGAAATGTCAAATTTGACGATAAATGATAAGAAATGGTAAAGTTTGAATGGCTGTCAGCTTTCAAATAATATGGCTTTTTTCATATTATGACATATTAAGGCGTATCTTGAAAAAAACATGTGCTATCTAGAAAAAAATTAAAAATTTATTGCTTTTTAGATTTTATAAAGTTGCTTTTTGTAAACCTTTCCTGCTTAAATTTTTTGTATACCGAAAATATTGAGAAGTGGCCAGTATGACCATTCTCCCAAAATTGCACGGGTGAATTTAGTAGCATTTTTGGATTTAAGCATGCTTATGGGCCAAACAAAAATATTCAATAGTAAAAACCCTCGCACGTACCTAATTGTTCCTATTTAAAAGGTCTATTCAATAGGCTATAATACGACTGACAGAGTTCATATTATGACTATTTTTTTTGTTTAAAACTTCAAAAATTTAAAAAAATCAAAAAAAAATTTGGCTTAGCTCCAAGGGCATTGGTAGCTATTTATGTCATCTCCATGACCTCCACAGTGGTTAGGTCATTCTTATAAACATTCGGATTTTGATAATTTCGGATCTTTAAGATGATATTAATATTATCTTTAAGGTGAAAAATGTAAACTTTTAATATTGAAAATAATTTTCTTTTAGAATTTGAAAGAACTGCTTGAAAGTTCCTTGGAAGGCAAAACTTTGCTATCGATTCCGAAAAATAAGCCACTAGATAATTCTTCTCGGCTTCAACTGGTGCGAATAATTGGATCATATATTTTACTTTCTCATCCGGAAAAGAACATTACGGCCGATATATATACTGAATGGACAAATGAAATTGTCAAATTATTTAAAGAAGAGAAGAGGGCAGTGTATTTGCACACAAAACTTGTAGAATCTGGTCGCGGAATTGCAAACCGTATCGTAGGGAAACTACCCGACCAAATTCATAACCTCAAACGCAAATACAGACAATCTGGAATCATTCCCAAACGTCCAAGAAGAATTATTTCGCCAGGAACACCAACAACATCATTATCCCCTTCCCAATCACCATCATCGTCGCTGAGTCGTTTTCTTCAGGTATATTTAACTGATATTGAAAGTGAAGCTGAGTGTGAGGATACCCTCCAGTGGTTGAAGACCTCAAGCCAGCCTTGGGCAACAGTTGAACAAAAATGGGGGGAAACTACACGCACTCGTCTACATCAGCTTAAAGAAATGACAATTGATGAATACTTCAAGGAATACCCTGCATTACAAAAACCAACTGGATATCTTTTGGTAAATTCAATTTTTTAGTTTAGTTTAGTTTTACTCGCATATATTTTATTTAAACAGATGACAGAAAACATCGCTAGACGATATAGTTTAGAAAATGGTTTTGAAAGATTAATAATAACTAGATACATCGTCTTAACGATTTCGTTCAAACGATACAAAATTTTTTTGGATCTATTAAAATGAAAACATTTTTTGATGAGAAACTGTTATATAAAATAAGTAGAAAATTAATATACCATCATTCAATTAAATTGACAACTTGACGAATGGCGATGGTATTCGGTGGGTTATCGAGTTAAATGAAGAAAAGTTTGTGCTTCGAACGTTACGTAAGACAAAACCATTTTTCAAACAATGTCTTCTGATGATAATCAATTGCAATCAGAAATTGTAATAGTGTTGTAAAAGTGTTTATATATTACTATTTTTATATCGTAACAAGTATTTTAACATCACTTTTTTTTTTCATTTTGTCTTTTTCCAGTTGCGAAAGGACTTTAACACCATATACCCTGAAAACTCTAACGGACTCTTCGAAAGTTTTCCAAATTACAAAAAAAAGCTTTTTGAAATTGCTGAAAGCCGAGCGGGAAAGGATAAATTTATCCTAAATTTGCTGAACCTTCAAAATTGTAAGTAAAAATACCTTATTTTGTTTATGACCTCGGCCATTGGCGTAACTAGGAGTTTTTCTGGGGGGTGGGGGTAGTTTAGATTTGTGTCCAAGCTTTATGCTCTCGGGGGTGCTGAATCCTGAATTGCGACTAAAATTTCATGACGCGACACTTATGGCTCGAAAACTATCAATTAATCGTAAATTACATCTAAAATAACTTGAAAGTTTTTACACAAAATTTCCAACAAATCTCCGATTAATGTTTAGTTCTCCTCCTATAACCCATTTCAACCTAAGCGTAAATCCGAAAATCCACTCAAAAACACTAACAAGGGAATTCATAACTGCAAATAAAACACGAGTTATCTTTAGGCATTGAGTTACCTCAGTGTCAAATCATATCAATAAACCAATATTCAATATGAAAAACTACTCACCAAAGTAGGTTCATTAAACGAGTAAGTTAAAAATACTTCTGTTATTGTTGCCTAAAACTTGTGATAAAAGGAAACCTCAAATGAGAGATTTTATTGAAAGAGTATAGCCCTATTAGTTACACTGTGTGACAAAATTTAAATTTTTGTCTCTAACATGAACTAAAATATACTTTTCTGATGACACTGATGCGCTGAATTCTAATCCGGCTTCAGAATTCGCAAATGTGCAGCTTTAAAGCACAAGAACCATTATTTTCGATTTGTCTAAAAATAACAACACAACTTGCCGTTTATTTTCTACTTGTGTTGACTTAAAATTAAAAATACTTAAGTTTACAAATTTCGGTAACGAACAACTTTTTGTTTCCGATTTACCAAAAAGCAAGAGATTAGTTTTAAAAACTATAAAATTTGAAAATTTTATGAACAAACCGTTTTTATTTTCGATTTTCATAAAAACAAAATGTTTGCTGTTTTCTGCTCAGCATCTTGCGCAACGTTCAGACTTCAAAAAAATCGATTTTCTCAGTTGATAGAAACTTTCAATTATCTGTTTATTATTTTATATTTTCCATAACCTAATATGGTTGCGATAACATACTTCACTTACATGGTTTTCAATTCCAACTTAAAAAATAGTAATGTAAATATTTACATACATATTTTGTGACACATGATGAAAAATTCAATTTTTAAATTTGTTGCAAGGTTAAGTTTTATTTTTAGTAAACTCTTCAAAAATCTATACCTAGATCAAAATTTTAACAAAATATAAAATTATTGTTTTCAGCGTCGGAGGATATAAGCAACTTAGCAGCATTGATTTTAATACCTTCTCTACTCACAGTAACAACATTGAGGCTAAAGGGAGCTGAGAAAAAGGCGTGGAGACCTTCAAAAACAGAGGTGAGGGAAGCCTTCATTGCCCATTCAACAACGGATGCAGGATTAATTGATATAATTACCTATCGCAAAAATAAGCTAAAAGATTTAAACCTAAACTTACAACCATTTATAATAGCTGTAGGTGAGTCTTTAAGTAAAATTCAATCATATTTTGTAATCATAAATGATATAAAATATCGGATAGATAATGTCATTGAAGCAGTTGACACCTGTTTAAAATTAATTTTTTCATTGAATGCAAAATATCCTGATGAAAGCTCATCAGTGTGGTTATTTATACAAAATGGCTTCTATAAAATAAAAACAAAGTTCGACAAAGCTTCCACTGCCTCCAACTGTCTTTTATCGGAGCTGGGTATGACAAACTAGATTCTCAAATTAAAGAAGCATTTTATTTCCTTAAGTTCGGAAATTTCAGAGTTTTTACGATTAGATAGTTTCTTAATTAGTTTTTATCATTCAATACATATTCCATTTTTTTTGTATTTATCTGAGTTTGACAGGTAAGATAGTGTGCTACCTAATCGTTATTAAATTTTCATTTAGTTTGAAAATTTCGGAGTTTTGCATAACAGATGAGATACTTCTTCCTTTAATTTAAAAGTTTCGGAGTTCGGCAGATAAAAAAATTTATTACTTAATCCTTATCATTGAACACATTTTCTTTGAATTTGAAAATTTCGGATTTTGAAAGTTTTGATATTTTACTTAATTTTTATTAGTTAATACATTTTTTTTTTATTTGAAAATTTCGGAAATTGAAACATAAGTGTCTCATCTAATCGTTATCATTGAATACACTTAACCCAAGAAAGTGTATTACTTAATCCTTATCATTGAACAAATTTTCCTTGAATTCGAATGTTTAGATTAGATAGTTTCTTACTGAATCTTTATTATTCAATACATTTTTTTTATTTAAAAATTTCGGAGATTGACAAATAAGAAAGTGTCTTTTTTAATCCTTAACGTTGAATACTTTTTCCTTGAGTTTGAAAATTTCGGAGTTTTACCGATTAGATAGTATCTAACTTAATTTAATCATTCATTACATTTTCCTTTTTTTTCGGAAATTTATTCGGAGTTTGACAGATAAATAGTGTGGTACATAATCATTTTCATTGAATAATTTTCCTTTTGTTTGAACATTTGGAGCTTTGCATAAGGGATTATGTAGATACTTCTTCCTTCAATTTATAAATTTCGGAGGTTGACAGATTTGATAGTATCTCACCTAATCGATACAAAAACTATACCACTATATACCACTCAATAGTATCTTCCATTGTATTTGCACACCAAGCTTTGTAGAATCTGGTCGTGGAATTGCAAATTGAATAGTAGGAAAACTACTAATTACCAGAATTCATAACCTCAAACGCAAATTAAGAGAGTCAAGAATTATTTTCCAATAAATATTTCGCCAGTTGCCCATCGCCATCATTACCAGTGAGTGGTTTTAAAAAAACGTTTCACATAACAAATAAGATAATCCTTATAATTGCATACATTTTTCTTGAAATTGAAAATTTTGGAGTTTGGCACATTAAATAGTCTCTCACCTAATCCACACAAAACTTGTAATTTAAATTTACAAACTTTCGCTATAGTGGTAGGTGAGTCTTTAAACGAAATTCAGTCATATTTTGTAATTATATATGATAGATATAATATATCGGATAGATAATGTCATTGAAGCAGGAATAGTGGATATAATTACCTATCGCAAAAATAAGCTAAGAGATTTGAACCTAAACTTACAACCATTTATAATAGCTGTAGGTGAGTCTTTAAGTAAAATTCAATCATATTTTGTAATCATAAATGATATAAATATCGGATAGATAATGTCATTGAAGCAGTTGACACCTGTTTAAAATTAATTTTTTCATTGAATGCAAAATATCCTGATGAAAGCTCATCAGTGTGGTTTTTTTTTATATAAAACGGCTTCTATAAAATAAAAACAAAGTTCGACAAAACTTCCACTGCCTCCATTTGTCTTTTATCGGAGCTGGGTATGACAAATTAGATTTTCAAATTAAAGAAGCATTTAATTTGAAAATTTAAAAGCTAAACACATAATTCAATAGATTTTCCTTTAATTTGAAAGTGTTGGAGATTGACACATAGGATAGTGTCTTATCTAATCGTTATCATTGAAAACGCTTTCCTCAGGTTCGATAATTTCGGAGTTTTAACGATTAGATAGTTTCTTAACCAGTTTGTCCATTCTATTTTTTCTGAGTTTGACAGGTAAAATAGTGTGTTACCTAATCTTTATTCAATTTTCATTTAGTTTGAAAATTTCGGAGTTTTGCATTACAGATAAGATACTTCTTCCTTTAATTTAAAAGTTTCGGAGTTTGGCTGATAAAAAAATTTATTACTTAATCCTTGTCATTGAACAAATTTTCCTTGAATTTGAAAATTTCGGATTTTGAAAGCTTAGATTAGATAGTATTTTACTTTATTATTTAATACATTTTCCTTTAATTTGAAAATTTCGAAAATAATTAATACATAAGATAGTGTCTCATCTAATCGTTATCATTGAATACACTTCACACAGGAAAGTGTATTACTTAATCCTTATCATTGAACAAAGTTTCCTTGAATTTGAAAGTTTAGATTAGATAGTTTCTTACTGAATCTTTATTATTCAATACATTTTTTTAATATAAAAATTTCGGAGATTGGCAAATAAGAAAGTGTCTTTTTTAATCCTTAACGTTGAATACTTTTTCCTTGAATTTGAAAATTTCGGAGTTTTACCGATTAGATAGTATCTTACTTAATTTAATCATTCAATACATTTTCCTTTTTTTTCGGAAATTTATTCGGAGTTTGATAAACTTTCGCTATAGCGGTAGGTGAGTCTTTGAACAAAATTCAGTCATATTTTGTAATTATAAATGATAGATATAATATATCGGATAGATAATGTCATTAAAGCAGGAATAGTGGATATAATTACCTTTCGCAAAAATAAGCTAAAAGATTTAAACCTAAATTTAGAACCATTTATAATAGCTGTAGGTGAGTCCTTAAGTAAAATTCAGACATATTTTGTAATCATAAATTATATAAATATCGGATAGATAATGTCATTGAAGCAGTTGACACCTGTTTAAAATTAATTTTTTCATTGAATGCAAAATATCCTGATAAAAGCTCATAAGTGTGGTTTTTTATATAAAACGGCTTCTATAAAATAAAAGCAAAGTTTGACAAAACTTCCACTGTCTCCAACTATCTTTTATCGGAGCTGGATATGACAAATAAGACTTTCAAATTAAAGAAGCATTTAGTTTGAAAATTTCAAAGCTTGACAAATAAATCAATAGATTTTCCTTTGATTTGAAAATTTCGGAGATTGACACATAAGAAAGTGTTTTATCTAATCGTTATCATTGAATACATTTTCCTTAAGTTCGGAAATTTCGGAGTTTTAACGATTAGATAGTTTCTTAATTAGTTTTTATCATTCAATACATATTCTATTTTTTCGTATTTTCTGAGTTTGACAGGTAAAATAGTGTGTTACCTAATCTTTATTAAATGTTCATTTAGTTTGAAAATTTCGGAGTTTTGCATAACAGATAAGATATTTCTTCCTTTAATTTAAAAGTTTCGGAGTTTGGCAGATAAGAAAATTTATTACTTATTCCTTATCATTGAACACATTTTCTTTGAATTTGAAAATTTTGGATTTTGAAAGCTTAGATTAGATAATATTTTACTTTATTATTTAATACATTTTCCTTTAATTTGAAAATTTCGGAAATTGACACATACAAAAGTGTCTCATCTAATCGTTTTCATTGAATACACTTAAAACAAGAAAGTATATTACTTAATCCTTATCATATATAACAAATTTTAATTTTCTTTTCTAATCGCTAATGTTGAACACTTCTTCCTTTAATTTGAAAGTTTCGGAGTTTTACTGATTAGATAGTATCTTACTCAATCTTTATCATTTAATAATATTTTCCTTTAATTAGTAAACTACGGAGTTTGAGAGATAGAATAGTGTGTTACCTTATCTGTATAATTGAATACATTTTCTTATAGAAAATTTCGGAGTGTTGCATAGCAGATTAGATACTTTTTCTTTTAATTTTAAAATTTTGGACATTGGTATATTAGGTTAGGTTAGGTTAGGTTGGAAGGGGTGATAGTACGGCAAGCCGCACCATCTCACTCGGATCTCGTAGGATCCATTGCGCTCCCCGGGGTATAGGTGGTTAGTGAGGAGGGATAGGGAGGGAGTTAATAGGAAGTTTTAGGTGTTAGGGGCCTCCTTGAACCATCCTGAGTTCTGAATGAATTTCAGAATGTTCTTTAGTGGCAAGACAGAGATGTCGCCCAGTTCGTCGAAGAAATATTCTCCAAGGGCCTCTTTTCTGGTTCTAGCTAGGCTGGGGCATTCGCAAAGGAAGTGAGGGGATCCCTCCTCTGCCTCTTCATCATGACACCCTCTACATAAGTCCGATGAGCTGATGCCCATTCTGTTCAAGTGGGTTCCCATTGAGTTGTGGCCCGTAAGGACACCAACCATGAGAGATAATTGAGGCCTGCTTAGCTTGAGTAAGTAATCAGTTTTTTTCTTTGAAATATTTGGCCATAGATTCCTAGAAACCCGACAAGTGTCGATGGATGACCATCTGACATTTGCAGCCTCTAAGAAACTCTGGTGTATTCTACTTTTTTCTTGCTCCAGTGGCATGAGCACAGAGGCTTCGATTTGGCTCGGATCGAGAGATGAACCGCTTTTGGCCAGTTCATCCGCCATTTCGTTCCCGTGAATATCCCTATGTCCTGGAACCCATCTTAGGGTTACTGTGTTCGTTGCATTGAGTACTCTTAGCTCGTTCCGGCAACGGTCGACCAGTTTGGACTTTGTGGTGATTGAGCAAATGGCTTTAATTGCCGCCTGGCTGTCTATGAAAATATCAATATTGTTGTTTACTAATTCACATGAGGCAAGATGTTTCGCCGCTTCGCAAACTGCCAGTACTTCCGCTTGGAATACACTGCAAAAGTTTGGAAGCCTCAACGATCTATTTATGGATGGGTTATCTGAGTAGATGCCTGACCCAACCCCCTCCGAGGTTTTGGAACCGTCAGTAAAGACCGAAACATGATTTTCATTTATGACCCTGTTTTCATTCCAGAGTTCCCTGGTTGGAATATCTGTTATGGTTACTGGGTTGAAATCTATGTGCGGTGAAACGTAGTCTGTTTGAATGTCTATCTCTGTAAAATTCATTTTAGTTCTGTGACCGTAGAGGCCCTTTTTCCAATTTTTACATTGGTGAAGTCTTAAAGCACTTTTGGCCGCCAACTCTTTCGTGAACAGATCGAGTGGGGCAAGTGAAAGGAAAGTTTCAAGGGCAGCCGTTGGTGTGGTCCTGATAGCACTGGTTGTACCAATACACGCTAGTTTTTGAATTTTAGTCATGGTTTTTAGATTAGTTTCCTTATCTAAGGCTGGCCACCAGACCATGCATGCGTACGTTAGAATTGGCCTTATAATGGCTGTGTACATCCAATGAATGGTTCTGGGGCTGGGACCCCATCTTTTACCAAAAATTCTGCTGCAAGTGTAGAAAGCTATTGAGGCTTTTCTTTCTCTTTCTTTAATATTTTCTTTCCAGTTTAGTTTACGATCGAGAACAACGCCAAGATATTTGGCAGTACCCGAAACCTGTAACGGTATTCCGTTAATGGTTGGCGGGTTTATGTTTGGAATATTACGTTTCCTTGTAAACAGCACCAGTTCTGTCTTCAGTGGGTTAACATTGAGGCCACAACTACTGGCCCAATTTTTGAGCTTGTCCAGGGACGTTTGTAGGAGCTCGCTCAGAGTGGGAACAAATTTTCCAGAGGCCAATAACACAATGTCATCGGCATATGCAACTACCTTGATGCCGCCCAGATTTAGTTTAACTAAGATCTGGTTGACGACAAGGAGCCAAAGCAAAGGAGAAAGTACTCCACCCTGTGGAGTGCCCCTACTTGTCCTAACTCTTATCTTGCTGTCACCCATTTCTGCATAAATGAGTCTCGTTTGAAGCATGAAATCAATCCAGTTTATCAATGATGGATCGATGCTGACGGAGTTTAGGGCTTGTCGAATTGCACCGTTATCAACATTATTGAAGGCCCCTTCTATGTCAAGGAATGCTGCTAAAGTGAATTCCTTGAAGTGTATCGACTTCTCAATCGTACCAACCACTTCATGAAGTGCTGTCTCAACAGATTTGCCCTTCAAGTACGCATGTTGGGCCTGTGAGAGCACACCATCATTCAGTTTTAGGCGAATATGAGTGTCAATTAATCTTTCTAAGGTCTTCAGGAGAAAGGAGGAAAGGCTGATAGGCCTGAAGTCCTTCGGTTCGGTATGGGTGGGCTTGCCAGCTTTCGGGATGAAGATGACATTGACTTCTCTCCATCCAGCGGGAATATAGGTGATTTTAAGACAGCCTATATAAATATCCACTAGAATTGGAACAATTGTATCTTTAGAGCTTTGGAGCATAATTGGAATGATTCCATCAGGCCCTGCAGATTTGTATGCCGAGAAGGAGTCAATGGCCCAAGCCACCTTCCTACTATCTACGATTTGTTTGCCTATATCATAGATTTCACTTATGTTGGGCCCTCTGTCCACAGGAGATGTGCTGATAGTACACCCTGGGAAGTGAGTGCTTATAAGTGACTCTAAAGTCTCAGGAGCAGGAGTGGTATATTAGATAGTGTATTGCCTAATCCTCTTCATAGAATAAATGTTCCTTTAATTTGAAAATTTCGGAGTTTGAAAGGTCAGATTAAATAGGGTCCCACTTAATCATTATCATTCAATTCATTTTCCATGAGTTTATAAGTTTCAGAGTTTGACATATTAGATAGTGTTTTACCTCCTATCATTCAAAAGATTTAAGTTTGGAAATTTTATAGTTCAAAATATAACGTTCCTTAGTATAAAGAAATACTATGGCTTCTTGTTTCTTATGTGGGGTTAGGGTCAATGATCTTAAATGCCTAAGGCAACATTTCTCTTTCGTACATTATAACCACGAATTTCTACAATATAACTGTATTGAGGACGATTGTGGACGATCATTTCAGATTTTCAGTTCATTTCAGAGACATTTCAAAAAACATCATTGCCTTAGGAGCGTTTCTCGAGAATATACACAAATTAAATTTTTTTCTTCTCCTCCTCCGTCAAATATTGACTTGACCCCCAACCAGTTGACGTTTACTAGAAATGAAAGTTTACCAAAAAATCCTACTGTTGATAAGGCTATGTCCATTTTTATTGCTTCTTTGTATGGAAATACACTTTTGCCCAGAAATGTTGTACAAAAAGTAATTGGCGGCTTTGAAGAGTATCTTAACTCCTTAAATGCAGTGGTGGGGAAGTGCGTGGAAAAAGTTATCTTGGAGCATTCACTTCCTGCTTATTTTTCAAAGTCTATTGTAGACTCTATCGGTGCTTATATCGTTTCTCCTTTAGATTTGTTCAGAGCAGAACACAAAAGAATGAATTATTTTACTGCACAAAAGTCTTATATTAAACCTGAATGTATTGTTATAGGTCAGCGAATAGATAGAGTCAAAACACAAGGCATATCACTTATGCAACCAGTCACATGCCAGGAGCATTTTATTCCCTTAAGACAAGTTTTGAAACGTTTTTTTTCTCTTGATTCCATACTGTCTGAAACCCTTCAATATATGAATAGCCTCAAAAGTAAAAACGTGGTTGAAAACTTTGTCCAAGGTTCATATTGGAAGATGAGAAAGACATATCATTCCGATAAATTAGTTTTGCCGTTGTTTATGTATTTTGACGACTATGAAGTAGGAAATGTTCTTGGAAGTCATGCAGGTATCCATAAGCTAGGTGCAGTTTATGTATCAATTGCCTGTCTACCACCATGGCGCTCTTCGGTACTTTCAAATATATTTTTAGTTCTTCTTTTTCATTCCTCGGATAGAACAGAATTCGGTAACAGTGTTATATTCCAACCTATAATTGGCGAATTCAATTTTCTTTTTGAAGAAGGTATTCAAATAAACATTCCAGAATTCAGTGGAAAGATATATTTTGAGCTTGGTTTAATCCTTGGTGATAACTTGGGTATACATTCTATGATAGGATTTTCTGAGAGTTTTTCAGCTAATTTTTCGTGTAGAGTATGTAAAGTCTCGAAAGAAATTAAAAAAAAACAATTGTATGAAGATATCACACTACTTCGAAAAATGTCAAGTTATGATGCAGATCTGGCTCTTAACAATTTATCCTTGACAGGTATTAAAGAAAAATGTGCCTTCCTTCGAATACAAAATTTTGACTTATTTCAGCAAGTGGGTGCTGATATCATGCATGATGTGCTTGAAGGTGTTGCGAAATATATTTTTAAATTCATTCTACTAGAGTATACAGAAACATCAAAATTGTTCTCCCTAACTCATTTTAATGAAAAGCTTTTGGCATTTGATTATGGTCCAGATGGTAAAAATAAACCATGTTGTATAGAAAAAGAGCATCTAAAACGAGGAAGTATTCGACTGTCCTCTGGAGAAATGATAACTTTAATACGATATTTTGGAATACTTGTAGGTGATTTTGTCCCAAGGGAAAATAGGGTTTGGACATTGTTTATTACACTTAGAAAAGTAATAGACATCCTTTTCAGCGTAAGCATTTCAGATGGGACAGAATTTTTGCTGCAAGCATTAGTGGCGGAACTTAACGAGCTGTATATTGAGTTAACAAAAGAGCCTCTGAAGCCAAAGTTTCACAATCTCATTCATTATCACACTGCTCTTACCAAATACGGTCCACTGTCTTCATTTTGGTCAATGAGATATGAAGCCAAGCATAGGCAGTCTAAAATGTCTGCTAGAGCATCATGTAACCGTATGAATATTACTTTTACTTTAGCAATGAAACATCAGCTTCAGCTTAATGAAATATTTATAAAAGGCACACTACAAAATACACTTTCTGTTGGCCCTAAAAAGGACATGTTACTATCAGAAAAAGAATTAATGAACTTGCAATTACAGTTAGACCCTGAAAAGACTTAAACTAAGGTTAGTTGGGCGACGATGTCTTCAGTACGCTATGAAAAGGGATCAATTTTAGTGAAAAGTCTTGGTTTAGATAGCTATAACTATGATTTTTGCATTCTGAAAATATATACTTATACGACTTTAATAAACTGATCTTCACCTGCTCTCTATTAAAAACTTTAGGCTTCGATGAACATTACTTTGCTTTCGAAGTAGAAAATCCAAAGAATTATGAAGAAGTCATTATGTTTTTCGAGTCATTTCCCAATACTATTCCTAATACAAGAACTATCCTTTCAAACGGAAAACAATATATTATTTTAAGAAGCCCTTTGTGAAACTAATAATTTTAGAAAAGTAACTAAATATTTAATTCAATATTGTAATCCTAATGAATAAATATACATTCTTAAAAATATGATGTTAACTGGTATAGTTTTTACCAACCCAAATTTTAAAAACAAATATGTGTATATATATATGTTAAAATTTAAATATATTTATTTATTTTAAAACTATTATTGTAAACATTGCATTCATAAATGCCAAATTTGTAAATTTATATATTTTAGCAAAACACATTTTGTTTTTTTTTTATAATTTTATTTTGTTTTCTCTAACTTTAAGACTTATACAAATCATGCATCATTTTTACTTTTATTATATTAATAAACATAATTTTAATTACTATAACCATTCAAAATATGTTTTTCTCAACTGTCATTCGGTTTGAAAAGTTGAACAAAAATAGTCTTTTTTTCAGATTGAGTAACCTGTCTAGTCAGCTGGAGTAGCTAATATGCTTGGATTCCTTACACAACTTACTCAATTCGAATATCCAACCTACTCAATTGAAAACGCCTACCTTATCAGTTGTAGGAGCCTATCTTCTTAGTTGAAGTAGCCAATCTACTCTCTTTTCTTAGACAACTTACTTAGTTAAAGTAGCCAATACTTATGTCACTATAAGCAAATAGATTGGCTCCTCCAACTAAGTAAATTGTCTAAAGAAACCAAGTAGATTAGCTTCTTCAACTGAGTAGTAGGCTACAGCAACTGACAAAGAAGGCTGCTCCAACTGAGTGGACTGGCTAGTTGAATTAAGTGGGTTGGCTAAAGCAACCGAGAATATAGGCTACTTCAAGTGAGCAGATGGGGTACTCCAAACGAGTAGATGGGCTACTCCAACTGAGTAGATATGCTACTCCAACCGAGTAGATGGGCTACTCCAACTGAGTAGATATGCTACTCCAACCGAGTAGATTGGCTACTCCATCCGAGTAGATAGGTAACTCCAACTAAGTAGATTGGCTACTTTAACCGAGTAAGTATGTGAATGTGAACGAGTAGATTGGCTACTTTAGCTGAGTAGAAAGGCTATTCCAACTGAGTAGACAAGCTACTCCAACTGAGTAGAGAGGCTACTCCAACTGAGTAGACAGGCTTCTCCAACAGAGAAGATAGGCTACTCAAACCGAGTAGATTGGCTACTCCAACTGAGTAGATAGGCTACTCCAACCGAGTAGATTGGCTACTCCAACCGAGTAGATTGGCTACTCGAACTGAGTAGAAAGGCTACTCGAACAGAGAAGATAGGCTCCTTCAACTGAGTAGATTGGCTACTTTAACCGAGTAAGTATGTGAATGTGAACGAGTAGATTGGCTACTTTAGCTGAGAAGAAAGGCTATTCCAACTGAGTAGACAGGCTACTCCAACTGAGTAAATAGGCTTCTCCAACAGAGAAGATAGGCTACTCCAACCGAGAAGATTAGCTACTCCAACCGAGTAGTTTGGCTACTCTAACAGAAAAGATAGGCTATTCCAACAGAGAAGATTGGCTACTCCAACCGAGTAAGTATGCGAATTTGAATGAGTAGAAAGGCTATTCCAACTAAGAAGATAGGTTAATCCAACTGAGTAAATGGGCTACTCCAACCGAGTAGATTGGCTACTTTAACCGAGTAAGTATGTGAATGCGAATGAGTAGATTGGTTACTTTAGCCGAGAAGATAGGCTATTCCAACTGAGTAGACAGGCTACTCCAACTGAGTAGATAGGCTACTTGAACAGAGAAGATAGGCTACTCCAACCAAGTAGATTGGCTACTCCAGCTGAGTAGATTGGCTATTCGAACAGAGAAGATAGGCTACTCCAACAGATTAGGTTGGCTACTCCAACCGAGTAATTATGCGAATTTGAATGAGTAGATAGGCTATTCCAACTTAGAAGATTGGTTTATCCAACTGAGTAAATGGACTACTCCAACCGAGTAGATTGGCTACTTTAACCGAGTAAGTATGTGAATGTGAATGAGTGGATTGGCTACTTTAGCTGATTAGATAGGCTATTGCAACTGAGTAGACAGGCTACTCAAACTGAGTTGATTGGCTACTCGAACAGAAAAGATAGGCTACTCCAACCGAGTAGATTGGCTACTTTAACCGAGTAAGTATGCGAATTTGAATGAGTAAATAGGCTATTCCAACTAAGAAGATAGGTTAATCCAACTGAGTAAATGGGATACTCCAACCGAGTAGATTAGCTACTTTACCCGAGTAAGTATGTGAATGCGAATGAGTAGATTGGCTACTTTAGGTGAGAAGATTGGCTATTTGAACAGAGAAGATATGCTACTCCAACCAAATAGATTGACTGCTCCAAGCGAGTAGATTGGCTACTCCAACCGAGTAAGTATGTTAATTTGAATGAGTAGATAGGCTATCCCAACTTAGAAGATAGGTTTATCCAACTGAATAGATAGACTACTTCAACTGAGTAGATATGCTACTGCAACGGAGTAGAATTGCTACTCTAACCAAGTAGGTATGTTAAAATTAACGAGTAGATTTGCTACTCGAACAGAGAAGATATGTTACTCTTACCGAGTAGAGTGACTACTCCAATTGAGTATATAGTCTATTCCAACCGAGTAGAATGGCTACTCTAGCCGAATAAGTATGTGAATGTGAACGAGTAGATTGGCTACTCAAACAAAGAAGATTGGCTACTCCAACCGAGAAAATGGGGTACTATAACTAAGTCAGTTGTCAAATGGAACCGAATGAGTAAGCTACTTTAAGTGAGTGGAAAGGTTATTTCAACCAAGAAGTAGGACTAGTGCAACTGAATAGATAGGCTACTCAAACCAAATAGATTTGATCCAATTTTGTATATTGGTTTAAATGATTAGCTACTTTAACCGTGTAAAAGCTTATTGTAAACGTATAGATTGGCTAATCCAACTATGTTGGATGTCTAAAATAATTGAGTAGATGCGCTACTTCAAGTGAGTAGATGGGCTACTCCCACCGTGTAGATTGCTAATTTTATTCAGTAAGTTGGTTAAAAAAACGCACAAGATTATTTTTTTCATCTATATTGGCATCGTCAATCGAGTAAATTTGTTATATCAATTGAGTACGTTTATTACATCAACCACACAGCTAAGTTAGAAATGCTGAGTTGTAAGTTATTCCAACTGTGTACGTTGGCCTTTTTCAATTGAGTTAATTGGCTATGTCAAATAAGTACATTTGTAATATTAACAGCTTAGCGTAGTTACAACTGCAAATTACTAAGATTTTCACTTTTAGAACTAAATACAGCAACCGAGAAGATTAGCTACTCTAACTTAACAAGTATGCAAAGGGAAGTAAGTTAATTAGTTATTATTAACCATTTAGCCATGTTGTATTTATTAACTTAATTGGTTGATGAAACCCACAAGATTATCCCAGAAACTGCTTCGTAAAATTTAGTACACTTTAGCAGAATCAGTGGGTGAATTTAAGCATTTTTTTTTAACCTTATGGAATGTGTTGGCTTAACACCTTTAGTTTGCAGGTTGTATAGTAAGCACCTCAATCGGTTAATTTTACACGAGTTTTACGTTATTATTAACTAACCATTTTTCTGCGTGAAGCAAATTCAATAAAGCTTTCTTGGCAAGCTCAGGGAATTCATTCTTAATACCAATCCAAAATTTTTTTTATGATATAGAATCAAATACCAATTTTGATGAAGAGGAGCTCTGCAGATCTATCAGGGATTCGTATTCCTGTATACTCAGGGTCATAGGCTTGATGGTTTTCATTAGAAATGGATTTTGTACCCACTCGATGTCAGTATTTGTATCTGGAAAGTAATCAAGTCTTTCCAGACTAACCAAATGGAGAGCAATAACATTGCTAATATCTGCTCTGAGTTCAAGCATGTTTTATTGCAAGAATTCATACACATCTATCTCATGTGTCTCCAGTCATATTGTATTTTTACCATGCAAATTATGGGGTAGTTTTGATTTGTTCGCTCCTTTATGTTTTCGGGGGTGCTGAATCCAAATCTGAGGTTTGCCCACAAAATTTCGTGACGCAACATGGAAATAAAATGCAAAAAATGATGCAAAAATGCATTTTTTTGGGAGTTTTTCACGAAAGGCTCGAAATATACCAACTATTCGAAAATGACATCAAAGTACCATTGAAAGTATACACAATTTTCAAAAAATCTCTATTCAAGGATTTTTTCTGCGACAACCCATTTGGACTCAAGCGCTAGTCGAAAATTGACATATTTGTACGGCTTTCGAAAATCCACTCTAAAGCGCTAAGAAATTAGTTTGTGTGACAAAATTTGAATTTTTGTCTGTAACATGAACCAAGATATACTTTTCTGATGGTCTTTGACGCGCTGAGTTCGAATATATTTAAATCTAAAACTTAAAAATAAATGCAATTTTTTACAAATTTGGGGATTTTTTTTTTCTCGAGGTAATTTTTTTCGAAAAAAATGTTTATAGTTATTCTGAAGTATGAACATTTTACTTCAAAATTCTTTTTGAATCTTTCAAATACCTCCATTCGTCTTCGAGAAATCCTTGTTTTTTTTTTACTACCTAATTCGAAAAATCCCACAATTTGCCATATTGAGCACAAATTCACTGGATTTTTCGAATTAGGTAGTAAGACAAAAACCAATGATTTCTCGAAGACGAATGGAGGTATTTGAATAGTTCAAAAAGAATTTTGAAGTTAAATGTTCACACTTCAGAATGACCATAAACATTTTTTCGACAAAAATGTTACCTCGAGAAAAAAATATAACTTCAAATTTGCATAAAAAATGCATTTTTCTTAAATCCTTAGATTCGAATATCTCAAAAACGTAACGTGCTAGAGCAATTCCAAGGCCAGATTCGAACTCGACGCATCAAAGACCATCAGAAAAGTATATCTTGGTTCATTTTACAGACAAAAGTTCAAATTTTGTCAGACAAAGTAATTCTTTAGCGCTGTCGAGTGGATTTTCGAAAACAGTACAAATACGTCAATTTTCGACTAGCGCTTGAGTCCAAATGGGCTGTCGCAGAAAAAAAAAATTGTGTATACTTTTAATGGTACTTTGATGTCATTTTCGAATAGTTGGTAGTTTTCGAGCCAATCGTGAAAAACTCCCAACAAATGCATTTTTACATCATTTTTTGCTTTTGTTTCCATGTTGCGTCACGAAATTTTGTTGGCAAACCTCAGATTCGGAGTCAGCACCCCCGAAAACACAAAGGAAGGATAAAATCAAAACTACCCCACAATTTGCTCGCAAAAGCGCCTTTTTGAGCACAAATTAACTGGCCTAAGAACCAGAAATTAATTTTTCTTTTTAAAGCTGCCAGTTTGTCCTCGCAAAAAATACTGTAATTGATTTTTCCTGCAGAGCTGTAGCAGTATCGTTGATCTTCTCGAAAATGTCTGCAATATAAGCTAATTTCGTAATCCATTGCTCATCATGCAATACATCAAAAAGGGTTGCAGTTCAAGACATATTTTTTTCCAGCTTGAACACATTCAACTCATCACGAAGTTGAAATAACCTGGATAAAGCTTTCCCTCTGGAAAGCCATAGGATTTCAGTATGAAGAAGAAGCGATTCGTACTGACTGCCTATATCTTTACACACAAATTTAAACAATCACGATTGGAAAGGACGGCTCTTTACAAAATTTACTATTTTCACAGCTTCACCGAGAATTTTTTTTTTAAATCCGTTGGCATTATTTTGATAACAAGTGCATAGCGATGGAAAATACAGTGACTGCTGGTACTTCTAGGAGCAAAGTTTTTAGTATTTGAAACAACCCCTTTAAACTTTCTTGCCATTGCTGCGGCTCCGCCGCTGCATATATCAATACATTTTCCCCAATTAATGATTTGTTTACTCATGAAACAGTTATGACCCTGAAGTTCAGACTTCGATTAAAAAATATAAGCTCCAAAAAAAATGTTTGTTCAAATTTTTTTTTGTGGAAATTTTTTCTTATTTTTCTTTTATTGTTTGTATTTTACTCTGTATACTTCAAGAAATTTGTGGAACCCTGAAAACTCTCCCGCGGAACCCCAGGGTTCCGCGGAACACACTTTGGGAACCACTGGCATAAGTCGCCAAGAGCTTCTATTGGCAATGTCGGAACTCGGGATACCGACAAAACTGATCCAGCTATGCCGCATGACGTTACAAAATACGCGGTGCAACGTGCAAATGGGTAACAGCGCATCCGAGTTATTCTAGACGTGTACAGGGTTCAGACAAGGAGATGCGCTATCATGTGATTTCTTCAACTTAGTCCTGGAGCAGATAGTGCGCAAGAGTGGTGTTAACATGGAAGGCACTATCTTCAACAGGTCTTCTCAACTGCTTGGCTATGCGGACGACATCGACATCATCGGCCGCTCCAAGGGAACTGTACTTGAAGCATTCACAGCTATTGATGAACAGGCGAAACGCGTTGGTCTTGAAGTGAATGAGGACAAAACAAAGTATATGCTATCAACAAACAAAGCCTCATCTGTCCATCGACTAGGACAAAACGTCACTGTTGGTAGCAGTAATTTCGAGGTAGTCAAGGAGTTCACCTACCTCGGAACAAACATCAATTCCACGAACGACACCTTAGTGGAAATCCGACGAAGGATTACCGTAGCGAACCACTGCTACTTCGGCTTGGCCAAACAAATGGGTTCAAAACTCCTTTCCCGCAAGACAAAGTGCACGCTATACAAAACGCTAATTTTACCAGTTCTACTCTACGGCGGCGAGTGCTGGACGATAAGTAAAAAAGGGGAATTGATAATGGGCACTTTCGAGATAAAAATTCTTCGGCGGATATTTGGTCCTATATGCGAAGAGGGCGATTGGAGAAGAAGATTCAATCGTGAACTATACGAGCTGTACCAAGATGTGGATGTAGTCCAAAGAGCCAAAACACGTCGACTACACTGGCTCGGCCACATCGAGCGAATGGACAACAACGCTCCAGCCAAGAAAATCTTCGAATCCCAGCCCCCAGGTTCGAGACGACTAGGAAGACCGAACCTCCGCTATAGGGACCAGGCAGTCACAGACGCAAGAGCGCTTGGTCTCGACGACTGGAGGGAGCGTGCGAGGGACCGCAACCGATGGAAGACCGCAATATCTCAGGCAGAGACCCTTCATGGATCGGGAGCCGGATTAGTAAGTAAGTAAAAAAAATTACATTGCTGTACAATCTTGTAGCTCTTTGTTAACAGTTAAATTCAAAGCTGAAAGATTCGATTGACATGTTCCTAATTTAAGGAAGTTTGTACATTTATTTTTCATTAAAACACACACACGCTACTATGCGGGAGAGTGAAAATGTGTGCTGGAAACCTGTATAAGTTGGGACAGAGTAACTCGTCCAAATGATTTTTAATATGAACATATTTCCAATTTTTAACCGAAATTCCTCCATAATAGTTATTACAAAATAAATTCTGTAAGCCTTTTCTTTTGCTTCTAATTCAAAAAGTTTAGGTCAATTTATATTTTTTCTGGAGAGCTTATTAAATGGCAGAATTCATAACCTAGATCAAAACATGATATGTCTTCATCAGAATTAATAATGACTGGATCTAAAAAACTTAGCACAAACAATCTTTTATATTTGAAATCAATTCTTAACGTGATTTTATCGCAGATTGTCTGATATATAGTAAAACATTTTCTTATAGCAACAAAATCATCATGAGAAACATTTTCTTTTTTCAAACAAGCTTCAGCTTCGTGGCCTATATGTATAAATATCTTCCAAATTTTTACTGAGCAATTCGTTTTCGTAGCTAATATTTTGAATTTGTTTGTGTTTCAAGAATAGACATCGATTTTTTAATGAAACAAATTTATTTTTTAATGAAACTGAACGCGTTCAGATTTCAAAGAATTATTTACTCAGATGAAGAATTTCCAAGAATTTTTTTATTAGAGGGAAATTCGAAAATTTTGAAAAAGGAAATTTAAGTAGGTAGATATATTAAGGCCTAACTACATTCAATTCTCTTTTGTACAAAAGTGAAAAAGTGTTTTGTCTTTTTCCAATAAACTGTTCAATCCTACCTTTTATCGCAAGTTTTACAAAAGTAAAAGTAAGAGCGTTCCAAACTTTAACTTTTGTAGAAAAGTGAAACACAACTACATCTAAACAAATAGTAAAAAAAACTAGTTCATAGATGTCACTCACATCGATAATAGTTGCTGAACTAAGGTAGAACTATAGTGGTCAGAAAGCCACTGAAGCTAAAGTCAAAAACCAACGAAAAGTTGCTTTCCGTAGCGTCAAAAGGGGAACACACACATGATGTACTTATCATCTATCTCTTTTTGACATTCCTATTTCACCAAATGTCGTTTTGACTTACATAAGTGAGGTGCGCTCGGGAGCAAACCTCACTTCGTAAGCAATTCAGCTCAACCTTTGCCTTTAAATTACGTTACTTAAATTCTCATCTATAATCAATTTTCTATTGCTACTTAACTAAACGATTGAAATGTAACGTAACGTGAGAAAACTCACAAATACATGTACATTTCAGCTGTTTTTTGACAGTTTGCAAACATAAACGAGCGCATACTTATGTGGTTTTCCATTCAACCATTTCAGATTTGGTGGTCAGATCATAATTTTTTAGTGGTAAATAGAACACAAAATGAGATTTGATTTGCTTTTGCAATTGTGTTAGTGACTATTTTTCTATTGATGAATTTGTCCAACAAACACCACCTTCTTATCGAAAGTAAACAACACTGCGAAATGCCAAATGCAAACTAATACGTTCAGATTTATGTCAGTTTATTTTGGTGTGGTGTGCAAATGCGGGTAAATCTTGCTAAGAATTGAGATTTGAAGAATCGACCTGAGGTCGAAAAAAAAATCGATTTTTTTGGTTGAATGGAAAGCAAAAGTTGACCTCAGGTCGAAAAAATCAGAAAAAAGTCGACTTTTTTGGTCGAAAGGAAAACCACATAAACGATTGAAATGTAACGTAACGTGAGAAAACTCACAAAAAAATGTACATTTCAGCTGTTTTTTGACAGTTTGCAAACATAAACGAGCGCATACTTATAAGACAGAAAGAGAAGCAACTGGATGTAAGTCCTATGCAAAAGAAATGAAACATGACTCCATTTTGGTTTGTGATACTTTTATTTTTGTGTCCAGAAATTCTTTTATTTAATTTATGAATTCACAATTTGGTCTCTTGATGGAAAATATGTTGATAAATCAATGAAACAATTTAGTTTTAACTTATGTCGACTTCCTTACAACCATTTCAAATCGTTCTAAATTATTTTAACAAAATTCTCGTTGTCTAAGGCATAACCAAATTTTTGAAAAGGAGCAATACACAAAACAAGCTATGCAAATCATGAACCGTTAAACCTTCTACAATATGAGTAGAGAAACTTTCAAAGAAACTATAATATTCTCTCCAATGATGTGTGAATCTTCTTTGTTAATTGTTATCTTTATTTTAATTTCCATATTTCATTTAAGTATTACTTAAATTTATATTTAGCTTATATTAAAAAATTAGTCTATTTTTTTAATTTTTCTACTTGATATTGTCAAACAAAATAAAACTTAAACTAAAACTAAACTTTTTATCATAATTTATTTATTTATTAGTAAACATTGTTTTTATTTCTATTCTCAATAAAATATTCAAACTGAATAAGTACATATGTATGTATGTATGTGTACATATATAAGTAAATGTTTTATCAATAATTTGTAATCGGAATTTCCTTATCTGCCCAACTTATAATTTCAATAGTGCGATGTTGGCGATGGTGAGGGCTATCAAGATCATTGCAAAAGCGAGAATAGTCGATGACGATGCGCTACTCGGCGATTTGTTGGGGCAACTCATTTCGGTATTGAAGTTACGGGAGAAAGACTTGACAAAGTCAGTTAATTGTGTATCTTTGCATTTTCCTACCTCCATAGTGGCACAGTTACTCAGCTTTTGAAATTGGTCACATTCTTTTGGTCCAATGACTAATTCTGTTTCGTTCCCCTCTAAAACGCTGTCAATGGTGTTCTTGCACCCTTTTGCTACGGAACCGAAGCACTGTGTTAAAGTCATAAATTCTTCAAAAGTTTTTTCGCACATGAAGTTTGCGATTTGTTCAAAACTCCGCAAAAGAGTTTTCTGCTCCTTTTGTTCTAGGCAAGGTTTTATAGTATTTATTAAATTTTGGCCACATTTAAGAATATAATCAGAAGAACACATCAAATCAGATGGTTCCTCTGGCATGACAATGCCTTTACCGCATTCTTCAATATCTTGATTGATGCCTTCTGCTATTTTAACAAATTCGTTGTCATTGCCCATTTTCTGACACTTCTCTTTCAAAATATCCATATATTTTTGACCTAGGTTGCCATGGATTCCCAGACAAATAATTAAAATCATCATTAGCAGCGATAGTGATGAGGTAGGTGTCCACTTCATGGTAACGTTTGTTTAGTTTTTTACTTTCGTTGTGCTAGGTATAGGTAATTGCTTAAAATGAAATTGCCACAACAAACGAAATGAAACTAAAAATAGTCAGAAGGACCACTATCGCACTACAAGATTGTTCGACTAAATAAAATATGGAAAGTGCAAAAGCAACACCGCAAAGTAACGAATACAAAACGATTGAAATTTGAAATTCAGTGTTTCTAAACGATGCAAGACTTGAACTGAGTATGAGGCAAAAGCCTCACTCGCTTAGCTTTATATCTGAAAAACTTATAACTTTTTCTGGGTTTTGATTGGCCAGCTGTTTAACATAACTTAATATTTCCTATATAAAGGCTTCGAAAAAATTGATAAACCTACAAAATAATTATGTATTCAGAATGTACATATTTATGAATGTTCTTACATACATGAGGATGTGTATGTGCATGCGTGTGAAGACATGATTTTCATTATTTTTTTAAAAATCTTGCTTGTTCTTTTCTCTTGGAACTTGGAAATATGGCAGGTCCAATAGTGAGTAACTTCAAACATGCACTTAGAAATACTTTAAACTATATATTAAACATTATGATCATGAATCATGCAACAAAAATGTTTTTCAGTACAATATGATTCAATTTGAGTTTAATTTCAGTCAAGGTCCAGCCCTCTTGCTATCAGGTAAACATTCAAACTAAATGATGTCAATATCATAGAGTAAGTGCAGCAAATATGGCCCACACTCCCACACTTCATATTTTTTGAAATAATACCCTAAATTAAAGTCGAATTCATTTTTTTCTAACAGTCTAAGAAACCATATTTACTTCAGTCTTGAAAAACATCAATAATAAAAACAAACTTAACAAAAAGATAAAAAACAAAAACTGGAACGAACTCTATTTATCAGCTTGAAAAAAGTGCGGCTATATGGCCCACCTGGGTGTATTTTACATTATAAAATACTGTTTCTGGTTGCCAGTCTAGTCTAGTAGTCAGTCATCAGGGCAGGTAGTCAGAGTAGTAAAAAAAAATCGATAGCTCGAAATACTCGACCGCGTCAGATTAAGATAGGTTAGGTTAATAATTACATGCTGAAAAGTGTGTATTTCAATAATCTGACGATTTGAGTGCGACCTAAGGTAGTGGGAGGGTTACAAACTTGCAAAAAAAAATTTTCGCCTGGACATTCTCGAGCGCGGTTGAATTTTTTTTATTGTGAAGCAAATAATTCTAGGATAACGGGAGAAGTTTAATCTGCCGTTTTTCTCGTCCCGTTTAGGAGGTAGAGGTGATTTTCGAAAAAAAACGACTTAAATGGAAAAATAAATATTTAAAATCAAAAACAATACGTCGGCTTAGAGTGTAAAGCGGCTAACTCCACATTTTTTTTTGTGATTATAGACCACTTCAAAAATTGCTTAAAAATACAAAAATCTATCAAATATTTTCAATTTCAGCGAATTTAGCAAAAACGATCACTGAAAAATAATTAACGTAATTTTGGTTTCATTCAAATAATGCGAATTTTTTTATTTAAATAATTTTTTGTAAAAAAATGCAAAATAGGAGTTAGCTGCTTTTCACTCTAAGCCGACGAATACCTAAAATGCAAAACAATAACGATTTTAAAAGCCAGAAATCTGTTCTTTAATCCTACATTTAAATTGAATTATTTGTGTTAATAGTTTTCAAAATATTTGCATTTAAACTCAAAATTTTTATAAAAAAAATGCAAACAAAATTTGGATCAATTTTTTCTCAAAATTGTGGAATAAAAAACTAAATTTTCTTTTTGTGGTCAATGCTCGTATTGATTTTGAATCGAACACAAGAAACCGGAAGCTTTTATGCCTGCTAGTTTGTAAGAAAAATTTAAATAAATAAATTATGTAGCTGTACCCATTAGTAGCTATTGACATTGGAAACAGAGAATACATTCAAAGTTATTAAATGCAAACGAAATTTGGCAAACACCGAACCTCGCACAAAACCTAAATTCTATAGTGAGCCCAAGCAGGGCGGTTGCATCTTGCATACATATCTTACTTTTAAAACGCAGCCGTCAAGCAGTGCAAGCAAATTAAAAATATCTCAAAAAAGTAGTATCACAACAAAAACATAAATGTTAAAAAAAAGAGCCAAGTTCTTATATGTACAAGAAACCTGTGCGTAAAAAGTCAGCCAAAAAAAGTAATGAGATCTAAAATATATGCCAAGTTTTAAGTTCACGAAGTTTAATATCAAATACCTTAAGTAGAGTAATATCGAAACAATTCCAAATTATGACAGAAATTTGATATTTAATGATTACTGATTAAAATTTGGTGAATTTACTTGGCAAGTTTAAATACTTACTCAATCTCAAATTTAAAATGTAAGAAAACTTGACCAGTGAGCCATCCATATTTTAATCAGTAATCATTGAATACAAAATTTCTGTCATAATTTGGAATTGTTTCGATATTACTCTACTTAAGATATTTGATATTAAACTTCGTGAACTTAAAACTTGGCATATATTTTAGATCTCATTACTTTTTTTGGCTGACTTTTTACGCACAGGTTTCTTGTACATATAAGAACTTGGCTCTTTTTTTTAACATTTATGTTTTTTATGTGATTTCACTCCTTTTTGCAAAGATTTATTTTGCCAGGTGAAAATCAAGCTCTACCGCTCTACAAAGTTTCTTAATTCTACGACAACCGAAAGCGCTCCATGTAAATAATAGAAATTCTGATAAAGTGGGTGGAAGGCACGCCTCTTGAATGGAAAATTCCAAATTTTCGATATTTTTCTTTCTAAGTACTTCAAAAAGTGCTTCATATAGTTTATAAGAATCTTTGAGAATGTGGGTGGATGCCACGCCCCCTGAACTGAAACTTCCAATTTTTCGATTTTTTTTCTTTTTAGGTACTTCAAGCCCTACCAACCTACCAATTTTCATCGTTCTAAAACAATCGGAAGTGCTCCATATAATTTATAAGAATATTTAAGAAAGTGGGTGGATGCCACGCCCGCCCCTGCAAAGAAAATTGTAGATTTTCGATTTTTTCCTTTGTATGCACCCCAAGGTCTACCATTGTGCGAAATTTCAAGTTTCTGCGATGTCGGAAAGTGCTCCATAATTTTGATGATCTGTCAGTGAGTCAGTGCGTCAGTCAGTTACGGTTTTTGCGATTTTTGAAGTCCTATATCTCGGAAATTACAAATGATAAAGAGTTGAAATTTGGTGAGCCACCTGTGTTTGATCAGCTTAGCAAATACTGAAAATTTGAAGCTTCTGTCTTTATTGGTACTGAAGTTAGAGGGGGGTTGAAAATCGCCTGAGTTTGTTCCTGTAAAAAGGGTGTAGTGCCGCGAACTTTGCTGGGCACTACGGTGCCCTTTGATCAGTAACTTGCAATTTTCTCAAAAACTAGAAGACACAGAAGTTTCCGGTTTTTTGTGTTTGATTTTAAATTAATATGAGCATTGACCACAAAAAGAAAATTTAGTTTTTTATTCCACAATTTTTAGAAAAATTGATCCCAACATTTTGTTTGCGTTTTTTTTTTTAGCAAAATTTTGAGTTTGTATGCGAATATTTTGAAAACTATATATTTTGTCCATTTAAGTCGTTTTTCTCGAAAATTGCTTCTACCTCCTAAACGGGGTGACATAGATCCCCCTCGCATAGTAAGAAATACTTGTACATATTTGATCCTTCTAAAAAAAAAACCGTTTTCAATTTTTGGCGCCCAAGTTATTATACTCTCGCCAGTGATTGAAGAAATCCTGAATAGAAATGTTTCTCCTTTTCAAATCGTCAGATTAAGAAAACCCCTCCAGATAATTGTCAGATTAAGGTTAAGCACATGTAAGACATCGAGTTGAACCATATATATCAAAATCTGACGCGCTCGAGTATTTCAAAATAGCGATTTTTTTTTGCATTTTCATGAAGCTGCCGCAAGCTTGCGTCACATCCAAATCGTAAGTCTTTTGAATGTGAGCATCCTTGGAGGTCACTTAACATCCCCTATTAAAATCTGACGCGCTCGAGTAAATCCATTTATTTTCCAATTTATACACTCCCATACAGCCACCCCCACCACGCAAACCGGCAGATTAACATACCACCGTTATTAGAAAGACCCAGGCCATATACACTATCAATATCTGACGCGCTCGAATATGTCCATGTGACTGTTTTTTTAAACATTTTTGAGCACCTGTAGATGCTCCCCCCCACCGATGAAACGGTATACTTTACAAACATTTTTTTCTCTCTATCATTGTATATAAATTCTATAGTATTCTCATGAAGAAAAAAAGCTCGTGGCCATCTATGCGTCCAAATGTCATACTAATTTTTGTTAAGGGATCTCGGTAAGGCGATCACAGCGAACCTATCGACCAAATGTCTACCTACAAAATCTTGTTTCATGAGAATACTATAGATTGGGTATACAATGTCTCTATCATCAAATCTTCAAAATCCATTAGGTCCCAACGACGCTCGAGTAAATCCACATTTAGCATCGTGACAATTTTTTTTTTGCAAGTTTGTAACCCTCCCATTACTCAAGGTCACACTCAAATCGTCAGATTATTGAAATACACACTTTCCAGCATGTAATTAACCTACCCTATCTTAATCTGACGCGCTCGAGTATTTCGAGCTATGGATTTTTTTTTTTACTAATTTGACAACCTGCCCTAGGCGCCCGGCCCTACATAGAGGACTGATATATGGTGAATGTACTCAGCAGGGTGCAAGGTACCCCCTTTTATACTAATCTGACGCGCTCGAGTAAATCCCAAACTCCCTTAGTGGGCTCCCCTACTATATTAGAGCAATACATGCATTTTGCAGGACTTGGATCTAAAACAACGTCTGAGATGAAATTTTTCTCAATTTCTGATGAAAAAGTCTATTCTTTGAGATAGTTTTGTTTTTTTTTTTTTTGAGAAAAAGCATTGGGAAGCTGAGATGCAAACTATCTTATATCGTTTCTTGTAAGACCAAACAAAAACCAAAACCTTAAATTTCAATCAAGATCACCCTGCCAAAATGGTAGGCCATATTACACACACAGTGTTTTTTTCACTGTTTTTTATTTTTAGCTTTGATTTCACAAACACTATTCATAGTCTGGCCAGGAAACCGAATCCTGTGCATTTTTTGGCGGCGATCTTTTTTCATGTTTGGAATTTGTGTTTGAGGTGATAAGGATGCAATTTAGCCCAGAAGTAATTTTTGTAGTCCTGTCTCTTTTCCGCCATTTTGAAAAATGGCGTCCAACCTGTACTCCGGTCAGGAAACCCAAATCCTGGCACTTTGTGTAGGGGGATCTTATTTTTACATTTAAAATTAATTTTTGAAATGCTAAGGATGAAATTTAGCCTGAGAATAATTTTTTAAATCCTGTCGCTTGGACGCCATTTTGAAAATTGACGCCAAATCTGGCCAAATGGTAAAATAAAGAGAAACTCGTAAATTGCTTGGAAAACTTTCATGGCTAAAATAACGGTTGATGTCTTTAAGATATATGTTGAGTGTTGCTACTTTTTTTTAATGTCAACGGGTGGAACCTCCACTATTTTGATCATTTTTAATATTTTAAACATATTCTACATGCCAAACGCATGTTGGGAAATAAAAATTGATATTTTGAAAAAGAAAAGTGTTGAGTAAACGCACCTTGTGTTAAATGTGGCCACTTTTCAGGAACATACTTTTTTAATGTCAAAATGTAGGACTTCTCCTTTTTTGGTTGTTTTTAACGTGAAAAACGTTGCGGAAACACCTCTGGACGTCAAACGTGTCTTGGAAAAATAACGGTTGATGACTTAAAAGATATGTGTTAAGTAGACGCTCCTAAAATGTCAGTGTTATCACTTTCCGGGAATATACTTTTTGTATGTCAAAAGTTGCGACTTCCACTTTTTTCGGGAGTTTTTAATATTTAGAATAAGGAAACAAGTTGTGGAAACGCCTCCAGATGCCAAACGCGTATGAGGAAAATAACGGTTGATGGATAGGTGTTGAGTAGAAGCACCTTCGGTAAGAATGTCAATGTTGCAACTTTTCGGAAACATAATTTCTTTACATTAAAAAGGTGGGATTTTCATGTTTTTGTAAATTTTAAATATTTTGAGCACTAAAAACTTTGAAACTTTTTTTCTAACATGCGTTTTACATCTAGAGCTATTTCCGCAACTTTTCTCTCGATCCCCCGCTTTGAAATTGAAATTTTAACCGAAGGTGCTTCTACTCAACTTATTTTTCCAAGACAAGTTTGAAGTCTGGAGGGGTTTCCACATTTGTGTTCACGATAATAATATTAAAAAATATCAAAAAAGTGGAAACTCTACACTTTCACATCAAAAAAAGTATGTTACCTAAAAGCAAAAAACTGAAATATTAACCGAAGGTGCTTCTACTCAACACCTTTCCTTTAAGTTGAGATTTAAAGAAGATCTGAGGTAAATCTTATGGAATCTCAGATTGATGGTCGAAACTTGGATTTAAGCTTTCTATAAAGTACTCTAACGATAACAAAAACAAAGTGTCTTCCCCAAAGTTTTGTAAAATTCCCATAGGAGCTATGACTAAATATACTGGACTACTGGCAGCTTTCCATTCGTGTAAATCCGGCATTTTATTCATACAGAATTTTTTATTCATATACAGAATTTTGTTCATACAGAATTTTGGAATACAGAATAACGACCCGTTCCCGTTTGCATACTTACTTTATTATTTTGTTGATTTTTGCATGTGTGTGTATGCATGTATACTTTTAGGAGTAAGTGTGTGAAATCAAATTGAACTTTCTTGTTTTCCTTTATGGTATACTTTTAGGTTGTAGCGGACAAATCTTCTCAGCTATCGACAGTTAAAAAACATCAAAATTAATATTTGTAAAATATTTTTCACGTTTCCGTCAAATAACTACCAACAAATTTATTTATTTTTGTTTTTCACTCAAAGAGAGTATCAAAAATGTTTGTTTTTTTATGATTATTTACGTGGATTTTGAAGCGGTTGCCAATTTGTATGGAAAATTAGAAGACAGATTGCGGTTTAAAACTTTAGTACGTTTACGCCGTTGCACGAATACTTTTATTAATAAGAGTGTTCATGCAACGGCGTAAAGTCGTCGTAAACGTAGTAAAGTTGTAAACTTTATATGTACCATGTACGTGAAGCCGAGATTGAAATTTCTTTTATGTTATTCTACGCATGTCACAACCACATTCTTTTGGTTGATAGAAACATGATAACTCCATAAAATATGCTAAAAATGATTAACTGACCAATTTGTAATTCAATTTATGAGTGGAAGTGATTTATGTATGTATAAATCTTTCCCTCGTGTCGGCTTTTTTGGTGACTGTAGTTTTTGCAATGAAACAACTAGCTTACATTAGCTTTCCCTTGACGTTTCGGCAGGGGTTGCTGCCTTCCTCAGGGGAACTTTATTACGACAAAAAAAAAAAAAAGTAATACATTTGTTACATTAAGTGTAATAACAATTTAAACAATAATAGGCGAGTTCAGGAAAATGAGATCTCAGAGCCCTCAGCAATGTCAGTCTCGTGAACAGGATTCCTCAGAAATGTTGCTGTCAAATAACTGAGGAAGGAAAAATATTGGATTCACTTGCTCATTTTTTGACACTGAGCCGTCGGAGATCTCATTTTCCTGAACACGCCTAATGTGTACACTCATTATTTTTATGTTATAAAATTAATTTTAACGTTAAATGATTATTAAATCATTTTTGTAAGAAAGAACACTTCAAATGAATGCAGAATTTTGACACCATCAAAATCTGGAGAATGACCGCTTTCGATGCTGTGGCTTTCCAGGGCTATCTTCGCAGAATTGTTTGATTTTATGACAGATCTATGTATGATTTGAAATGCGTTGGCGAAGGAGTTGTTTAGTGGTGCCGATGTAACACAGGTTGCAAGATTCGTTCAGCTTACCCTTGCAATTAGGTTTAGGTTTAGGTTTATTTCATCAAACAGAGTACAACTCTTACAGACTACTGAAAAAAGTTAATATAATAATTAATTAAAATATATTATGTATATGAACAAAAATAATAACAAATAATAATAGTAGCAATAGGTAAATCTTAATTACAAAACAGATTGCGATAACAAAGCAAATATAACATCTCTTGAAATATTAGAAAAAATATCTATCACCTCAACAACAGAATTCGTTTCACTTATGCAACGTGCAAACCGTTCGTTTCTACTATAATTTCTTCTATGAAAAGTCTCTCGCAAATGAAAATTAGAGCGGAGAGTCCTTGATGGAAAGTAAAAAAGTATTCGTTCTAACAAAAAAGAGCATTTGATACGATTGCTTATTAAATCTTTTACAAACATTATTGAAAAATATTTTCTCCTTATTTCAAGCGTTTGAATGCCAATAAGCAGGCATCTAGATGGATAAGATGGTACTTCCATATTCCAAGCATACCTAGTAAAACTTTTTTGTATTTTTTCTATTCTAGAAGAATGAGTGATATAATAGGGGTTCCAAACTATGCTGCAATATTCCAGTACCGATCTAACAAGTGCAATATATAATGATTTGAGGGTGTAGGGGTCGGAAAAATCCCTAGAGTTTCTTCTGATAAACCCTAGCATCCCATTCGCTTTACTCACTATGTAATCGATGTGCTTATTAAACGAAAGCTTTTCATCCAATATAACTCCCAAAGCCTTTTTTGCCGTAACCCTATCTAAACTCGTATTGTTGATAGTATAATCAAATATGATAGGTGTTTTTTTTCTATGGCATGTAAAGCTCTGACATTTGGCAACATTTAGGAACAATTTGTTAGATTCACACCATTCAGCCAGTTTTTGAATATCCTCTTGGAGATACAGACAGTCTGTAGAAGATTTTATGAGCCGGAAAATATTAACATCATCGGCATACCTACATAAGATACTTCGAATATTTAAAATTCACTGGAATGTCATCTATAAAAAGGATAAATAACAAGGGGCCAATATGACTTCCTTGCGGAACACCTGAGGTTACATCAATACTTTTGGATTTAAACTTTCCCAATTTTACAAACTGTACCCGATTTTTTAAATATCCATTTTATGAAATTAGAATGGAAACCAAGTTCTGAAAATTATTAATCTTGTAGATGACACGGGAACGGGTTGTTATTCTGTATTCCAAAATTCTGTATGAACAAAATTCTGTATGAACAAAATTCTGTATATGAATAAAAAATTCTGTATGAATATAACTCTGTATTCCATTATTCTGTAATCTAAAATTCTGTACATCCAGAATTCTATATTTCAAAATTCTATAAATCCAAAGTTCTATATTTCAAAATGCTGTAAATCTAATATTCTGTATTTTAAAATTCTGTTTATCCATAATTCTGCTTTTCGAAACTCTGTAAATCCAATCTTATAAATAAAAATTCTGTAATAATTTTAAACAAGTTTGTTAGTCCCCGTTAAACAACTTTTATTCAATTAACAAATTACAAAGTATGTATTGCAAAGAAAAACATTCAATAGATAACAAAAAAAAAATAAAAACAAAAAAAACAACAGCAAAAACAAAACAAAATGTACAACTATATAGTTTAATAAAGATGAAGATTCTTGGCTAACCTTTTTAAATACTCTGTCTGACTTAAGGCTCTTCTTTTTTTGATAATGAAAAAAATTACGAACTTTTATTCAGAAATTCTGTAAATGATAAAAGAAAAATTGTTTTGGTAATGAAAAAAATTGCGCACTTTTTCTGTAAATGATAAAATGATCATTTACAGAATTATGAAGTACAGAATTATGTATAGGTCACAGAATTTGAAAATACAGAATTTTGTTTTTTTAGAATTTTAGATTTACAGAATTTTGAAAACTGAATTTTGGCACTTACAGAATTTTGAAATATCGAATTTATGATTACAGAATTTTGCAATCTGAATTTTGACGCATACAGAATTACAACCCCAACCCAGATGACATCTGTTTGTTTGTCTTTATCTGGTTTTGTCTTGAGTTTTGTGTAAAGGTGAGCAAGGATTTTGTTTGATTTGAAAGCCAAGCGAACGTCCGTGACATTTTTGCTAATGACTTCTTTGAAGTTCTCAATAAGATTTGGTACGTAGACCATACTCTTGAAGTAACCATCAATCGGATCCTTATTTTGCTGGCGGGGAATTTTTTGTCCGTGCTTTAAAAGCAAACCACGAATTAAAGCCGAAGGATAGCCATTTACAGAGTGGAATCTTTCATCACTCAGTGTAAAAACCTTTCTCACGAGATTGGTTGCAGTGTTAATTATGATGTGTCTGGTTTGGTTGGAAAGGAAGTTTATTTATCTGCCCGATGCTGTATTTGAACTAGTATGCAGAGCAAAACTTTCCCAATGCCCATATCAATGTTTGTTCTTAAGATATTTGAGACTAAGAAAATGTTCAACAATTTTTGGTAGCTAAAGTTTCTTGTATTTTTTTCGCTTTTAGAAAGCTGTTTGTTAATTTGTTTTGCAAAAGCTATCAATTAATTATAATGTAGTATTTAGAATTAAATTAACCGGAAGCCAATATCATTGTCTGTTCTCAAGATATTTGAGGCAAAAAACAAATTTTCAACAATTACACTGTGCTTGAAAATGGAACTTATTTTTTCCGACAGATGGCGCACTTAGTTTTTCAATATTAGGTCAAATAAGAAAGATTTTCGATTTTAAAAATTTGCTTACAAGCCTGAAATAAACGATACAAATCTTGATATTTTTGATATGTTTTGATTATAAATCGATGTTAATTGATCAAATATGTATTTTTTTAGTTAAATTACAGCGTGTAAAATTTATAAAGTCAACAAAACTTACAATTCGACATTTAAAAAAACGATTTTGACTGAAAAAACATCATTTTTTGTTCAATTTTACCTACAATTTTAAATTAAATAAAGTTTGTTAATTTTATTTGAATTATATTCCTTTTATATCTACATAATTGTTTAAATATACATGGTGTCCGGTAAATAATGGATAACCTTGCAACTGGTTATAGAAGGCATTATGACCTATCCAGAAAAAAATATTTTCCCAGTGGTTACTATGTTTTGATGTTTTTTCCAAAAGTTGTTAACAAGTACTACTTTCCTCAAATACGTGTAGCGTTCACGTTCAATTTCTAGCAAATTCAATTCTCTTCAATTTATGTAAAACACTTTTTACCCTAAAGCTGTAAATAAAAAGTTATAATCGAAAACATGAATTTTTGATTATAAAAGAAAAAGTGTGTTAACAAAAATTGAAGAGAATTGAATTTGGTACAAATTTGTAGAAAAGTTTTTTTTCTAAGACTAATAAAATTTAAGTTGCCACGGAAAAATTTTTAGAACTCGTGTTTCAATATGGTGGCCAAATGGTGGGCAGGGTTGCCACTTCTCAGAAAATTTTTCGCAGTAGATTCAATATTGTAATATTTTCTCAGGTTCGTTAATAAAACTTATTTACTTTATTCATAACGTCCACTTATTTATTTCGCAAAATAAAACACTTTACTTTTCTTACTACAAACAAAACGATTTATTCTTCACCACTGAATTAATTCACAAACTTTACTTTTCACTTTTATTACAACCAACTTTATTCATTCACGATTAAAAACAAACTGTGTCGCTGCCGTTCAAACCTGTGCCTTTTATACTTGTTTTCCAAACTCTCGAAATAAGGAGAACGTTCTGGTCTCTGCTTCCAGAGCTTTCCGTAGGGGAAATTTCCCAATAATTTCCCTTCCAAAAGCTTTTATTTGACAGCTGGTAAATCTGCTATAATCCGGCAGATGGCGCTTCCTTCGTTTGAGAGTTGCTATAATTATAGCTAATAAGGGTATGTTTGCACTGCGACCGTAAGTTTTATTGTGTCCGTTTGTTTGCATTTCGGAGTCGTTATAGTTCAAATATGGAAAGTTATTACACTGCCCCCCTCTTAGGATTGATCGTCCCGAGCAAATCCACCACTTCCATCACCATTATAATGATGTAAACGGTCGCTGTGAACTACTTTTAGCTTGCCTCTTAATCCTCTCTGAATGCGGTAGACGACATCGTTTATTCGTGTTACAACAGTATAAGGGCCTTCCCAATTTTGTTGAAGCTTCGGTGAGAGTCCCTTCCGACGGTGGGGATTATAAAACCACACAAGGTCTCCCACTTGGAATCCTGTCGTTGTGGCTTTTGCGTCATATCTTGTTTTCATCCGATCACTCGATAGCTTTATATTTGCCCTCGTCCTTTCGTGAATGTCAACTAGCTTTTCTTTGAGGTTGTCCACGTAGTCGTCTATTCCTTGTGGCTCACTTGTAGAACATCCAAATTTGATTTCACTTGGTAGTCGTATTGTGATCCCGATTTCTGATGGTGTATGTCCTGTTGAGCTATGTACCGCACTTCGATAGGCCATCAAGAATAACGGAATATGCCGATCCCAGTCTCGTTGGTTGTCGCTTACAACTTTGGAAAGGTGTTCTTTAAGGGTCCGGTTGAATCGTTCAACCATCCCATCAGATTGTGGGTGAAGTGGTGTTGTCCTCGTCTTTTTAATGCCAAGGAGTGTACAAACTTCCTGAAAAATTTTGGACTCGAAGTTCCTCCCTTGATCTGAATGGAGTTCCATAGGTACACCAAACCTGCTTACCCAGTTGAAAACAATCTGATCCGCGACTGTTTTGGTTTCCTGGTTTGGGATGGCAAATGCCTCAGGCCACTTGCTGAAGTAGTCCATTACTACCAGGATGTATCGGTTTCCGTTTTCGGTTTCTGGAAAAGGGCCTGCAACGTCTATTGCAATCCTCTCAAAGGGCGTGCCCACATTATACTGCTGCATTCTACTCTGGACTTTTCTGCCTGGTCCCTTGCTTGCAGCACAAGTATCACATTTTCGGCACCATTTTTCGACGTCTTCTCTTGCGTGTAGCCAGTAGAATCGCTGTCTTACCTTTTCCAGTGTCTTATTGACACCCAAATGTCCGCCGGAAGCTCCATCATGCAGCTCTTGCAGAACGTCACTAACTTTGGAACGAGGTATGACTAGCTGCATCACATATGATTTGCCGTCTGTGGATTCCCATTTACGTCTTAGTACTCCTTCTTGTACATGAAGCGAGTCCCATTGTGCCCAATACGCTTTAAGAGTTGGACTTCTATCGGAGATGTCACCCCATTCTGGTTTCTCTTGGTGTTCCTTCCACGCAAGAATGGGTTCAATATCCGAGTCTTCTTGTTGGGCAGTCCTCAGTTCTTCATTACTCCAACCGTAAATGGGATCGGCTCTTAATCGCTGGATGGAAGCAACCTCCTTCTCTTCCTGACGTGTGCAGTGCTTGCAGTCCGGTTTGCATGGTCTCCGAGATAAAGCATCTGCATTTGAGTGCAACCTTCCTCTTCGATGTTGGATCTGGTAGTCGTATGTCTGCAATCTCTCAATCCATCTTGCCACTTGACCTTCTGGATTTTTGAAGTTCAACAGCCAATTAAGTGCGCCATGATCTGTTCGAAGAAGGAACTTCTGTCCATAGATGTACTTATGGAAGTGTTTTGTTGCCGATACTAAAGCTAGAAGTTCTCTTCTGGTCACACAGTAATTTCTTTCTGGCTTTGAGAGCACCTTGCTGTAATAGGCAACGACCTTCTCTTCTCCTTCGTAGACTTGTGATAGTACGGCACCAATTCCTACGTTACTTGCGTCAGCGTCGATGATGAAAGGTTTCCCTGGTGTCGGATAGGCCAAAACTGGTGTATTGCATAGGCGCTGCTTAAGTTCCTGGAAGCTTTTCTCGCACTCGCTTGACCATTTGAACGGTTTGCTTTTCTCTGTTAGCTGGTGCAAACTTTTCGCGATCCCAGCAAAATCCTTCACAAATCGTCGATAGTACGTGGCTAGACCAAGAAAGCTCCGGAGTTGATGTTTATCCTGTGGTGTCGGCCAATTCTTTACGGTGTCAACTTTTTCAGGATCAGTCTTCACTCCTTGGGAAGAGATGATATGTCCCAAGTATTTTACCTCAGACTTGAAAAACTCGCACTTGTCTGGATTCAATTTCAAGTTTGCTTCTCGAAGCCTCTGGAACACGGCCTTAAGGTTTCCACAATGCTCATCAAATGTCTTACCATAAACAATGACATCGTCCAAATAGACTAGGCAAGATTTCCAAGTAAGTCCTTGTAAAACGCACTCCATCAAACGCTCAAATGTTGCCGGAGCGTTGCATAGTCCGAAAGGCATCACTTTAAATTGCCACAGACCATTCCCTGTGGAGAAAGCCGTCTTTTCTCGATCTTCTGGATGGATTTCTACCTGCCAGTAGCCACTCTTCAAGTCCAATGTTGAAAACCATTCAGCTCCTTCCATCGCATCCAGAGTATCGCTGATTCTTGGCAGAGGGTAGCTGTCTTTCTTTGTCACATCGTTCAGCCTCCGATAGTCCACACAAAATCGAGTACTTCCGTCCTTCTTTTTGACAAGAACAACTGGGGATGCCCATGGACTTTTAGAGTTTTCGATTAGTCCATCTTTCTTCATGGTCGATATCATCTCTTCAACTTCGGCTTGTTTGGCTAATGGGAGACGTCTTGCTGGTTGTCGAATAGGTCTTGCGTCTCCTGTGTCGATTCGATGCTGCACCAGTTGTGTTCGACCATACTGCCCATTGGGTGAAGAGAGTATATCAGCATACTCATGAAGGAGGCTTCCAGCAACACTTAGCTGATATTCACTTAATTTTGAAGACTTGAGAATGTTTGACTTCATAGTGTTCACTTTCCTGGGGTCCACATATTCTTGTGTATCAACTTCTGTAATTTTAGTTATTGCGGATACGGATTCACATTTTCCAACAACTTCTCCTTTTCTAAGCTTGACTTCGTACGGTTTGATGTTGAGTATCCGTACGGGCACCATGTTGTTCTTTGGCGCCACAAGGGTCTTCCCTAGGATGATGCTTTGAGAAGACTGTTCAGAGTCTGGTTCCACCATTAGGTATCGATGGCTACCCAAATCTCCCTTTATTTTTGTCCAAACGAACACTTCTGAAGAAGGTGGCAGGCAAATATCTTCCTTTATGACAGTCCTCAGAGTTGATGAATTTTCATTGCCATAAACCATAGGAATCTCCACATTTCGGTATTTGAGAACTTGCTTTCCGATATCGAGAATTACTCCGTGCTCTTTCATAAAGTCGATTCCAACGATGCACTCGTCACATATATCTGCTACCAGAAATAGATGTGAAAACTCCAGTTCTGCCAAACGGATTGTAAGACGAACCTCCCCGTACACTCTGGCTGCCTCTCCTGTTGCTGTTTTCAGACGGTAAGTGTTGGTGTTATGCAGCCATGTCATCTTCACCAAGTCCTTTCGAACAATGGAGGCAGTAGCACCGGTGTCGATCGTAGCCACTTGCTTCTTGCCGTTAAGTGTTGCCACCACAGTCAGACTTTTGTTGTTTCGTTTCGTCTGTGAGACCTGGATGGTGGTTCTGGGGCCATCGATACCAGAAACCAGCTTCTGCCCCTCGAAGTTGGTTCTTACTCGTTTCCCGGTTGAGAAACGGGGTGAGTAGGAGTTTTGACATTGTTGTTGTTAAAATTTCTGCTTCCACAATGTTGACAAGCAGATCTTCTAGGTGGCAATCTGCACTGGCGTTGGAGATGTCCGGTTTTATTGCAATTCCAGCATCGAGCAGGTCCATCGCGTTGGTTCCTTTGGAATGCTGTTCTCTGGCAAGAGCACTCCTCAATTTCTATTTCTCTTACCCGATGGACTCCTTGAGAAGCCTGCTCTGCTGCTTCCATAGTGAGGGCGAATGCTAGTGCTTCAGGAAGCGTGCGTTTGCCAGCAGTTCGAATTGCTCGCTGAAGGTTGATGTCAGATACAGCACGAACAAAGGCTTCTGTTGCGAATTGGTTGATGATTTCATCTCCTGCAGCTGGATATGCCAGGTGCGCCAACCGTTCGATGTCTGCTTGGAGTTGTTGCAGAGTTTCTCCCCTTTTCTGGACTCTGGAATTGAGCTGGACGCGGAAGACTTCTTGCATATGGCCATCTCCAAAACGTTTGTCAATGGCCTGAACGAGAGCACTGAAGTTGCCATTTTTATCTGCTGGTATGCTTTGTAACAGCTCAGCAGCTGGTCCTCTGAGGGCAAGCGTTAGAGCTATGCATTTGTCTTCCTCATCCCAACCATTTGTTGCTGCGGCTGCCTCAAACTGCTTCTTGTAGATTGACCAAGAAGTTTGCCCATCGAAGGTTGGTGGATGCATCTCTTTTTTCTTCGGACAGTCGCCAGAACTTTCTCGAACCTTCATTTTCTTTACTTTATCTAATTCCCTTGTAATGGATTCGATTTTATCTTCGAACTTTGCTTCTACTGTCGACAATTGCTTATCGACATTAGACAATTGTTGATCGAGAGTTAACAATTGTTTATCGATAGAAGAAAATTGCTTATCGACACGCTCGTCAAGGGCAACAATTCTACTGTCAAAGGCATCTAACTTACATTCGAGCATGTTTGTCTGTTTTTCCAGCAGACACTTTTGTTCTTGGCTTTGTTGCTCGAATCGTTCGAGAAGATTCTTTTGTTCACTCCGTTGTTCTTGGTTTTGTTGTTCTAGAAGATTCTTCTGCTCTTGACTTTGTTGTTCGAAACGTTCGAGAAGATTCTTTTGTTCACTCCGTTGTTCTTGGCTTTGTTGTTCGAAACGTTCGAGAAGATTCTTTTGTTCACTCCGTTGTTCTTGGCTTTGTTGTTCGAAACGTTCGAGAAGATTCTTTTGTTCACTCCGTTGTTCTTGGCTTTGTTGTTCGAAACGTTCGAGAAGATTCTTTTCCTGACTATCAAATTTTGCAAGCAGCTGAGACAGCATATTGGTCATGCCCGATGTACTTACTTGCTCTTGCTGTTCTTCCATTTCAATGTCGAATATAAACGTGTCCGGGTTTTTTCCACATCTTCTTAAATCTTTTTGCAGACGAATTATAAGATCATTCTTTGTTCCAGCAGTAGGAAGATCTCGTTTATTCAGTTCTGCCTTTAGTTCCACTAAATTTAAATCATTCAAAGATTTACCCATTGTCTTTTTTTTTCACTTTCCACACAATAAATTTACTGAGTGCACAAATAAAATAAGTTTTATTCCACTTCTAACACCAATGTAATATTTTCTCAGGTTCGTTAATAAAACTTATTTACTTTATTCATAACGTCCACTTATTTATTTCGCAAAATAAAACACTTTACTTTTCTTACTACAAACAAAACGATTTATTCTTCACCACTGAATTAATTCACAAACTTTACTTTTCACTTTTATTACAACCAACTTTATTCATTCACGATTAAAAACAAACTGTGTCGCTGCCGTTCAAACCTGTGCCTTTTATACTTGTTTTCCAAACTCTCGAAATAAGGAGAACGTTCTGGTCTCTGCTTCCAGAGCTTTCCGTAGGGGAAATTTCCCAATAATTTCCCTTCCAAAAGCTTTTATTTGACAGCTGGTAAATCTGCTATAATCCGGCAGATGGCGCTTCCTTCGTTTGAGAGTTGCTATAATTATAGCTAATAAGGGTATGTTTGCACTGCGACCGTAAGTTTTATTGTGTCCGTTTGTTTGCATTTCGGAGTCGTTATAGTTCAAATATGGAAAGTTATTACAATATTTTCGCAGTAGATATCTTTTTTTAGTTTATTTTTTCAAAAAACTTATTATGTCATTCGAACAAAACTGAAAAATAAATAAAATATAACATTTGTTTTTCCTCAAAACATAAAAAAAAACAAACAAAGTAGCCATAAATTAAACATAATCATATTATTATAAGGCGTGGAGGGTATTTTTTTTCGTAAGACCAAGTTCAGTAGATTTTATTTTTAGGCAGCAGATTGATTTTGAGAAAAAAAAGCAGTAGATCTATTGCAATTGCAGTAAAGTGGCAACCCTGATGGTGGGGCTTTCATTCTTTCAACACCTAAAATCGAGTTTTATACTTGCACTGAAACCCCTTACACATCAAAAGAGAAAATCTTTGTCCAAACTAGATTGGGAGGTTATGGTTATATTTTAATAGTTTTTTTGCGGAAATGTTAAAAGCTGCTTTATTAGATAATTGACAAATTTTCTTGGTTATTTTGTTTATATGTACATAAGCATGTGTTATAGCATTTTGGAAAGTGCATTAAATAGACAACTTTTTTAAGTAACTGGCCATTCATGTTCTTATTTTAATTTATTAAAGGTGGTCAAACTTTTTTGAAAATAAATGTTTGTACTGAAAAAATATTTTAAATAATTATACAATAACTACTACAAAATTTTACCACCCATCTATTACAAATGTTATTCTACAATATTACAAAAATAAAAAAATAGTAAAAATTGTTCATCCATGTTCGTAGCATTCATGTATTTGAGGGAAGTAGTTCTTGTTAACAACTTTTGGAAAAAAAACATCACAACTTAGTAAACACATGGGAAAATATTTTTTTAATATTTTTTTCTGGAAAGGTCATAATGCCTCCTATAACCGTTGCAAGGTTATCCATTATTTACCGGACACCATGTATATTTAAACAATTATGTAGATATAAAAGGAATATAATTCAAATAAAATGAACAAACTTTATTTAATTTAAAATTGTAGGTAAAATTGAACAAAAAATGATGTTTTTTCAGTCAAAATCGTTTTTTAAAATGTCGAATTGTATGTTTTGTTGACTTTATAAATTTTACAAACTGTAATTTAACTAAAAAAATACATATTTGATCAATTAACATCGATTTATAATCAAAACATATCAAATATATCAAGATTTGTATCGTTTATTTCAGGCTTGTAAGCAAATTTTTAAAATCGAAAATCTTTCTTATTTGACCTAATCTCGAAAAACTAAGTACGCCATCTTGTTCAGCATATCCGAATTATCTTTAGTAGATGTGTGCGCCATCTGTTGGTTTTTTGAACTAGCACAGTGTTATTGGTGAAATTGCTTGCAGTTTTTTTGCTTAAAAAAAACTGTTAATTCAATATTTTTAAAAATTTTATCGATTTTTATATATAAGCTAGTGTATAAACTAAAATTACCACGAAGCCAATATCATTTTTGTTCTCAAGATATTTGAGCCAAACAACTTTTTCGAAAATTTTTAGGAACTTTTTTGTATTAAAAGTCCTTTCTGCACGTTACGAAACTACTATCTATAAAATAAAATTCATCCGAAATCGATCTCGATATCTTTATTCGTTCTTGAGATATGGTGAACGAAAAAAAGCGAGCGAACGTACAAACGTACGAATGTACGCAACACAGACATCTCTCTAAAAATGATGGATTCCGATTCTAAGGAGCTCTAAGCGTGAAGATATGTAAAAATTTTCGATTCGACAAATCATACCAATTACAATAACTTCCAATGGGAAGTTGAAAATTATTTTTTTGTCTCATATCATTTTTTGCAATAACGCAAAACTCGTTATGTATAAATGGAGGGCTCACAGCTGTACCGAACTAAGTCATACAATTTTTTCTCCAAAATAACTGCTATGCTTTGCACAAACCTTAACTCTTTTCATGTCTGTAATGAACTAAGCCAGAAAGTGTTTAGTTCCTAAGTTAACGGTAAAAAAACCAAGTCAGTAACTTGCATTTTCGATTTCTGTCGAAGCAAAAATGAACCAAGTCAATGATATGCAGTCGTTGTATTTCTTGCAGTGTTTCAGCTATTGCCAATTTTTTCGGGATCGTGTCAGTGATTTATGCAGTGTTTGTAAGTTTTAAGGTAGAGGGGGGCAAACTATGTTTTTTAGGTTGAAAAAATATAAAACAAAACATTATATACGGTGTCCGGTAATTCGTCAATTTTAGGGCATGATTCTTTTTATGAAAAAATCGAAGATATGGGGGAAAACTCTATTATTTTTAATTCAATTCTTTTCTCAGCAAGAATATCGACGATCTTATTGACATCTTTGTTATACGGCCATTCCAAAAATTTCGAAACCAAGCAACTCAATTTCAAATTAAGGAAAAAAATAAACTATATACGTCATCGTCGATGGCACCAAGACTATATGGATTGCCAAAAATTCATAAGCCAGGCCTACCACTAAGACCCATATCATCTTCTACAAACGTTCCTTGCTACCATTTATCAAAATATATTGGCGAAATTCTGCAAAATATCGTCAGTGAAAACTTAAATGTTAAAAATTCTTTTGAACTGAAAACCCAACTAGAAGGAATGATCTTGGAAGAAGATGATTTTCTAGTATCTTTCGACGTGGTGTCACTCTTCACAAATATACCAACTTATCTGGCAATTAAGATTATTATGAGGAAGTGGGACACAGTTAAAAATTTCACAAATATACCAAAAACACAGTTTTTAAAAATATTGGAGTTTTGTTTGAAAGAAAACAATTATTTTAAATACGAAGACAAAATATACAACCAAACTTTTGGTATGCCAATGGGAAATCCACTTTCACCAACGGTAGCCAACATTATATTAGATGACCTACTGGACAAAACAATGGAGGACCTAAGGGAAAGAAATATAACCATTAAATTCATTACAAAATATGTAGACGACGTGTTCGCTATCATAAAAGAAAAAGATAAAGACATTATTTTGATTTTTTTAAACCACTACCACACAAAACTCAAATTCACAATAGAAACTGAACAAAATAAAAGTCTACCGTATTTAGATGTAAGACTATATAGAACGACTGACAGACTAAAATTCAACTGGTACTCCAAACCTTCATCATCTGGTAGAATGATTAATTATCTCTCCACGCAACCCTTACAACAAAAACTTAACACTGCAAACAATTTCATAAGCAAAATAATGAACATAAGTGATAAAGAATTTGAAAAAGAAAACTTGAAAATAATTAAAACAACATTGCTCATGAACAATTTTCCACAATACCTAATCAATAATTTAATAAACAAAAATGTTCAGAATTCTAACAAAAATAAAAACCCTCCACAAGAGTCCAAAGCTGGTAATCCTGTAATGTACTATGGCATTACATACATTCCCAACTTGACAGACAACAGAAACTTAAACAAAATTATAAAAAAAGAGAACGTCATATTCGCTCACAGACCAAATACTACAATAAGACATTTATTCACCAACACAAAAACTAAAATAGAAAAAAATCAACAACATGACATTGTCTATAAAATTGGATGCGGTGGAAAGGAAGGGGATAAGTGCAATTTGATCTACATTGGGACAACTAAGAGATCACTGGAGACAAGATTAACGGAGCATAAAGCTGACATCAGAAATAAAAGAGAATCAACCGGTTTATCACAACACATACTACAGACGGGACACTCTGCAGACTTTGACAACACAGCAATCATTGATAAAGAGAAAAGACAAAACAAGAGATACACTCTTGAAAGTCTACGCATTCAACAAAACCTAGACAAAACCATGAATACACAAGAAGATAGAGACAAGACGATCGTAAGCTACGCTCTGGCGTTAAGAGAAAGCACACATACGTGATACAATTACAATACTGTGATAAACAATATTTAAGTCGTGTTTCATTGCGTTTCTTAATAATTTTGAAATATAGTTTTGCAATTAATTTATTTAATTATTTTATTGTTAAATTAATAATAAATTTTAAAATCAATGTCAACTATTTAATATTTCATGTGAGTGGAACAAATTGTGAAAAAATGTGTAAAATGTATAAACATATTCTATTTGTTAGGTTTAAATAAACAACCCCTGAAGAAGTTGGGAAAATCCAACGAAACGTAGGGTAAAATATGAAATAAAGTTATTTTATTTGCATAAAGAAGAAAGTGACCAAAATAGCCTGAGATTTTGTAACATCAAATCATTTAAATAATTGGTCGAGTTAACAAATTAAAAAAAAAAGAAAAAAATATATTTATTTACCATATATATTAGAAGGCGTGTTTTTTGATAGAGTGTATAGCAGTGGCGACGCGTGATTAAAAAATATAGTCGTTCACTTCATTTATTTTTATTTTCTTATGATTTAAGTTTACACAATTTTTGGTGCTATGTAGGTACCTACTAGTATTTTTATTCAAATTTTATCGATTTGTTTAAAAATATTTGCACTACACTTTTGTGAGATGAACTGTTTTCCTTATAAGTTTTTTTTTTCAATAGTTGTCCTAGAAAAGGTAGATTTTAAATCTTTTAAGTTAAGAAAAAGATTTTCAAACAGATAATTTATAAGTTTCTGAAAAAAATTGCATTTATTATTGATAGATGTGATGTAAGAAAAAAAATAATTTAATAAAACAAAAATGTAGTTAAAAATGATTTTAAAAAATGTCCCACAAAAATAAATGAATAGATTCAACATCCTTAGAAAATTGACAAGCAATTGTTAAACTTCAAACAACGCCTAAAGCTGCAAAGTTAAAAAAAAATTAATAAGACACCTACATACATATCTTCTTTTTATCAAAAACCTAATACCTACTTATGTATGTATATTCAAATTTCTAAAATACTCTCCTGATTTTAGACACTTTTTTTCTTAAAATTCTATTTTGGAATAATCAGCTAAAGCCCCAACTTTAATGCAGGGGGCCTATTCTGAAAAGCGCGGCGGATCGCTTTCAATGGCGGATTTGCATTTTCCTATTCTGAAAAGCGATTCGCTTTTCATTCGACCGCATATGGAAAGCGAAAGCGCTTTCCAACTAAATGCCATTCTGTCAGTACGTTTTGAAAGCGATAGATGTGAAGCTGGCGAACTAGTGACGGATCGAAGCAAAATATAAATAATTACATACAAAATGTTTTGTTTCTCAAATAAAAAATGTTCTTTGATTGTTTCTGTAATTTTTTGGGGATTTTTTTCAAATAAAAGTGTGTTTTGAATTTATGTCATTTCGTGTTTGAAAACGATAGGTATTTAGGGGACGGATTGTTGGCGGATTGAAAGAAAATGCAATTACGAGTGTTAAATTATGTTTAAATATTTTTCACCTCATTCTTAGCATAGCATTTAAAAACACACTTATGGAGTCCAACGAATTGTTTTATTTTTTAGACAAGTGCAACAAATCGCAAAATTATGAATTAAAATACTTTTTGCATAAATAGAAAAAAAAAAATGTTTTGCTGACACGGTCCTTCTGTCATATTCTTGGAAACAGATGATATTTTAATGAGAGAGTGGAAGAGAAAATGGGAGTGGCCTGGAATTATTTGGAATTTAAATGAGAAAACTGGAATTATTTGGAACTCAAATGAGAAAACTGGAATGATCGTTTTTGTTCATTTTCGCTTTTGGGAATAACCCAAAGCGAAGACGGTCGAAATTGAGGTATCGCTTTCAATTCGATCCGCCGCGCTTTCTAGAATAGGCCCCCAGGATCATATTCATAAATATTAAAATACCTATGTATATGATCCTATAAATACAATGTTTACTTTTTTCTACCACCCACCCACTTAGCTATGGTAATGTTCGATTTCATATTACCTTAATTTTTGCATGCACTCAATTATTTTGCTTTGAAATTTTACTCTTCAATGAACCCAGAGAAGTTTCACATAAAAAAACTCAATCCCTTGAACAAATCTGTATATATTTTCCATTTCGTTCATATTCTACTTGCACGAATAGGGGGGTTCACATGAACCAACATTGCTTGACAACATGGCTTGATTTGATCATTTGAACGCAAGAAACAACCGCTTGACAAGCAATGTTGTATGGTTTTTAAAAGATTTTGAATACTTGTTCCATTTCCATCAAGCGATGCTGTCATGCAATGTAAACCCCCCTAATAGCCAAAGGCATCATACAACAACCACTCATACTTTACTCACCCATCCATCCTATATCGAACACAAAGCACAAAAAACATTTGCTTAATTTCGTTTGAAGTTCGAACCCACCACCACCATCAGAAACCATCCCAACACCAAACACCAAACAAACAAAATTTGAGTGTAAAAACTTGAGCCAACCTCACCACACTTGCTTGAATTCGTTCACAGGTGATTTGAACGAATAGGTCGGTAGTATTTTGGTTATACTTTTTTTGTTGTCCGTATGTGTTTTAGTGGTTACATTTCGTTCACAATTCATGTGAACGAGTTGAAGGTTAAAAATGAGTGGAAATTTTGCTGTCACAGTAGCAGGTTTTTTTTGTTTGTTTTTATTTAAACTGCGTGCACAAAAGGGTTGCACGAGTTTAAAAATTGGAAATTGAGTGCGAAATTGACTAGTTTGAATAGAAAGGCAAAAGAATTTTGTTTTGTGGGTGGTTAGGTTAATTTAATAAACTTTTATCATAGTAATTTGATCTGAAAGCTAGTCGTGCATGAACGAATTGAACAATAGGACGCCTCGCCACTGGTGTATAGGCAGCTCAGCAAATTTTTACACACAAACAACAACACAATGAAGAGTGGATATAATTTTGGTCAGTAATCGGAGTGCACATAATAGTGAATATAAATGTTGTAATCGTGAAATGAATGAGGGCGCTCAACTCGGTTGTAGAGTAAATATTCCTATCCTAAAAGTAGGCAATACCAAAAATGGCGCTATACCATCCAAAATGTAGGCTATTCCATCCAAAAGGTAGGCTATACTATCCAAATGGTAGGCTTAACCACCTAAAGGTAGGCTACAAGAAAGCCGGCTATACTAACTCTGAAGTGTATACAAAAGTGCATAAAAGCGTTTTGTTCAGATTTTATTGCTGCGCTGCTCATCACTTTCACCAAAACACGGCTAGAGTTAACGAAAAAATTGTAAATATAAAATTTTACTTGTTGTTGTAAAATAGGCAAGTGATCAAAAAAGCTCATACTTTATCTTTCGTATCTTTCGCTATCAGTTCTCTATAAATTTTGATGAAAATGGCGATGTGCAGTTAGGTTTTTATAAGTGTTTTCAATACACTACTTAAATTCGGAACTATTTTTCTGATAGGAGTGCTGTAAAAATAGTATTACGCCTCAAAATGACTGAACATTTCATGTCTTCTCCGTTACCGAAAAATGACTAAAGTTGGTATGAATGGTGAACTATATTAGTGTTTGTAAAATTATTCCGCATACAAAGCAAGACTTGAAAAAGGAATGTGGTGGATTTTTTATAGATTTTTAAATCATGTCTTACTGTCTAAAACAGGGTAACGGAGAAGACAAAATTGCACTTTCTCATCCAAATTTCAACGACTCACAGGCACTTTTTTTTAAAGTCTGAATTTCTTTGATCCGCTTGCTTAAAATGGATCAAGAAAACTAAAAAAAAGATATGTGTTAAATTTTATTGAAATCGGTTGACGTTTACACGTGCTAGCGAGCACTTGAAGTTTTTCATATAAAAAACATGGTGTTTTGACGGTCTTTTACTCAAAGGGCCCGTTAAAGTGTAAACGTTGATGGAAAAACTTTAAACTTGGTAAATATGCTAAATACCATAAAGGAGTATACAAATATATTTTTTTATTTTTGTAAACAACAGTTACTCCATTTAAAATAGCAACAAATGCACAAAAACAACGATTTTTAATTAAAGTTTTTGATGGGGTTAATATTATGCAAAACTATTGAAAATATTTTTTTTTTATACTCCTAACAGTAGTTAATTTATGTGCCAAGTTTAAAGATTTTCCATCAACTTTTACAATTTTGCACGTGTTAACGTCAACCGATTTCAATGAAATCTTACACACATTTTTTCAATTGCCTGAATCACTTTTATCATTGATGAGAATAATTTAAAAATACGAATTTCAATATAACTGAACAAAAAAGAAATCTTTAATCGTACGTGTCTTCTCCGTTACCATCTTTCATATTGTTTTCTGTTAGTAAAATGAAACTTGGCACTAAACCAAGGATGGTTTTTGATAAATGTTGCTTTATGAAAGTGTGCAAAAAAAATGAACTTCATATCTTAATGGACGGCGCAGAATTTTAAACTTCAAGGCATTGGTCGAAAATCTCTAAATCGTACGTGTCTTCTCCGTTACCGTCTATTTTTTTGAATAAACTTACTAAATTTCATAATTTTTTGGTGAAACTTCTGTGTCGTGTACTTTGTGATGAATTCTTAAAAACCACTGAGTTTCATAAAAAAATATTAATTTCTTAACAAGAAAAACCTTACTACAAGCGCCCGATTGTCTTCTCCGTTACTTTGGAATGGCCGTATACGATTGTTACTCACACTGACGTAATCAACATGTGTATAATGTACCAGCAAAACAAAATTTAAAGGAGCAAAGAGAAGCAGGGCTGTAAATGAGTACGGGCTAGTAGGTACAAAGTGGAGGAGTTTTTTTTTAAGTTTATGATTAGGTGGTGTCGTATTATTTTGAAATGTGTGTTCGGAACATTTTGTAAAGAGAATCTGTATGAAACATTTTAGTTTATTTTTGTATGGTCTGGGGGGCAATTGCCTCCTTTTCCCACCCCGTAGTTACGCCCTTGACTATAACTGTCGGAAAGCCACGGAAGCTTATGTCAAAAACCAACAAAAAGTAGCGAAGACGATGAAAATGAAATTTTGTATGTCTAATAAATGTTTTCTTTTTCCAAAAAAATGTCCATTATTTTATAAAATTTGAAATAAATAATAAATTTATTGCTTTGTTATTTTTTTCAAAAACTATTCTAGTCAGGTAAATCTACGGAAAATATAGGGCTAATCCCGGACAAATTGTAACAAAAGAAATTCATTTGCAGTTAGGTTCAATGACACATGCCAAAACATATATCCAAAATTAGCCGCAGGCCACCACTGGGAAATGGCTAAAATTTGAATGCATTTATGCATGCGCAGGGTGTTTTGCATACGATACAATAAATAATGAGAGAATGTAGGTTGGACCAAATAAAGAAAAAAGTAATTTTAATGGGGGGTCTTACTGCCCCCCGTTTGAGCGGGAGGGGCAATTTACAAAAATATCACTTAAATTTAAAAAAAAAAAACATACCTATTAAAAAACAATGGCAGCACTTATAATATCATGCTATAGGTTTTTGTAAAGCCAGAAATACATTCCTTAATTTTATTTTAAATTTAAGTTTTTTAAGAGAATATTTTTTTTTTTTAAATTAACCTTCAAACTCAAAATTTTGAAAACATAATCAGCCTTATCGCCAATTCCGAGGGAGATAGCTTTCCCTCGGATTTTATTTTTTCCCGGGAGTTGAATACTCTCATCGCCAATCTCCCTCGAATACAATTTCCCCCGGAATGAATTTAAATTATTGAACTGTACCTACATTTTTGAAGCATTCGGATGGGTATTTCTTAAAAACTATACCATAGCCTTCAGATTATTCACCGGAGAAAGAGATCGGAGAAACCTAAACAGAATTCGAAGAAACTTAAGGGATAGAAAAAGGTATCGTTTGCATTGATTTTCAAGCTCACTTAATAGTTTTTTAATGCTTGTAGGTTTGTAGGGCACTGCATTCTGAAAAAAAAATTATAGACGTTACGTGAACGTGAAGCAAATCATTGACGATCACGTGAAGGATAATCGTTTTGGCCTTTATCATTTTTTAAATTAAAAAAGCATTTGGCATATCTTCTATCGTCAAACTAAATGCATGCTCGCGTTTTTTTTGCAGAAGGTGGCTACCAAAAAGGTGGCTCAATCCAGCTTCAGGGAAGTCTTGGCAGAAGTATGATTAACTTTAGAGAGAGAGATCTGCCCCAAATGTATCACTTAAGATATCACGGAAGATAAAAAATGTTAAAATAAACAGACAAAACTGGAATAAAAAAGGTAAAACAAAAACTTACGTGTTATATTTTCAAAATCCTCCAGCTAAACTTAAGTGAATTTTTTCCAGGGAAAAATCACAAATTTTTCTCCGGAAAAAAAATTTGCGATACCTACTTTTTTCCTAGGAAGTTTTTTATTTTTTTCGAATATTGTTTACGATTGGAGAGTATCACACGGGGGAAAAAATCCGGGGGAAAATTTATTTGCGATAAGGCAGAATAAAAAACAAATTGTTCAAACAATTTTTTTCTAAATTTTATGTTATTAACTACTATTTTTGATTCAAAATTGCTTTTTATGGCCTTTAGTCCTACAAATTGGCGTGTCGTTCGGCTTACTCACTTGAACTCATCAGTGACATAGTGAGGGCTTTGTCATACGCAATTTGTTTTAAGTTCAGTTCAACTTACATTGGCGTTTCGTTCGGCTTCCAATCCTTAATGCTAAGTCTTCTACTTGGCTGATTTATTTCAGTAGTATATACAGCCCTATTCTGCTATCCATCGGGGGGAATTTTCTTTGAATATCCACTTAAGGCCATCCTGTTATTCGAAGTGAATCTGATTCACTTGTCGGTAAAGAAGTTGGTAGTATGTGCGGTATTCTACTATTCACGTGAACAAATAGTTTCTATACAATTCCGATCCGCATATAAAAAGTTGCGGATTTGTACTTTTTGGTTGCAAATAAAATAACTGGGTCTTAAAATATGGGTAAAACTTAATTTTTCGTAAGTATATGTTACAACCATTGTGTTTTTTAACAATTTTAGAGTTAAAACAATAAATTTGAGGACGATTCATCACTCTTATTTTGGCATTAAAGTTAAACCCAGTCATCACCTTTTCTTTGCGAAACTGAAAAAAAGTCGTAACACCATCCATTTGCTATTTTTCCAATAATTTTTTTTAAACAATTTACCAAAACTATAAATGAACTGAACACAACATAAGATTTTCACTTTTAATAAACAGCTGCTGCTCCCAAATGTCAAATCGGGTTGTGATAGTGCAGTTCGCCCGATGAATAGCAGAATGTAAAGGTAGTTCGAAAGTGAATCGCTTGGGTGAATCGAATCTTCGATTCACGTGAATAGCAGAATAGGGCTGATAGAATTCGTATTATAAAACCTTTGTATATACCTTAGAAACTATTCCTCGCCCCGGGCAAAAAAACTTCCAGCTTAATGATTAGGAATTCTAATCTTGTTGGATATAGTTTACAGTGGATTTTCGTTGAAAAATTCATGTAAGTTGAACTGAACTTAAAACAAATTGCGTATGACAAAGCCCTCACTATGTCACTGATGAGTTCAAGTGAGTAAGCCGAACGAAACGCAATTTGTAGGACTAAAGGCCATAAAAAGCTATTTTGAATCAATAATTCAACAAGTCCAATCCTTAATGCTAAGTCTTCTACTTGGCTGATTTATTTCAGTAGTATATAGAATTCGTATTATAAAACCTTTGTATATACCTGTGGTGACCTGTCGCTGTCAGTAACGATTTGTAAATTTAATATTTAGACTTGACAGAATATATTATCTTTCAGTCGAAGAATATCCGTCGACAGTAGCGGACGTGTCTCAGCCAGTCTTAGGATATCCGCTGGACTGAACGGATGTGTCCAGGCCAGTCTAGGAGTGCCTGTCTACCTGAATGGACGTGTCGCTATCAGTCTGTCGTAGGACAGCCGTCTGATTGGGCGGACGCAGATGGATGAACCCCAGGCTACTACAATACCTTAGAAACTATGCCTCGCCCCGGGCAAAAAACTTCCAGCTTAATGATTAGGAATTCTAATCTTGTTGGATATAGTTTACAGTGGATTTTCGTTGAAAAATTCATGTAAGTTGAACTGAACTTAAAACAAATTGCGTATGACAAAGCCCTCACTATGTCACTGATGAGTTCAAGTGAGTAAGCCGAACGAAACGCCAATTTGTAGGACTAAAGGCCATAAAAAGCTATTTTGAATCAATAATTCAACAAGTCCAATCCTTAATGCTAAGTCTTCTACTTGGCTGATTTATTTCAGTAGTATATAGAATTTGTATTATAAAACCTTCTTATATAGAAACTATGCCTGGCCCCGGGCAAAAAAACTTCCAACTACTATTTTTGTCTTTAATATTCGATGCTTTAGTCAGTTTAAGTCCAACGCATAAGACCAAATGGTTCTGGGACTTTTATTTTTCAAGATATAAAAAAAGACCTAAACCAACTAAGTGATAAACAATTTTACCTAAATCTTAAAAACCATATTAAAACCCAATGGCATTACGTACAATATTATACTACAATTTTTTGTGAAGCCAGAAATCCATTCTTTAATGTTTTTTAAATTAAGTATTTTACGTGAATAGTTTTTGAAAAATTAATCTTCAAACTAAAAATTTTGAAAACATAATAAAAATCTTTCAAACTGATTTTTTTTTACAAATTTTATGTTATTAAGTAATATTTATGATTTAAATAGATAGATAGATTTTAATTTTCGGTATATATGTAGATGCACATTTGGTTAGCTACCGCACAGTTTACATACAGAGATTTGATATATTGAACACATAATATCTTTCAGCTGAATAAGTATTTTAATTTATATTGACTTAAATATTCAATGCTTTTTTCAATTTTTAGTCGAACACAAAAAACCAAATGGTCCTAGGACTTTTATTTTTCAAGATATAAACAAATAACTAAACCAATCTAGTACCCACTCATAAAAACAAGGAAAAACTAAGTTGATGAAATGACAAAAAAAAACTCTATTTAGAGATCCTACTCATAAGTAAGGATCTGAGATATACTTACTAATTCTTTTCCTTATTTATTTGAAGATTCATTTTGGTAAAAACTGATATCAATTTCGAATCAGCGTGAAAAGTCATTTTAAATAGATGTATCACAAGTCTGCCTTATAACTGAATACATTTTGTCATATGCGATACTGGAAACGGCTAAATACCAATGTTCCAATGGGCTAATTTTGGATATGTCTTAAGTACCAGTGGTCTGAGTCTATTCGCACAAAACTTTCTTTTGTTACAATTTGTCCGGGGTCAAACCATATAGATTAACTTGACTATTCCGGTTTTTATTATCTTGAATGACAATTTTTCGAAATTTTTCGAGGCAAAAATGAACCAAGTCACAATTTTTCTTTTCTTTGCAAATTTTTGTGAAGATTTTTCAACTCTAGCTTTTTCATTTTTATATAAGAAGATAATTTAAAGAATAAACCTTAGAATTTTCCTTATTTCGAGTAAAATATTCATTTTAGTAATTAATGGCAGTTTTGTACTAAACCTCTTATTATCTTCGAATTCACTTTCTGTGACTTGGTTCGGTACAGCTGTGAGCCATCCATATATGTATAATTCTTAAAGTTGCTGCGTTTGTAAAGTCATTAGTCATTACAATATGATTTATTAAATTTGAATGTTTTTACAATAGTTTTTTGTTTGATAATTTATGAGAAATAATTTTAATACTAAAAGCTACATATTTTTGAACTAACTTACCTTTGAAACTTTTAAACAAACAAATAATTTAGAATATGCCATTTAATACATTTAATTAATTTTTATTTTCAAAATACCAATTAAAAAATACAAGTATCAAGGTACATGCATACTTGTATATGTAAAAACCATGTTTTTTTTTGTTTCGTTTCCTTAATTCTAAAATTACATCGATTTTTGTTTTATCTTTTAAATATGTAGATATAAAATAAGAAAAGAAGCTCGTACATATATTTTAAACTATGAACTATGGAATATTGTTTTTTTTTTTTTCTTTTAATTCTTTTATTTTTTTTTTTTTTTTTAGCTTGACTCGAAATTTTTATTCCAATTTTGATTTTGATTTTGTATTATTTAAAAAGATATACATATTATGTTGCCTATATTCGATTTGTTTCTTAGTTTATGTCATCATTTTTTTAAGGATAGGAATTTTATTGTTTAAATTATATTTATCTCTATTTTTGTTTGTACCTGGAATGAAAAAAGAATTGTTGATAATTAGTTTTATATGAAATATTTTGAATAAAATTGATTGATAAAGGGAGAAAGAACAATAAGCTTGTATTTCGCTATCTGCATAGTAAAATGATAACTGCATACATACGCACAATACCTATGTAACATGTAAGATGTAAGTCACTTAAACTACATAATGTATGTGCTGTAAATTATTTATATTTTTACTAGATCGTTGCATGAGTAATTACTGATAAGCGGTTATTGACAAATAATTGTTTATCAATTAAAAGAAAACATAAATCGAATCTATTTATCATTTTAAATTGAGTTGAATAGGGACAGTGACAATAAATACAAGGTGTCACACAGTCACCACCGCAAACGAAAACCATGGGTTCCTGAGGTCATTTAAGTTCGAAAAACTTATGAGGTAATTTTCTCGCTTTGGCTTTGTTTTGGAGTTTTAAAGGTTTTGTATGATTTTGGGTTCCATGTCAGTTAAGCATTTTTATCTCCCTCTGTTTTTAATCTGCGGTGTTAACTGTGAGACACCCTTTAACTATTGTATTATTCATATTAAGTTTTCGAAGAAAAAAAATACTTCCTGTTTATTTTGTTTATTTGCACTACTGATAAGAATAAATATTTTGTGCAGCTGCTGTAAAGAATGATTGGACACTCAGAAATGAATCAATTTATTGTATTGTATTTAAAAACAAAGCCAACCTTGGAAATCTTTGCCCAGTTTTAATAATAAGGAATATTTACTTTATTATTGAATCAAATACAGTTAACATAATGCATTTTTATCAACAAATCCATGTATAAAGATGAACTAACATATTCCTCATTAACAGTCGATTATTATAAGTGAGTGTGAGATTCATCGTGATGAAAAGCCTACATTTCGAATCAAAGGTCGTTAAAAACAAGTCATATTATGCATGCTAAGTCAACTGCAATCTTCAATTTAAATAGTACATAATGTTTAAGTACTACATATATGTATATAGATTTAAGCAAGTTCTGTGTGAAATATCTAATCGTTTCTTTTTTTTTTTATTTTAAAGAACATTTAAGGGCTAATTTTTCAGTTCAGGGCCCAGATCACGTAATACGATTCGATTGAACGATCGTCGTTTCGATTCTTTCTGTCTCTATTCACATCTACAGGAAAATATAGAGAGATAAATAGTCGAAACGACGATCGTTCAATCGAATTGTGTTACGTGATCTGGGCCCAGAGTTAGCTTTGAGTTAAATCAGAGTAAGCTTATCCTGAAAATAAATGAGCCAGTTAAGTAAGTAAGTAAGTTAACTCAGGAACGGTTTTTCAGTTGAAGATTAACTTTATCATTCGGTTATCAAAAATCTATTGTCATCGATGTGCGACGCATCAAAATAGAGATGGCACCATAACGGAAAAGGCCCTCAATTGGGTCCCGGAGTTAACTCACCAAATGAGATGAGTTAACTCGGAGTTAACTTAGGATTTCAATTGACTGAAAAACACTAAGGGCCAGTTGTACAAATATATAACTAACTCGTGGTTCAGCAATAATAACAATGTATGCAAAACACACCTTCTGGGCCTCAAGATGCATATCTCAAAAAGGTCGAATGCTATATGAGGCAGGAATGGAAAATAATTGCGATTTTCATTCAACTGGAAAGCCAACTTACTGGCCAACTGATCCGTCAAAAATACCTGACCTAATCGATTTATTTATGGTAAAAGGATTACCCTCTAGCTATGTTGAAATTACAGAGAGCTTTGATCTCTTCTCGGATCATTCTGCCGTCATACTCAATACGAGCGAAAGTCTTATAAAAATTGAAAAACCACCCAGGTTCACAAACGGTAAAACCAACTGGGATGGATTTAAGAAAGATATCGAGGACAGCGTTGCATTAAGAATATCATTACAAACGTCTCTCGAACTTGAAGACGCAGTAGATACCTTTGTTGATATGATACAAAAGGCCGCATGGAATAACACACCTTATCAAAGGGAAATGCCGCGCCGCAAATATATAATATATCCGCAAGAAATAAAAGATTTAGTGAAAGAGAAAAGAAAAGCACGCAAGAAATGGCAGCGAACCCGTGCTCCTCAACACAAAGCTAATTTAAATCGATTGTGTAATTTGCTTAAAACGAGAATATCAGATTTCAAAAACGGTGAAGTTGAAAATTACCTTGAAAATCTGATAGCAGGAAAAGATTTTAACTACTCACTGTGGAGAGCTATAAAAGTAACAAAAAGACCAAAGCTTCCAGCGCCTCCTATTAAGAAAGGCCAAAATGAATGGGCTAAAAGTGACAAAGAAAAAGCTATGGTATTCGCCGATTACCTGGAGGAAACATTTAAGCCTTTCGATGGACAAGTACTCAACGAAAATTTTAATATGAATTTAACATCAAATGACAGCTACATAATAAGAAATGCTACACTTGCCGAGTTAAAAAGAGAAATAAAGAAGCTTAAGTCCAATAAAGCTCCAGGTTATGACTTAATCACGGCAGAAATTCTAAAAATGCTTCCTCGTAAAGGTTTGATCAACCTTCTTTATATAATAAATGCCGCCCTTAGGTTAGAATATGTTCCGAGCCAATGGAAAGTGGCGGAAGTAATAATGGTTTTGAAGCCTGGCAAACCATCTCATGAAAAGAAGTCTTAGGCTAGGACCGCACTTGCGATTTCAATCGCGTGACTGTTTAGTCGCCAGAAATAGAACACATGAATTTGAATAAGAATGAACGCACATGCGACCTAGAAATCGCGACGATTAAAAGTCAAAAATTTGTTCCATTTTTCTGGTGATGCGATTGTCGAAAGTTAAAATGAAACAAACGGACTTAGATGGTTGTGCTCACACTTGCGATTTAAAATAGCGCGACTAAAAAATCGTAGTCGCAACTAGAAAAAATTATACACGCACTTGCGATTTTCAAACGTACGATTATTTAGCCGCAAGAAATGAGACACATGGTTTTAAATGTGAATGCACACATACGCGACTTTAAAATCGCAGCGATTAAAAAAATGGAACCAGATCTATTTTTTGAGCGTTTTTTCTGTCGCAAAATTAAATAGACGCATGTGCGTGCATTCACATTAAAAGCTTTATGTTCTATTTCTTGCGACTAAAAAATCGCGCGATAGATAGCCGCAAGTGAGTGCATGGCAATTATTTGTTGCGACACCGATTTTTTAATCGCACCGACTGAAAATCGCAAGTGCGGTCCTAGCCTTACACTGAAAATCGCAAGTGCGGTCCTAGCCTTACAGACCGATTTCACTTCTTCCTGTAATATCAAAAGTTTTTGAAAGAATACTACTCCTTCGCCTGCAGCCGATAATAGAAGAAAAACAATTAATACCTGAACATCAGTTCCGATTTAGAAGAAAGCATTCGACCATTGATCAAGTGCATAGGATAACCGACGTAATTGAGAGAGCTCTTGAAGAAAAGAAAATCTGTTCGACGGTCTTTTTGGATGTGTCGCAAGCGTTTGACAAGGTGTGGCACGAAGGCCTCAAATTCAAATTAAGACAAGTTCTGCCTGAAGGACTTTATAAAATTCTAAACGAATATCTAGAAAACTAGACTTTTTCGTGTAAGACACGGAAATGAATATTCTAATTTCAAAGAAATAGTGGCTGGGGTACCACAAGGTAGTGTTTTAGGTCCAATTCTGTACCTTCTATTTACACGTGATATACCTCAAACAGAAGACACTATCGTAGCAACGTTTGCTGATGATACTGTAATACTAGCAGTAGGCAAAAGGATTAACGAAGCTACGATTAAATTACAAAATGCTCTTAATAATGTTAATGAGTGGACAAAAACATGGCGAATAGCGCTCAATGAACAAAAGTCAGTCCACGTGGACTTTACGTACGTATACAAAAATAAATAGATTGCCCGTCTTTCTTAATACCGGTCGTGTACCATTTGCGAATGAGGCAAAATATCTGGGAATGACTCTAGACGCAAAATTAAAATGGAAGCCGCACGTGAAAAAGAAATGCGAAGAATTAAAAAGTAAATTAAGATATATGAACTGGCTACTCGGTAAATATTCCAAGCTTAGTATTGATAATAAGTTGATTTTATACAGGCAGGTACTTAAACCTGTCTGGACTTATGGTATACAACTCTGGGGTTGTACCTGCGATACAAATTTAAATATCTTACAAACGTTTGAAAATAAATTGCTTAGGTCATTTGTAAATTCACCATGGTATGTAAGAAACGAAGATCTTCACAGGGATCTCGGGATTTCTACGGTTCGAGACGAAATTGAGAGTTTCGCGCGAAAACATAGAAATCGGCTATTAGATCACGCTAATCCAACGATTATTGACATTCTTGACGAGTCGAATTTAGTACGCCGTCTGCAAAGAACAAAACCTTCCGACTTGGTGCGGTGAACACAAAACCTTTGTGTATCTAAATCATAGTACTATCATGGTGGCTGTCGATACTAACGCCATCTTCTGTTCTGTTGTCGCACATTTGGGCGTAGACTTTTAACTTTCAGTGGAGTGCAAGTCTCCAATAATACATTTTTGTAAAAAAATATTCATAATAATGAAAACATACAAATACATATACATATGTAGATAAAGGCCAGAAGGAAAAAAGTAGTCAATTTTTCTTTCTTTGGTTTGGTTTTGTTTACATTTGTTTGTATTGTATTTTGTATGATGGTTAGTTTTTTTTTATTATATGGAAAGATTAAGAGAATTGAAAAGTGTGTCAATGATGACAATTTTGGGTATTCTCGTTTGTTTTGTAGGTTATGTTAAATGTGGGCTGAAAGATGAAGGGGTTGGTTTATACTAGTCTTTAGTTTTGCAGTGCATTTGGATTTTTTTTTCTTATGACTTCATGAACGAAAATAGCTGAAGTCAATATGCTTAGCCACGGCGCACAATGGGACCTCTTGTATGGAGAGCGTGCTCAAAATGCAAAATTGAAACTAACGGTTTCGTATAAAATTATAATGTGGATTCAAAGTTGACATGATTGCTTATCAATATGTCAAGTTTTGAAGTTTTGGGAGACAGAAGGGTAATAGAAAATAAGCGATAAAAGTAGCAATTCGTGTACATTCTAAAATCCATTGAGCAGTTGTAGGTCATTTGAAAATTTGGAAAAAATAAATTCGCGGTGAATACAAAAATATAATAAATATATTGGCATCAAATGAAGGTCAGTGGAAAATGAAAAAATATTTTTATCAAATTAGAACAACATTTTTCCCTTACATTTTAAAATAATTGAAAAGTTACGTAGAAAATATTCAAAAAATCTTATTTCTGTTTTGCGCACCATGCTCTCACTTTTGACTTCTGTTTCATATAGAGGAATATTGATACTACTAAACCGAGTATTCAGTTTTAAAAGCATCGTGCGCAAAATAAAGAAAAAAATTTTGAACATTTTTACGTAACTTTTCAATTTTCTTAAAATGCAAGTGAAATATGTTGATCTAATTTGATAAAAACATTTTTTTTATTTTTACTGACCTTCATTTGATGCCAATATATTTTTTATATTTTTGTATTCACCACAAATTTATTTTTTTCGAATTTTCAAAAGACCAACAACTGCGCAATGGATTTTAGAATTTACATGAATTGCTGCTTTTATCGCTTATTTTCTATTACATTTCTGTCTCCCAAAACTTCAAAACTTGACATATTGATAAGCAATCATGTCAACTTTGAATCCACATTACAATTTTGTTCGAAACCGTTAGTTTCAATTTTGGATTTTGAGCACGCTCTCCATACAAGAGGTCCCAGTGTGCGGCGGCGGCGGCGGCGACGCACAGTGGAACGAAAAGCTGAAAAAGTGGACATTGTGCTGTAACTTTTGAATAATTGGATGGATTTTGATGATTTTTTCGCCATTGTGTTTGTTAAATACTATAGATTAATATAACATTGCAAAATATTTCATAAAGCATACGATTCCGTATCTAGTAAAGTGCATTAAAAAAAAATAACCAGCAGAAAAATGGAATTTTAAAGTTTACCATATATAAATTTAAATTCTTAATACTTATTCTTAATTTAAAAAATTGTTCCTCAAATAATCAAGTAAAAAAAAATTTAATTTGTTTTGTTGAGATCCATGCACCCATAACCGATAAATTTAAAAATCCTCAAAAATTGAATCTGGAAAAGTAAATATTAATACAATTATTCTATCTGTTTTAACTATAGTTAAGGTAGGTAGATACTTATGATTGTATCTAATATTTTGATTATATCGAATTTAAGAATTTTTTTATCAAAATGATGCACAATTTAGAAAATGAGCTTTTCTTCAACTGTTAGGAGAAAATGATATTTTTTCTCTTAAGAACATTTCAAATACTCCTCTCTAAAATATTTATAAAAGTGGCATGTATTACATAAATCTACATATGTTCCTATGTACGTACAATAAACATTATATCGCTATTAAAAATCAATCAATTTCAAATATTGTTTCCCGATACAAACTGCTGAAAACTTACATAAATAAAATTAAATCCAAACAAAGAGCCTTAGAATTATATAATAGCATTAATTTTATTTCACAAAATTTCTTTAAGAAAATTGTGGAAAATTAAGACATGTAATAGATAAATGAAAAAAAAGGTTCAATTAAATTTAAAACAAAAGAATAGTATTCAAAATCAAAAATAAGCTTTAAATGCTATTTTCACTCTCGATATCGTCATTCGGATCTGATGGATTTCTCGAAGAAGAAAAGAGATACCGAAAAGATTTGAAAGGAATTTAAAAGAAAAATGTTGTTCTTTTAGAGACCGTTACACATTTTGTTCAAAACAAGTAACCTCACGCTTTAACATGGGTTATGTTAAAGCACTGTTACGAAAACAGCGAAAAACGGGTATTTCAATTTTCAAACGGCTATATCCCGGAAACGTGACGTGATAGAATTTTTCTGACTTCGGATTCGAGTTCAGTACATCTAAAAATACTGCAAAAGTATATTTTGGTTTCTGTTACAAAAAAAAAGAAGACAGTTGAGCAATGACCAGTATAATAGGTAGAGATTTTTTAAAGCTCATAGGTTAGCGGGGTCGGATCCGGTCGGATCCAATGATTGTTAAATATTACTCACCGATAGCATAAAATTCTCTAAAGGTGAATTAGAAAGCAGGCATATGTAAGCATTTTTTTAAATTCTTGTTGGAAGTTCTAGATATTATTTTTTAAGAGCAACTGTAAAAACAGGTGTTTTCGAATGAACAAATCTTTAATTTGATTTTTTTTTTAATTTAATTTTTTTAAACTAATCTTCCTAAGTCAAAAAAAAAATTGTTTCATTGAGTTATCTCAAAAATTGAATGAAGGACTCGAAAAACAAAACATTTCTAATATCACATTTTTTCGGCTTAGAAAAAAAGTGTTAACTTAAGCCATTATTTCATGAAAACCGTTATGTTTACAAACAAAAATTTTATAGCTTATGAAAGAGTGGCCAATTTTCAAAACATCACATAAGAACTATGCCCATATCACAAGAAAAAAAAAATCACCTCATGACCAGAAATTTGTACTGATCGTTCCACTGTGCGACGATCGCGACGGTGCAAGTGCGTAAAGGAAAAAAAGGATGTTTGATTTTCATTGAGTAGGTAGGTACCTATTCCATATATTTTTTTATTCTTATGGCTAATTGGTTGCTATTTGTAAGTTGTATGGTATGGATAGGGCCGGATAGATATAGTACGTTTAAATATGTATGTGATTGTATGTTCCTAGGTAAGTAAAGGTATATTATGTTTATTATCGTGTAGTTTTATGTATGTTTGTACCTATATTGGGTTAGTTTTTTCTTGCTTCGGATTTTTTAGTTTTAATTCATAAATTTAGGTATAGGTATTCTTATTGGTTTGTAGTTACATATCGTTCCCTGTATGCCAGAAGCATTCAATTTTTTCGAGCTGGTTAGGTAGCTAGTTTTATAGATTTACCGATATTCCATATGACATAACAGTACTTTCAATGTGCGTAGGTAGGTATATCGAAGAAAATTAATATTTTAAAATATCAGTTAAGCCATTAGTTGATTTAAGATTCTGTTTTAATCTAGAAAAACTTTCGAAAACGATGTTGCAATATTTCCATTTTTGCACATTCATGTTTCTGGCATAAGGGTAATTTTTATAAAAATAGAAGCAATAATGGTGAAGTTATATTAAAGTGGATACTTATAGACTTATAGAAATCACTGGCCTTATACCTACCTATTTTTCCTATTTAAATAAATATTTGTTTATTTGAATAACCTTATAGGTAGGTACTTAGAGGTTCGCTTGAGGACTTGATATTTTTTCTAAACTAAGCCACATATACATACATTATGCATAGGTGTTTGGGGTAGATTCCAATGTAGATTAGATACCTATGTTAAAAAAAAATAGTTGTTTCAACTTTAAACAAATTACAACTTTATTCGATCTATAATTTAAGTAGGTTAATAAAACGTCTAACCACGTTGGATGTTCAGATGAGAAGAAGGAAAAATTTTACTAAGCCAGCAGGAAATGATTGAAAAAGCTTTCTTGAAACAATTCATTTTTTGAAAATATACATAGATAGTTTGAAGCAAATTCATAATGGTATAATCTTATTAGACAGCATTTAGATTTGTCTTAAACACATAGGCATAGGGTGAAATAAGTAATAAAAAGTTATAGGATAGAAGCTCTTTAATGATGTTATTTAATAAAAAAGAACAATTAAAAAGTTATGGGTTATCTTTAAAGGACAGCTTAAAAGCTCAATAAGTATATTTAAACATTTAGATACATGGTATTTATAGGTTGAAATTGGTTACCTAAATGATACATATCATACATATGTACATAGGAATATGGAATTCGATTTTAAATGTTGTTTTTGTATTTGAAAGATTATAACATACCTAGTTGCCTATTTAGAGGATGGACTTCGAGAGCTAGGTACCCTACATATTCATATGTATAGGTATATTGGATATTCATTTTCAAAAATTAGTTATTTAATTATTAACCTGGGCGAACACTGACTCAGTTTGACTTTGTTTACAATTCTGCATATTGCAGTTTAATTATTTTTCGATTTTCTTCAGATGGTGCATATGATTTCCGTAACATTTTTTAAATAGAAGCTTCTTAAAAATAAAAACAATTTTTTTACTAAATTTTTCAAAAAAAAATATTTTTTGGATTTTTAAAAAAGTGTTCAAACATTTTTTTTTGAAAATCAAATATGTATTTTGAAAACTACATGGTCGAGTTTGTGAAACTTGGTATTTAAGGGTTTTTCTTAACACTTTAAAAATTTCAAATCGATTTCACACACACTAACAAGATTTGACATTTCTCTGGAGTTGAAAGTATTTTGCGGCCGGTTTAACAAATATTCTTAAGTGTTCGTCGGTCATTTAAATAGATTAAAAGCATATAAATTATTAAAACTAGTTTTAATTCATCAAAAAATAGTGAATAAGAAGTTATCAAAATATCAACTAACTTCGATTAAAAGTGCCCAAAGTCGATTAAAAATATAAATCACGCGCTCGCCGATGTGTTTCTCGAATGAATGTGTTTCTTTGATGAATTTGGGTTGTTTTTTTTACTTTAATAGCACACAACTATTTTTTGTTATTTTTCAAACCTTTCTTAAAAAAAATGTCTGTGGTGTTTGGTAGAAACATGATAACTCCATTTTTAAATTTGCGTCTTTACGTCCTCCTTAAATCGTGCTAGAGCCTAAACAAGTTTACCGATTTTCTTCAAATTTGGAACATTTATGAACACAGTCTTTGGAAAGTTATGTTCAAATTTGAGAAAAATCGGTTCATTCGTTTAGTCTGTAGCTCGATTTGAAGTGGAGGTAAGGAGGCAAATTTTAAAATGGAGTTATCATGTTTCTACCATAAACCACAGATTTATATGTTTTTAATCTAACAAAATGACGCGAAAAACTGAATGCACTTTTGAATATTTGTAACAAATATGTTTAGTTGTTGGTTTATGGGCTATAGGCCCATAAACCAACAACTAAACATATCTAGTTGAAAAGGTCATAAAACATACAAATATTTGTAACAAATTTGTATGCGCATAGTTTGTTTACTTTTTGCCTCAAAGCTACTGTCAAATGACACACACACAATCCCACACGAAAAATTAGATTTGTTGTGTGTTCCTTACAACCAACAAAAAATGGTTGTAAGGAATTCGACATAAGATTTATATTTATCCTACCACATTAATATACACAATAGATCCGTCATATTGTATTTTTTGTTGGGTAGTTTCGATTTTTGTCCTAATTTTGTTTTCGAATCTGAGGTTTGCGACTAAAATTTCGTGACTCAACGTACTTTTTGAGTATAGTAGCCTGAAACTCTGTCATTCCTCATTCGATTTAAGTTTTTTTTTTACTTTTTTAAAAAGATGAGAAATATACAACGTTGAACCTAGGATTTTGGCCTGCAAACAACAAGTGTTGCAAATAGATTCCCTATTCGAACAAAAAGAAGAGAAGAAGACACCACAAGTGGTGTTATTATACGGCAAATGATGCCACCCCTCAGAGTAGGTACATATATCCGAAAATGCACTAGAGCTTAAAATGTTGGGATATGATTAAGATGTATGTACATAAATAGCTGTAATAATAATAAAATGCAATAAAAATATAATTTACAAAAATCTTCACATCTCATTCAATCGTTTATGTATTGTTAAAAAAAAAGGATAGACGAAACTAGCAGTGTTCTAATTTGGTTGAGTGGCTTCCTGTTTTGTAGGATATTTTTTTACCTTGGTTCTAAAAAGCCAATGTCCAATTTGTTATAGTTTTTGGAAGTACGAACATGTTGCTTTTTAATGTCTAAAAACGCTCATTTCTTTTGATAATTAAATTTTCTAAGACCATCGATATTTTTTTAAGAAGCAGTTTGAGTCCATTGGCACTTATTAAAGTCGTGGAACATCTTCTGATGCTGAGTCAAATAGTGTACTTATGTAAGTCAGTATTGTAAAAAAATGGACAATGGCCCTTCTAGAACTAAGTACAGATTTATACAAATTCGTCTTCCAAATTCACATAAATTCATAAATCCAGGACACTTCTTTTGACTTTATTTTACGCTCTTCAAAGAAAAAATGGTCTGGAACTATTTCTATTCTATTCAACTAGCGCTTGAGTCCAAATAGGTGAAACGGAATTTTGTTGGAAATTGTGTTTATGCTGTCAATTGTTTTTGGATGCAATTTACGAATAATAATTGATAGTTTTTTGAGCCACAAGTAATAGAAACACAGACAAAAATTCATTGTTTGTTGTAGGAAAAAATTCAAAATTACCCCACAATTTGGTCGCTAAATAAATAGTTTGTCCCCAAGAACAAAATCCTAGATACACCACTGGTCCTTCTTACTTATACCTGTCTCCAACCCCCGAATTTAACATAAAAAACTTTAGTTGTAATACATACCAAAAGATATGCCTGCCCATGCCTAAACCTACCTCAATTTTGCATTAATAACTTATAAAAATAATAATTGAATATGAAGAAAATTTGAAAAGAAATTCTTCTGTTTAAGTGAAGTTTGAATATATAATTTAAAGTTAAAAGTTCAAGTGAGCGAAACGCAATCATGGAGTTGAGCTCACTTGAACTTTTAACTTTAAATTTAATAAAAATAGCTAGGTACCTACCATTTTCTTGATAAATAATAGATACCTATAAGTAATTGTTTCTACTTTCGTAACCTAGGTTGGTAGATAGGTACTTACTTCTTTTAGTTCGCTTCAGGTCAAACGAAACAAATTGTGACAAATATAGGTGCAATTTCTTTCATTTGACCTGAAGCGCACTCAACTACATATTTATTATTAAAATACCTACCTACCTATTAAAAGAGATCCTACCTTTATCTAAACCCACCCGCCAATTTAGCATAAAAACTTTTATTAAAATATCCACCTATTCATATAGCAACCTTTCCTCGAAATAAATAATAATACAAAATCCCTACTCACTTACCTATCAATAATAATCTAGCAAAAAAAACTTTCATTCAAATATGAATGTAGGTAGGCAGCAAAAGATATACATACCTATAACTACCCTCTCTCGCAAAACAGATCTTGCAAAAAACATTCCAAGCAAAATATCATAGCTAACTAGCAAAAGATATACATATGCCTACCATCGCAATCTTTCAAAGTTAAATTCAATTTAAATACCTACCAAAAGATATATGTATATGCAATCATGCATACTCTGTAAGAAAATATCAAGTCAAATAACATACCTACCAAAAGTTATATGACTATCTTCAAAGTCTTGAAATCAAATCGCAACTTCATTACAAAAACAAAACCTACCCTCAATATTATAATAAAATACAACTGTGGTTATACCTACCTACATATACTTTTCTTCTCACATTCAACAAGAACAACTGGCTACATACAAACATAGTCCTAAATAAAACAACAAATAACCTTGTATTCAAAGAAGAGACATTTCACACACAAACAGCTGAATTTATTAGGTCCCTTGGCGTTGTAGACTTTTATGGCATGCAAGTCTCCATCGCCATGCCTTGCATGCAAGTCTCCGACGCTGACGAAAGTAGCGCCACCACTAGAGCTGTTGTTCTACTATTTGAATCGCCACCATGATAGTACTATGGTTTAGATATACAAAGCTGCAACACGTTACTTAACTTCGTTCAAAATAAATTGCTAGATAAGTTTCAACTTAGTTGCAATCGGGAAGTGGAGGTGGTTTTAGTGTAGTAAGAATCTCACACTTCTATGAGCACGCATTTTCCGGCCCTCATAGAGCCTGATGCAGGTTTTGCACCTACCCACGGACAAAAAAAAAAAAAAAAAAAAAAAAAAGCAATAATAACTCACCGACTTCGGAGAAGGGACTGAGGTTCAACGATGGTTCAGGCATTATTTGCTACTATAGCATACTTTCTAGCTATTTCTAGCGACATTTCAACTTAGTTAGCGACAAAAAATATTTTGATGTCGCTAGATTATTTCTAGCGACTTTTCTAGTGACTTTTGAAGACATGAATTCGTGAGTTGAGCCATGAATATAATACTTTTTGTTTCATATTATGGCCTTAGTAATATTAAATTCATGACATTTGAATAATAATTGGACAGTTCTTATTGCGATCATTGGACACTAAGGGCTTGTTTCACAATGTTTGAATAAAGTTCTGATTAGATATCCGACACATAAATATTAGCACAGGGTAATAAGTCCACAGAAGAAAAATTCTCAATTATTGTCTTATGACCCACCTGATTAAGTTATGAATTCATACGCAATTTTTTATTTGTGAATATATGACCCTGCCTCAGAATTTATGTGTCGAATAACTAATCAGAACTTTACTCAGAGAATGTGAAACAGGCCCTAAAACTCACTAAATAGTACAGGTAAAATAGTACGAAAAGTCTTTCGAATAAAAAAAAAATTAGTACCATCATGAAACTTGGTGAAAACGTCTTATGCATTATGAGAACGAAAAATCTAAAGAGTCTATAAAATTATTTTGCATGGAAGGGTGTGTTTTGAGGGGGAGAGGGGGGGAAGTTGTGGTGTATCAAACAGAAAAATTAACTTTGGTGCAACATTAGTATATGACACATGTTTTCAGGGTAGTTTTAAATGCTCTTCAGAATTCTGTGTTGTAGTAAGCTTAAAGCAAGCTGCGTTCTACAATCAGAGGCTCATCATGAGTGCATGTGTTAGTGGTTAGTAGATTAAGTAAAGCTAACACAAGCACATAAATAAATAAAAATTAACAAAATTAAACAATAAACAAATTTAGACACAATATATTTAGTATAAAACAATTAAATAAGGTATTAAATAACCCATACATAGACATTTACGAGAGTGGAACACTGGCTCGCAACAATGTTTTTAATCCTACTTTATTTATGTTAAAATCAACAGAGGCAGCGTTTACATTAAAAAGTTTGCACATACGATTAAGAGGTTCGTGATTACCATAATTGGTTCTATGAAAAGGAACATGAAAAAGTTCAAATCTTCGTAGGTGGTGGGATCCCCCGCGGTAGTTAATACCTATACAGGCTAATAAGTCAGGAGCGTCAATTTCGCCATTGATAAGTTGATGAAAAAATATTAAATCATTATTAACGCGCCTTTGATATAAAGTTTGAAGTTGCAGAAGCATGATTCTGTGTTCATAAGGTGGCAGGTTATACGGATCAGCCCAAGGAAGACCTTTCAAAGCAAAACGAATGAAGTTATGTTGTATTGATTCAATACGGCTCTTGTGAATTTCGTAAAATGGAGTCCATACTTGGGAGGCGTACTCAAGATGGGGTCTTACGTAACAATTGTATAAGGAAAGAGTAACATACGGATCGTTAAATTCTTTTGCCCAGCGTTTTATAAATCCAAGCATTGAACTTGCCTTATTTACAATATAATTTATATGAACTTTGAAATCTAGATCAGAACTAAAGTGAACACCCAGGTCTTTGAAATTAAAAACACGACAGAGTGTGTGCTGTGAAATGGAATAGTCAAAAGCACTTACTACTCGTTTTTTAGAGAAAGTTATAGTTTGGCATTTAAGAGGGTTAAGAGAAAGGCCGTTTTTACCACACCAAATATTAAAATTGTCAATATCAGCCTGCAAGAGAATATGGTCCCGATTAGATTGTACTGTTTTAAAAATTTTCATATCATCAGCATATATAAGAATATTACTACATCGGATACATGAAGTAACATCATTTATAGCGAGAATGAACAAAAACGGGCCCAGATGACTTCCTTGAGGTACACCCGAGTGAGCACTAAATGGGCTTGAAAGACAATTTCTGAATTTAACCTGGTAAGATCTTTTTTCAAGGTATGACCTAATCCATGATGTAACAAAAGGTGGAAAACCAGAGGCTTTAAGTTTGAATGCAATAATTTCATGACTTAGTTGATCGAATGCTTTTGAAAAGTCAGTGTATATGCAATCAACTTCATCCCCGTTTTCTAATGCATTAGAACATCTATGCAAAAAGGTAAGGAGATTTGTTACGGTTGATTTTTTTCTCACAAATCCATGCTGTTGATCACATATAATACTCTTAGTATGAAATGCTAGGCTCTCACATACAACTTGCTCAAAAAGCTTTGGAGTACAAGAGAGCTTTGCTATGGGCCTATAGTTCATTATATCAGTTTTGTCACCTTTTTTAAAGATTGGTGTAAGAAACGATTTCTTCCACAAATTGGGAAATACTCCTGTCCTTAAAGATAACTCGAACAAAAATTGAAGGGGTTGAACTAGTAAAAATTTACACTTTTTCAATAATATAGGCGGAATTCCATCTGGACCAGATGAATAATAGGGTGGGCCGAAAAACCAATATTTTTGATTTTTAAATCACAATAGCGCGGAAAAGTTGCGGGTGGGGCAGACTTAGAAGGGGTACACAAAAAAAATTAAATTGGTTTATATCTTCCGATCGCGCATGAGCCCTTTACTTTGGCGAAATGAGCAAAAAATCACATTTTTTCGATAATTATTTTTCTAGCTTACCTTACTAATTATTGAATTCAAAAGCTTAAGTTAGCTTCAATTTGAACCGATAATTAATTAAAAAAAAGAATGGTTCAAATCGATTAAAGTCTTCTGGTAACGCATGTGCCCCAAACTCTGTCAAAATATGGAAAAAATCACATTTTTACGATGATTTTTAATCTTCTATAACACAGGTTTACAAGTATCGGTTAACTTTTTCGACACGTGAAAGTAAGAATCGTTCTAAGGGTAATTTTTCACGCTGAACTCAAATCCGTTATCCGTTTTTCGCTATCAGCTCTGGTTTTCGAAATATTACCGTTAGAAAGTGCCGAAAAACCCCTTTTTCGCCATTTTTGGGGTTATGTAACTGTGCAAACTGATTTTAATTTTTTTTAATTGTACAGAATTCTGAAAGTACTAGTTTTAATCTTCAAGTTTCAGCTTTAATCGTGCCAATATCTCTTTTACTTTTTGAGAAACCTTCAGTTGCATTTCTCAATATATTGTGAAGAGCATCAGGGAGAGCGACTTCACCAAGATTTAGAAAGAATAGAAAAAAGTTACAAAGGTTGTAGGGATGATGGTATGTTAAGTGACTATTGTTGGTCTCTTGTACGTGAAACGGACCAAAAATTATATAAACCAGTTCCGTTACACTTTGTTTTAAATTGTAAGATTTATGTCAAATTTAAAAAAAAAACTATGGTCAAAAAGGGTGATTTTTTAATTTATTTCCAAAAGTTAAGCCGATAGCAACAAATGGATTTCAGATTTGAAATCTACACTAAAAGCTGTTTTTGGAACATAGTTTTTCTGCTCCTGTCGAAAACAACTTAAGGCAAAGAGAAAGCATTTTTTAAATTATATGTAGTCAGATGAGGAATAATAACTAATTTAATATCTCTCAAAAAGTAAAAGAGATATTGGAACGATTAAAGTTGAATTTTGAAGATTAAGATTAGTACTTTTAGAAATCTGTACAATTAAAAAAAATCAAAATCAATTCGCATTAGTTACATAACCCCAAAAATGGCGAAAAAAGGGGTTTCCGGCACTTTCTAAAGGTAATATTTCGAAAACCAGAGCTGATAGCGAAAAACGGATAACGGATTTGAGTTTAGCGTGAAAAATTACCCTTAGAACGATTCTTACTTTCACGTGTCGACAAAGTTAACCGATATTAATTGTAAGCCTGTGTTAAAGAAGATTAAAAATCATCGTAAAAATGTGATTTTTTCAATATTTTGACAGAGTTTGGGGCACATGCGTTACCAGAAGACTTCAATCGATTTGAACCAATCTTTTTTTTAATTAATTATCGGTTCAAATTGAAGCTAACTTAAGCTTTTGAATTCAATAATTAGTAAGGTAAGCTAGAAAAATAATTATCGAAAAAATGTGATTTTTTGCTCATTTCGCCAAAGTAAAGGGCTCATGCGCGATCGGAAGATATAAACCAATTTAATTTTTTTTGTGTACCCCTTCTAAGTCTGCCCCACCCGCAACTTTTCCGCGCTATTGTGATTTAAAAATCGAAAATCTTTGTTTTTCGGCCCACCCTAATGAATAATCATCATTTAATGATGAGAGGAGGTCTAAAACAGTACTCGGTGGCACTGGGATATTGTTGCAGCTTGTTTGGGCATAAGTATGTAAATTCTTAAAATAATTTTCGTCGACAATTAATGGCTTGTCAACAAAAGAATTACGAAAATTTTTCGCAAAAGCATTACAAATATCAATGGTTTCCTGCAACGAACAATTTTCATACATGAAGTTTGCTGGATAACCATCTGAGTTTTTTTTCGAATTAACAAACCTCCAAAATGCCTTTGGGTCATCTTTCAGAGAAATACCCATTTCGTTTACATGGTTAGTGTAAAGATTTTTTGAAAGAGTTTTAAATTCTTCAAAAAGTCTAAGGTAGAAGTTGTGGTCGACTTGTGAAAGAGTTTTTAAGTACACTTTCCATGCTCTGTTTCTTTTATTTCGTAGTGTTCTTAACTCTTTCGTATACCATGAGTGGCAAAAGTTTCTATTTTTTGATAGTTTTAATGGGATAGTATTATTAATGCAGTTGTTGAGGATGGAGTAAAAACTAAAAACTGCTTCGTCAATGTCGCTAGATACTGATATATTCTCAATGCCAGACCTAGCTATTTCATCTGAGAGTAATTGAAAGTTTGCCTTTCTGAAGTCAAAACTATATGAACAATCAAAAGGGTTACTGTTTTCAGTAAGGTGATTGCTCAGGTCAAACAAAATATCCAAGGGAGGATGATAGTTATCTATGTTAGTAATTCCGGAACTAGATTCTAGAACCAGAGTACTATTAGCGTCTGAAGAAAATACTAAATCGAGAATTCGATTTTTAGAGTTTTTAATACAGCTAATTTGCTGTAAGTCAGTTGATATTATTCTATCAAGAAGCAGTAACTCATTCTGAGAAGAAGTTAAAGAGGCTTCTTGATAGGATTCGTCATCAGAGGGAACCCACTCTATATGAGGTAAATTAAAATCACCAAGAAGTAATATGTTGCTGTTAGAGCAAGACAAGTCAATAACAAAATCTAAGGCTTTCGAAAGTTCCACATAAACTGCGTCCGAACTTTTCGGAGGAATATATGCATTTAATATATAAAACTGTTGGGTCTGTATAGTTAATTTTATACAGATTAATTCAATAGAGAGATTAAATGGGAAAGATAAAAGCGAAGACGTAAATTTATTTCTAACTGCAATTAGAACTCCACCTCCCACTTCTTTTGGCTTATCAACATGACGATCTTTTCTATATACTAAAAACTCTTGATTGAAAAGTTCCGTGTCCAGAAAACTTGAATTCAGCCAAGTTTCAGTCAATACAAAGATGTCATGTGAAAAAGCTTGGGAGTTCATAAAAATATCAGCAGTTTTGCTGCGAAGCCCTCTTACATTTTGGTAGAAGAGGGTAATCCTATTAAGTTTTTTGATTCATCTTTGGGTGAACTCCGTGTGGGTCTATTTCTCTTTACAGAAAATTCTTTAATAAGAGCTTCTGGAGGCCAATTACTCTTATTGCAAATAGAATCAAAGTAGGAAGAATGTGCTACTATTTTGAAAGAAGACACAAAGCTATTTACTTTGCTAATTTTTGTGCACTTAATAGAATTATTTGTAGGGATACAATTGTTAGCTAATAAATGGGAAACAATATCATCTGCAACAATATCCGGTTCAAGGCGAGAAATAAAAATAGACTTAGGTTTAGAAACAGCTTTAATTGGCTTAGGATCGGTTATAGAATGGCCTACGATGGGAATGGTAGAACAAGCCGCATCAGGGGTTGTGTCTACGACCATCACTGAACTTTGATTTATAACTTCAGCCGAAGGAGCTAATTCTAAATCAATTAGAGGACTAATAACTATATTTGTTCGTTTAGAGGGTGGATCGGAGTTTTTTACAACTACGGTATTATCACGTCCCCTTTTGTTGTTCTTTTTCGCAACTGATTCGTTATCAGTTCGTTCAGTTGAGCTGGATTGTGCAGGCAAATCATCTTTAGTGGGTGGGATCAAAAGAGGAAGAGGGTCCTGCAGTAGATCATCAGTAGATGTACCGACGTCTACCGGGTCATTTGGTAGTTTTAATGAACTAAAACCAGAGACTGCGTCTTTAAAATTAGTAAGAAGTTCTTCGAATCCCTTTGAAAGTTTCATTATGTCCGCTTTAAAATTAGACATTTTAAAAGCCAGCTGAGACAAGGAGAGCTTACGGCAATCGGTGCAATACCAATACGCAAATTTAGAATTGGTAATTTTCTCAATAAACGCATTAGTCGAACCGATGCATTTTGCGTGGTAAAGATTCCCACAAGGTCCAAAACAGGCAAACAGTGGGGAAGAATTTGAGCTCTCTGTGCAACTTTTTGCTGAGCAAGTCATTTTGAAAAATGAAAATTAAGTGTAAAAGTAAATAATAAAAACTAAAAACAAAATAGGCTCTATTTTTGATTATTATTTTATTTATATAATAATAATGATAAATTATACTAGGAAAAAAAAAAATGTTAGCCCCGCTAGGAGTCGAACCTACGCTACGAAGATCGGATCTACGCGTGTTTACCGATTGCACCACCGAAAATGAATAATAATGGGTAGCGAGTTGAATAATTCAACAAAAGAATTAGGATTTAGGAAAGGTTTTGTTAATTAGGAAAGAAAGGGACGACAACTATAGTTACCTGAAACTGAAAGCTTAGGCTAAACAAAACAAGGTAGGGGAAATGTTATTGTAAGCATTAGTGGGCACAAACACATAGATATACAGGGGATAAAAAAAAAAGCTGATAAGTTCACTCAAGTAGAGGAACACAAATTATACACTACACACAAAACTTAAAAAAAAAATACTCTTACCAAGCACTAAGCAATAATCTAATTTGTAACACAACGAAGCACAAATGAAACAAAACGTAATAAATTTATATTAAATAATTCACTTATACAGTGAATAAACTCAATTGCAATAATTAAAAATTACAAAATACTAATAAAAAAACAATTAAACACACGAGCGATATGTCTACACAATCTATTTAGAACGAACCAGTGTTGCCACTGAATGCTGAATCAAATGACACCAAAACCAAGTCGATACGGCCTCCGTGAAAAAAGTTACTGTCATTTTTATGTAAGGATGACTATATTTTCAGTATAAAAGTAAAATATTACCGAAAACCAGTTGAAAATAATGGTCTATCGATGAAACTTGGCATCAATGGTTCATTTGGCATGAAAATTAATAATAAGAAGAGTCTATAAAAATATCTGTGGTTAAAGGGTGTTTTTTTTGGTGAGTTGGGGTAGTGGTGCTATATTGCCATAAAACCTGTGACAAAAATGGTACCCCCATGAGATTTTGTTTAAATGTGCTATTAACTTATAGAATGAAGAATCAAAAGAGTCTATAGAAATATTTTGCGTGGAAGGGTGTGTTTTTTGAAGATAGGGGGAAGTGAGTGGTTATTTTTCAAAAAAATGGAAAAGGATGGTAACCCTCAAGAAACTTGGTAAAAGTGTTTCATTTACTGCGAGAATGAAGAATTTACGTAGTTTACAAAAATATCAAGGAAGAAAGGGTGTTTTTGTGGGCCTAGGTAAAGGGTGTTATTTGTTTTTGGAAATAATTTTAGTTTTTGGAAAAAGTTTTATACATTCCTTCACCCATAGAAAACATCCTTCTACCATATAGATATTTTTATAGACTCTTTTGATTCTTTATTATGGTAGTTCATACCACATTTTTATAAAGTTTCATGAGGGTACCATTTTTGTAATAGGTTCTATGGCAATAATCCCACCATAACCCCAACACTCACTAAAACCCTCAAAAAAACACCCTTTAACCACAGATATTTTTATAGACTCTTCTTATTATTGCTTTTCATGATAAATGAACCATTTATGCCAGGTTTTATCGACGGACCACCATTTTCAACTAATTTTCGGTAATATCTGACTTTTATACTGAAAATATAGTTATCCTAACACAAAAATGACAATAACTTTTTTCACGGAGGTCGTATCGACATGGTTTTGGTGTCATTTGATCCAGCATTCAAAACTACCTTGAAAACATGTGTCATATGCTAAGGTTGCACCAAAGTTTATTTTTCCGTTTAATACACCACAACTTACGCCCCTCCCACTCTCAAAAAAACACCCTTCCATATGAAATATTTTTATAGACTCTTTTGATTCTTCATTCTCATAGTACATGAAACGTTTTCACCAAGTTTCATGGTGGTACCAATTTTTTTGTTTTATTTATCATATTTTACCTGTACTAAAATAACAAACTATATAGAAATTGAGAGCTAGCATTTTGTTCTGATTTAAGTACCAAATTCCAGAAGCTTCTGATTTATTAGGAAATACAAATTCTTTCTGCGATAATATTTGGCATTTAAGCTCACTTTTTATTAAAAGTATGGACAATTTCAATTGTTTAATGTAACAGTTGCATCTAGTCCAAGAATTATATGGGAGTTACAATAAGATAAAGCCTAGTTTTGCCTCACATTTTAAGCTTTCGTTGCTAGCGGCTTCAAGCGACTTTTTGGTTGGAAAATTTTAGCCAATCTAGCGATTTTCATAAGTTGGTCTAGCGACTTTTATTTTCAGGTTGCGGTAGCAGGTTACGTGCAGATGAATAACTAAAAAAATGTGAATTTTAACGAGAACGAACCCAGAGCGTCTATTTGGGTGTGAATTTGTCGCTGGAGGCAGACATAGCCAAATGGTCAATAATTTCAAGTATGTGAACGAGCGCCTCAGACATACATAGCTGCGCTTACTATGAGCCGCATTTGTGCGAATAACCCGACATAGGAGAAATATTATGACATCAAAGACATGTTCTACGAGCAGTGCCCTAGATACTACGTACAAAATTGTCTAAGGCCACTTGAACGCCAAACTAGGAAGAGGAGATATATATTTGGTGGCACCACATTACTTAAGTGAGACGAAAACAATCGAAAGATATCGTTTTGACGACGCTACGACTATCCGAACCGAAAAGAAATACTGTGAAGAAACTCAACACTACACAGCTTCAATCGCAAGAGATAGCCAGATCCGCTTCTGATCAAGTCTAAGTCTCCAATAACCCCTTAAGGAGTACTATGCCACCACCATCAATTTTGAAACATTACCAAACAGCCATTATAGAGATGTCGCTTCTGACATGTTGGGCCTTACACGACAAAGGTTTGGCTATATGAGCACCGGCTAGTACAGCACCTAAACAAGAGGTCTTTGTATACGCCAGCGGCGTTCAACGAACTCATATAACATTATCAAAAACAAAAAAAAATTCCAATCTCTAAAAATTTTAGTGTCAAAAATGTTGATAATTTTTATCAGTTTTTGTTGATGAATGAATGTGTAAAACTCGGTCTACGTGATTCACACAGTGGTCAGATTCAACAATCGATCTGAACAAAAATAAAGTATTAGATTTGAGTTTTAAATAAACAACTTTAATGTTTTGTGAATCTAAATAGATAAACTGTTTTAATATATTTTAGAGATTATCGACAAGAGTGTAGTTTTTTTGTAAGAGCCCATAAAAAAGTAGAAAATGTTTATTTAAAGGAGAGAATTGCAGTACCTATATTCTACGAAGTGTAGAGAAATAAACATTGAACATTTTTGAGTAAACAACAACAACTTGACTTATAGCTATAGCCCAAAGGCTATAAGGATGATATAAGCGCACTGCGCAATCAAGTCGTTGTTGATTCAAATACATTGAATGTATTATTTTGTTTATATATAATATAACAAACAGATCAAGCATATACATTAGGGTGGTTGTTATAATGGGTTTTTTTGAGTTTTATTATTTGGATGGGCCTAAATCAGCTCTAAGTGAAGAAAAAAAAATTCCCTAATTTTTGTCAGATTTTTATTATCATCCCCTATAGTCGATGTAGGGGTAAATTAAATTTCCCCTTTTTTTTGGAAATTCGCATAAAATCTGCCGAAAAATTCAGGGCATGTAGGTGAGAAATAGACAAGAAAAAAATCCTATTGGAGGGGGGTAATATCTCCCACCGCTTGGAAGGGAGGGGCAATTTAATAAAATAATTACATAAAATAGAAAAAAAATAATTAAAAAACACACTTGCAGTAATGTTTTGTAGCTTTTTGGAAAGCCAGAAGTCTATTTTAATAGTTGATTATTAAATAAAGTTCCTTGAATAAACAATTTCAGCAAAATCTGTTTTCAAACCTATAATTAAAAAAATAAAATAATAATTTTTCTTCAAGATATTGAGTTTGAAACAATTTTTTTTTCAAAAATATTCATCAAAAAACCTTAATTTAAAAACAAGCCGTAAGAATGGACTTCTGGCTTTCCAAAAACCTACAAAATATTACTGTAAGTATTGCCGTTGTTTTTTAATTAATTTTTTTTTTCTATTTAATGCAAATATTTTATTAAATTGCCCCTCCTGTCCAAGCGGGGAGAGATATTACCCCCCTCCAGTAGTATTTTTTTCTTGTCTACTTCTCACCTACATGTCCTGAATTTTTCGGCAGATTTTATGCGAATTTCCAAAAAAAAAAGGGAAATTTAATGTAATGTACAGCGACTATAGGGGATGAAAATAAAAATCTGACAAAAATTAGGGAATTTTTTTTTTCTTCATTTAGAGCTGATTTAGGCCCTTTTTTTAACGATCACCCTAATATACATACATAAATAGATACAAGAGTTAAAAAAAAATGGAGGACGGTCTATTAATCCCCGTTCAAGCGGGAGCAGCAATTTCGCAAATACTTAAAATTTGTTTTCTTTATATTCTTTACTATTTTTTAAGGCCAGAAACTGGGATTTTATAGTACCTCATACTCATACATTAGGTCTGTTCGCATACCTCCTAAAACTACGAATTTCTACAAATTAAGCCCAAAGTTCTGTCAAAGCTCATATAAAAAAAATAAAATTCGTAGAAATTTGTAGTTTTGGGAAGTACGCGAACAGACATATTATGTATGTGTATACATTGTGGGATATTTTTTTTCGTGCAAACAAAATCTGAGCTAACAATAAAACTCAACACGACGATGATAGAGAACACGAAAAAAGTGGGTCTCATAATTCCCTCTGCCTGTCTGTTTGTCTGTACCTCGACATACAGCCTAATTCACTGAAGTGATTTTCTTCAAATTTTGAACTTCAAGTTTTTTGTTACTTCTCCCCCAAGAAAGGAGATTGCATTTTTTAAGCTCCAAAAATAACAAAACTTGCCATATAACCGTTATGATTAAACGTATTTATCTCAAAAACGGCTCTAACGATTTTAATAACAAAAATCTTTGAATAACTGTTGTGGGTAGATATACTAAGGGAATTCATGCCACGACGTAAAACACTAGATAAGTTTACGATTTGGTTAAGTTTATCATTTGGCTAATGAACTGTCAAATTTTGTATGGAAATTAGATTACGCAATAATTTGGTTAAGCCTAGTACGCTGCTGATGCGAAACGAAAAATCCCATACAAAAATGACACAACGAAATCATAAACTAAAAACTTAGTTCTACTTTTCGTTCTGCAGTACCTTTGTATATAAAAACCATAGTACTATCATGGGCAATTTTTTTTAGGAGGACGCACAGCCGTCGAAGGCGCCACATTCAACCGCAAATGTGTTGTCATGTTGTTGTGTAGACATGAAAAGAAGGGAAATGTCAAGAATCGAAGACAAGTAGTAAGAGCAAGAGGATTGTATTATTTCCATTCTGGTAAGAAATAAAGGGAGTAAGTGAGATAAGGAAATCAGCTGTCAAAAAGTAGAAAAATGTGAAGAAAATGACAAAATGTTTCACGTCTCCTCTTTGAATTCTACTATTTGGTGTTTTGTATAGGAAATATATTTTGTATGCAGCCAGAGGAAGCAAGGAAAAATAGAACAAGAGGGTAAAAGAGATACCTGAGTGAGTGAGCTGCTTGCGTCGTCGCCTCTTCGGTGTCGTAGGTCATAGCAACGAGGATAAAAACTTTTGTATACAGATTTTGTTATAGAATAGACTGGAGACGATGCGAAAAGAAGCATACATACATAATGTGGGTATGAATGTAGTTATATTTTCTCATATTATTTAGGGTGGGTTTTGTTGTTGTGATTTGAGTAGCAATTTTCGACGATAGGTAGGTATGTATATATCTTTTGGTAGGTATTTAAATTGAAATTTTCTCATATTATGATTTCGATGGTTTTGGTGGGTACCTATTATAATTTTAAATTGTTATCTATTTTTGCGAGGGTGGTTAGGTCGTAGGTATATCTTATGGTATTATTAATAAATTTTTGTTATTAATTATTTTGAGGATAGGTAGTTTGGTAGGTTATTTAAATTAAATTTTCTTTTGCAAAATTCGGTTTTGGTGATCTTAAATCTTTTGGTAGTAGGTACCTACCTAAGGTATTTTTGAAGATTTTAATGCAAAATTCGGGGGTGGGTTTTCGTATAGGTACACAAATAGGAAGATACATATGTATGTATTTCTTTTCCTTGGTTGGTACCTAGGTAGGTTATTTAAATTAAAGTTTTGATTTGAAAAATTCTAAGTGCGTATTTCTTTGAGTACCCATTTGACCTATATTTTAATTTAAATAATTTATTTTAGTTAGAAAAGTAAAGAAAGAATTTAGTGAAATCTTTGTAATTTTTCAGTGTCTGTAAGTGGGAATCCCTATGCTTTTAGATGTGTATACATAAATGTATACATACCTACATAATAAACTTTTTATCTAAATAACTTTACAGATTTATTTTGAATAAGTTGGTAGGTAGGTAGCGAGAGTGACCTAGTTACTCAAAATAAATTTGTAAAAATATGTAGTAAAATGTAGGTCAATCATAAGCAGGTATGTACCTATGTAAGTGGATGCATGTAGCTACATACATACATACATAGGTAGGTAGCACAGCAATACTTTTGGAAATGATTGCTGCACTTCTTGGACAAACATTATTTTAGAGAAGGGCTCATTTCACCGTGTTTATGTGGAGGGAACATTTTGTAAAACATTGGAAAAAAATTGAAAGGTAGGTAGGTACCTATAGATACTAATAGAGGGTGATTATTTGGTATCGAAAAAAATTTCTTTTTAATAAAAAAGAAATTTCTACTTACTATTGGAAGTGATTGGTGCGATTTGTCGAATCGAAAATTTTGACATATTTTTACGTTTCGAGCTCCTTCAAATCAGAATCAATAATTTTTAGAAAGATGTCTATGTTTATACATATAGGTACCTATCGATTTCGGATAGATAAGAATTTCAAAAAAATTGAACTAGTAACTTTTTTAATATATGTATGTAAGTATCCAATTAAAAAAAAAAACTTGTTAAATTTCATTACTCTTGAATAGGTAGGTTTATCTCGAGAACAAAAATGATGCTATCGACTTCGGGCTAGTTTTATTTAACGCATATTGGCGTATTTTAGAATTTGTATAAATATAAAAACATCAACTTGCTGCTTTTTATACCTAGGTACCTATACAGGGTGTCCCGTAATGAGTGGATAATACTGTAACTGGTGATAGCAGGCCTTATGACTGCTCAGGAAAAAAAAATATTAAAAAAATATTTTTCTTGTGGTCTCCATGGTATAATTTATTTTCGAAAAATGTTAAAAAGTTCAGGGTCTCCTAAAATACCTAATTACAACGGCCACCCATAAAGGATTCTTATTATTATTGTATTTTTATAATATTCTTTAATAACCGTTCTAAGTGATGGGTAGTAAATTTTAACACCAGCTGATGCATTTTTTGTGTTATAATTTTTTTAAATTATTTTTTTATTCAAAAATAATTCAATATTTTTTTCACCAAAGTTTGAAAGTGTATTTGTGTAATTTAACAAAGTCGAGTGTATCGAAAAAAGTACAACTTTATCGACTTTTGCAACCCTGGCAAAGATAAAAAGAAATCTTGAATGAACTATGGCACTATTATTTGTGTTCTGTTTATTTGGGCTGATTGTCCAGCACAAAAACTTGCAAATCGACGACGATGAATTATAGGAATATTGTTTAAAGATTTAGAACCACTTTTTAATTGAAGCTGCTAATAAAACAAAAACGAATTGTTTAGGTGCACAAATTAAAGAGTTATTAGGTGATATGTAAATGAACAGAAATATGTTATTATCTCGACTTAGGTATAATTAAAAAATCAAATTTTACACATTATATGTGAATATATATAATCTATCTCCGGTATGAATTTGAGATTTTCAAAAGCAACCGTTAAAAAGATAAAAAATAATAACTGCGAAAAATCGATCAACAAAAATTATATAAAATACCTATACCTATAAAATAGAAAAAAAAATACTAGGTATCAAAATTTCCTGAAACAAAAACAATTTGTTATTTATTATCTTTCTTATACTATACAATTTAGTACAATCAGCCTTAACCCTGATGTGTAGCATTTGTGAACCATCTATTTTTGAACTTTGAACAATCATTAATATCTCACTTTGTAGATTTTTTGGAATTTCAAAATATATGTACAAAATTGTTATATTAAACTTAACCATCGATAAACAAAAAAAATATTACTCTGGCACATCTCATTTGTGTTTTTTTTTTTTTTGTTCGACCATTTCACATAAAAACCATATTTTAAATTCCTTACAGCTCGAATTTAAAAAAAACCCGTCATATTGCACCTCTACATTATTTTCTTATCATAAACATTTTTCAAAAAATTTCCAACGCTTAGATTTAGTTTTAGAAGCACAATGCACTGCTGAGTGCTGACTGCACTAGCTCTTGCATTTTATAATTATAGCAATATGTATAGTTAAAACTTATATTGTTCATTTTAGAAACACCAACCAAAAATTCAACCGTACCCTCCCTATCCGCCTGCAATCATCTTCTATACATATTTGTTCATTCCAAAATGAATGGTAACACCACCAAAAATTCGATCTTACCCCCCATATACGCCAGCGTTCATCTCAAATACACATTTGTTAACTTTATTCATTTTAGTAACACCATAATTTACTCAAAACGACCCTATAAACATATTCAATGTTAAAAATACCTACATTTGTACAAACTAACCCACATATATGAGAATATAGAACCTACCCTTCCTCTTCCACCGCAAAACCCAAAAATCCAACACACTTTCCTATGTTTACGTACCCCTTCCTCATGCAACAATTTATATACAATGATGCAACACAAAAAAATCCTACAAGCCAAAGAGAATATCCAAAATTGTTTTCTTTTGTGTCTCTTGGCTTTATCTTCATATTAAAAAAAAATGTAAACAAAACCAATAACAACCCAAAGCAAAATTGAATATTTTCTTCATTGTGTTCTTTATCAAGTCCTTCATTATATCAATATACTATTGAAATAATGCCTTCTACCTGAATCAGTCACACTCTCATAAATTTTCAATACGTCTTTCCAGTTCTAATCATAATCTGACGTTTCTGATTCTCAGCCATTCGCTGTAGTCTCCAAAAATGCTCCCAACGAATTCGTTCTCTCCACAACGGGTTCCGCGTATTTTGCGTAGATGTCGCCCCCTTCGTAGGCGACGATAATAGTACTATGGTTTTTATATACAAAGGCAGTACGCTGTTCGATGAACGAAACTGAAAATTGTTGCATACTTTTTGGAGAAGTATACACTCTTTTTCGCACACAATTAACTACCCAGGCCATTTATTGTATGCGGAAAAATGACATTTGTGTGTATTTTTGTTGTTTCTTTCATTACAGCGTGGTTGTCTGTTCTTTTTTTTCAGCAGCGAAAAAATATTCATTGACAGTTACAACAATTCAAAAATTCAAAACCAATGATACTGAAAAAAAAGAACACAGGCAACCACGCTGTAATGAAAGAAACAACAAAAATACACACGAAAAAACACAAATGTCATTTTTCCGCACGCAATAAACGGCCTGGGTAATTAATTGTGTGCGAAAAAAGAGTGTAGACTTCTCCAAAAAATATGCAACAACTTTCAATTTCGTTCATCGAACAGCGTACTGCAGAACGAAAAGCAAAACTAAATTTTTCGTTTATGATTTCGTTGTCATTTTTGTATGGGATTTTTCGTTTCGCATCAGCAGCGTACTAGGCTTTAATCTTATCCAAGGATTTTGCTGCGGAAAATTAACCAAATTTATTTGGGTAAACTAATCGAAACGTCATTGTGACTTTTAGAAATAGGCGTGTTCAGATATATGATATGTGTGATATCTCATAGAACTAAAAGCCGAATATCTCGTGAACCCCATGGTTTAGAGCTTAACGGCCATATAATGAAATGATGTACTCAAAATAACCTTTTCAACGATATATGACACATTCTCATTGGGAAATGGACCATTTCCCATAAATTTTTGCCCATTCTCCTTTACATTGTATTTATGTCATAAATGGAAGGCCTACAATTAACTGAAGATTTCTCCGAGAAGAAAAGAGGTATCGGAAAGATTTAAACTGATTTTAAAAGAAGAAAATTAGTTCTTTCAGAAACCATTAAAAATTTTGTTGAAACAACTTTGGTACTTCACGTTACAATACAACTTTGAAAACCGCAAAAAAACGGTTTTTTCGATTTTGTAACGGGAATATCTCAAAAACGTGGCCCGATAGAATTTTTCTGACTTCAGATTCGAGTTCAGCATACTAAAAACCTACGGAAAAGTATGACCAGTGTTATTAAAGGTAGAACTATGAAGGCTCTAAATGCTAATCATTCGTTGACGAAGACGAAACTACATCAAGAACGTGTTGTTTTCATTGACAACAACGTGTTGTTATTGTTGTCTTCTTCGTCAGTGTCAACGAATGATTCACATAAGTTAGGGAAATCTTTAATAGTTACAAGCTATCGGAAGCAAATGTCATAAACCAATGATAAGTAGGTAGTTAATTTTCGTCAGGTTTCGTAACTTTTGCTTTCGGAAGAGAAGAGCAATCCCGAGCGCACCCCACGGATGAGAAACTGACATTTGGTGAAGTAGAAACGAAAAAAAAGAGACAGATGATTCATTTTACTTAAGTGGAATATAGCTCACTTTCTTTTTAACTGTTTTAAAGGCTTCTTTCTGTTGGTTTTTGACATTAGCTTCTGATAATTGGAGGGCTCACAGCCAGAGATCAGAAATAACTGTCAACCTTTATTTTCAATCGGTTTCCCTCTGAGAGTTACTACATTCCCTTAAAAAAAATTCGGTTTTGGTTTGACATTTATTTAAAAAAAATTCAAATTTAGGTTATCGGTTGAGATTTATTTTTAATTTTTAGAAATATCTCTCAATGGTTGAGTTTTTTGCGAAAAAATAAATGTAAAAGGTCAACCTTTAACCTTTTTCGCTGAAAATAAATCAAAAATGGTTTTTACGATTTATTGCATAAAATCACTCATATTCAGAGTTGGTAAAATTTCAATGCAAAAAAATTAATTTTTTATTAAAAATAAAATTTTAATGCAATGTGAAAGTGTGCGGATCAAACATTTTCTGCATTAAAAAAAATTAGAATGCAATATGAAAAATTTTTTGCATTGAAAAAAAAAATGTCTATAAAATAAAATAACTTTTTTTTTAAACCGAGTATGCCAATCGATTTAGAAGGGAAGTATTACCTCATACTCGGTTTTTCAAAATATTGATGTTGAGTTTTTAACACCTGTCGGATAAAGTGTGTTCTAGTGGTCCCACAGCGTTGGCGGGAACACTAGGTAATACCCCCCTTCTAAATCGATTGGCATACTCGGTTTTTCCAAATTTTGATGTTGATATTTTAACTCCTGTCAAAAATCGTGTTCATGTGAATCTACGTCCTATCACACAATGAGTACTCAATACATACTCATTTGAAATTCGTGTCCTACCCATCATTACCACGAATTATATTATTGACGTCGTTTAACGATTTAACAAAAAAATGTCTTACATTTTTTTTTAATGCAACAAATATTCATGTTGCATTAACATTTTTTTTAATGCAAAATATTTTTATTATACATTAACATTTTTTTTTGATGCAATAAATTTTTGAGTTTGCATAAACATTTTTTTTTAATGCAAAATATTTTCACATTGCATTAAAATTTTATTTTTAATAATTAAACAAGAGAATAATAGTAATAATTTTAGAAATTAAACTTTAGACTTGTCCTTTCCACGAGTTAAGTATTGATTACCTAATTAATGACTTATTATCTTGAAACTTTCTTTTCTGACTTGGTTCGGTTCAGCTGTGAGCCTTCAAATTATACTTCTATCTTTTTATTTTTGTATCATTCCGAGACTCCGGTTTCGCGTTAGTTCGGAAGAGGTTTTCTATATAAAAATAACTTTAACATCTGAACACGTCTAGGCTATCACACACCTTATCTGTCAAAAAAATGTTTGACGTTTAACAAATTTACACAGCATTTAACCAAATAAATAAAAAGTTCGTTCATGCAAACTTGCAAACTTTTGCGTAGATTTATCATTTTAATAAATAAAATAAATTGGGTGGCGCAACAGCTCATGGAGAACCAGGGCCTAGTGACTTACAACTCACAACCATTCCTGTGTGCGTGTTTGTTGGCAGGAATGGAGGGGACCTACAGTTTTTTGCCGAGTCCGAACGGCTAAATGAGAAGCACTTTTTCATGACAAGTATACTCTTGGAGGATTTGTCAGTTCTTAGCAAGAGGCAGTACCTCGAATAAAACATTTCTGTTTTTAGGTGGCACGGCTGGGAATCGAACCCACACCTTCGGCATGACAGTCCTACGCACTAACCATCAAGCCACGAGGTACTACAATTTATCATTTTACACATTTTGTAAACTTACGACGTTGCATGAATACACTTACTGTATTTTTTGGGAAAAAAAACACTAAGTGTTATTGTGTATTATGTTATTTGATCATATATGAAGTATAACTTTGTAATTATTGTTGTTTGGGCTTTTATGATCATTTAGGTAGATGCAATTAATTAAAACAACTAATTCATATTTTACCCTACGTTTCGCCTGGTTATTTTCCAGCTTCCTCAGGGGTTCAATTTATTAAGCTTTAAGTAAGTGTTATTAACGGTACGCAGTGTTATTTTCAGTACGCAGAACTTTTAATTCAGCTCTCGACTGTAGGAATATTGGATCGGAACCTAGAATCTTCCCTTGTTTTAGCCATTTAAATCGACTAATTAGACGAAACCCTCAAAATTTTTCGTCTATCACTTGCGGAGGTAGCAGGTTTTGTGCATCCTTTCATATCGATACCATCTTTTTGTTTATTTCTCAGATAATTAAAGGTCGAAGAAGAGATTCTGTTAATTTTTTCCGAAATTTTATGTCCTGTTTGTCCTTGATCATGAAAACTATAAATTCCTGCGTACTCAACCGCGCCAAGAGCTTTTCCTCCACCCATTGTCCTATTTTTATCAATTTTCTTGTGTCATGTCAAAGAAACCATGATATTAAACCCAAAAATAGCTTTAAAAGGTCTGACCTTCAACTACACTAGTCAACAATATCAAAGGAACAAATTTTTTTTCAATTTTTGTTAGCGTTTTTTGAAGAGCTGTATCTTTGTGACGAGTGGTCGTATTGAGTTGAAATAAAAAGCATTTTACAGCTTTATGTTTTTTGTTTCGAGATTTGTTTGCAAACAAATTTTTTTGAAGTACCGTTATTGCGTTATTGCAAAATATGAGACGAGACAACAAAATTATTTTGTTTTTATTTTTTTTGAAGGTCCTCATTTCTATGGATAAATTTTTTTGAGTCAATTAAATGTCATGATCAGAAACCTTGTTTATTCAGCTTCAATTCAGTTTTTTTGTTGTTTTCGTACGATTTTTTTTGACATGGTTTATCTGACTTTGAATGAAAAAAGATACTTTTAGCCTTGATTACCAATATCTCAGCAAATAATGACGTTATAAAAAATTCAAAGACAGTTTTGGAAATATCAAAAAGCGTTTTACAAGATTTTTTTATGATTTTGTAGAAATTATTTTTTTTACCGTTCACCGTTAGTTTAAAAAAAGTACTAAAAACCGACGTTTTGTGGTCTTTTCGTAAATCTTTTTTTTTCGTTGCAAATATTGATTGCATGGCTTGCATTGGTATGCAAATTTATAGACTTTTAAATCATCAATATTCTTGTAAATTTTCAAATTGATTCATCGAACCGTTTTTCCTCACCAAAACTTCAAAGTCTTACAAACCAGGTAAAGGAACAAATTGTGGTGTTCCTAAACAATGCGAAGTTGTCATCAAAATGACAAGAAAACCGCAATTCCAGTGGATTTTTTTCACAGTTTTGCATTAGTTAGATACTTTTTTGAATGGAAATGAAAAAAAAAATTACATTTTTCAAAAAAAAAAAATTAAAAAAATAAAGTTTTTTTGTTTGAAAATTTTTTTAAATTAATTTTTTTTTATTTTTTTGTTTAATGTACTTTTTATTTCATTTCCATTCAAAAAAGTATCTAACTAATGCAAAACTGTGAAAAAAATCCACTGGAATTGCGGTTTTCTTGTCATTTTGATGACAACTTCGCATTGTTTAGGAACACCACAATTTGTTCCTTTACCTGGTTTGTAAGACTTTGAAGTTTTGGTGAGGAAAAACGGCTCGATGAATCAATTTGAAAATTTACAAGAATATTGATGATTTAAAAGTCTATAAATTTGCATACCAACGCAAGCCATGCAATCAATATTTGCAACGAAAAAAAAAGATTTACGAAAAGACCACAAAACGTCGGTTTTTAGTACTTTTTTTAAACTAACGGTGAACGGTAAAAAAAATAATTTCTACATGAAATTTCCAAAACTGTCTTTGAATTTTTTATAACGTCATTATTTGCTGAGATATTGGTAATCAAGGCTAAAAGTATCTTTTTTCATTCAAAGTCAGATAAACCATGTCAAAAAAAATCGTACGAAAACAACAAAAAAACTGAATTGAAGCTGAATAAACAAGGTATCTGATCATGACATTTAATTGACTCAAAAAAATTTATCCATAGAAATGAGGACCTTCAAAAAAAATAAAAACAAAATAATTTTGTTGTCTCGCCTCATATTTTGCAATAACGCAATAACGGTACTTCAAAAAAATTTGTTTGCAAACAAATCTCGAAACAAAAAACATAAAGCTGTAAAATGCTTTTTATTTCAACTCAATACGACCACTCGTCACAAAGATACAGCTCTTCAAAAAACGCTAACAAAAATTGAAAAAAAATTTGTTCCTTTAATATTGTTGACTAGTGTAGTTCAAAATAAAAGTGATGATGAAGGCGGTGTACCTATTAAAATCAACCAAAAAAAGGGCTACGATTTACACATGAATTTTAAGAAATGATAATAAAACGTGTAATGACGGTAATTTTAAGATTGTGTGTTTTCTTATTCGCTCTTAGACTGGATGCTTGCTCTAATGCCATTTACAAAAATTCATTTAGCCCGCTCAATTCGGAGTTATAACGGTTAATCGCACTCGAAAATTTTGAACCTATTCAAATGAACGGGAGTGTATTATTGCTCACAAAATTCTTAACAAAAACGATTGTGTCACTTTTTTTCGTAGGAGCAACAGATTTTGAGAAAATTTAGCCAAAGCCTAAAGGAGAATGGGCAAATTGGCCCCTATGCTCAACACAATTCTGTCATACATTTTTGTAAAGCTTATGTTGGGACATCATTTCATTATATGGCCGTTAAGCTCTAAACCATGGGGTTCGCGAGATATTTGGCTTCAAAGCACCGAAAAGAACAATAATGCAACTCCGGCATTTGGACATTGCCTTCCTGCTCAACATCAATGTGTCGTGCATCGTTGGAAAGGTTATAGCATGTACTGTATTTTTGAACATGACCGTTAAGTTGTAGACCATGGGGTTCAAGAGATATTTGGCATTAAAATAGGCGAATAAAACAATAATGCAATTCTGCATTGGGCGCTGGTCAGCCAACTCAACAGCAATGTGTCATACTTCATTGAAAAGGTTATTGCGAGTACTTTATTTTCTTTCAAGGATGTTAAGGTGAAAGTAATGTCGTTCGAGAGATATTTGACAAAAACGCATTATAAGAAAATAATGCAATTCTGCATTGGAAGCCGCTCTACCAAGTTAACAGTAATGTGTCGTACATGGTTGAAAAGATTATTGCATGTACTTCATTTTGTTATAGGAAATGTCGTTAAGCTGTAGACCTGGGGTTTTGCATCACAAAAAAACGCAAATAGAAAAATAATGTAATTCTGCATTGGGTGCTCGTCTCCCTACTCAATAAGAATGTGTCATACATGGTTGAAAAGGTTATTATGAAAACTTCATTTTATTATATGGAAATTAAGCTAAAATTGGCCCTCATATCCAAGCGGGGTGAAATATTACTCCCCTCCTATAGGATTTTTCTCTTGTCTACTTCCAACCTACATGCTCTGTATTTTTTGGCACATTTTACGCGAACCACCTAGAATGCAAAAAAAAGTAGGTAATTTAATTAACCCCTTCAGCGACTATAGGGGATGAAAATAAAAATCTGAAAAATCGGCTCTAAATGAAGAAATTTAGAGCCGATTTAGGCCCATCCAAGAAAAACTTTTCTTAAAGACCACCCTAATGTACATTTTATAATGTAAAGCCAAATAAAGTCTTAATGAAAAAAAATTCTCCCAGCTGTTTTTGTTTGTCATTTGTATTCATATCAATAGGGGGGTTTACATAGACCAACATGCTCGACAACATGGCTCGATGGAAAAAATAACTGTACACCCAACTTTGCGTTTACATGGATACTGATGTTGTCGAGCATCATTATTTTTCATTTTTCGGAACAAACGCACGCAGTATGGTTGCAAATTTTTTTTTATAAACTTCACTTTTTATTTCCCAAACCTCTTTAAAATCTCTTAAAATCCGAAAAACTGTCTCCAGAACTCATTATTTGTTACAGTTGCCATTTTTTCCCATCACCGTGGCTAAATAATGCAAAAACAAATACCGATGTTGTCGAGCATCTGTAGCAAGTATTCAAAAAATTTTGAAATCCGTCGAGCATGTTGGTCCAGCAGTTGTTTTCGCGTTTAAATGATCGAGCATGGCTCGACAACTCCGATGTTGTCGAGCATGTTGGTCCATGTAAACCTCCCTAATGAAAAAGATTTAAAAACGAAATCAGTTTCAGTTACCCATGGCATTGATAAATTTAATACATTATTTAGAAGAATTTCATTAAATTTAAAATTTTTTAATTTTGTCCAACGAGATTTGCAGATCCAACCACTGTGTGTCGTATGAATTAATCATCAAAACACTAACCTCTGGAACATTTAAATCCGTAAGTGGTCCAAAAAAATTAAATACAAAATTCTATTCTTTTTTTTAATGTTGATAATAAACCGAATATGTCTGGTTTTTTTTCATAAAAACGCGTTTAATTTTCAGGAAAAAAATTGCTTTCGTTCCAAGTTAGACAAATTATATACAACCAAAAGCTGTTGACCTGCTAACATTGACTGTAAAAAATATGATTGCTGGTGCAAAAAAAAAAACAAAAGAAGAAAATTGCTGAGGTGAGTGAAATCACTGCACTTGAACTTTAAGGCTTTAAATTACTTTGAATAAGAATCATCATACCTACTATGTATTATAAATTCAACAATCACATATATAGCTCAAGTCACATAACGAGTTTTGACTCATTTATTTTTCTGCGAAAATTATTAGGTTGTGGTTATTTTGTTAGAATTTTGTTCATACGAGTGCGAGTGTGTCAGTTTTTAAACAGTGAAATAGTCTAGAATCTAGATGATTTAACTGTATCACTTAATATGTACATTATAAATAGGTACATATTTTCAGTTGGATTTCATAATCTTTAACGTTTTAAAAACATGAAAGTGTCATACGACTATTTACCATTTACGAGTCTAGCGATAAAGTACAGTTTATCTAAAGAAGAGACCTGGAACCTATTCACCTCATAGAAGTTCATTCCAACTTATGCTATAGGTATCCAATTGTCTTTGAATTGACACATATCACGATTTGGTCTCTTCAAGACAAATAAATGTTGACAAACGCCTTTGTCAGTAAATTGACAGTTATATCTATTTACTTCGTCTTTTATGAACCACGACACTTATAGCTGTGTTCAATGAAGCACAAGTGCGTAAAATCTGTCAGAACAAGAAACAATAGAAAATTGCAGCTATGTGTTGACGGGATTCCCCGTTGCCTATAAGCTGTGATATTTCAATTTTTTTTAATTGTTTTTTATTTGTATTAAGTTCTAATTCTAACTTATCAATTCACACTTTTATAATTCTTTTATGTCTTTTCCTCATTTTTAGTGCAAAAATATAAAAAAATGTTCTTCTGTGATAAATTTTAGTTTCCTAGGTGCTATCCCAAACAAACAAACCAGCTGATGCTTTGACATTTGCCACTCACTTGCTCCACTTCAAAAGCATATGGGTGATTCTCTGTTAAAAGCTCCTTCTAAGCATCCAAAATGTCCCCTACCTTAAATTAAGAAAAAAGTGATGCACGTTTAATGCTTGTTATAAATTATACTATAACTGATAATTAAAAAGTCCGGCCAGTTGATTTTAAGCGTTTTTAAGGATTTTGTCTTGCTACGGAAATGACGCCTTTGTTATGGAAATGATGGTCTGGTACCGAAATTTAATTTTCTGCTAATATAAAGCAAAAAACATTTTTTTGTTTTGTTAAAACTAATAAGTTAACCGGTACCTATACTCAAATTCAATTAAACATAACATTGAGTATATTTGTTCTTATATAAAATGCTCGTATCTGTATATGGTTATAGGTATTTGCATCCTATGGGATACAAATCCTTTTATGAAATGCATCAATTTCAATCGTGTGAAAGAAGTTAATTTATAAGATAAAGGTATTTGTGGGGATGTGTCCACTTTAAGGTAACAGTTTAATTCAAGGGCGTAGGCAGGATGTCGAATCAGATTGGGGGGGGGGAGGCTTATTCAAAAATCAGTAGGTATTAGTATGGAAATCTAGCTTTGAGATACATCTTTGTTGATTTTATATAGAAAGGATGCATTGAAAAGAAGAAATTGTATGAAATACTAGCTCCCCTAAATTTTTAAAAAGCATATTGGAGCAACAAAATAAGCGGCATCGGAGGGTAATATTTAAGATCATACTGTTTTGTTTCAAATGCACAAACTGACACAATTAGTCGAAAAAAGAGTACTAGGGCATTGTTTCGAAGCCCGTTCTAATGTCCGGTCACACGAAGACGCCATTAATGATGAAAACTAAGAAAAACGGATAACCGATGACCAGTGGACGCAAGTGGAGGTGAATCTACTGCACCAATTCTTTACCTCCACCGCAATCGGGAAGTGGAGGTGGTTTTAGTGTAGTAAGAATCTCACACTTCTATGAGCACGCGTTTTCCGGTCCTCATAGAGCCTGATGCAGGTTTTGCACCTACCCACGGTCAAAAAAAAAAAAAAAAAAAAAAAAAAAAAAAAAAAACTATAAGATATGACATGGAAGCGTTAGGAAGCGGAAGGGTTAATATTAAGTTATATTCTTACATTCTGCCAACTTAATCGTTTTTAATCAGAAATTAGCTAACAGTGGTAATGACGATGGATATTGTTTCCTGTATTTCAAAAATTGGGCCTACGGAAGATAACTAAATCATAATTGTATATAGTAGGGAAAAGAATATTAATCTTTTCTCCCTAACTCCTCATTGTAGCACAAGACAAAGATATCAAAATGGTGAAGTATAAAAGATCTGATCAAAGACCACATATACCTACAAGATCTTGCTGTGCGCGATTTTGTTTTGGATGTAAGGCCCATAATTGTCCTTAAAGTGTTTTTATTTCGTACTGTAATGTAAAAATTGGAGAATTTATAACTAATCCACGACTTTTTAAAGGAAAAATACTCTGAAGTCATTTCCATTACAACTCGTCATTTCCGTAATTCAGAGACAGGGCACGGAAATGACGCTACGGAAATGACGAAAATCGATGTTTTTGAACTTTTTAGACTTGAAAAAAAGAATGTATATTTTTCGAGTTTAGTATGAATCATTCCGCAACAAAGTACCACAAAACTTTAACAAAATAATTTTGTTTTACTCTCAAAAAACAAAATTATACCCAGTTACGGAAATGACGTAAATGATGGAACACGCAATGAATTCAACCACTCACTTGAAAAATACAGTCGAAATTGATTTCTAATCCAACGCTTTGAATATATTTCAAAGAAAACTTGGTTGAATTTCTTCATTTAGGTTGAATTCTATAAACTGCTGGCTCTTAATTCCAATTTAAAAGCAATTACTTTTTTTTTACGGAAATGATGCAAATACCTGGAGACACATGTTTGTTAGTTTCTAAGTTAGTTGTTATAAAATAATTAATTTTATTCAAAAGACAATTATATTAAACAACAATTTTTGTATGCTGGAATTTAACCAGAATTTATTTTTTGTATTTAAAAGTTTTAAAAAATCACTTTTTCTGTGCTGAAACGAGGAGGAGACACGTTACGGAAAACGTTTGGGCCTGAAATAATATTTTTTTCCAATTAATTACTTGCAATTATTTAGATTTAAGAAGTGGGCAAGTTAGCAACATTGCCTGCGCTACTATTAACTGTAAAATATTTTTAATTTTCTCATGTATTTAACCATTTTTGGCCGGGGCCACGAAAAGGAGCTTTTAGTGGAGAATCACCCATATACAGAAAATATTGTACTAAACAGTTAAAAACAAAGTGACAGAATGTAGAACAGTTTGGGACAAGGTTTTTACTCGTGGTACACACAATCTTGCACTTTCATAGGTGCCTGGGTGGGGCCAATTTCTTGCGCAGAACGGATTCACACCTTTTGCCAATGAAAGAATTTTTGCTTGAATCCCAAATATTATTGAATCTTGGTAGGAACCTTTTTTGATTGGCGATTTAGGTTCATTCCCATTGTCTAATTCAAAATTGACTTTCTGACTCTTTTTATTTATTTTTTTTTTATGTTAATGTTCTGGTCCCTCATTTCACATTCTTATTTTTTTAATTTTTTTATTCACTTTTGATAACAGAATCGGCTAAGTTATCAAATTCAAAATAAATTTGTTTAGCTGTCAAATTAGTGGCTTTAAGTGCCCTTTCACACGAGTAAACTAAGTTGCCCGCAACTTTTAGTTCCTAGGTGAGAAGGGCAGGAGGAAAGAGGGGCGAACAAAATCTCCCCGGTCGAGGATTTGAGGAGATTTTTTGACATTTTCTTTCACATCTAGGTTTAGGTGTGTTCTACCAAAAGACTTTCCAAGGAAATTTCAAAAATTGCCTGGAGATTTGTTTCCTCGTGTGAAAGGTACAAGAGATTTTTAAGGAGATTAAAAAAACGTGAAAAAAATCCCCAGCAACTTGTTTCTTCGTGTGAAAGGGGACTAACACATTGCCAAAAAAATTTTCTTTACCAAAGTCAAAGTGACATTTCATTTGTCAATTGAGATATTAGGCGAGTTCAGGTAAATGATGAGATCTCAGAGCCCTCAGCAATCTCAGTCTCGTGAACAGGATTCCTCAGAAATGTTACTTTCAAATAACTGAGGAAAGAAAATATTGGATTCGCTTGCTTAGTTTTTGACACTGAGCCGTCGGAGATCTCATTTTCCTGAACAATCCTATTTACTATATATACATTGACAAATAGTCAGTCTATTCGTTTACTTCCGAAAACTACGAATTTTAGTACAATTTTAATTTTTATATAAACTTTGACAGAACTTTGGACTGAATTTGTAGAGATTAGTAGTTTCGGGAAGTGTCAGTGCAAAGATCATGTTTCTTCGTGTGAAAGGAGACTTACTTACAAATAGTTACTTGTTTTTACGAACCTTACAGTTACGAAGTTTCACTAAACTCGTAAATTTGAAAACAAAAAACTATTCAAGTTGTTAATCTCAAAAACAAAAATTATCATTTTGATACCCTCTTATCAACTGTTTTTCTCAACATTTTTCCCTTTTTAATAAAGGGATTGGATTGACATTCCTGGTTCAATCAAATACCTCAAACCGAACTGTCACCCGATACTGTATAGTTTCGTTCGTTGAATTTTACCCATGTTTTCTTAACAATCCAAGGGCTGTCAATTGACTTAACCAGAAACAATGAACGCGTTTCCATAGGAAAAAACATTTGATGAGCGAAGCAGCTGCAGTGAGAAAGAAATTTCAAGCTATTTAAATAATGTCCGATAGGAAATTTGAAAAAAAAAAAAAACTAAAGCTAAGTAGGTATACATGCATGATTTCCCTGATCACACGTGAAGAAATCCAAGCATTTTCTGCGATTTGTGATGGAGAGCGGAGTAACTTGCAGAAGAGGGAAGGGGATGAAATATTTTAAAATATTCGGTGTGTTGCTTCTCCTATCCAATCCAACCAATCAAATCGTGCCTTTCATTATGAAACTAATATTGACACATTTTTCACAAAAAAATTTAACCTATCTCTATCAACCGTGTAAACATCCAATTCAATCTGCCAAAGCTGACAGACAAAATATTGTTCAGCCCATTGTCTGCCAGTTTTTTAACAAAAAAAATGGCATTATGCTTGGAATCGTATGAACACGTGTAAATACACAATTTTTCTACTTTACAGATGATTGGACGATTGATAGTCTAATTGGTTATTGGAAGAACATCTTCCAATTTTTAATTGGTAGATCAGTTTTGTTTGGCGTCGAAGATAGACTAATTGGTTGTTTACACGATAGGGCTTTCTACCAAGCTATCTCTTTCTATTTGTAATGGCACTTTGAGGGAAAACATTTGTGATATTTATTGTCTTTTTTCACTTTTATTTCGCTTTTATGCACTATTTTGTGGATAGTAGTTTATAAATTTGATCGATAATTGTTTATTAAGCATTTGCAAGAAATATTTTGCATTCAATTAGATTCGCCGCCGCCACTGTTTTCCCTCAAAGTGACTAAGCTGCTTGACACTGACGTATTCGTGGAGTGCCCTATTGGAAGATCTTTCAATACTGGCACACCTGTCAGAAGTCTTCCAATCGTGTAAGACTTCTGACAGGTCTGCCAATATTGAAAGATCTTTCAATCATGTATACTTAGCTTAACTATTTATTTTGATTTGCGGTTTCACATCGCATTTTTTTTTTTTTTTTTTTTTTTTTTTAATATTTTCAAATTATTTCCGTATATTATATTCCGCTTTAAGGCAACCCCAAGTGATTTCAGAGCTCACGTTAAAGGTTTTCCACTATACAAAATGGATCGTTCAATGGTCGTTGAACGTGTTGAAATTGTGAAAATTGAATACAAAAATAGTGATTCGGTAGTGGATACTAGATAGGTACTCTTCGCACATTACGAACAGATTATGTCAGACAAAATCTTTCATCCGAATGTATTATGATCAAAACTGTAAGATAATTCTAAGATACTGGCTCTGTTACAGATGTTTTAAGGCCTATACATCTTCAAAATAAACGCTCTACAGAAAATATGTCTGCCGTTAGAGAAAGTGTTGAAGTAGATCGAAATCTATCGATTTCACGGCGAGCACAGCATATGGGCTTGTCTTACGGCACATTTTTGGCGCATTTTCAATCAATTTCAGATCAATTTTCACTTATTCAAAAAAATATGTAACTGGTCTTGTATCATTGCAAATGTGTAAAAGTGTAACACTTTTTTGCACTACAACAACAAAATTTGAATGCCGAAGTTTTAAACTTTTACACTTTTGATATACCCCAACCCTGTTGTAAGTGTAACAGAAAAATACACCATAGTAGGTAAAGTTTGCGCTTGTGTATTTGATAACTCGCCAAATGTCATCCTTATTGTCAGATGATATTTGATTGTGAAATTTTGTGAGTTTGTAACTACAGATAAGAAAAGTGCGATCACGATCTATTGTAAAAAAAAAATCACAAATTTTACTAGACTTATTGCACCACATCGTGAAAACCCCTATGTGTTTTTTTTTACACCAGACACACCACAATTTCAAATTAAAGCATTTGTGGCAACAATTTGGAGTAAACTTATCATACAAACTCAATACTTTGCTTATTTTAAAGCACAATTTCTTCGTTTTGTATGCGTTATCTTTTTTTATTCGTTGTTTTGCGTTTATTTGGTTTCCTGTTCATGTAAATATACAGTGCTGTGCAAAACATTTGCAACTATTATCGCCTAGCAAAAAGACCACATATTCGTCACATATAAGTTGTTAAAACCAAATTATTTTCATTGGTCTTCATACACTTTATATGTATCATACATACTGTAAAAAATCCAAAAATACAAATCTACAGATAATTACACAAATGCAACTGTACAACAAAAAAAATGTAATGGATTTGGCTGTGCTAAACACTTGCAACTGACAGCCATGATTCATTTTGAAATTGGTTAATTTGTTTTCTATAGCTTGGTCCGTTGAGTAGGTAAGTCTCCTTTCACAAGAGGAAACTGAGTTGCCAGCAACTTTTATGGTTGATTTACAATGACGCGTTCGCGTTCGCGATGCGTAAGTTACATTAAACAAGCGCTACGGCCGCGTCAAGATAAATCGAGCAAAAAAATTCAAACTTTTTTCAACACAAGATGGCCACATACCTAAATTGAAATCGAAATGTCAAAACGCACGCAAAAGTTGAATAATCTCTACTTCCGCGTTGCAGCCGCTTACGTTACGTTGGTTTGTGTACCTACTAATGGATGCAAAATCGTAACATAATGCTCAACGCGTCATTGTAAACACTAAACAGATATTCCTATGCCTGAACTTTTGCGTTGACAGGCAAATCTTTCAACGCAACGCCCAACGCGGCATTGTAAATCAGCCATTAGTTCCAGGGTGAGAAGGGCAGGAGGAAAGAGGGGTGAACAAAATCAACCCGGTCGAGGATTTGAAGAGATTTTTTTGACATTTCTTTCACCCAAGCAGCCCCCAGATTTTTGACATTTGAATGACATTCCCCAGTGCGCCCTGGGGCAGGGAACATCGAACAAACCCAATATAACGTACTTATATGGTGTCATATACAGACACGTATTCTTTCATATAATATACCACACTTATATGTCACATGTGGACCATATTTATGCATATCTGATTTTACAGTCCACGCAAAGAGCTTTTCCGATCAAATGCCTGTTTCTGTAACTTTGAAAATGTGTAATAAGAATCATTCTTTGGATTCCACTGAGATTATATATACCCCAGACTAATATGGCGAAATAATAAAAAAAATCCAAGTAGCCTTGAACACTGAACTCAATTCGTTGGAATTAATAGGAGAAACAATTTCAATCGAAACAATGCAAGATGTAATTCGCAAAGCAAGCAGAAATGTCCTTGATAGAACTCATTCATTACAAGCGAAACACCAATGGTTTGATAAAGAGTGTCACCGAGCGAGAGAAAAAGTCTTTGCTTTCCTGAATCTATTCAGAAAGTACAATACCACGTATTTTAGACATGAGTATGTTAAAGAAAAAGCTCTTTTTAAAAAATCTGTTTATTTAAGAAAGCCATATACTTCGAAGATAAGGCTCAGATCATCATTGCTAGTAGAAATACTAAAGAGTTTTGTAAAAAAAAAAAGTCCGATTTATAAATGAAGCAAAACTTAATCGTTGTAGACATACCTTCTTCAGACTTAAAAATTCATTTCCAATCACTGCTGAATAAAGAAAAGACACCTTTACCTTTTCAATACTGCATTAATTATATTGAAGATCGACAAATGGATCAGCATTTTTCAATGATGGAACTTAGATCAGTATTAAACGAGATGAAAGATGCCAAAACCCCTGTAGAAGATCTCATACCACATGAATTTTATAAAAATTGTACCGATGAATTTGCTTACTGCCTTCTTATCAAGTTTAACGAATTGTTTGAAAACAATTATGTACCACCTTGCTTCGAAACTTCTGTAATCCTTCTAGTTTTTAAAAAAGGAAATCGAAATATGGTTTAAAATTATAGAGGAATTTCACAGCTGAACACAATACGGAAGATATTTGGAAGCATGCTGTACAAGCGTTTAACCATCTGGGTGGAGGATCAGCAGATACTTAGTGAATGCCAAACTGGCTTCCGTCAAGGATACTCTACTGTTGATCAAATTTTCACGCTTAGTACTGTTGTTGACATCAATCGATCACAGGGTAAAAACATTTATGCTTACTTTATTGATTTTAAATCCGCCTTTGACAGCATTGATAGAGACTTACTCTTTTATAAGCTCTCAGCATTGGATCTTCCATTTAAAATGTGGAAAACATTAAAAAAGATTTACCTATAAAAATTGTTCTGCAAAAGTTTGGGATGGAGTCATAATGTCGGAAAGTTTTTCAACATCAACAGGACTGAGACAAGGATGAGTACTCTTCTGTTTTCCATATTCTTAGATGATATAGTTTCCTATTTAAATGGTGGAATTTGCATACGGGATACTAAAATCAAAGTTCTGATGTATGCAGATGACTTAGTGATGTTAGCTGATACGCCCATAAAACTTCAGATGATGATCACTAAATTGAGAGAGTACTGTTAATTGTGGAATCTCACAGTTAACCGTTCAAAATCGCAGATTATGGTGTTTGGTAGAGGAAAGAGGCAGCGGAATGGTAATTTTATCTGGAAACACGATGGTGAACCAGTGGAGATAGTTGATAGCTAAAAATATCTTGGGATGATATTAACTTCACAGAATACTATGAAGCTTCATCTAGAAGAAACATTAAAAAGTGCGAAAATTGCTACTAACTCCACTTGGCTAAACTGTATGACCAGATCTTTGAAGCAACAGCACGTAGGAATATGTTATATGCAGCTCAAGTTTGGGGATATCTGCAAAATGAGACTGTGGAACAATTGCTAAGATTTTTCCTCAAACGAGTGCTGCATCTCCCCATGACAACCCCTACATACATGTTGCACATTGAAACAGGACTTTCACCAATGTATATCACAACACTGAAACTTCATTATGATTACGTGCTCAAAGTTTTAATATGGTAGTTACACGCTTGCCTAAAATAGTGGCAACACACGCCATTTCTAAAAAAACACCTTGCTTTGAAAAGTGGTTGGAGTTGGCAGAGAAGGCCGGATGTCCGCTTAATCTGGATGGGTTTAACTTTCAACAAATGAAATTGGAATTATATAATATCCTAAAGGTTCTTGATGAAAATTTGCACAGATCATTTGCCGTTGCAGCACAATCTTCAATATACAGAGTTTACTATTCCAAGCTTGAACACGATCTCAGCAACATAAACTACTTTGAAAACAACGTAGATGTCGATAAAATATCAACTATATTTAAAACTCGAGGAGAGTCACTTCCGTTAAATTGTACACCTCACCGACAAGATCTACCAATACAATGCAGCCTATGTAACTTGAATTCGCGCAAAGATATAATGCACTTTGTGGGAGTCTGCCCAAAACTCTCCGAAATAAGAAAACTAAACTAGGAAAAGCTTTTTACACTGTTGATGAAATTCTACATTTACTAAATGGATATGATTGGCCTGCTCTTTATTATATATTATATAAATCAGCATTAGTTTACAGAAATCAAATTTTAAGAGAAACATTTTAATTAAATTTGAGCAACATAGGAATTTAATACTATGCAACTATTTCAAATTAATATTTTGATTATTAGGTATAATTAAACTGTCAATCTGGCAGACGGCTTTTGCGATGTCATAAAGGATTTGTAAATCTTATGTTATAATAATGTATATAAATGATTGTAGTAAAATCTTATTCTAATCTAATCTAATCAATCTATATGGCAAGTTTGTCATATATGATAGTGTAATAAGAACACCCTAAGATTCACCACCGGAACAAGACAAAGAATTCTTGTAGGTATTCAAAATTGTATGTTTCGTATAATAAAGGTAGGTACTTTATGATTCATTGCTTAATAAGTTATATCTATGTTAATGTTTAAAACAATAATAATTAACCGCAGGTTTTTTTTTTTCATTTAACGACATAATCGGTCTCATTCTCAAGGGATTCAAACAATAATTTTATTGCCATTGTACGAATCACAACAACGACGATTACATATGTATTTAGCTTTCGTGTGAAATGGCCAGTAATTAATCTGTTGTTATGTATGAATAAAACTCGTATCAATCATTTAGTTGAAATTGCACTTTGTAATAGAAATAATTATTGTTGTAGGTATATAACTATTGTCTGTGTCAATAGGAGTTTAATAAGTTAGACTTATTTTAAATGTCTCATTCCTCTTACTGGTATTAAACATTTGTATTTTTATAAACTGATTTTTGAAATTAATTTATATAGTTCAAAGTCAGTTCAAAATTATTGTATAATGTCACTGATGTCATGCCTGACGTCTGGGGATCGAATCTCAGGCTATGCCGCCAGGGCTACTTACAGCGAGATCTAAGATCTGACCATCAAATCTGAAATGGTCAAATGGAAAACCACATCAGTCTCATGAACGCAATTTTTCAGCTAAATCTTTATGCTATGATCGTTCTATGATAAGATCGGAACATAAACTATTCTTATCATCTGTTGGTGAGTATTTATTTATTCATTATATTACCCAAAACTATTAAATGAAATACCAGACTGGTTGGTGGGACAAGCCTTTTAACATAAGATTACTAGTTGCTGCCGGAGAATGGCCAATACCGATTCTATTTTGAACTGATGTACTTTTCAATAAATAGAGTATCAAATGAAGTCCCTATAAAACTGTTTTATTGAAATAGTTATGAACATAGATTTAACCACTTTGATATTATTTTAGAGACATAGTTATTATTTGATAAATAGGCCAGGTTCATAATGTATTCCTTTGTACATACATTTTTATTACTGTGACATCATCTTTGATAAGGTCTGTTTATTTACTGATACCGTAAATATTTGATATTTGTTTACCTACGACTTTATTAACCTTCCGATGGCGACACATTTAGAATAACATACATAAACGTCAATAGGGGTGACAGCGAAGGCTATTGACAAAAACTAAATTAAGTTTTAGATGTTAACGCGCGAATAATAAGATATTTTCCACGGTACTGATATACAGTAAAAAGTTTCTGCACAAACTGCAAATGAAAGGAAATTAATTACCTAGTCAGTTTATATTTCTGAGATCACAAAGAACTCCGTATTTAATAAATATAAAAACGACAATGCTTCACAAAAACTGCTGTCAAAAAGTGAGAATGCAATTTATTGTATTCGTTGCTCAATTAATTTTTATCGTTTTTTTTTAAATTGTTTTAAGAAGCTGAGAGAGGGCTGCCTGTGAAGGGTTGCTGAAAGCCGTGACTTATTAACACTCTCAGACCCGTTTTATAATACGAAACCTAAGCATTTAGGTATGCTCTACTTAAAAGCTTATGCTCTACTTCTTCCTTCTCAAGTTTCGTATCAGAAAATGTGCCTCAGTGCTATAAAAAGTAAGTATTCGCCATAGTAAACAAATCTAAGTTAATTTATTGCGCAGGTTGTCAAAATTGAAAGAGTCAGTAAATTAAAATTGCTATTCGAGAACCCTTCAAGTAAAACGTATTTACCTCTTGATCCACCATTTTCATTAATTATGAAAGATGCGCAGAACTGAATAACAATTAAAACACTAATGATATTACTTTTAATATGAGTACTGTGAGTATTCGCTAAATGGTCAATTTAACGATATGAATAATTACATCCGGACCATATAAGAACTTATGTGTTGGCGACTCTAACGAATGTTCATCGAATCCGATTCATGCTTTTTTGACTCAAACGACAATGACAGCATGCATTCGATCTGATGCATACTTTTGGATTCAACATTACCACAGATAGGTACTATAGTAACTCTAGTCTCTGTGATTATACTTTTGAGTCTAAATTCCAAGATAAGTCTTTTTTTTTAAGAATGCAATTATGCAATACGGAAATTTGGCTGCAATACATTCTTTACTTTCTGTTGAAAATTGCCAGTTCACACGGTTGGTAGACTTTTTTCTGAAAGTTTTTTGTCAGAAACTTCATCAGGTATTGTCAAACAAAATAGTTTTACATTTAAATTCAGAAGCGTGAACTTAAAAAGAATTCAAACAGAAATGGAACAAAATATAGAAATAGCGACTATTTTGTCTGCGTATATATGTATATGTAATAGAAAATGAATATGAAGAACTGCCACAAAAATTTTGAAGTGTTAGGACAAATGATTGCGCCGTCAGCAAGATGCTTTGGTGACTCTTAAAGCAAAAAATAAATATGCGTGCGAGCATTTCGGCGAGTGAGCAGCTTGAATTGACTCTACGATACCTTACTACCGGCGAATGTTTTCGGTATATGCAATATTTGTTCCGCATTCTAACATATTAGTGTTTTTTTTTTTTTACTTTTTATGGTTTTTTTCATAATAAGGGTATTCATGCAACAGCGTAAAGTCGTCCTAAACGTGGTAAATTTTTAAAATTAGTAAATCTGTCAAATTTTCCATACAAATTGTGACAGAATTACGAAGTTTTAAACTTTACAACGTTTACGACGACTTTATGCTGTTGCATGAATACCCATAATATATTTTCCTTTTTATTTATTTACAATAATTTCCTACTTGACTTCGTTATCAACATAAAGAAATAAAGTTTAAAAAGATTGGGAAATTCCTTCTCATTAAAATAATAAAGGTATTCATATTACGACGTAAAGCCGTTGTAAACGTAGTAAAGTTTTAAGCTTCGTAAATCTGTCACAACTTGTATGGAAAATTGGACAGATTTACCTAGTTTACAACTTTACTACGATTACGACGACTTTAAGACTTTGCATGAACACCCTAAACATTTTTTAGAAGTACCATAGAGAAGCTAAAGTCACAATGTGCATGGTAGCTCTGAAAATGCGTTTTGTACATCGAACACAAGATACATAAAATATCTGTAAAGTAAAAAATTGTCAGATGTTATTGCATAGCAATGTAATGAGCCTGAAAATGTCCTAAATACTCGACAATAGTCTTTGTTCGATGTACAAAACGAATTTTCAGCGCTAAGTACTTCTTAAAATTATTATTTTAATTTGAAGGAATTTCCCAATCTTTTTTTACTTTATTACTAAATGTTTAAAACGAAATCAAGTAGGAAATTATGGTAATTGCGATATGTACACATAGTCCAGTAAATTTATAAATTTTTCTTAACAAAAGATTGGGGAAGCAATTTTTTTCTTGATTTCATCAAAGTACCATACAGAAAGCTTAAGTTCAAATTTACGACCATCAACTCCTTGCAGGGTTGCCGCTATATTGATTTAAAGAGTGAATTAGTTTTTAACGAATAATATCCGTTATTTTAAGTTTATCGAAAAAATAAAAATGCATTTAAAAAAAAAGAGAAATTTCTACAAATTTTAATATTTTGATTTTGTGTATATAACTAGTTATAACCAATTATAAGCAAAAAAAATGGAGTTCAAATATTTTTTTTTCCGTCAACACGTCATTCCCGTCATAACAAAGTCCCCTTTCCACGAGGAAACTGAGTTCCCAGCAACTTTCAGTTCCCTGGTGAGAAGTGCAGGAGGAAAGAGGGGTGAATAAAATCTCCCCGGTCGAAGATTTAAAGAATTTTTTGACATTTTCTTTCACATCTAGGTTAAGGTGTGTTCAACCAGTAGACTTTCAAAGAAAATTTCAAAAATTGCCAGATTTGTTTCCTCGTGTTAAAGGTTCAAGAGACTTTTAAGGATATTAAAAGAAAACGTCAGAAAATCTCCAGCAACTTGTTTCTTCGTGTGAATTTAATCGCACTATAACGTTTATTTGGGTATTCATATCATTTGGATTCTGCGTCGAAGCCAATCTTTAAATTTTATTAAAATAAATATTTTTCTAATTTTCCTTGGTTTTGAAATTTCCTTTTCTCATAGCGGGCTCTTTCCGCTCCCTTCGTGCAAAGGAAGGGGAGGGATAAAATTAAGTATGTATGTGGTTCTATGGTTTCAAGGGTGCTGAATCCGACGAGAGGTCTCGCGTCATCGAAACCTGGTTCTCGATTTATAGGCCAATGTATGAAACATTTCGGGACTTAAAGTGGTTAGTGGCAGCCCTTCCCTCATTCTTCTGACAGAGTATCTACCTTGGCAACACTTCTAAAAAATAAAGTTAGGACATGAACTATTAATATTATAAGGCTCAACCCGTCAGTTCAAAATGACAGGCATACCCTCATATCGTGCATTAACTATTAAAACTACTGTTAATATAGTTTAAATGATTTGCTAATACATATTTTGAACACATTTAATTTTTATTTAAATGATTCATTCAATGAAGAAGTAGTGTTGCCTTTAAAAATATATTTTCAATAGCTTTTTTGTTTAAAAAGAATCAAAAAGAAAAAGAGTGTCCATTCAAAATACTACTTAGGTACAACCAACCTTCAACACCAACGCCACTCATTGTCATTGTTGTTTGCACATTGATTACAAAAAAGAAAACACAGTGCGCTTATAGAATATAAAACAACTGCGATTGTAAAATAAATTCAATTAAATGCGAAAGCAATACAAATTGAGAAACAAAAATAAAAATACAAAAATAAAAAATGCAACAAACCTATTCGGTCGAATCCACCACAATAGTTGAAAAAAAAATTAAATAAGAAATCCATATTTTAGACATTATATCGATCTCGATCCGCAGCAAAGTACATTGTGTTGAGTATGATGATACAAATATAGAATAGTATTGATTGTTAGGTACTAAAGATTAAGCAAATTGAAGGCGTACCATCCTTCCCTTCCATCCGATCCCCGATGTGAGTAACTATGTTCGTCGATGAGTGGCGATGGTGACGGCTGCCAAAAGCAAAGCAACACCCAGCATGCCGGACAAAGTCGATGACGAGGATGAGGCATTCGATTTCTGATGAGCAGTCGACACTTCGTTGCGGCAAATTGTCTCGTTTTTGATAAAACGGAACATTGACTCCACTATGTTCGCTGGGGTTATATCAGAGCATTTTTCAAGTTCTTTGGTGACACATTCACTCAAATTCTGGATGTCGTCGCACTGTTTTGGTCCGATAATGAACTTGGGCAGGGTTTCCATGTTTTCTACATTATCTTTGGGAACATACTCGCCAAAGGTGTTGTTCATGCAGCGTTGGATTTGTTCCTTTTTGGACTCGAGGCATTCTGGTCCTCGTTCGGCGATGAACAAGGCAATTTGGTCACCACCCTTGTGACACACAAAGTTTAAGAGTGATTCGAAAATATGCATAAGAACATCGGTGTTATTCCTTTCGTCCTGCTCTAAGCAAGGCTCAAATTTTTGAACCAAATTTCGGAGGCACCCCAGGGCATCGGGACGTTTCTTGCAGTATTTGTTGAAGACGACGTCCAGGTCGCCAGTTGGACGGGCACTTTCGATTTCCATCTGAATCGCTGACATATTGACGATTTCAGTGACGCATTCGATAGCAGTGGCGATGCCTTGTTCTAGGCTGGCAAAGGCAAGGTCTCCAGTATCGTTACCAGCTATTTTCCGACACTTGTCCTTGAAGAGATTTTTCGCTTTGTCTGTTAGATTTCCATTAGTTAGTTCAGGGGGAATTTGGTTTTTGAGTTCATCGAGGTTAACAGCACTTGAGTCTATGGCATTAACAGCGGCCCCAATTATTCCCAGAGAAATAATTAAAATCGGCATAAGCAACGATATTGAAGAGGTATATTCAGTTTTTATGGCCATTTTAATATTTTGCTAAGGAAATTAATTATTTTTGCTTTGTAATCAACAAAAGAAACAAAGGAAACTGTTTATTTGTTAAATGAATTTCTTTGTAATATTCGAAATGAGATTGCAAAACCAGAGATAGCACAAAAAATAATCAAAGGAAACACTATCGCACTCAACGGAAAAGACGACGAAGGTAGAAATGCAAAACAATTAAAGCTCAGTGCTTGTATACTAGGCAAGAGTTCAACTGGGTATGACTTTGTAGTTTAAAGCCTCACTCGGCAAGCCAGCACCACAATTACACAAAATACAATTAGAAAGGAAAACACTTGGTGAAGGAAACCACGAAATCAACACGCAACAGCGAACTTCGGACTTTGCCTTTTGCAATTCAATTTTCAGGGAACTGACAGCTGTCAATTTTATTTGTTTTTGTACTAAAAACTTACGTTCAGTGACATAGTACTAAATGGGTACGTTCATTGAAACTGTTAAATTATGCACGAAACATTAGGTTTGTTCCTTGGATTCTTCGCACTGTTTCGGACTAAATGTCAAATTTTGACATTCTTCTCTCAGAGAGGAGAAAAACTGTCAAAATGTGTGGAACGGCTTGGGAACTAGTTTGCACTAATTCGGACTAAACGTCAAACGACATACTCGGCTAGAGTTGCCGTACATTAATCATAAATCTCAAAAAACATTTTCAAGAATAACAACTCGAAAAAAAAAGTTAATAAAAATTTCAAGTTTATTAAAATAAAGAACAAAAAATATTTATAAATTGCCTTAGTTTGAAGGAAAAATTTGTGATTTTTAAATGGAGTTGTAATATGATCCATCAAAACCCCTGGCGTGGATATTAATGAAACGAACAAATTTCTGCATTTAAAACATAAGAGCACCACAAACCAAAATGGAGTTTTGTTTCATATCTTTTACAATTCATTTATGCCTACCTTTTCATCTTTCATAATTATGCTGCATCCAGTTGCTTCGCTTTCTCTCTTTTAAGCAATTATTCAATGGTTTTTGCTTTTGTCACGATGTGTGACGTCATAATCATCTCTGATTTTGTTCGGAAAATAGCAAAAAAATAAAGTAATTTGATTGCTCCTTTTAAACCAATCGTTTGATTAATAATAAAAGTTAGTTAAAAAAGATTGTGACGTCACAAAACCCCAAGATGTTGAGTGTATAAAATGAGCATACTTACTTTAGCCCTGTTTTTTAGTGCATTTTTATCTTCGCTTGAAAAAGTAGTGTGCTAAATACTTACCTACACGGTGGTAAATCATAATGCTTAAATCTCTTCTCTTTTTAAGAAATAATACTGAAATAAACAAGAAATACTAAATTGCCAAAAAGTACTACAAATGTGTTCTTTCAAACAGTTTTGCTAAGTGCAATAATTTTATAAAAATCATTTGATTATTTTAAAGAAAAACAAAATTAAAGAATATACACACTTATTAAAATGAAAATAAAAATAGAAATAAAAGTTGCACTTGGGTAACCCTTAATAAAGGTTTGGTTTTTTTTAATTTGAATGCAACAAACGTCTAAATTACGTCAACTTGGCATATTTGACAGCTAGTACAAAACAGCCACCAGAAATTTCTCGGACCAAATCTAGGAAGGAGGGGAAATTTTATGACAGCTCACTTTGGTCCGAAACAGTACAAATTTTCAAGTGTGGAACGACTTCGCACTAAATCTGGCGGTTTCAAACTGTTTGAAAGTCGGCAAGGAACACACCTATTAATATCACGTTTTCATATACTACGTTTTCATTAGAGTCGAAATGAGGTAGTTTCGCAAATTACCCAAAAAGTGTTTTCATCTAACTTTTGCTAATTTCGTTTGACAACCCTGCTCTAACATATGAATATCCTTTGACAATTTGACTTCTAGTTTCAATTAATAAATCAGAAATGCAAATTAGAAAATCTAAAATTTAAAAATTGCAGAAGGAAAAATACAGAAATCCTGAAGGAAATGGCCGTATGTTTACACTTTTTTATAATTTAAAATAACTGCCTATAGTTCAGAAATAATTTGCAGCCCGAAGAAATTGTTGACAAAATCAAAACCCATGAAGAAATCTGTTCGAACGGGAAGAGGTCAACAATTGTAGCTTTGTTGGTGGTGAACATCTTCGTGTCGAATAACGAGACTGATAAAGTAAGATACCTGTGGAAGTGGAGAAAAGGTGAAACCCACCAATGATGCTGTCGCATATTTTAAATCAAGCACTTCCCGATACTGTTAAACAATTGTGTACATTATTTTGTAATAAACAAAAAACATTGAATCGTTTCGTTCTCATTAAGTATTTTATTTTATAACATAATAAACATAATAGAAATAAACGTTTAAGCTATCCAACAGACAAGCTTTTTACATCTCTGCTCAGCAGTGAAGCAACCAGGAGAATGGCGGCCAGATTTATAATTTGAATGTCTTGAAATTGAAAGATCCCTTTGATGGTTGTTGAGTGGTACTGAGTAATCGACTTGCGATGGTGCCCGTATTTGCCTCCACTTGTGGATCTTGTAGGTCATTAAAATATTCCTTTAAGTTATAATGATGTATCTTCTTGTGCTCTCCAGCCGTCGATGACGGTGATGCATCCGCTGCGGGATTTTTTATCTCTGCTACAGCATTCATCTCTTCACTCGGGCTTAAATTTCTTCCACAATGACACAATAATAGAAAACTATAAAAATACTAGTCATTTATCACTTATTTTAATTTATTCTTTTAAACAGAATATTGTTATGATTTGTATTGTATTTCAAATTTGACATTTATTTCAAAAATTATTCGACTGATTCACAATAGTATTTAATTTAGGTTTGTTTGGTTTGTTTTCATCTAGTTTTCAACCTAATTTCATGCAAATTTGATTCAAATTATCTCATTTCGAAATGTGAATTTGTATGAGAAATGAGGTAATTTGGGATCGAATTTGGAAATTTTCAACGAAATCACCTCATTTGCTCTAATGAAAACGCAGTATAATACTGCGTTTTCATTAGAGCCGAAATGAGGTAATTTCGCAAATTACAGAAAAAGTGTTTACATCTAATTACCTCATTTCGTTTGACAGCCCTGTTTGACAACCCTGTATGACAACCCTGTTGGTTTTTTTCTTCACTACTGTCAACTACTCTGGTTATAATTTAAATCAATTGAAATTAAAAACGATTCTGGAGAATTTCTTTACTTTTACTGCCTGCCATTAACAAAGATCATGCTACGATACTTCCGTGCAATTCATCGTCGACGTTGAACCAGAAACCGGCAGGTTCGGTGTTGGATCCAAGGCGTACGTCATTTGCCATTATATCAGACGCAGATCCAGATTAAAGTACAATGTTGGCGACTCGGAACCTATTAACTTCGGCCACATTGGTTTGATGGTTCTAAAATGTAATGTGTATCTAATAATCCCACATCTTATAAAAGGAAAAATAGAAGGAATAAGCATATAGCTGGCCCATAATTTCGTGAAGTAACAACGGCATTTAGTGAAGATAAAAGCCATCATTACGGTGACGGAATAATAAATGATTGGTACTTCGTTTGGTCCATTTCAAGATTCCACACTTGCGCCGCAAAATGGCAATATTATACCCAAATACGATACTATATAATATCATTGTCAAACGCAAATAATAAAAATATATAAAATAAAAAAAACTCGGATGTTTTATTTTTAAGTTAAAAGCATCTTCTTTACCCAATGGAGAAGGAAATTGTTACATTTGAACACAACAAATAGTTTCGGGACTGTTGAGAACTTCTCCAACATAATTGATAACTTGCTCTTTGGTCTACGTAGGGTGGACAATGCCTTTTGGTGGCTTCTCTTGCTTCGAGATCAAAGCAAACTTCTTGTTGAATCAGTCAAATACAAGTAGGAAGTAGCTTGTTCTCTGGCGAATAGTAGGCTGCGACTGTATAATATAATTTAACGTTGGGTTAGTTGACCTAAGTAATTAACAAACAATGAGTATATGAATTTACAATTAATCATGTCTTAGACCATACCATATCTGTCTATGTGATGATGCGGAATAAACTTTATTCTTTAAGCACCTGATGGTTAAACTATTCGGCTTCGCTCTACAAAAGTGACTTTCAACACATTGCTGTTTCCTTGTCGATCTCTTCATTCTGCATATCTTCAAAAAGCTGCAACCTCTCATCGATAGGCATGATCCCAGCTCTTGTGATAGGAGTCTTGCTTCATTTTTTCGGTTGTTTGCTAGGAAATTTAGACTCTTTCTTCTGAATGCTGATTGCTTGGGTATTGCCAATATGTCCAGGATTCCATTGGGATTTACAAGGGAGCTCGTATCTTTATTCTGGTCTGACGCAGATGTTGTTTTGTTAATTGATGCAACAAAGTCCATAGCTACAAAAAAATAATAAAAACAAAAGAACAATATTTTTTAATTTATTATTTATCTCATTGCTTCCGTACAATAATAAATTTCTTCATTTATTTTGGTCTTAATTTGACATTTCCAGTCAGATTTTACTTGATTAAGAATTTTGATTCACAATAGCACCGAAACTAGTTGTGTTCGATTTCGTTTTACCTAATTTCCAACCTAATTTCGTGCAAATTTGGTTGAAATTACCTCATTTCGAGATGTGAATTTGTATGGGAAATGAGGTAATTTCGGATCTAATTTGGAAATTTTCAACGAAATTACCTCATTTGCTCTAATGAAAACGTAGTATAAGCAGGTAATTTGAATATTTCCAAATTCGATACGAAATCATCTCATTTCCCATAAAAATTCACATTTCGAAATGAAATAATTTCAACCAAATTTGCACGAAATTAGGTTGGAAATTAAGTAAAAACCTAATGAACACACCCATTTAGCCACAGTTTGAAAAGCTCTGAATTGGTTGAAAATGTCAGAGCGCAATGGAAGGAGACAAAAGAAAACAACAACAAAGAGTGATTAACAGCCAGTTGAAATTCAAAAATGAAATGAACTGTCAAACGAAATTACCAAATTACAAATGAATACACTTTTTCTGTGATTTGCGAAATTATCTCATTTCGGCTCTAATGAAAACGTAGTATTCGTAGTATATTAGTGTTTTTTCTTAATTACTTTCTCCTTAAATAAAATAGTTATGCATATAAATGACTGAAAATAAATATTCTTGCATGCGCTAGCTAATTTATTTAAAAAGTAAACAATCACACTAATCGTGTTTCTTTTGTCATAATAAATAGGTGCGGTCAACAAGATATACAACATTTATAGAAAGTCACTCATCTATAGGGGTATTCACGATCCGATGTAACTGGTCTTGTATCATTGCAAAAGTGTAAAAGTGTAACATTTTCTTTCACTACAACAACAAAATATACTGAATGTCAAAATGTTACACTTTTACACTTTTGCTATACCCCAACCCTATTGTAAAAGAAAAATACACCATAGTAAAGTTTGCGCTTGTGTATTTGATAGCTCACCAAATGTCATTCTTATTAGGGGGGTTCACATTCTCAAATATGCTTGACAAGCATGGTTTGATTGACTCGAATTTGAAAATGTGAACGCTCTATCAAATGGATTGTCAAGCATATTGTATGGATTTGATATGTCCATCAAACATCAGCAAGCCATTCTTGTCAAACAAATTTGAGAATGTGAACCCCCCTATTGACAGCTAAAATTTGCTTGTGAAATTTTGTTAGTTTGCTACAGCGCAACTACAAATAAGAAAAGTGCGTTCACGATCTATTGTAAAAAGATAAAATTTTACAATTTTACTAAGCTTGTTGCACCAGATCGTGAATACCCCTTATCTTTTTATGACAGTCAGCCAATCAGAGCCCAAGACAACTAGAAATCATGAAAATCTGACTTGTTTGAGCGTGCCCATTCACCATGGTGAGTTTCTTTTGAGGATTTTCCCAGAATACCGAAAATATTATAGAATCACATCAAACCTCACAAGGAAAACCTCACAAGAGCTTGTGACTTGTGAGCCCTCACCACGCCAGAATAGGGCTGTTAGTTGTCCAGTTTATATTTCTGAGGGCTCAGAGAATTTCCCCAGTTTTGCTGTCAAATACTAAGTAAAAAAAATGTTTGCTCCGTCAGCTCAGTGAGCGCTCATGAAATATAAACTGAACAAGTATCATCGGGATCTGGATTAACTTTTACACTTAATTCAAAAACAAAATAATTGGAAATTTTCAGTGTTAAAAGTTAATCCAGATCCAGATCCCGATGATAATAAAAACACGTCTTTTGTCGTTGCATTTTTTCAGTAATAATCAGTTTGTCAAATAAAAAATTCAGTTTGCAAAATGAATTAATCATTTGAAAAAGTATTTTTAATAAATGTCTTTTACATCACAAATTATTAAATATAAGTATCTTTGTTTGATTTTCTTGAATTCATACTTAAATTTATTATGAGGCTTTTGTCCATATATCTTAATCTTTCCATTAGATTTTGGTTTGGGAGAGTTTTTAATACTGCGTTTTCATTAGAGCAAATGAGGTGATTTCGTTGAAAATTTCCAAATTCGATCCCAAATTACCTCATTTCTCATACAAATTCACATTTCGAAATGAGATAATTTGAATCAAATTTGCATGAAATTAGGTTGAAAACTAGATGAAAACAAACCAAACAAACCTAAATTAAATACTATTGTGAATCAGTCGAATAATTTTTGAAATAAATGTCAAATTTGAAATACAATACAAATCATAACAATATTCTGTTTAAAAGAATAAATTAAAATAAGTGATAAATGACTAGTATTTTTATAGTTTTCTATTATTGTGTCATTGTGGAAGAAATTTAAGCCCGAGTGAAGAGATGAATGCTGTAGCAGAGATAAAAAATCCCGCAGCGGATGCATCACCGTCATCGACGGCTGGAGAGCACAAGAAGATACATCATTATAACTTAAAGGAATATTTTAATGACCTACAAGATCCACAAGTGGAGGCAAATACGGGCACCATCGCAAGTCGATTACTCAGTACCACTCAACAACCATCAAAGGGATCTTTCAATTTCAAGACATTCAAATTATAAATCTGGCCGCCATTCTCCTGGTTGCTTCACTGCTGAGCAGAGATGTAAAAAGCTTGTCTGTTGGATAGCTTAAACGTTTATTTCTATTATGTATATTATGTTATAAAATAAAATACTTAATGAGAACGAAACGATTCAATGTTTTTTGTTTATTACAAAATAATGTACACAATTGTTTAACAGTATCGGGAAGTGCTTGATTTAAAATATGCGACAGCATCATTGGCGGGTTTCACCTTTTCTCCACTTCCACAGGTATCTTATTTTATCAGTCTCGTTATTCGACACGAAGATGTTCACCACCAACAAAGCTACAATTGTTGACCTCTTCCCGTTCGAACAGATTTCTTCATGGGTTTGGATTTTGTCAACAATTTCTTCGGGCTGCAAATTATTTCTGAACTATAGGCAGTTATAAAGAAGAAGAAGAAAAACACAAACAATAACAGCAGTATTAATAAAAAACTGGTATCCGCTCCCTAACACACGTGTTAACTGGCACACGGATAGACAACTTGTCCGCTTGATAACTTTTCTTATTAAAAAAGATATGATATCTTTCCAGTATTTATCACTTCACCTAAATCACCACTTCATCAAATTATGGTGATTTTCTAATACATGTTTCACATGCATGCACTGCCTTACGAAGTGTATACTGGTAGTAGTAAACGGTGCTATCATACGCGTGCGTGTATGTGTTAAGAAGTTATCCGTTCATTATACGTGGAATCTGGCTAGTTAAAGTTATCCGTACGTTAACACACGTCACAGACTATTACGCATTTGTTAATAAGAATTACTAGTTAACAGATGTATAAACGCTAGCACGTTGTTATCCGCCGTTTATTAATATGGGGGTAAGAGAATTATTATTTTTGTTTTTGTTTTTGTGGACTGTATTGAAATTAAATTCATATTTAAAGTTTTTATGATCTTTAGGGCCAGTTCGTTCACACCTTGTCAACTTAAATCAATGATTATTCCAGTTGGTTATCATTGAATGCGTTTGTTCAGCAAAATTTTAAACAGAGAATCCATGATTTGAGCACTTAATTGGAGAAATCACTAATTCGCCGATTCTGTCTGATTAGCATGATTTAATCAAAGATTTTCTGGAATTTCGTTTGTTCATCATTGGTTATTTCCTGAGCGTAGGTATAAAAAAGAGAAACAAAATCTATTAAATTCCTTCGAACAAAGAACATGAATGAAGAGAAACCAAGCATCGTCCATCTTGCAAGAAAAAAATAAACAATTTGTACAGATTTTACTACAAATTGTAGTTATTTTATTTACTATCGAAAAATAAAGTGCTTTTTTGCAAGGCCTAATATAAAATATGCATAGAAAAACTACAACTGGGAAAAAATCCCATCACTAGGTTTCACAAAATGCCAGCACTACCTACACACTTCAACTATATATTTGGAAAAAAAAAATCAATTAGCCGCATTAAAATAAATACAAATTTCACGTGTGTAGCTATTCTGTATAGTAATTTAACAGGAAATAATCTTAAATTGAACACAACATTATATTTCAAGCACTGATTTTCCGTGTTTTTTTTGCACAAAAAATGTTTTTTTCGAAAGCTCACTCACACTGAAATAAGTTAATGACGGAATATGTCTGACAATTGATTGACAGATAGACTGGAAAATGGAAAGATTATTGGAAAAACTATGATTTATTAATCAAACTGAAAATTGAGTGAACAAACACTCTCTGATTATCACAGATTCATAACTATGGGCTTAACAGAATCAGTGATAATCTAATTGCTGATTTAACCCACTGTGAACAAACTGGCCCTTAGTCCAATTGCGTTTCGCCCAGGCAAGACAGTTGGGCTCATCAGTTAGGCAGTTATTTTAAATTATAAAAAAGTGTAAACATACGGCCATTTCCTTCAGGATTTCTGTATTTTTCCTTCTGCAATTTTTAAATTTTAGATTTTCTAATTTGCATTTCTGATTTATTAATTGAAACTAGAAGTCAAATTGTCAAAGGATATTCATATGTTTGAGCAGGGCTGTCAAACGAAATTAGCAAAAGTTAGATGAAAACACTTTTTGGGTAATTTGCGAAATTACCTCATTTCGACTCTAATGAAAACGTCAAGATTTTACTACTAGTTGTAGTTATTTTATTTATTACCCAAAAAGAAGTGCCTAATTATAAAATATGTATAGAAAAATTCCCATCACTAGATTACACAAAATGCCAGCACTACCTACACACTTCAACTATACATTTGGAACAAAAAAATCAAAACAGAAAGCAATATTAAAATAAAAACAAATTTCACGTGGGTAGTTATTTTGTATAGTAATATAACAGGAAATAATCGTAAATCGAACAAAAAATTAAATTTGAAGACGCTGATTGTTTTTGTACACAAAAATGTTTTTTTTAGAAAGCTCACTTACACTAAACTAAGTTAATGGCAGAATACGTCTGACAATTGATTTGACAGATAGACTGGAAACTGGAAAGATTATTGGAAAAACTATGATTTATTAATCAAACAGAAAATTCAGTGAACAAACACTTTCTGATTATCACAGATTCATAACCATGGGTTTAACAGAATCTGTGATAATCTAATTGCTGATTTAACCCACTGTGAACAAACTGGCCCTGAGACCGGTCTCACTCTCACGACAGTTTCTGGCAAGAGAAGAGCGGGGATCTCTGACCCCTCTCACTTCTCTTGTCCAAAAGTTTCAATCTTCCCAATCTCTGACCCCTCACTTATCTTGTGCAAAAACTGCCGTGAGACCAGTCTAAATCATCTGAATCTATTATCTCATAAAGAGAACATGTAAATTCCTCAACGTGGAGTATGTATGCACCACGCCAGAACCACACCAAAACCACATCAGGCCAGTTCTATGTGAGTTGGGACTTACCGCCATATTATTCACTCTGGATTTAAATTGGATTAAAGGAAGTTTTTAATCCAACAACTAAATCCGGATTTATTAAATCCAAAAATTTAAATCCATTTCCATATTATTCACTCTGAACATGCCTTAAATCCAATGGATTTAAAATGCCCTTAATCCAGATGTAAAATGTATTTAAATCCAGATTAAGATCGTTTAATCCAAATGTCAAATTTGCAAAATGTCAAATCTCTCCCGTGAAACTTTTTGTTTACTTTAATTTATTAATTTCACTATAGGTCTGTTCCTTTACTTTGAATTTCTGTGATTTTCTGTGCATTTCTGAGCATTTCAAGTCCAAAGTTGTGTCAAAGTTCATATAAAAAAATATGTTGACACAAGTTTGGACTAAAAATCACAGAAACCCAAAATAAAGGATCAGACCTTATGTTAGTGAGATTACTGCGAGCGCACAAACAATCAGAAACTATGTCAAGAAAAAGTGAATTATAGGGGTATTCATGCAACTGCGTAAAACACTAGATAAGTTTACGATTTGGTTAATTTTATCTTTTGGTTAATGAACTGTCAAATTTTGTATGGGAAATGGTTTACACAATTTGGTTAATTTTATCCAAGGATTTAGCTGCGGAAAATTAACCAAATATTTGGTTAAACTTATCCAAACGTCATTGTGACTTTTAGAGATTGAATTAGGCGTGTTTGTGACTTTAAGAATCAGGCATGTTTAGAAACATGATATAAATGATAATATCTCGGAGAACTAAAAAAGTTCTGAATGTGTTCTGTTATTATTGCATTGCAATTAGTTGGTGATAAAAGTTGTGAATTAAAACGTAGTTTACACAAAAAAAAAATAATTAGAAGGTCCACATTTACTCAACGATTAAAGGCTCTGCCCAACCAACGCGAAATTATAGCGAAGCATTCACAAAGACAGTTTTTTGTTGTTTTTTAGTATTGAGATCATTCACTTTAATTTCGTGTTGGTTTGGGATAGCCTTTGGGAAAGCTATTTTTCGTAAATTATTAAGGTAGAACTATAAATTCCCACCCAAACCAATGCGAATCTTTCGTTGACGACGACGAATGTGTTATTTTCATTTACAACAACGTGTTGTTATTAATGTTTTTGTTGTGGTCAACGAATGATTCGCACTGGCTTGGAAGATTCTGAATAGTCGGAAGCTGTTAGAAACAGATGTCATTAGCCAATGCAAAGTATCTTTCTAAACTCTCAAAATCAGAACTAAGCCATAATTCACTTTTTCTCTTTTTTTCGTTCCTACCTCCACAAATTTCTGTTCCACTTTCGTGAAGTGTACTCGGGGGCGCTCTATTCACTTCCGAAAGCAAAAGTTAACGAAAATGAAGAAAAGTACATTATGGGTGTGACATATGATTTGTTTGTATTCGCTGATTTTCGTCTGACCACTGCCGTGAGCTTGCGACTAATATATTTCTAACTTACAACGCGACTATTGTCATGAATATTAAGGTAGAACTATAATAATTGTTGATAGTTTACTGAAGTAGTCGGTTGAAAATGAGCGAATACATGAAAACCATACTCATCTCACGGGAATAAAACTGAAATTTGTTGAAGTAGGAACGAGAAAAAGAGAGGGATGATTCATTTTACTTATATGTGGAATATTTTTCACTTCTTCTTTTGACTGTTTGGAAAGCAACTTTTCGTGGGTTTTAATCCAGGTTTTTTGTCACTTGAGTTGAGTTGAAATGGTATTGAGATTCCAGCAAAAAGAATGGCATTGATGTATTTATTCCAATGCAAAACAAATATAATTGAATTAACAGGACTACTTACTACACGTATCTATTAAAACAAATATATATTTGTACAGGTAGACACACATGCAAATAAACAGACCATAATGCATTATCTGTAAAACCAACTCCTCGACCCAAGCCGAACGCGCCCAAATATTTGACGTTTAACGAACAGCTGATTCAATTACACAGCATTTAACCAAATTAATAAAAAGGTCGTTCATGCAAACTTTTTCGTAAACTTATCATTTTACACAATTTGTAAACTTACGACGTTGCATGAATACCCTTTATATGAAATTGTGTTTTAATCTGGATTTAAGTACTTAAACTGACCTCCGGAGGGCAGTTTAAATCCAATTGGATTAATCGATATTGGATTTAAAAAATTGGATTTAAGTTTGGATTAAACGAGTGAATAATATGGGATTGGATTTAATGTTTGGACTTAAAATACTTTTAATCTGGATTTAAGTTTTAATCTGGATTAAACTAGTGAATAATATGGGCATTAGTGAGCAGTTACGTTTCATAGCCAAAATGGTCCTTTTTAATTCATTTTGTTCTTTTTAGCCTGCGCGTTCAACAGAAAGGTTCTTAAGCTGGCCATACACGACCGAGCCATCCGATCCATTTGGCTCGGTTGGATTTCAGATTGGCTGAAAATCCAAATGGATCGGTGGCCGATCCACCCCACACACGACCGATTTTGGATCGGCACGGAGCCATTTTGGCTCGTTGGCTCTGTCGTGTATGGCCAGCCTTACTAACTCTATCTAGATATATGGTTGGACGAGATCGGAGACAGAAATTATCATAGGAAATACCATGCCCAAAATCAAATGTTCCGATTTAGAAGTACTCCATTAAAGTGCCTCTACACTATCCCACAAAGTATTAACACATGTCAGAATAAAGTGGGAAGAAATTTCATACGACTGCCAAATTTGTGTGATGTAACTGACTTTCATATTTTCCTTCCACACTTGCATCAAAAATTAGTTTCACCATAACCTCAAACGCCCAAGTGGGATAGAAAGTGTGATGGTTTTAGAACCGATCCTAAATATTTTCATGTATTAATACATGTCAAATCGTGTCGGATGCGCTGTCAAGTTGTGTGTGATGAAATTTCATATTTTGTTTCCACACTATTATACATGATTTCTTCACACTTTTTTGACATGTTTTAATACTGAGTGGGATAGTGTGGAATGGCTATTAGCATGCAGAAATACATTTTTGTTTGAAAACTACAAGTGTATACACGAAACGACTTTTCACTACGTATTGAAACCCACAGTACACATATCTAGTGCTTGATTACACATGAAGAACGAAAGTGTTCAGATGTGAAGAAAATTATTCTGCAGATTTTGTTCTCCTCTTTGTGTTTTTCGTATTTTCATAATGAAAGACACGATTTGATTGGTTGGATTGGATAGGAAAAGCAACACAAAAGAGAACGTCAATTTTCTACACCGAATATTTTCAGATATTTTAAAATATTTCATCCCCCTCCCTCTTCTGCAAGTAACCCCGCTCACCATCACAAATCGCAGAAAATGCTTGAATTTCTTCACGTGTGATCAGGGACTAATACTGCGTTTTCATTAGAGCCAAAATGAGGTAGTTTCGCAAATTACAGAAAAAGTGTTTTCATCTAATTACCTCATTTCATTTGACAACCCTGTTGTTTTTTTTATTTACTTCATCGTCGATTGTCACTGTTAATAAATTAGCAATAAAAAGTCAATTAAAATGGAACACGACGCCAGAGAATCAGTTGGATTTGTACTTCTGTCCACAAAAATAGGCTGCCAGTTATTAGAAATGAAAATCGTCGATGTTGACCGAGGAACCTGCAGGATGGGTGTTGGATCGAAGATGTAGGCTTTTTGCCATGATATCAGACGCATTACATTATGGAAAAGTCTGAGGATTGCATCTACTATTAATTAAATGTAATGCCGGAAAATCCGTTGATTTTTGTACTGCCGATGAAAGTGCCAGTTACTGAATCATCCATCATCCATCATGCAATATAACGCGTCGTCGATTCCTGATTTTGATCCAGAAACCGACGGATTTCCAAGAGGTGTACGAGTCGGATGATTATACATCTACGGTTTGGCTAAGAAGGACTAGAAGAAGAGCTATAAAAACAATAGATTGTGTTAAGTGTAGTCGTTATCCAACTAAGAAATAAAACAGGATTCCTTTCTTTTTTTAACTTTTGACTAAGCTATTTTATTTTGCATTGTTTTAAAATATTATAAGGGTATTCATTCAACAGCGTAAACTCGTCGTAAACATCGTAAAGTTTTAAACTTCGTAAATCTGTCAAATTTTCCATACAAATTGTGACAGAATTACGAAGTTTAAAAGTTTACAACGTTTACGACGACTTTACGCTGTTGTATGAATATACCCTTAATAAAATAAAATTGGTTGCTTTGAGACACCTCGGTAAGCTTCACGTCACTTCACTTTCCACCTCCGGAAAGCTGTTTTCTGTGAACTTATTCAACGACTCAATTACGAAACAATCTAACAATCTGAAGAATTGTGATCCGGTATTTCTAATTAGGGTTAGAATTTGCACGTCTTGAAGGGTTTCTTGCTGTAGGTATTGTTATGCCAGGTCGTCGGTCAACGCACTACATTTTCAGTATAAATTTGCCAAGGAAATGCATCTCTCCGCTTAGCTTTCAGCCCAAAAACTACAAAAATATAAATAATGAATGAAAATATGAACAGGTACACTAAAAATATTATAAATACATTTACCTTCTTGAAATGCTTTTTTTGTCCATAAATTTAAATAAATTTAAAATTCGTCTTGAAACTTGATTTTCGATAGATTATGATTTGATTGATTCGTACTTCAAATTTGACTTTTGAATTAGACTGATTCACAATAGCAATTAATTTAGAGTTGTTCGATTTGATTTTATCTAATTTCCAACCTAATTTCGTGCAAATTTGGTTGAAATCATCTCATTTCGAAATGTGATTTTGTATGGGAAATGAGGTAATTTCGGATCTAATTTGGAAATTTTCAACGAAATTACCTCATTTGGCCTAATGAAAACGTAATATAAGGTATTATCTTGCGCATGTGGTCCGAAATGAGAACTGTCAAAGAAATTCAAGATGGCAGCCTTACGTGACCTCTTCCACTGTATTACAACAACAACGAAGAAAACAAACACAAAAGGATAATTTAAATAACACTTAAAAAAATGTTAATAAACACTAAAAAGCTTGAAATAATTGTATTTGTATTTAAATAAGTAACAAATGAACACATAACACACAACAAATTTTGATGTTTAACTAGTCGGGGTCACGTAGAGTCGCCATTTTTCACTGATTTTGATGGATGCGCAGAACTGAACAAAAATGAAAACGCTAATGATATTACCTTCAATGTGCTTGATTACACATGAAGAACGAAAGTGTTCAGATATGAAGAAAATTATTCTGCAGATTTTGTTCTCCTCTTTGTGTTTTTCGTATTTTCATAATAAAAGACACGATTTGATTGGTTGGATTGGATAGGAAAAGCAACACAAAAGAGAACGTCAATTTTCTACACCGAATATTTTCAAATATTTTAAAATATTTCATCCCCTTCCCTCTTCTGCAAGTTACCCCGCTTACCATCACAAATCGCAGAAAATGCTTGAATTTCTTCACGTGTGATCAGGGACAATATGTGTACTGTGATTGAAACCAACCAATTTAAACAGGGTCACTCAGTAATATGAACAGACTTTATATTTGACGTATTTGACAACAGAATTAACGGAGACCATAGAAGAAGAAGTAAAGGAAGTGGTGTATATCACATATACAGTGTACGTGAGTGAAGCAGCAAGAATTGAAAAAAAAAAAAAACAAATTGAGATTCATCTGTCATTTTGCCGAGCTGAAAGGAAGTGTTTTGAAATTTCAATTTGTTAAATAAGTGAAAAAGTTTATTTAAACTAGATAAAAAAGTGAAATAAAAGTTAGAATAGTGAATACTATCAACAATTTATTTAAAAAATACAAAACAGTATCTGGTGGCTACGTTAAATCCTCTAAAAACGCCTATACTAAGGAGTATACAAACATTTTTGTTTACAAGTTAATTTTGTCTGATATTTTCATATTAAGTAACGTGAAGTGATGTTATTTAGGTAAATAAATTATCTAAGAATACTTTAAAATTAAGATTTTATCGCAACTTGCAATAAAAATAACAAATTTGTTGAAAACAAAAATATACTTTAATCCAGTGATTTCGTTGAGACTCATCTGTCAAATGAGAAATTCTCGCACAGGGTCGATCTAGTTTTTGTTGGTGATGGCAAGGCGCTCAAATCCGTTTAGCGCCCGTAGTGCAGAGTTATTTTTTAACGCTTTAAATAAAATATTTTTAAAGGGGTAACAGCAGAATCCTATTTATCTTGTTGGATTTGTATCCTCGTCACGAAATGTTTATTTTGGTTTAAAAGTACACTACCATAAAAAATATCACTTTATTAAGAGGAATATGAGAGAAAACTTACCTGTGAAAAGAAAGATTTGTGCACCGTATTATAGGCATTTTTATATGATTTAATGCATCACCACATGTTTTTTTATATATTTCTTATCAAAAAAGTTTTTCAAAGTAATCACTATATTGTCTTTCATTTCACTTTTTTATTCCGTTCAATAGGTTTTTTCACTATTTTTATGATTTAAAATCTCTGTACACTTTTCTACAGCTCGGAAAAATGACGGAAGCATCTCAATTGTTTTTTTCTTTTTTTTAAATCTGGCTTTCTTTGGGCGCCCCAGCCTTCAGCCGTGTTACTGCACTGCGACCCTGGGGCAATGCATTTGTGTTTGTGTAACTCACACTATTTTGAAAAATGCTTCACTGTTTCCACCATAGATAAAAAATATAAAGATGGGAATCTTCGGCTGTCAAACTGATTTGCCTACAAGCTCAGACCGTGGTGAATGTCATAAAGTTGCACTAGTAACCTTTACCACACGCACACTAGTGCAACTTTATGATTTTCACCACAAATCGTCGGTTTTTTTTTAAATTTGTCAGTTATTTTAAAAATCTCATGGACATGTTCGTAAAGTATAAAAGCGGGTGAACTGAATTTTTAAGTGCTCACTTCCCTTTATATCATTTTATTTTAAAATTGCATTGGCTTCTAATATTTACGCGTACTAAAATAAGAAACAACAATATTTTTTGTAATAAATAATTGAATAATAAATGTAGGTTAATTAAATCGAAGTGGGAGAAAATTTGTTTGTGAATTATGAAGTTACATAAGTTTTTCTTTAAATTTGTATATAGTTGTTTTTTTGCATGTCCAAATAAAATTGTGTAAAAAAAACGACAGCAAAGCAAAACAATTTACATGTTAAATACAACAACAACTATGTCCATATAGAGTTAGATAAGTCCAGATAATTATCTGGAGTTAGCTTTTGTCCCGATAAAAATGCTAATGCCAAACTACGATTATCGTTGTGTTATCGATGATTTACATATATAGAAATGTCAAATGTTTGTTGGTAAGATAATTCAAAACAAAATGGCAGACCGATGCAAAAGGTAAACAAAAATGTTGAAATGTCCCGGTGTCGTTTTTTTCGCCAAACTCCATATGGACATGCAAAAAAACACAGCTGTTGCTTGTATACTCCCTTAGTTTTTTGATCTCCACAGAAACGAACTATCAAAATTTGTCTGGATAAAGGCTCCCCCAAACCAACGCGAATCATTCGCCCTCGACGCGAAATCATTCACAATAACGCAAAATATGAAAGATACACAATGCAAAACGAATACAAAAAACTGACTGCGAATGATTCGCTATGATTTCGCGTTGGTTTGGGGGAGCCTTAATACAATTATTGAATGAATTTTGTTTTTGCTTTTAGTTATCTTTCAATCGTAAATAAAGTATGTTAATTTAAATCAGTGGTTCAGCAATTTTAATTAACCGATTTCTGAACCACAGAATAAATAATGAGCCACGTTTATACAACTTTTATGAGTTTAAAAAGTAATAACAAATCATATTCAACAAATAGCTGATGAATTTCCAAATTTAAGTCTGCTGTTACAAGAGGACTCTTTTGAGTCATGACTTTCACCATTCAAAAGTTATCGGGTACTAGCAGACTAAAGCCTTAGCTACATTGGCCAAGAAAGTGAAAAAGTATAAAAGTGAACATTTTCAAACTCATTTTTAGATAATGTTTCTTACTGGAAAACATATTAAAATGATGCAGAAAGCTTAAATTTTGGTTTAAAAAACAATTCGTATATTTTTTCACAAAACAACTGCGCTAGCGGGAAAAAAATATTTTTACTGTCGTAATTTTGCAAAATGTAGTAAAGCCTTTAGGGCCATGTTGTTAAAAAGTGCTTAAAATTTTGAACTGTGGTTCATCAAGTTTAACTTGCTGATTCCGGTGCACATATATTAGAAGAAGAAATTTCACGTTAACAAACATACCTGTCAGTGTGTAGACAATACAAATACATACATACAATTTTTTGAAAAAAATTATTTAAAAAAAAATGATTTAAATTTATTAAAATTTTATTTTCACAACTATTATAAATTTTGTATTTTTGCGACGCGTTTCTGTTTGATTAGATCATCATTGGGTGTAAGATGTTGACCTGCGGTGTTGTGTAGCCAAAGTTTACTTTCAATTTCAATTATATTAAATCAAACCGTAGCAAAAACTGAAAATTAGTAATTATAGTTGTGAAAATTAAAATTTTAATACATTTATGATAGTTTGTATTACTTCGTTTCTATATTGCTTGTATTAGTGAATATGGTGACGCTTAAAGCTAGTCAGTCATTTTATAATTTATATTCAGTTTAGCATCCGAGCACACATATATTTCTTATTATTGTCAGCCAATATTTAAGGTTGGTATTTATTATTAATTAATCTATTATACCTAACGATCACCAATTTATTAATCTATGATATTCTTGAAGACAATATTCTTATTAATGCAAGCTATAGCTTTGTGTCTCATAGATAGAATATTCAAGATAAAAGTGTCTCCGATTTAATGTAATGATTTGTATATCTGAGATTGATTACAAATGGTGCAAAGGGTCTCAGACCCTGATACAAAATACAATACCGACACGAATTTCATAAATGTTATCGTTAGTTTGCATGGAAGCTCCATTTTTTCTGTGATTGCGTCACTAAGCCCCGATGCTATTTTTTCGTCCGAAACACACCTATTTTGTATGCTTCGATCAGTTAAAAATCAAAAAAAAAAAAAAAATTTTGTAGCCGCCTCCACCCTAAATTTTCAATTTTACCGCCCTCAACTTTTGCCACCGGGGGAAAATTCCTGGTTTGCCCCCCACGCCTGCCAGATCAGGCCCTGTTTACATTCTATTCGTGAACAATGACTAGGGACAAACGTGGTTAAAATTTTGATTCGTGTTTCTGCTGAGGTTCAACGACGGCTCAAGCATGTAATTGGTTACTATCACATTTTGGATTTTCAGCCCATCTTAAATCCAACTGAGCCAAATGGATCGGATGACTGTGTTGCTTATGGCCAGCTTAAGAGTTTTAATTCAATTGGTCATTTAACTATAATAATAAGGGTATTCTATTTATGCATGCAACGTATAATAAAATCATCGTAATACTACGTTTTCATAAGACCAAATGAGGTGATTTCGATGAAAATTTCCAAATTCGATACGAAATCATCTCATTACTCATACAAATTCTCATTTTTAAATAAGACAATTTCAAACAAATTTTCTCGAAATAAGTTTTTTTAACATATTATTATAATAGAGTCAATGCAGAATACAAAAACAGAACAGAGATATTAAAAAAAGTGCGACCGCACCTCTAGGAACAATATTTCAAACGCATCCCAATAGTTCCGAGGTGAATTTTGAAACGTCATTTTTCTCCAAACTCGGTGATATTTTTCTTCAGTGCGTCTAAAAAAAACAAATAATATGTTAAAATAATAAATAAAATGTCTAATGTCAATGATTTATTCGGCGTATAATTTGAATTCTGCCTATGGAAACTGGTTCCCTGGATGCAAGACGCTCATCCAACAGGCAATGGCTAAGATCAGGCAAATCCAGCATTGTTTGTGTTGAAGGAGCGCATCAGGAAAGGAAGGGCTGGACAGAAACGTTTGGGGTAGCTGGCCAAGTGGAAAACTGCTGAAGAAGGATCCATTGGAAGTTTATTTGTTGCATTTCCCCAACATTGAAATCAAATGTTCTGAAATAGAATTGCCTTTCCAGGCGTGTAAAGAAGTTTAGTGATCTTATTTTGAAGGCAACCGAACCTCCAATGATGTTGTTCAATCTTTACGATGATTAACTGAAAACCATTTCGTCCTACACAGCTTTCAGTCGATTTATTTTGATCACCAGAGCCTCGAACGTAAAACACCGAACGAACAAAGATCATTCTGAAGCCAGATAAAACAACAACCACAGAAGTTCATCACATTTGGCCAACGTTGCAATAAATTTATATGAAATTCTTGCAAGTGCTGGATACAAAGCGTTGCCATTTCAAAACTACTTGGTGGATTTTGATGGTTGAAGCGGATTTTAGCCTTTATTTAAACCTTCTAAGTTATTTTAAAAAACATTTCCAATTTAAACAAAAATTTCGAAAAATTTTCCCATAGAACTAGTATCATCATATTCTTATTGAAATTCGAAAAAAGACGAAAATAGTTTTTTGAGACAATTTTTTGAAATCTTTGCTCGAATTGGAAATGGTTTTTGAAATAAGTTAGAATACCTTAATTAAGACTAAGAACCGTTTCAATAATCAAAATCCAGCAAGTAGTTTTGAAATGGCAACGTTTTGTATCCAGCACTTGCAAGAGTTTCATATAAATTTCTTGCAAGTGTTAAATACAAAGCGTTGTCATTTCAAAACTACTTGGTGGATTTTGATGGTTGAAGCGGTTTTTAGACTTTATTTAAACCTTCTAAGTTATTTTAAAAAACATTTCCAATTTAAACAAAAATTTCGAAAAATTTTCCCATAGAACTAGTATCATCATATTCTTATTGAAATTCGAAAAAAGACGAAAATAGTTTTTTGAGACAATTTTTTGAAATCTTTGCTCGAATTGGAAATGGTTTTTGAAATAAGTTAGAATACCTTAATTAAGACTAAGAACCGTTTCAATAATCAAAATCCAGCAAGTAGTTTTGAAATGGCAACGTTTTGTATCCAGCACTTGCAAGAATTTCATATAAATTTCTTGCAAGTGTTAAATACAAAGCGTTGTCATTTCTAAACTACTTGGTGGAATTTGATGATTGAAGCGGTTCTTAGCCTTAATTTAAGCCTTCTAAGTTATTTCAAAGCCCATTTCCAATTTAAACAAAAATTTCGAAAAATTTGCCCATAGAACTATAGTATCATCATATTCTTGAAATTCGAAAAAAGACGAAAATACTTTTTTAAGACAATTTTTTGAAATCTTTGCTCGAATTGGAAATGGTTTTTGAAATAAGTTAGAATACCTTAATTAAGACTAAGAACCGTTTCAATAATCAAAATCCACCAAGTAGTTTAGAAATGACAACGCTTTGTATTTAACACTTGCAAGAAATTTATATGAAATTCTTGCAAGTGCTGGATACAAAACGTTGCCATTTCAAAACTACTTGCTGGATTTTGATTATTGAAACGGTTCTTAGTCTTAATTAAGGTATTCTAACTTATTTCAAAAACCATTTCCAATTCGAGCAAAGATTTCAAAAAATTGTCTCAAAAAACTATTTTCGTCTTTTTTCGAATTTCAATAAGAATATGATGATACTAGTTCTATGGGAAAATTTTTCGAAATTTTTGTTTAAATTGGAAATGTTTTTTAAAATAACTTAGAAGGTTTAAATAAAGTCTAAAAACCGCTTCAACCATCAAAATCCACCAAGTAGTTTTGAAATGACAACGCTTTGTATTTAACACTTGCAAGAAATTTATATGAAACTCTTGCAAGTGCTGGATACAAAACGTTGCCATTTCAAAACTACTTGCTGGATTTTGATTATTGAAACGGTTCTTAGTCTTAATTAAGGTATTCTAACTTATTTCAAAAACCATTTCCAATTCGAGCAAAGATTTCAAAAAATTGTCTCAAAAAACTATATTCGTCTTTTTTCGAATTTCAATAAGAATATGATGATACTAGTTCTATGGGAAAATTTTTCGAAATTTTTGTTTAAATTGGAAATGTTTTTTAAAATAACTTAGAAGGTTTAAATAAAGTCTAAAAACCGCTTCAACCATCAAAATCCACCAAGTAGTTTTGAAATGACAACGCTTTGTATTTAACACTTGCAAGAAATTTATATGAAACTCTTGCAAGTGCTGGATACAAAACGTTGCCATTTCAAAACTACTTGCTGGATTTTGATTATTGAAACGGTTCTTAGTCTTAATTAAGGTATTCTAACTTATTTCAAAAACCATTTCCAATTCGAGCAAAGATTTCAAAAAATTGTCTCAAAAAACTATTTTCGTCTTTTTTCGAATTTCAATAAGAATATGATGATACTAGTTCTATGGGAAAATTTTTCGAAATTTTTGTTTAAATTGGAAATGTTTTTTAAAATAACTTAGAAGGTTTAAATAAAGTCTAAAAACCGCTTCAACCATCAAAATCCACCAAGTAGTTTTGAAATGACAACGCTTTGTATTTAACACTTGCAAGAAATTTATATGAAACTCTTGCAAGTGCTGGATACAAAACGTTGCCATTTCAAAACTACTTGCTGGATTTTGATTATTGAAACGGTTCTTAGTCTTAATTAAGGTATTCTAACTTATTTCAAAAACCATTTCCAATTCGAGCAAAGATTTCAAAAAATTGTCTCAAAAAACTATTTTCGTCTTTTTTCGAATTTCAATAAGAATATGATGATACTAGTTCTATGGGAAAATTTTTCGAAATGTTTGTTTAAATTGGAAATGTTTTTTAAAATAACTTAGAAGGTTTAAATAAAGGCTAAAATCCGCTTCAACCATCAAAATCCACCAAGTAGTTTTGAAATGGCAACGCTTTGTATCCGGCACTTGCAAGAATTTCATATAAATTTATTGCAACGTTGGCCAAATGTGATGAACTTCTGTGGTTGTTGTTTTATCTGGCTTCAGAATGATCTTTGTTCGTTCGGTGTTTTACGTTCGAGGCTCTGGTGATCAAAATAAATCGACTGAAAGCTGTGTAGGACGAAATGGTTTTCAGTTAATCATCGTAAAGATTGAACAACATCATTGGAGGTTCGGTTGCCTTCAAAATAAGATCACTAAACTTCTTTACACGCCTGGAAAGGCAATTGTATTTCAGAACATTTGATTTCAATGTTGGGGAAATGCAACAAATAAACTTCCAATGGATCCTTCTTCAGCAGTTTTCCACTTGGCCAGCTACCCCAAACGTTTCTGTCCAGCCCTTCCTTTCCTGATGCGCTCCTTCAACACAAACAATGCTGGATTTGCCTGATCTTAGCCATTGCCTGTTGGATGAGCGTCTTGCATCCAGGGAACCAGTTTCCATAGGCAGAATTCAAATTATACGCCGAATAAATCATTGACATTAGACATTTTATTTATCATTTTAACATATTATTTGTTTTTTTTTTAGACGCACTGAAGAAAAATATCACCGAGTTTGGAAAAAAAAAATCGAACTGTCAAAACAAAACAAACTCACCGCGTTAAATTGTTGTTGCAATTCACATCTATTCATCGACACGAGTGAAATTACAAAAACAACAATGTAAACAAATGGGTTTTGGGGGGTGAAACGTACGAAAGTTTCCCATCTTTATTTGTTTATCTATGGTTTCCACGATATGCCAGTTCCTTTACTTCTTCTTCTTTGACGGAGACAGACAGCCATTTTTAGCAGTGAAAATTGCCAGTTTATTCTTTATTTAGTAATATAAAATAATCAGCCCCTAAAATTGTATAATTGTTGTTTTATTCCGTAAAACAATAAAGAACATTCTCATCTTGTTGTTCGGAAATGGATAACAATGCCCTTGAAGAGACTATTGATGAATTAAACAGCAAACATCGCAAAGAAAAGAAGGAACTCCAGTCACAAATTCAATCGTTGAAAAAGAGTGCCGCAAAGGGCGACAAGAAAAAGCGCAAGGAAATCCTAGAAGAGATTTCTCGTCTAGAAATTGACTTGGAAAAACGACAAACCAACCAACTAAATGAATTTCAAAACGAACGAAACATCCAGCCTGCCCAACAGGCTGCAGCAGCACCTGACGAAATTGCAGTTGAGGCAGTCACAAACGACTTCCTCTCTTTAGCCACCAATAATTTAGATAACCAACCAAGACTTAGTAAAGCCCAGAAAAGGCGCAACAAGAAAGCCTCTGAAGAAAAGCAAAGAGAAGCCGAGATTCTTGCGAGTGAGGAAGAGAATAAAAATGGACCCCGAATGCTGGAACATTGTGCAATTGCTGAAATCCTAAAGAAGCGCCAATTAAAGCTCCATTCGATTGCGTCCGATGGAGATTGTCTGTATAAAGCAGTTGCACATCAACTGCAGCTTACCGGACGCAGTGCATTTACAGTTGCTGAGCTACGTCACCAAACTGCCAATTACATCCTTGATAACAAGGACAATCTGATTTTTTACATGACCAATTCAAATACAGGGGAAATCTTGACTGATGACGATTTTCAAAAGTATTGCCAAAACATCCGAAACACTGCCGCCTGGGGCGGACAGATTGAGATTAAGGCATTATCCAGTGCTCTTCGAGTTCCCATCGAAGTTCTCCAAGCTACTGGGCCTTCAACTATTCAAGGTTCTGAATATGAAGGTCCAAACTTGGTGGTAACGTACCACCGACACATGTACAGTCTGGGCGAACATTATAATTCCACCAGACCTATGACAGACAACGATATCGATGAAATCAACGGCGAATTTGAGCGGGAAGAATGCAAAATTGATGCTTAATTTTGTCAGCTGTTCAATTAATTGTTAAGGGGTTTGAAACTTCAAGCTTAAGTTTATATAAGTTAATTAACTAATATATTAAAGAAAAAACTAATATCAAAAATGTGTCTTATTTATTCAAATTCGGGAAGGAATAAGGAAATACTTTTATCTTGTGATCATTGGGATTAATCAGACATACGATTGTAATCAGAATTACAGGGAGTTATACAAAAACATTTATCATTTGTAATGAAAATTTTAGAAGAGGTGCGTTAAGTTGCATGACCTCAGTCGGGTCTCAAAAAATCCATTTTGCTCCCCAGGATGTAGGTAAAGTAGGTTCAAGTAGTGTAGGAAATGGATTTAGTAGAAGTTTAAGACATGGAATGCCTTCCTGAACCATCCTGAATTCTGAAATACCGTTTATCCGTACAAAATAATGTTAACAAAACAGAAATCATATTTAAACATTCTTTATTAAAATTAAAATAAATTATAAAATGATCGCATTTATGAATATAAATTATCTTATGAATATCAGAGACATCCACAACTTTTCGCAACACTATTTGGGTATTTACTCAAATTAACACTATCCTCGTTGAGATAATGCAAAATTGATATCGATCCTAACACTGTAGGAACACAACAGGGCTTCGGTAGATTTGGTTGCTTGAGATGCATTAACGTCTGTACTATTGCATGATTTGTGGCGTTCATTTTTGAACCCAACGGAAAATTACAATCACCGCCACAAAAGTATGCTTCGAATTTTTTTGGTGCAATAACCCAGTCTTGCATTTGCAAATCCTTAAAATCAATAGAGAAATTCATGCGTTCGCAGTTTTTTGGTATTTTGTAACTTTCTCCTTCAGTGTAATCAGAAAAATCCGATGGAAAGATCTTCCTTCCGATGTCTCGCTTGACACGCAAATGTTGAATTTTATTCAAAAGTTCTGGTCCATTAAAGTACCCTATGATAAAAGGTTGATTTTCCTCACTTCCAGATTCATCGACCAATCCAATATCCTTTGGAAAAACTTCTTTATTTTCTGCTAGCACTTCGTTGCTTATGCCCGTTAGTCGGGTGGAAATAATTAGCTCATGTCCACTTGGATTGAATCCTCGCAGTAGCCATTTAGATACAGTTCTTGTCATATTGGCCTCTAACCAACCATTGTAACTGGTAGTTGTGGTAAAACTCTTAAGTAGTCTTAAATCGATCTTTTGTATTTTTCTATAAAACACTTTATGAAAAATCGAAACCGTTATATTTCTTTCATATTCAAATTTACGGCCCAACTTTGAGTTTTGAAAAACTCTTAATTCTGCACGTACGAGTTGTAAGTCTTCGGGAACATTGTTAGTATTAAAAGTAGTTATCATCTGGGATCTATTTGACTTTCGGTTTAGTCTTGATTCTGTTAAAAAGAATTATGAAGTATTAAGATCTATTAAATTAATTGAATTATATTTACTTTTGCTGGAGAACGTTATTATGTTGTTGCAATTTTCAATAACAGAACGGTCTTCTTTATTAACGAATGTACTTCGGGCAACTCGGTTATGGTGAATAGAAGCAGGATGATCTTCCTCCTCTCTTATGGAACTATAGAGTTCAAGTAAAAACTTCGATGCAGATTTTCTAAATAAAAAATAAAATAATTAAAAAAAATTTAGGTATAAAAGCAGAAATGAAAAACTATATTTATAAATAAATCCGTGGTGTTTGGGGGACAAAACATGATAGATCCAAAAATGACTTGCATCTACACGTGCACTGTAAATCGAGTTTAGGTTTAAATGGGTTGACCGCTTCGTTTGAAATTTTAAGAAGCCGGTCCATCATTTGGAATCAATTTAGAGTTATCATATTTCTCTCAAATAACACAAAAATGTATTTATAATCGCTTAATTAATGTTTAAGAAAAATGTCAAAACTTACTCGAGAGATAATGGTTTCTTCATGCGGCTTGGTCGCTCATTAAGTCCCAATAAGTCTGCCATTTCGAACTGAAATGTATTTTCGGAATTATCCAAAGTTTTCATCACAATCGATTGTTCGAGCTTTTCATCCAGAAAATATGGCGTATCAGGCAAAATATCAGTTAGCCCAAGTATCACTTTACAAAAGTAAATTATTAAAATTCCAGAAATTTTAAAATTCATTTTGATGCTCTTTACGTTAGCAGAGATTTCCTAAGACTTAGCTCAAAACTGATATCCAACCGATTATTTATAGATAGTTTAAAAACTATGCGAGTATTGACATAACGTTTTCAGGTACCTGTTAATAATTTTTTGGTCATATAATATTAAATAATTAATGTAGGATGTTATAATTATTTTATTGCCACTGTTAATCCTTATTGGTTATGGATTCTACCTGGGTTATTTAAAAATTACATTTGTGTAGGTATGTGTGTGACCATTTTTTCTAGATTTGATCATTAGATTCCAAGAACACATTAAAAAGGCAACAACAGCAACATCTAATATCGCTTGAATGTGCGAGGGAGAGTATTATCACAAACCAAATCTTCTATACAAGAATCGGCTTCTATACGAGTGAGAATTTTTAAGTCAAATTAAATATTTCGTTCGTTCTTTCACGAGAGAAATCAGCCATACGTTTGGAAAATGTATTTAATATAAATTTTCAACAAAAACTATTTTTTTGTATACCTATACGTATTATTAAAAATTATAATATTCAGAAAAATAAACAAACAAAACATTTTTTCTTATAAACCAATACGAGACGGTGTGCGACGTGGTGTCTGTCCAGGTGTTACAATCTCCTGTTTGGGTATAAGGGCTTCCTCTCGTTGAGCGGCTTGTATTTTTTGTTCTTCCATTTGTTCCTGAGCCATTTGCATTTGTGTTTCCATTTCTTTAAGATGTTCAGCAGCTTGCTTCTTTTTTTCACGTCCACTACGGCCGGTTTCTTTGACGGAGAAAAACATAGGACCAAGCTCTGCTAGCCAATATCCATCGACAGCAGTTGCACATTGCATATATTCCTTAGCAGTCATTACAAGTTCATGGTAGACAACATAATCGGGAGTTGTGCCAAGTCCGTAAAGAGCTGATGTTGGATGAAGATGACAAGGCATTCCGGTTCTTAGATTGACGTATTCTCCAATGCCTTTGAGCCGTGCAGCTTGATAGAAATAAGCTTTAATAAAAAAGTAAATTTAAAAAATTCCTCTTGTCTAATATTGAAAAATAGAAAAAAAATAATACCTGAACAAATGCACTTCCTCACGATATCCCAGTCAGAGCCACATGACTTCACATTTAGTTTTTGCTGAACGAGAATGTCTTTCAACTGCTGTCGAACTTCTCTAACTTTACGCATTGCTTTGACATGAATAAAATGCTCATTGCACCAGTTTGCATTGTAACTAGAATTAATAAAATTATGTAAGTGCAATTGATAAACCAAATCATTTATATTAAGTTTACTTATTTTGCTTCCATTGTAAATATACATTTAGATATGTAAGATGATCCGATTCGGGTACTTGGAATTTTTCCCTAACGCCGTCAGCTTCTTCTTCACGTCCCTTTGGGCGGTAAAATATAGATGGAACTGATAACATGGAAACTAAAATTACAAACATAAATGTTAACAATTACTTTTTACATTTATTTTTTTTTGACAATAACACACCTATTATTAAAACTTCAGCACTGCATTCCATTTGGCAGGATACAATGAGCATTTGGCACTGCGGTGGATCCAATGGAAATTCAGCCATTTGCCGACCAAGGGGCGTCAACGCACCCGTATGATCCAAAGCCCCCAAAATCCACAGTTGATATAGTGAATTCAAAATATTATCTTGAGGAGGTGGATCCATGAAATGAAATTGCAATAAGTCAACCACACCAAGTGATTTAAGCAGAAGTACAGTATTAGCTAAATTGGTCCGTTGTATTTCTGGCACTGTCAGTGGCAATAGTTCCTCCTTATATTGCCTTTGGGTGTACAAGCGAAATGCTTGTCCTGGTCCCGTACGCCCAGCACGACCTGATCTTTGGTTCGCATTTGCTTGGGATATTGGGTAAATTTGTAAAGCATCCATACCAATACGTGGATTGTAAACTTTAAGCTTGCAATAACCAGAATCGATGACAAATATAATACCGTCAACGGTAAGTGATGTTTCAGCGATATTTGTTGCCACAACGCATTTTCTTAAGCCCTCTGGTGACTTTTGGAAAATTTTTGCTTGCAAATCTGATGGCAGTTGTGAGTATATGGGAAGAATAGACAATTCTGGGGCATTATCGATCTCAACTAAACGTTCTGCCAACACCTCACATGTAACTTCGATATCTTCTTGACCCGGCATAAATATCAGCATATCACCCTCAGTTGGTGTTAAATGGATTTGCAGTGCTTGTTTAACTGCCGATTCAACATAATCTTCACAGGTGTTTTTACTAAACAGGGTATCAACTGGGAAGGTACGTCCTGGTATGGTGAACGTTGGTACATTACCAAAGAATGTAGCAAATTTTGTCGAGTCCATAGTGGCCGAAGTAACGATGAGTTTGAGATCATGTCTTCTTGCTACAATCTGAAATTATAAAAGAAAAACGTTGTAAAAAATGGTGGTAGGTGTGAGTTTTAAACGAATGGAAAGCGTTTAAAGTTCTTGTTGTTTTATGGTTAATTCGAGACAGAAAATGATATAAAATGTAATTTAATCAATACAGTTACATTTATCTCAGTTTTTGAATATGTGTCAGCTTATGCGATCTTGTACATGAAATAAAATTGCCAGACGTGTTTGGAAGTCGAAAAAGTGTCAGGCCGACAAAACAAATGACGGACAAACGAAATTTGTGTTTTTTGCAACCGATAGGAAAATCAACAGAGAAACAGCAATATCGAAGATTTTTTAAGAGCAATTACGTTCGACCCGATGGTTTCCTTTATTAAAATTGTATTATAAAAGTCATCACTGATTGCTATGCTAAAAATAAAAATAACTAGGCTGCAATTTGCATATCCAAAAGTCAACAGGTTGAACAAAAGCTTTTTCTTTTTTATTTTAATTTTAAGAGAATGATTTGAATGTTTCTCTTTATGTCTCTTATTTTTTTTTAAATTCAGTCGGCTGGACTTTTAAAAGAAATAAATAAAATTATAAACTTCTTCAATATGACTACGACCTTAGTTTTCTTGTAGATCGAACAAATAAAACAGATGTGCCTTTATTTTGCCGTAACTTGGGGCACGCAGCTAGCATGAGTTCCGGCACGTAGTAGGTGTAAACGCGTATTTAGAGTATACCTATATACAACAGCAAGGCTGTTCCCTCCATCTTCAATATTTTTGAATGTAAAATTGAAAACAATGTTTTGATTATTGTTATCACAGAGTAGGTAGGTCGTAATTAAAATAATTGGATTTCGTATGAGTATACTATTAGAGTGTGCATATATTTGGTTATTGGTTCTACTTTCATTGATATGAGGTTGCGAGATTATTTAAAAAAAAATTCAAAGTAAAATCACAATGGGAAAGCAAATTACAGTTATTTATTATTTTTTCTCTTATCAAATTTAATTGAATACAATGAGAAAGGTTTCTTTGATGTATTCATACTAGGAATATGTTTACATATTTGTACTTGATTGAGGAATATAAATAATTGAGAGTAGTGAGTAAAAATGGATGCATCAGTAAGCTTAACTGAGTGAGATTAAATTGCATATTAAAAAAAAATATATGTCAGGCAAAGTCCGGACAGATAAAATAAAGGGCGAATCGTGAATGGTTTTATAAAAAAATCAAAGGTTTGAGTTTTGAAAGGAAATACGAATGAGATGGACTTTTATTTTTTAGATCTTACTTGACGAACAAAACAATGGCTTATGTATATGTTTGTTAAAATGAAAAGTATAATCAAAGAACAAATGGAAAAAGCCGTATTGTTTCCACCAACAAAAGGATAGCAATATTACGGGTGGATCAGCCTACTCAGTGATTAGGTAGTTACTTAATTACTATTTAATATTATGTGTAGTATTTATCTGTATTACCCTGACACACATAAATGAAATGAAAATAAAAACACTTCAAAATAATTTGGTAGAAAATTTTATGAAGTGGGTTCGTTTAATGTTTCTTATTATTTTTACAACAAATCAACATAACTTAGCACACATTTTATAATGTATGGGAGTAATTTTGGCATTACGTGTTTAATCTATTACCCAAACCCACTTCGAATTAGCAATAAATGTACCTACATACATTATGTACATATGTTGATTAAAAAAAAATGTGTTGATGTTTCCACCTACGAAAATCATAACCTTAACTAAAATCACTTGCTGCCACATAATTATGAATTTTTGGAGATGTTGCAAACCAATTTTATAATAGATAATTGCATTGATATAAAATAAATACTAAGTTTTTCAACAAAAAAAAGTTCAACATGAAAATACGTAGTTAAATATCTAGTTAAGGACTCATTTTTACATAATGCACAGTGGTTCTGGTTGGTTGGTAGAAAAATAAATGTTTCAATACCTTCAAAACAAATTTTTTTGTATTAAAAAAAATCAACTCAACTCTTTAACATCTCTTGCGTTAAGATATAGGTAGGTACTCGTAGAACAGTTTAGGTAAGGAAGTATAGATCGTCGGAAATATTTTTTTATATTTGCTCTATTTTACCCTTTTGAAATTCATAAAATCCCGTCTTTATAATTTAAAGGGTGTCCTTAAATTAACGCGAGATGTGAATTTTGCCGCCATTTGTAAAGTTATGTGTTGGTAGCCCAAAAAAGTGTATAGCTGACAATTTGGGATTAGTTCAAATATGGACCATTAGACGGGACAACAACGTGTTTTAATTGTTGAATAAAGAGTGTGTTCCCTTACCTTGAATTTTGTGATTTCCTATACATTTGTGTGCAGCTTAGTCCAAAGTTCATATACCTACAAAAATTAATTGACAGAAGTTTGGACTAAAAATCACAGAAATGAAAGTAAAGGAACAGCGCTAATATTTCAAAATAAATAATTTCAATATTTTTAACTTAGGTCATATGACAATATGGGATTTGGAATAAAATTTTTAATTTCAACCTTAGATTAAACACTAAAATATTAGGTATCAAATTAAGGGCGATTTAAAATTAACACATGCCGGCCGTAGAAAAATGACCGTTTTTAAAACTTTGGCAAACAAAAATAATTTACTAAGAAATATTTTTACATTTGGTTTTCAGTATTTGACTAAGAATCAATAAGAGCATTTGATACTAAATAAAAAGTGGTGCTAAACAAGGCAAAATTTTGAAAAAAATCAACTTAATTTTTTTTTTTTTCAAAAATATTGATTTTAAAATTTAATGTCACCCCTGAACATATTAAAACACGAAAATCAGTTCAGTAGAAAATTGAAGACAAAAAATACCCGGCTCCTGGCCTGTATTTCCGGTTTTCTCTACAAATAAAATGCACGACTGGATCGCACGTACTTGCTCTTATGTTCAAGTTGTGTGGGGCTTAAGAACTTTCGTTCTTTTAATTGTATAAACAGCCTGATAAATAACTTAGAGCTCAAAAAAAAGTATGCCATTATATATAGAATATATGCAAAAAAAAATTTTAAATCGTTGGAGCCGTTTTCTTAAAAATTATTAAAAAAAAAAAAAAAAAATTTGGTCTGCCAATTTTGAGTATATATTAATATACATTTGAAACTGAAATTTCAAAATAATTCATCGACCCGTTTTTGAAATATTGAATTTTCAAAAAAAAAAAAATTTGAATCTTTCTTTAAAAATCTAAAATTTATTTTTTCCAAAATTTTGGTTTGCAGTATTATTTATATTCCCACAAAGCTTTTGTGCAAAAAATTTCATTGAAATCAGATGAGCGGTTAATGAGAAAATCAAAAATAAAAAAAACCGTTATATGGCAAGTACCGTTAATAAATGTTTTTGGTGATTTTTTTTCTTACTAAAAGGTACATCATATCTACAATAATACACCGATTTTTTTTATAAAAATCGTTGGAGCCGTTCTTGAGATAAATAAGCTTTTCCTTAACGGTTGTATGGCAAGTACCGTTATTTTTTGAGCTAAAAAAAAATTTCAATTTCCCCTCTGGAGAGTTACAAAAAAACCTTAAGTTCAAAATTTGAAGAAAATCGCTTCAGTGGTTTAGGCTGTAGGTTGAGGTACGGACAGACAGACAGACAGACAGAATTTTGCCACCCACTTTTTTCGTGTTCTCTATCATCGTAATGTCATGTTTGATTGTTATCTCGAAATTTTTTTTGCACGAATCCAAAACTTGCCCTATAGTACCTATATCGCAAGTAAAAATCAGTTCTTTGAATGAGAGCCACGCACTAAAAATTATGTATCTTCTAAACGAATTGAGATCCCACTCTGAAACTTGGCATGTAGTTTCTATATGGTATTTGGTTTGTGATATTAAGTGTTATTTGCAATTTCTTAATTTCAAATGTCATAACATGATTTGCAAAGTGGAGCATTCTTTTATTTTTTTCTAGTGAGCTGAGGTTAATGTGTCAAAAAGAAGATCATATTTAAAAATGTTACTTTGACTAACTTTTCATTTAGGAACGACAAAAGCTAAAAATATGGCTGATCTGTCAAAAAAATTGGGTTAAAGAAAGTCGAAATAGATTTGGAATTACAAATCAAGAACAAATTGTGATTTCATTAGATTTATTGAAAATGCATACATTTTTCAAAATATATTTCATTTAACATCATTCTAGCACAAAATAGAATATTTAAGCAAAAATATTACCATTTTTTTTATATCATTCATTACTAGCACACATTTCTTTACTACAAATCGATCAAATCGAATAAAAAAATGTCGCAAAACTTAGAAAAAAAATTTCCAAACTCACTATCGTCGGTAAAATCAATTACATAAATATTAAAATATTAAATATTAACTAAAAATATATTAGCTTTATATTTTCCCCCAGATCTGATCTGGATTGTATATGTATGCATATGTAGTGTAGGTATGTACATGTATTACAAAAACAACACAAAATCCGACTTTGCTTTCGGATTTCGATTTGCAAATTAATTCTGACCATACATCCTTAGTACTTTTTTGCAAAAATGAGTTTTTTCTCTGACAGGTAGATGGTTTTTTGTATTGAAGATAAGGAGAAAAAGAGTAGAGAGAAAATACAGAAACAAAAGGATAAACGGGGATAGGCACATAACACTCTTGTCGTACTGGGATCCTGTTTGTTTATTATGATAATCTAACCCGGATCAGATCTGGGGGATACATAAATTAAGCTGTTATTACAAAAATGAGAACAATTCCAAACCGAACGATCGAGAAGCAAACAAAAGATAACTCAAAATGAAAACATCGTGATTTCAGCTGCTTTTGACGGATTAACCATTTCAACTCAGTATCAAGGAGATGAGTTGGAAAAATGTACTCAAAGTTACTTTTTGACACTTTAACTTTGAATCCAGGAACAACTTTGTGACGTCATAAAGATAATTAAAGTAGCTTAATTTGAGATGTATAATTCAAAGTTAAAAGTTCAAGTGAGCTCAACTCCATGATTGCGTTTCGCCCAGGTACGATAGTTGGGCTCATCAGTTAGATGACTATCGTACCCTTCTAAGACGCAATTTTGTATCGATGTTTACCGACTAATATAAAAATCACAGCATTAAGATACTATGAATTTTATTATTCTAAGGGAATTTGGTTAAATTCAGACACTTAGAATTTCAAATACCCGCGCTCAGGCTTTTTATAATAATTGAATATGAAGAAAATTTGAAAAGAAATTCTTCTGTTTAAGTGGAGTGACCGAATATATAATTCAAAGTTAAAAGTTCAAGTGAGCTCAACTCCATGATTGCGTTTCGCCCAGGTACGATAGTTGGGCTCATCAGTTAGATGACTATCGTACCCTTCTAAGACGCAATGAACTTTAAACTTTGAATTATATATTCGGTCACTCCACTTAAACAGAAGAATTTCTTTTCAAATTTTCTTCATATTCAATTAATTTGTGATGGTTTATTTGCGGAGTTGTTTTTTCGGAAAGGGTTTTTAAATAGGTAAATTCACTATAAATTGTATAACAGATTCCTAATTTTTGCCATACGACGTAGGTAATGACCCGATCCCTTACCCTCGGGGCCTCAGGTGAAAACGAATGTTTACACATCTTCAACGCGAGTTCCGGTACTCACACATTTTTTTATTTAACACTGCTTGGTTTTCAAATTCACCGAAAATGTATAGGTAATTGACATCATGAAATCAAGTCATGGATCCATTATTATCAATCTGTATTGCCCTATCGGGCTATGCTTTTTAAGAAGAAAAATATAACAAAAGTAACAAGGGTTAATAGAGGATGTCATTTTAAGACTCGGACTTTTACATTGCGGAGCTATACCACCGAAAAAGAATACCTTTCAACTCTTTGAAGTTTCACAATATTGCGCAATTTCTCACATAGTCAGTTCATTGTCATTACCAGGGTCCGGATTTCCATGCAAATGCATATTTTTTTTAGACAGCCTTAGAAGGAAATGAATGAGATAGTTTTCCGAATTGAGAAATTTGCTTTAAAATGGCATTCAATCGTTGGTGCATATTTTTGCATATTTTGGTATAAATGCATATTTTGGCGTATTGAGCATATTTTAACAATAAATGCATATTTTTAGTGCATATTTCAGAAAAAATAAGCTTTAAACACTTGAATTTCATTATTTCACCGAAATGCAAACGACCTTTTAAAATTCTACTAATTGGCTTTCATAAGTTCAAGCCATGGGTTTCTGAGTGAGACTATAGTAAAATTACAGGGGTGGAACTCGCTTAAAAAACAAATAGATTTTATGGACGAAGCAGTTTCGAAAATTAATGCAGTAGAGTTTCCAACGGGTCAATCTATTTGTAAAAAAATAGACAATTTTCTTAAGAAAAACGAAGGATATTTATGAAAATGAAAACTATCTCAACCATGTTATCCTTTAATGAGAATCAAGAACAGTCCTTCGATATTCAAGTAACAATAAATGAGATTGTATCATTAATACATGCTCCATTAACGTCTGTTGACGTGGAGAGGTCATTTTCCATGTAAAAAAGTTTCTTGAGACCAAATCGCCAAGGTTTCAGTTTTGAAAATTTCAGAAAAAAATTCATGATTCATGCTAACAAAACCTACTTACGAAACTAGTCTACATAATTATGTCAAGATTTTTGTTTTTTTTTTTTTGTTAAACCTACCTGAATTCTAAGTTATTTTTTGTTAATTTTATTTACTTATTGCTGTGAAAAATGTCTGTGAATGAAAGATTGATTTATTTATTTTATTTAAGAGTGTTTTCATTTACTTTTTGAGTATTTTTGCAGCATATTTTGCATTTTTAAGGATTTTTGAGGGCATATTTTGGATTTTTTAGGGCATATTTAGACATTTTATGTGCATATTATAGGCGCATATTTTGTGTTTTTTAGAGCATGAAAATCCGGGCCCTGGTCATTACCCACAAGGTCAATAGAAAGAACTTCTATAATTTGAAGCAATCCCATTGCGGAGTTGCAATCTATGATTTTGTTTTTTTTTTTTCATCGGAGTAAAAATTGCTACGATATGATATGTAAAGTTCAAGAGTAATTTTGTTTAAAACAAAAAAATTATCTCCTAATTAAAAGCCATTGAATTATGTTTACAATTAAAAATGTCTGCTGTGCCAACTTTTATTATTACGATTATAAGAAAATAAATGATTTGCCTCTTGAAAATACGACATCCGCGCCAGCTATTAAAGGATATTAATAGAAAAAAAGCCAGGAAAACCACGTGAGTATAAGATTTAATTAAGGCATTTAGAAGAAATATGAGAGTCTGCCTGCTGGGTTTGTCTACGCATCGAGAGATGACAACAACACTTTCGTTGGCAGTTTGCCATAGATATTTTCATAAATTATTTTCAATTTTTAAAAATAATACCTTGTTTTTTTTTTGTTAGAGAAAAAAAATAAGAAGAAGACAAACAAGATATTTGAATTCTATTGTTAAACAGGCGCATTCAATTCTTAAAGGATGTCTGATTGTTACTTGGCACTTGTCTGCATTTTTTCATTGAAATAAATTACAAATGTAGGTATGTACATATATTGTTTCGAGTATTTTTCGATTTAAATAAAATTCTAAAAAATATTATTAAGAATAAAAATAATCGTGTAAATTAGAGAATAAACTTTAGACTTGTCTGTTTTACGAGTAAAATATTCATTAATTAATGGCAGTTTATTTAAAAAACCTCTCGTCTTCGAGTTTTCTTTTCTTTTTCTCACTTGGTTCGATTCAGCTGTGAACCCGCAATATAACAAAAGGGCAGGGTGGTTTAAATAAAAAAGCTTTGAAAGGCGTTTTGATGCCAGTTAAATTTGTTTTAAAATGCCATAGGTCTATCCCATGATTTTTCTTTAAGAATCCTTTCAAGCACACACTTGAGTTTCAAAAGTTAAAAATGCATGTAAAGTTTACTATCAGTGTGATTGAGATTTTATTCAGAAAATCAAATTTTATAAGTATAAAAAAACATGTGAGTTTTCATGAATGCGTGCTCAAAGTTTTATCTACTTTTTTGGCGTGATACAACAACTCTCAACGAAATTATACTGGCAGTCATTCCCAAAATGAAGGTAAGCTTCCCCTGTATTTTGTTTTTCTCTGTACATCTCTTCGTTTAATCCTCTTAGTCTAAGAGCCCACAGCAAATTTTGGGAGTGGAGGTATAACCAAAATCGGAGTATGAGGGATTATAGGTACATGTATCATTATATCAAATACCATAGTCTGGCAGGTTTTGTTTTCAGCCATTGGGAGGGGTGAGGGGCTAAAAAGTGCAAGATCCCCTGATTTATTTTCAGGGTTATAACCTCTTTAATTCATTTTTGAAAAATCGGATATGATTCCCTTTTCTAAGCATAAACACCACAATTTTGACGGTTCGATTAATAGAACTCAAGATATAACCATATTACGTGAACCTTATCATCCCTTTTTTGGAGATTTTCAGCAAATCAAAAAATCAACAAATAAAGTCTCCACAAAAACTCTAATAAGTTTTGCTTAAAAAGGTTAAATCATGGGTCCTATTTATCGGATCACAAAGATAAAAGTGTTGGGACTTAGGGAAAATGACAGAGCATGATTTCCTATTTTTTAAAAGTAAATTGAAGTGTTAATGACACTACCATATATATAGGAAACCAAGCGGGTTTTAAACCCCCACCAAAGGCTGAGAAAAAAACCTGCCAGACTTTCATATTCCATATCACGATACAAGTACCTATAATCCCTCATACTCTGATTTTGGTTATACCTCCACTCCCAAAATTTGCTGTCGGCTCTTGGTCTATCTGGAGCACATACCTACTTGAGTTTAGAAAAGTTACGAACGCATGTGGAGCCTACTATCGGTGTGATTAAGGTTAAATCCATCGTTTCAGATTTGCGAGATGATCTTATCTAGCAGTGATGCATATGAAACAAAAGTTACGAACGCATGTAGAGTTTATTATCGGTGTGATTAAGATTAACTCCATCATGTCAGATTTGCGAATGATCTTATCTAACAGTGATGCATTACAATAAATAAACGTGTGTAGGTATGTACTCATTTTCTTGTATTATCCAACAAACCCAAAGAAAATTATTATTATTTTTATCGCTCAAAAAAGGTAAGCCCACAGGGTAAACTTCCATACAATTACTTTCACCTCATCACTCATCCTCCTGATTACTTATTTTAAGCACCACACTCCAGTTCACAAAAGTTACAAACGTGTGTAAAGTTTAAGTCAGTTCTCCCATAATCTATTTTAAAAGGCAAACGAAAATCAGTGTGTTTACATGTGTTCGAAGAAATATCTTATTGGCGTGATCCAACAATCCGCTACCAAAGTTACTATCTTCTTCCCTCACATAAGGTAGTGGTAGGCATACAGAGGCAACTAAATCCACGATTTTTCCTATTACACAGATCCCCCTGTTGAATCCTCTCAAACACACCCTTGAATTTACAAAAGTTACAAACGCATGTAGAGTTTACTATCAGTTTGGCAACGATGCACGACCATACAAATATCCTCATCTTGTTTTCATATATTTATCTACCTTCTATGCTAACTGAATTTCCATTGAAAAAATAAAAAAATAAAACAAAAAAAAAACAATACAGAAAATCATTTCAAAACAATGCCTGCTCATCATCACTTTGGTGAACAAATAAAATCAAGACTTATTTTTGTATTTTTCTTGTTGTTGAAAACGTGAACGCGTGAAGCTATTACGTTGTACGTATAGCTACAAAAATGCGCTATATCATTTTTTACATGATGAATATTTAATTTAAATTCGTTAACCAAATTAAAAGCTATAAATATTTGAATGCAAGTTTAAGAAAATAAAATCCATAAGGTATTAAATTTCAGCTCCTTTATAGAATCTGTAGGTTTGACTTAACTGCATTTTAAGAAGAATATATTTACCAACAATCTGGATCTTAAACGAACATCGGTTAATTCTGTATCATGTTCCCCGACGAACTCCTAAGACCATGAGCAATCTGCCATTTTTAATATATCTATACCTAACTTGATTTTGTTGCTCAGATTCGAATTCAAGCCAAAGATCTAAGTTTTTCTTTCAAGAAAAAAAATAAATTAAGGACAATACTTAGGCATTAGTTTGACAAATTAATGACATAAAGGTATGATTGAATCAGCAAAAAATCTTTAAACCCTTTAACATTTAAAAACTGCTTGAGATTGTCTACAGATGTCAGTTAGTTGGGTGGTGCAACAGCTTGTGGAAAACCAGGGCTTAGTGACTTACAACTCTCAACCATTCCTGTGTGCGTGTTGTTGGCAGGAATGGAGGGGACAGTTTTTTGCCGAGTCCGAAAGGCTAGATGAGAAGTACTTATTCATTACAAGTACATACATATATTCTTGGAGGATTTGTCAGTTCCTCGCAAGGGGCAGTACCTCGGATAAAACATTTTAGTTTTTAGGTGGCACGTCTGGGAATCGAACCCAGACCTTCGGCATGACAGTCCAACGCATTAACTATTATGCCGCGAGGTACTACACTACACTACAGATATCAGGCAATCGTAAAAAAATTATGATTGACAAAGACAATGAAAAGCAGTGGTCCTAGGTGGGTTTCTTGAGGAACGCCGGAAAAGTAAATAATATTTTCTTTGAGTTAGTTATATTTATCTGAACTTGTTGACTTCTAACACTGAAATATGAAGATAGTCAAACAAGAATTTGTAGTTCTTTCCTTTTGAGTGCTTGATGGTCCATGGCATTTTGACACGAAACCAATGCTTGCCTTTGGCTTATAAAATAAGTCAGAGTAATGAAAAAACTTGTGTGAGTCTGGTCTTGGTTTTTATTTGTAGCTATCTTCGCTATTCACTTCAACCCAGAAACTTTATGCTATTAACGCTAAAACATACAGACAAAAATATTAACATTCCCATTCGAAAGAATTATGGTATTTTTTTTTTAATAAATGTATAAATAGTTTTCTTTCAATTAAAACATCACACTGACTTGATTGCAGAAATATCAAACACATTGAAACTTATAGCAAGTAAAATTGAAGTAGGTATCGATTTTTTTTCCGTTTTCTTTTAAAGCTGTGAATATTGCAGTAATAATAATTGCAATTAGAACACCACTTTCATGACTATTAATTATAATTTTTATTTTTGCAAAGGGCAATTCAGTGGACGTCAATTGACACTGGAGGTTTGTTATTTATATGAGATCAAAGACCAAATAGCTAATAAATAAAAAGATGGTTTGATCATGTGGTTGGTCCTTTCGAAGTCAATTGCATTGATTGACAATTTTATACAAGCGATGCAAATGGTTGATCTTTGATCAAGTTCCATTATATTCAAACAGATTTAACTTGCTGAATGCTGAGTTAAACGCTTAACTGTATTGACCCAGACAGTATTTATGTATATGATGTTCAAAGGGTAGACATGGTGCATTTAAGAGGACACAAGCGTCCACAAGCTTTTTTTAAAAGCGAACCTCTGTCTATCAACTCCTACTCTCAACTCCCCGCGGTGAACATCGGGTGCCTAGTACCTTTAACTGAAGATGCGGTTCTAATCCCTGTGGTTTTAGGGGGCAGCAAACGAGAGAGGGGGGAGGAGTGTTCGCACTAAGGTACTTCTCCTTTATCCAGGCGGCAGCGGAAGAATTCTTCAGATAGAATCAACGGTGGCGTCTACAGTTCCAGTTAGGTTGAACCTCTTAGTGAACACCTTATTAGGGCTACTACGACATAGAGCTCAGGCCTTTAAGGAGCGGTTAATCCGGGGGTCGTTAATTGGGGGTCGTGCCGTCGGGGTGACTTCCCGGCCACGTAAAGCTATTTAGTTGCGAAGCAACAACAAGCCTCGGATACGGACGGATTTACTGCTGACGAACCAAGCAAACGAAATAAGGACAACGAACTTCGGATCTGTACGTGGAATGTTCGGTTTCTCAATAGACTACGTGCAGCGGAACATTTAGCGGAAGCCTTAGACTGCTACAAAGCAGACATCACCGCCATCCAAGAAGAGCGATGGGATGGGCCGGGCAAAAGAAAACTGAAAGACTGCGATATCTACTACGGTGACTGTAACCGACTCTTTGGATGTGGATTCGTCGTTAGAGGCAGACTTAGGCAAGAAGTAAACTATGTGAACCAGCACCTCACGAAAATTCGCATCAAGGCTAAATTCGCCAACATTAACCTCATATGCACGCATGCCCCCACAGAGAAAGATGATGACACCAAGGATGAGTTCTACGAGCTCCTAGATAAGACATTTGAGCAATGCCCTAGCTATGACATTAAAATTGGCTTGGGTGATTTTAATGGCAAGCTAGGAAAAGAAGACGTCTTTGGTGGCACAATCGGAAGATATAGCCTGCACGACATCACCTCTGATAACGGACTCAGGCTAATCGACTTTGCTGCGGGGCGAAACGTTGTGGAAGCTAGTACGCAGTTCCCGCATCTCGATATACACAAAGGGACATGGCGAATTCCTGGTCAATCAACCGGTAACCAGATTGACCACATTGCGATCGACGCAAGGCACTCCTCGAGTATCAAGGATGTTCCAAGGTTGCGAGGAGCCAACGTTGACTCGGACCACTATACCTCGTTGTAGCCAAGGTAATGCTACGGATATCTAGACCAAAGCCAAAGCAGGGAAATACTGTAAGGAAGTTTAACGTCGGACGGCTACAGTCGCAATAAATTGCTAGGTCCTTATCCGATCGAGTCTCCCGCACCCTCTTAAATAGTCCTATGCCACCAACTGCAAGTATCGAGAACCAGTGGAAGAATTGCCAGGAAGCCATCAAAGATGCCGCCTCTGACGTGCTGGGCCTTGCACGACCACTACAGCGAAACCCCTGGTTCGACGAAGAATGCCGAAAAGTACATGCAGCCAAACAACAGGCATACAAAGCGGCGTTGCATAGAAGGACCAGAGCTGCTCGCGAGCTCTACGAGTAGGAGAGATGAACAAAAGTTTCTAAGAAGGAAAAAGAAAGAGCATGAGAAGCGTGCGATCGAGGAAATAGAGGGATGCCATTGCAGGAATGAAGTTCGGAAGTTTTACCAAAAGGTAAAGAGAACCTCCCTTACAAGGCCCGGAACGAAGCCTGCAAGGATGATCAGGGGAATATCGTAGTAGAATCGCAGTCGGTGCTGAGGATATGGAAAAATCATTTCTGCAAATTGTATAACGGCGATGACGAACCGAATTCCGCTACCATGCATATTGCACCATTCAACCTGGACGACGTAGGCCAACAATTCCGTCCACCCGATCTCGACGAAGTAAGGATAGCTATATCTAAACTTATGTCCAATAAAGCCGCAGGAGCTGATGGCCTTGCGGCTGAGCTATTCAAAGCGGCTGGCGATGAGTTGGTTAGGAGTATGCACCAACTCATCTGTAAAATATGGTCAGAGGAAAGCATGCCCGATGAATTGAACCTCAGCATTGCTTGCCCGATCCTCAAGAAAGGCGATCCTCTGGACTGCACCAACTACAGAGGCATCAGTCTTCTTAATATCGCCTACAAGATCTTCTCTGCCGTACTTTGTTAACGCTTGAAGCATTCGTCAACAACCTGATAGGTCCATATCAGTGTGGCTTTAGGCCAGGGAAGTCCACCATCGACCAAATATTCGCACTACGGTAGATCTTGGAGAAAACCCAGGAGTTTCAAATCAATACCCACCACCTTTTCATCGATTTCAAGGCCGCGTATGACAGCATCTATAGAGACGAGCTATATAGAGCAATGTCTAGTTTTGGCATCCCTGCCAAAGCTCTTCCGTTTGTGCAGGATGACGATAAAGAATGCACGCTGCTCCATCAAGGTCAGCAAAGACCTCACCGACACCTTTGATGTCAAAAAAGGTTTTAGGCAAGGCGACGCGCTGTCATGCGACTTCTTCAACATCGTTCTTGAAAGAATAGTGCAAAACTCTCACGTCAACACTAGAGGCACAATCTTTCAAAAGTCCGTCCAATTACTCGCTTACGCTGACGACATTGACATAATCGGACGAACAAAGCGTGATGTCCGTGGTGCTTTTGTGAGTATTAAGAAGGAAGCCAAGAAGATGGGTTTAACGGTGAATGAAAGCATAACGAAATATGTATATGCTATGCTGTCAACAAGAAAGGACACCCATACACCGACGTCTAGGACAGAACGTCACTATAAACAGCTATAATTTTGAGGTGGTCAGAGACTTTGTCTACCTAGGATCCGCTATAAACTCAGCGAACGATACCAGTGCTGAGATCAAACGAAGAATTACTCTTGCCAATCGCTGTTTCTTTAGGTTAAGAAGGCAATTGAGGAGCAAAGCCCTCTTTCGAGTAACTAAACTGTCCCTGTATAAGACGCTTACCATCACGGTCCTGATGTCTGGTGCAGAGGCATGGACAGTGCTAATGGTGGATGAGAACGCGTTAGGCTGTTTTGAGAGGAAAATTCTCCGGGTGGTTTTTGGTTCCGTCTGAATAGATGGGTAATGGAGAAGAAGATACAACAACGAACTATATAGGCTGTACAGCGACACCGACCTTACCACAAAAGTGAAAAGCCAACGACTAAGATGGCTGGGTCACCTAGAGCGAATGTACACCAATGCTCCGGCCCGGAAAGTCTTTGAATCCAACCCCGTGGGACAACGCAGTAGAGGTGGACAGCGTAAAAGGTAGCGAACGCAAGTGGAAGAGAACCTCAACCACCTTGGCGTGCGAAACTGGAGACAGTTACCTAGGAACCGAGCCGGCTGGAAGAAGCTTGTTGGTTGAGGCCCTGGTCCACCCCGAACTGTAGCGCCACCTTAAGTAAGTAATTAATAATTTTCAAAATTAAAATTGAAAATAATAATAGTTTTTTTTAAGTTTGAACATAATTTTTTTTGGGATATTCTTCCATAGGACTTTCAAGAACCAAGATTGTGTTTCATAAAAAAGAACAATATTAATAAAAATCCAAGGTTGGCCACCATGTTGGGTTTTATTAATATTGACGGTTAATTTCTGAGAGCAAAAATGTTGAATGTAGAGAAATAATTTCAAATGGACTATAAAGAGACGTTCATATACATACATAATGCTTAGTTCATATAAGCATACAACTTTCATTTAGGGCCTCTTCTTCTTTGAATAGCTCAATTTGTAGACCATCTGCATAAAACATGTTGTTGAACTTATGTTTGCAAAGGTATCTCGTTATTCTAGAATTGTTCAAGTTTGTTATAATTATTTCTCATCCCTACCCTAATGTCAACATAGGCTATAAAAGCAAAACAACTGTCAACCAATTGAACAATTAACCTGCACACTGCCATATGCACAACTATAAGCATTGTTTTCCATTACTAATGCTTCTATTGTGCAGGATAAGAAGAATTCTAATAAGCTAGGTTAGTCAGTAAATTCATTGCAAGAATGCTGCATCATTTGCATATATGTATAACTACGTTAACCCGGATAATAATTAGATGTATTTATAGACTAATCAATAAATACACATAATTAATTTATTATTATTGAATATTGCAACAAATTTCTAGAAAAATCAGGATTGCGCATTTGTGGAAAATTTATTCACAATAAATTACAAATTCTACACATACATTTATTTATATAATGAAATTTGATCTTTGAACAAATCCGCAATTTTATTGAATTAATTATTTTTCTGTATAAGGCTTTTGTTATTAATCTACATATATTAAGTAAGCGCCAATGCAAGCTTTTGAAAGGGAATAACAACTCATATTGTGAAGTATTTTAAATCATGGCGCCAGTTTATCAGACTTGAAATTTTTTTATCTTTGTAATTTGTTTACGCTGTTTTTATTTAATCGAAAATTTTAGTAAAGCTAATAATTATATTATCAATGATTTATTGAATATTATAATAACTAACATTATATACCTTTTGTTGTCAAGGTAAGAATTTTGCCCTATTGCGATACAACCAACAAAAGCACAGATATTATTTAAAGCACATCAAAAGCATTCTATTATGTATTAAACTTAGTCAATTCATAATGAAAGAGGGTGTTTTTTGTTTAATTAAAGTTAATTGGCTGTCGTTATTATAGGATTATAGCTTGTTTTGATATAGTCTCCCAAATCATCATGAATAGTCTCACGATTATTTATTAACGACTTTGAGATTTTTATGGACGATATGTTTGTTGAGCGATTATTGTGGCTTAATGGCTGTGTTAATAAGTAAAATTCTCACATAACACATGACATAGGGGCGTGAGGAGAATTTTCAAGAGGTGCTAAAGACTCAAAACATGTACTGAATAGCAGACCGGTGGTGTCATGTATCCTTATTTTTTTTTAAAATAAAGTTTGGTTACTGTGAACGTCCACCGCAACAGAAAAATTATTAATTATTGTCTGTTTTCAAATTTGCTCGACATCAATAATTGGGGAATTGCTTACTTTAAGTTTTGTCACAAGATGGTGTCACATTCCATATAGTGAACGTATCTATATCATTTTAAAATTTCAATAAGATGTGTTTTTTGACAAATCTTGATCAGTTTACATGGAGCTATGTATAGTCATTGGTCAATGTTGTTAAACAATCAACAATTGAAGCATTGGCAGCCAACTTCGATTGTTCATTACATGCTGCCACAAATTCTAAAAAAAAAATAGAAAATTTGGCTTCGAAAACGAGCTTTGTCATCAGCAATAGCTGCGAAGACCCATACCTTTTAAAATGCCAGAAATTATCTTCAAATAAAATTGAATATAATCGTTTTTTCCAATAGATAATATGATTACAATAATTCTTTTTGCTTATATTTTCATTGATGTATTAAGCTCTATCACTATGTCGGACGAAAAAAACAAACAGCCTTTATTAAAATTGAAAATTAAAGTAGGTATATTAAAATGTATATTAGAATTGTTGATGTCTTATTTTTTATCTTAGTTACATTGCATGTGCAGAGTTAAAAATCGCACTTGTGCCTCTGTTTGCTATTATCACAGTCCATAAGTCCAAAATGTATATTTCAAAAACACGGCGCGCGATGGTCAAGTGATTTAATTATTTGTCAAAATTGGCTTATTGTTATTTATTAGTAATGTCTTTTGATTTTGATAATTTATTAAGATAGCCAAAAAATCGATAAAAACAAATTTATAGAAAGTCCAATATGTAGATGGTAGATAATAGTACTTAGTCACATACATAGGTTTCTCTCATGTTTCATGCAAGTCCAAGAGCCAGAGCAAAAAAATGTAGGTCATAATGCAATTTACTACTGGCTGATTTTTGATTTTTTTGGTTGGAAAATTTTCAGGGTTGCACCCATAATGTAAATCCAAGTTGGAGGGATGGGGGGGGGGGGGTAAATTTTGTTTTTTTTTGTTGTTGTAATGGAAAGTTTTTGAGACATTACATTTTAAAGTCAATGACGTACAATTTTAAACAGCCTTTTTTTAAGGTCTTATCATTTAGTTAATAATTTTCTAAGTATTTAGTTACTTACTAGCTCTTCTAAATTTGTAAACCTTTTTTTTTTTATTTTACTAACTAGTTTATTGAAAACAGTATATTGGAACACGTCCAAACTGTGACAGTTCGTATAAAAAAACAAACAAACCTTTTTTAATAATTACAAATGTCAAAGTTAGAACCTAAAAATTTTTGTATAATGTACAAAACGGTGTTCACTTGAAGTTTATTCTTTTTTTTGATTATAGTTTCTAGTTTAAATAGTGTTTGTAAGAAACTCGGCTTTGATTGTGTTTCGGCTGTTATTCGGTTTGATTTTCATCGAGACTCTTGTCATCCGCTCCGTTTTGTTGTATGTGAAGAATTGTTCCTGAAATAGTTTGTAGATGCTTGCAACAGAGATCAAGAAGAAACTGATCGTAAAGATCAGGAAAATATGAAACTCTTGTCTATTACAATTTTAAGTAACTTTTGGAGAAAACAAAACAATGAACTCATTGGCCCTAAATAATGGATCCGAATCTCCAAAAGTCGATTTTAACAAATAATCCGTAGAAATAAAACACAAATTTCACTTCCAAATGCTTAGATTAAATCATATTAAATTAAGCTTGAGGAGCTTCTAAGCATTAAGAAGTGAAATTTCGTCGGCTTAAGCATAGTTTACAGTTCCCATGCAAAAAAATATCAAAATTTTCAAAACGATTTTCCATCTATTCTGTGCACCGAATTGAATAATAATTCAAGGCGAAAAACTATTGCCTTGGCCTAAGTCACCCATTGAGTCATTAATTCACCCTTAATTAATAAACTATAGGCCTAAAAATAATTATTTATGGATGCAAAAACTATTTGCATGCTAATAAAGCCTTGAGGTGAAAAAAAAAAGTTTTTTGGAAGTGTAAACCGACCATCAAAAAAAAATATTTTATTCACCACACTTTTTATCGCATGCCAAACAATTGCCTGTCCATTGTTTTGCATGACATTCCGTGACAGCAATGTTTTTTTTTGCATGAAAACTGTAAACTAATCATGCAAAAATTAATTTTGTCTTTCACTTCAATTATTTTTGACATGCGAGAATATTTGCGTAGGTTTTTTTTTGCACACGGGAACTGTAAACTAGGCTTTAGAGTGAAAAGCGGCTAACTCCTATTTTGCATTTTTTACAAAAAAACGATTTAAAACAAAGTGTTCATATTGGGGGCTATCGTGGATAAAATTTCCCACGGAATTTCTCCCATCTTCTAAAATTGGAAATACTAACAATTTTCCACTGCTCCTTGAAGGTTCAAATTTGTTCGATCAAAATGGTGGCCCAGTGGCCATGGAATATTAATTTTCGATGTCAATAAATTCAGAGAGAAACTGCGACCACAATTCACGTTCCCAGTTTTGGACGATGGAAAAATTCCGTGGGAAATTTTATTCACGATAGCCCCCATTATTTGAATAAAACCAAAGTAACATTAAACATTTTTCTACACTCATTATTGGAAAATTCCCTGAAATTGAAAAGATTTTTGTATTTTTTAGCAATTGTTGAAGTGGTCTATAATGATTAAAAAAATGTGGAGTTAGCCGCTTATCACTCTAATGCTATGTTTTCACCAAAGGCTTATCTCAGTTCAGATTTAATAAATCTATTTGGTGTTTCCACCGCACAAAAAGATTTAAAAAAGATTTACTATGGCAGCACCTTTTAACAGTCAATAGTGTTTCATTTTTTCTCAATAAAAGGAAGTAAAATAGAATGTTTCATTTGTGAAGAACTGAATTCAGCCATGCATGAATCCTTCAGCACCATAAAAGAAAAGGTTAGTTCGATTTGTAAAATTTACGAAATAAATTTGTATGGTAGATCTTCGAGATTTAAAGAAGATTTGAGGTAAACCTTATTAAATCTCAGATTAGCGTTAGGTTGAAATGTAGCATAAGTCGACGATTTCTGTTTTATTTCTACGGATTTTTGTTAAAATCGACTTTAGGCTAGATTCGGATCTATTTCTCAGGGCCATTGAAATATAACACTAGCTTACAAAAATTTTGGGTTGTAGGGTCCTGGAAAAAATATAGTTTCTAGACTAATTTTGGGTCACTGAACACGAAAATCAAAGTTATTTTTTTCCAAGGAAGCGTTTTCGAGATATGTGCAAAAATCATTTTCTCTTCCGACGATGTAGGTACTGGTTGTATAAGTCGGACTGAAATTTATAAATTCTAGTTTTTGGTTGCTCCATATGGATAGAAAAAAAAAATTAAAATAATTTTAAGGACTCAAGTGAAAAACAATCTTTTTAACAAAGATTTGAGCAAAAGTTTTTCAAAATCGGACGATCAATGTAGATTTAATAATAATTAGTGAAAGAAGGCAATTTTCAATTTTGTCAATAAAAGTCATATAAATGTTTGTTAGGGTGTCTGTTATTTCCCAAAATCATTTTTTAAATTCACAAACCCCTAAAATCAAAATTCTATGTCCCTAAAATAATGTTTTTGACCAAAAAAAAATTTTGTCTAAGGTGATAAATCGGTGCCTCTTAGGCCATTCTCTTTTCCATACAAAGGAGAATTGGACGCACCAAACTTCAAGACCAATAATGGCGTGATATAATGTTCATTTTTCCAAAAAAATATTCTTGACAATTACACTAGTTTACAAAATTTCTAATTTTTGGTTGCTTCATATGGATAGAAAAAAATATTTAAAATAGTTTTAAAGACTCAAGTGAAAAACAATATTTTTAACAAAGATTTGAGCAAAAGTTTTTCAAAGTCGGACGATAAATATAGAAGTTATTAAATAATTAGTGAAAGAAGGCAATTTCAATTCTTTCAATAAAAGTCATATAAATGTGTGTTAGGGATTGGACACACCAAACTTCAAGACCAATAATGGTGTGATATATATCGTTCGAAAGGTTTTTTTATAAACTACAATAGTTACTGTAAGAATTTCACATAGATATTTAACTTTTGTAGTTTATAAAAATACCTTTCAAACGATATAATTATAATGGATTTAGCACTACTATAAAATTAAAATAGCCATTGGGTGATTTTAACTTTAGTAAACGCTAAGAGATAGTTTGATGCTTAGATCGTTTTAAATTAGAAAAATTCTCTTTTAATCTTAGTATCATATTAAAATTGCTTAAGCATCGTACTAAATCGTTTAAAATTTTGCGCCAACATTTTTGAAAAAAGTTGTGAAGTTTATTTATTCGAAAATTTCGCATAATAAGGCACCATTATTCTTTTTAATATTCAATAGAAATCTTTCTTAGTTTTTGAGAAATAAAAAAAAAAACGAAAGCTACTTTTTCCCAACAATCCGATAAAAGTGTTCTATTGAATTACTAATTTCGCAAAGTGCTCATTTCGAATTTTACAAATACGTTTTTTTCATATCTTAATTCTTCCCTGCACCTATTATGCTCACGTTGAATAAATCATTAGTATTTCTACTGTTACTGTCACGTAACCCAATAGTATTTCTTTTTTTTTTAATTTTAAACTAGGCTTTAGAAAATAATTAGTTCTTTTTATTTTAAATTTTAAGAAATGTAACCTTTTTGAAATTGGCTATGCAATTACTTTTTGTTTATGAAAAAAGTACGACAGAACAAACAAGAAATGGGAAAAGATACCTTTACGTTTTTTTTTTAATTTCCACTGAACAAAAAGATTTAAAAAATATTTACTTTGACACCAACTTTCAACATGCAAATGGCGCTTCAATTTTTCTTATGAAATGCAAGTGAGATAGAATGTTTGATTCGGTTCAAACAATGAAGAACTGAATCGAGCAGAATGAGATTTAAAGAAGAAGATTTGATGTAAATCTTATTAAATTCAAGTGTTAGGTGGAAGTTTAGATATAAACAAGATAGAGTCTTGTCTAAAAGACGAACGAAATAAATTTGTATGGTGAATCTGGCGATTTGAAGAAGATTAAGTCTAGATCAAAGGGCACGGTAGTGCCCAGCCAAGTTCGCGGCACTACACCCTTTTTACAGGAACAAACTCAGGCGATTTTCAAACCCCCTCTAACTTCAGTACCAATAAAGTCAGAAACTTCAAATTCGGAGTATTTGCTGAACTGATCAAACACAGGTGGCTCACCAAATTTCAACTCTTTAACATTAGTAGTTCCAGAGATATAGGACTTCAAAAATCGCAAAAACCGTAACTGACTGACTCACTGACTCACTGACTGACTGACTCACTGACAGATCATCAAAATTATGGAGCACTTCCCGACATCGTAGAAACTTGAAATTTCGCACAACGGTAGGCCTTGTGGTACATACAAAGGAAAAAAATCGAAAATCTGAAATTTTCTATTCAGGGGGCGTGGCATCCACCCACTTTCTTAAATATTCTATAAATTATATGGAGCCTTTTCGATTGTTGTAGAACAATGAAAATTGGTAAGTTGGTAGGGTTTGAGGTACTTAGAAAGAAAAAAATTGAAAAATTGGATTTTTCCATACAGGGGGCGTGGCATCCACCCACATTCTTAAAAATTCTTATAAATTATATGGAGCACTTCCGATTGTTGTAGAACGATGAAAATTGGTAGGTCGGAAGGCCTTGAAGTACTTAGAAGAAAAAAAAATCGAAAAATTTTAAGTTTCAGTTCAGGGGGCGCGGCATCCACCCACATTCTCAAAAATTCTTATAAATTATATGAAGCACACAAGGTAGGTTGGTAGGACTTGAAGTACTTAGAAAGAAAAAAAATCGAAAATTTGGAATTGTCCATTCAGGGGGGGGGGGGGGGGGTACCATCCACCCACTTTATCAGAATTGCTATTATTTGTATGGAGCACTTTCGGTTGTCGTAGAATTATGAAAGTTTGTAGAGCGGTAGGGCTTGACTTTCACCTGGCAAAATAAATCTTTACAAAAAGGAGTGAAATCACAACAAAAACATAAATGTTAAAAAAGGAGCCAAGTTCTTATGTGTACAAGAAACCTGTGCGTAAAAAGTCAGCCAAAAAAAGTAATGAGATCTAAAATATATGCCAAGTTTTAAGTTCATGAAGGTTAATATCAAATATCTTAAGTAGAGTAATATCGAAACAATTCCAAATCATGACAGAAATTTGGTAATTAATGATTACTGATTAAAATTTGGTGGATTTACTTGGCAAGTTTTCTCTTAAATACTTACAAGTTTAAAATGTATGAAAACTTGACCAGTGAACCCACCAAATTTTAATCAGTAATCATTAATTACCAAATTTCTGTCATGATTTGGACTTTTTTAACATTTATGTTTTTGTTGTGATTTCAGTTATCTAATCTTGGTAGTGTTCGGTGTAAAAATGTACCTGTTATGTAACACGAAATGGTTTGCATATAATTTTGTTTTTTTATTGAACTAATCAGCTAAAAAGAAATGTTTTAGAGTTCTCTTCTTTAATTTCAATACTCCAAAAATTCTTAAGTAAAATTCACTCGCGCATGCTTTAAATCAGTACTGATGTCATTTTGCCAAGTTATGTTGCAAATTTCAACAAAACTTTACAAATAATTTACGAATGCATTATTGTTTTCCAGTTTATATCTTACATATTTTATGTGGCTTCACCAAATACAAAGTTTTTTTTCATGGTATGACTGTGTCTAATAAACAATCATAAAATAAAAGACACTTCACAATAGTGTAGTAGTATAACCTATGTACACGCTATCAAATGAATGCGCAGTATTTTATTCATTTAAAAGTCGATGCTTTTAGGAGTAGGTATACACATTATATTTTGTTATAATATTTTTCCTTCGGCCAATATTTATGGTGACCACTCGTAGTTGTATTCTGAAGGCAAAATAGTTACAAAAGATAACAGCGTCTTAATAAATATTTTTGAATACGTTTCTACCGAACACATAGCCGCGATTTAATAAGATTTACCCAAAATCTTCGAAGATTTACCACCTTCCTAGGAAAAATAGTTTTACAAATCGAACTAACCGATTCTTATCTGGGCACTAAAGGATTCATTCGACGCTGGATTTAGTTTTTCATTGTTTGACACAAATGAAACATTCTTTCTCACTAGCACTTGATAAGACAAAATAAAACACCATTATTCGCATTTTGAAAGGTGATGCCAAAGTAAATCTTCCTTAAACCTGTTTGTGCATTGGAAACACCACATAGATCTATTTAGTCTAAACTTCGATTAACTTTCGGTTGAAACATAGAATAAGTAAGACAGTGTCTAAATTAAGGCCCTCATTATGAATATCGAATCAAACGTTCCCTTAAAAGCGAATGATTTAGCGAATTCCCTTATCACGGTATTATCGATGGCGAGCTTCCACATTCGCTTCAAAAATCAATGCTATTGCCGGCAGCATTTCGCTATTCATAATGAGGGCCTAACTCTTTTTTTTCACAATAAATTATGACATCAAGCTCAGGTTTTATAAAATAAATAACTACTTTTTGATTTTAAATGAAAATTTATTTAAATGTTATATTCTGGTGGCCGGAAATAAGAATATTAACATTAAAAAAAAAAAAAATCAATCTATTCTTCTGTAAAACAAAGAACTGATGGTCACCGCATAAAGTTACTCATTTAAGTTTACTTACAGTTTTATGCGTAGAATTTGCATGAAGGTGTGTTAACTTTAAACAATTCCCACTCAAACGTGTTATTTATTTAGTTTCGTCATAGCCGGCGAACGAGTGCTTATTTCTTAGACATGTTCTCGTAGTAAACAAATAAAGTTTAAGATTACTTTTATAGTAACATGCCCACCTGTGTATCTATAAATGAACAGACTCAACCACTTAGGCAAAAAGTTCTGATCTTTTTTTTTTATTATTTCGAAACACTCGCAATTGTTTTTGTTTTCAAAATAAAATTAGCTATTTTCAGGACCGGCTTCGTCTATGCAATTTTAGATATAACAAGAATAATTCGTAAGTGCCAAAATGGGGCGCATAATGATAAGTGGGAATATAGTCGCAAGTTAAAGCTTCTGCAGTTGAAGTTGATTTATAAACATATAAAGAAACCAATACATAGATTGCAATAAAAGCTTCGCAATCTTATAGGAGGTCTTGAGTTTAAGGCTTTTCATCAAACACAGTTAAATCGACTTCGTCAAAGCTGAAATTGTGTAGAAATATGTTTTTTTGATTTGTAACTTCTTATAGTACGAGGGTTTTTATTTGGTATACTTTAATTAATAATTTACTTTAATTAAAGCTGACTTTCTCTACTAATTCCATTGTGTTAGAAGTAAAAATTGTTAAAAATTGAAAATTATAAACGATGTTTTTTTAGACGTGTTGTTTTCAATCTGGCAATACTTTTTACGAAGTTGGTCTTTTTGACAGCTGACACTTGATTTATGCTCAGTTTGGTTTGCCATTTCATAATGAATAGACTTAATCCTGAACAACGTTTACAAATCGTGCAAATTTATTACCAAGACAATGGTTCGGTTCGCGCGCTGCGATAAAAAATGAAGCCGGTCATAATGTTACAGTCAATGGGGAGCGCCATAGAGCCATGATTAATGACTTTTTCGTGCCTGAATTGGAGGATGTTGATGTTGACGACCTTTGGTTCCTACAAGACGGCGCTACATGCCATACAGCCAACGGAACAATCAACAAAGCGATATTGCTGACATGCGGCTCCCATTGCTGCAAAAAGTGGTTGAAAATTGTGCCTCTCGGCAGGAACTTATTCGAGCCAGCCACGGCGGCCACTTGCCCGAAATCATTTTTAAAAAAATAATGGAAAACCCCTATCTTTATAATAAAGCTAAATTCTTGGCCATAACATTAAATAAAAAATATGCATTTTATTTCTTCTTGAAAACCACACGTCTAACAAAAAGACCCTTTACAATGGCCAATTTGAATTTGTGAAGAATTTGACTTCTATCTTTTTAAGGGGTGGATCCCAGAAGGTTTCTGGGATCTTGGCACCCTATATGTGGGATATGTATTCACAAAAAAAGTATGGCATCAAAAAAGGTGCACTAGTTTTAGAAAAAGATCAACCATAAGAAATTTGTAATCAATGGTTAAAGTTTTTCAAGATCACGCAAGGACCGGCGCAACTTTTGGCACTTCATTTGTGGGATAGTCGCGAAAACCTACACTATATGTAAGCCCACTAGATCCTGATTAAAGGTCAGCTAGTTTTAGTAATTGGTCAGTGATAGATTTTTTTAAATACAATTTTTAAGTTTTTTTTTTCAAAATAACAGACATTTTTTTTGGCATCTCATGCCAAAGAAATAAAATCCATGACTGGATCGCACGTACATACTTGCACTTATGTATATGTTGAAATTGCTTGGAACTTAAGAACTTTTGTAATATATTATATGACAGGCAACGTTAGTAACAGTTTTTGATAGTTTTTTTTTCACCAAAATTAACACTATACCTACAGTAATACAATGTTTCTTTGATCAAAATCGTTAGAGCCGTTTTTGAGATAAAAAGTTCTTCTTGCATTAACGGTGATATGGCGAGTACCGTTATTTTTATACATACAAAAAATTTCGATTTCCCCTCTGGAGAATCACCAAACTTAAGTTCAAAATTTAAAGAAGATAGCAACAAGTAAAATTGTATGTCATTTAAAAGGAGACAAAATGGTCATAAAAGGTCAGCTAGCTACCAGTTATTATTCAGATATTGAATTTTTTAAATGATTTGTTTTATTTTTTTTCAAGGTCATAGCGATTTTTGGCACTGGATCGTGATAAAGACCTGGAAGACTACTGGATCGTGATAAAAGGAAGTTTTTTTTTAGGTCACGAATAATAGTGGACTATTGGCAAAAAAAATTGCTGACTAATTGACAGCCATAGATTTTTTTATGAATTCATACAGAACTAGGTCATAATAATTTTACTTTGACTTTGAAAAAAACTAACAAAAAAAACTTCTATGGCTGACCAATGATTGAAACATTATTTTCTTTTATGAATCCACATGATATCAGCATTGTTTGTCAGAAGCAGAAGAACAGATTCATCATCCAAATTAATTAACTTTAGCTCAAGCGTTCGTCAGAACTGATAGCGAACAATGATAATTGTGTTGAACGTGGTATTTTAAAAATAGTGTTTATGTGCATTTTAACGCATTAACTGTAACTACCCGCTTCTGACCAACAATTTTAAGGAATACGTTAGAGCATTTGTTTGTCAAACTACGCATTCACTGTGTACTATAATCTTTTAAAATAAAGGTAGAATTTCGTATAACAGTGATGAAAATCGACTTTTCTCGATTGTTCTGAAATCGTAAGAATAATAGTACTGAAACCGATAAAATAGTACTGAATTTTATATATGGGTCAATATTTCAAAACATTAATATTTTTCACTCCAAATTGGACCCTCGCTCAAAACAACCTATTTTGCTGGAATGACGATTATATCCCTTAAAAACTCTATAATAACCACTTTTAAACAAGCGGTCATAGTATTTGATTAAACCTAACGGTTTTTTAAGTCAGGGAAATGAGACTTATATCGGGGGAATGACAAAAATTTATATTAACTCCGGTGATTAGATGGATATTTAATTTTGCGGATGGTTTCAGGAGGATAAAGAAAAAAGAGAACAAATACTTACTAACACTAAAAATAGCATGCACGACTATGTCGCACGAACTTGCTCTTGTGGTTCAAGGATTTGGCGAGACTAAACATTTAATGGCAATAATTTTATTATTTTATGATATTTTGAATGAGAAAATGTGAAATAATTCAAAACCACTAATCATACTGTTAATATGTTTAAATGCAATATTATTGATCCTTATAGAAGTACCAAAACGCAATCAATCATTATAATGAAAACTTGAAAGTCAGGGGAATGACACAATAAATGATGTTAGGGGAATGACTCCGAAGGGTGTTTTATGAGAATTAAATCGAAGTTATTAGAAGATTAGATGTTTTATATTATTTATCATGTAGGTCCTTGTAAAAGACACCGACGAGTAAACTTTTTTGATTTTTATACCACACAGTTTAGTAAAAAAACATGCGTTAGAGGAATGACAGATTCGCTGGACGAAAAACAAAATCATGTCCTTAACTTGAAATATAATAGACAACCAATGTTTTTTCAAACTCATGCTTCAATTTTCATAAAGAGCGATCCTGTCCCATTAAACAACAAAAAAATCAGTTGTATATTTTGGGCCTGTATATTTTTTTTTTTAATTTCCATTGGTGGGATGAAAATGAACATTTTATGGGGGACACTTGCTTAATAGCTCCTATTTAACAAAATAAAGTAACTAAAAATAAACGAACTATTTTTTAGTAAGGGTGCATATATTATTAGAAAGACTGCATCGTTAGATTTTTTGTATCTGTTTTAGTTTAATTGCTAAAATTCATTGCAGTGTGGTAAGTAGGCCTGGAGACACGTCAGGGGAATGACATTTTGGGTGTTGAAATGGAGATAGTGGGTATGATAGTTTCTTAAACTTTTTTTTATTTTAGAGCGAATGTTAGAACCCGTTTGTTTTAGGCCATCCAACTACAAAACTTAGAATATAATTTTGTATTTCGGTTCAAAAATGAAGGAGACTGGAATATTAATATTTTGAAATATTGACCCATATCATAAAACAAAACGCAAACATTGAACACAAATATTTCATTAAAACACAAATAATTTAAATATAATCTATTTGTACCATTTGGTATAATGTAAAATAGGAATTTTGGAACAAGTGCACTATTGAGTAACAAGTCTTTTTTGGATTGAATTCTATATTTAGCAGATAACAATCTTTCTTTAAAATGTCTTAATTTGCAAGTGGTTTACCCGGTTAAAATCTGTTCAACTGATTTTTTTTAATAAATAAAGCTGAGAGAGCATGAACATTTTTCTACCTGAATTCGATTTCTTAGTCTTGTGTTGATACAAAAAATTTTTTGACGTTTGTGGAAGAATGAGGAATGCAAAAACCTGGAAATATTGAATTTCTAGAATTTACCGGTAAAACTTAAAATTTTGCAAACAGCATTGGTAAAAGTTGGAAATGTTTCATTTTCAGAATTTATTCCGAACTTTTTTCAACAGTTTTCTTAGACAACTGAAACACGGGTGGCCCACTTCGTTTGTTCCAAGGATTTTAACTGCCCGTGTGGGTCATCTGTCCCGCTCGCGCAATTCCGTTGCTCCGCTTAGGGTACTAATAAAACAGACAAGTCATTTCGTCAGGCAGGAGGCGATATCAACTGTTTTCTTGGACATCAGTACCTTGGGGTGGACTACTTACGGAATGAATGAAAGAAAAAGACTAGAATGAATAATGAAAACAAAACATTTCGGACTTTTACAAATGCTGCTGAAAAATTCAACGTTTGAGCGGTAAATTCTAAAAATTTTCAAGATTTTACAGATATTTTAAAACGTGAACTTGTTGCATTCATTGCATCCAAAATTTCAAAATTAACCATTGCGCTTAGCCCAACTTTTAGGGCCATTGAAGGGCTTCGCAAGTAATTTTGTTGTCGTTAAGAGATTATGTAAATCGAAATATTATTTTTATATTTGTTTGATTTAAAAAAATTATGAAAATTAACATTTTCAAGAGTTTAAAATAACATTAAAGCTTTGATATCTTAACAACAGGAAAAGTATTTACGAAGCCCTTTAAAATGGGCCTATCCAAAAAATTATGTCAAATAGTACAAATAGTACTGGCAATTCAGAAGTCGTACTTGCGTACTCCGGAAAGTCAAAGGGTACTGAATTCAGTACAATACATATTAAGCCTTTTGGCAACTGTGTAGTATAATATAGCCTAGCCAATTCAACGGGAGGCGGACACCATCCCGAAATTCTGAATCCAGAAAATCCAAAATCCCGAAAATCCAAAATTTCGAAAACCCAAAATCCCGAAAAATTATATAAAATGGAAAATTTGCGCAATTTTGGATTTTCAGGATGTTGGGTTTTCGGGATTCTGGGCTTTCAGGATCCTGGGTTTTTGGGGATTCTGGGTGTTCGGGAGTATGGGTTTTCGAGATTGTGGGTTTTCGGAATTTTGGTTTTTCGGGATTTTGGGTTTTCGGGATTCTGACCCTCACCCTAAATGAGCTAAATGATAGAGCTCTTAGTTTATGATGGTTTAGGATAGCTTACGCTTTCTTACTATGTGTAGTCCAGTCAATTTAAAATTTTTTTTGAAAAAGATTGGGAAAGCAATTTTTTTCTTGATTTAATTAAAATACCATACAGAAAGCTTAAGTTCAAATTTTCGACCATCAACCACTTGCAGGGTTGCCGCTATATTGATTTAAGGAATGAATTTGCTTTTAACGAATAATATCCGTAATTTTAAATTTACCGAAAAAATAAAAATGCATTCCTAGCAAAAAGAGTAAGCTCTACAAATTTGAATATAAGGTATTTTTTCAGATTTTGTGTATACAAAGAGTTATAACCAATTATAAGCAAAAAAATGGAGTTAACACATTTTTAGTCAATTTTTTTTCTTTCACGCGAAAATTTCTTTCAAAAGTTCTAGTAATCACTATATCCTACAGTCCTTAACATTTTCTGTTTCTATTCAATTGTTTACCAACTGTATTGCCTGAAAGGTATCCGCACATCATCATAATTAAGTGTTTTAAAAATGTGAGTGGGTTTTTCTCAATATAGAAACGGAAAGACATTTTTTATATTTGAGTTCCTTGAAGTACTATAAAGAAAGCTTAAATTCAAGTTTTCGACCATCAATCCATAACAGGGTTGCCGCTATCCTCAATTAAGGAGTGAACTCGTTTTTCACAAATAAAATCTGTATCTCTAATTTTATCGAAAAAATACAAACGCATTCCTGGCAAGAAGAATAAATTCTACAAATTTGCTAAGTGTTATTTTTTCATGTTTCGTGTATTTAAAGAGCTATAACCAATTATAAGCAAGAAATGGAGCTCACATATGTTTTATTCAGTTTTCAGTGATACGTTTAAATTTTCTCTTAAAAGTTCTTTAAAAATCGTTAAGTTACAGTTTTATTTTTTTTTATTTTTAAGTCTAAACATTAGTTGTTAACTTACTGTAGCACCTGAAAGGCAGCATCACACTTAAAATATTTTTTTTTTTTTTTTTTTTTTTTTTAATATTAACTATATGCCTGTAAGACCTAAGGTCTTTTAAATGCAACCTGAATTGCACGGCACTAGTTAGAAAGAGTAGAAGGATAGGAAAGATTTGGCATTATCTATCATTATCTCATTAAATCTCACGGGTGGAGTCCAGTTAAGCTGGGAGAATAGAAAAAAATGCTGCCTAGAATGGGGCTCGAACCCACACCTCTAAGTTAGCAGTCAAGCACTGCATCCACTGCACCATTGCCACCCGCAAATAAAATGGTACCTTCCTTATTTTCTTGTTTTGAATCAATAGCAAGGCTCGGTTGTTGGTTGCGAAAACAGAATTTAGTATTTCACTCAAGATGGTGAAGCATGCAGAACAAGTATAATCACGTGTATCTGATATGTAAAATAACATATACATATTTGAAAACTCAAATTAATACATGCTCGCAAAAAAAAATTAATGTGACTTCTCTGCGCTTAATATTATGTGATGAATCGATTTAGGAATTATTACCTTTGATACAAAAAGCAACTTATTTTGACGATTGGAAGCCACCTACTGTGGGGCTTAGCGTCAGGCATACACCTTTATGCTGCCAAAAAATCGTAGGTTTTACGGTAGAGTAGCAAAGTTAACTTTTATTTATTATTATGTTCTTTGAGCAACTATATAACAACTGGAACAGGAGCGATAAATTGCCAGGTTATCCGACCTTAGTATTGAAACAGTGTACTTTTTAAGGTCGAGTTTGTAATTGCTTAAACATTTTTACTAAATATTTCAATAGATAGGTATTTATTCTAATAATACAAACTCACAAATTTTTGTGGAAAGTTAAAACTAGGTAAAGGCGCCAAATTTTCTCGGGCTGACCTGTCACTAGTTGCTTGTATATAACTATTGCAAATGAAGTTATCAGACTTAAGCTAAATCTAAAAATAGATAATTATATACACAGATGAACTTTCATTTGATTCTTTTTACAATGGGCACACATATATTTTGCAATACAAATACAATTTTTGCATTTTGTGTTTTTGCTATTGCATAAATATATTAATTTTATGGAAAGGAATGCGCGGGATTGCGATTCATTGACTTTGCATTGGATCATTTACAAAGAAAATGTACAATAACAACAATACAAACAAATAACTAAATAAAAATAACGCCGCGAGGTGATACATGAGCAAGTGTTTAAAATGCTTTGATTTCTTTTTTTTATATTTTACCGGCACATAAATAATTTTTATTTACATACAATTCAAACTTTCAAGTTTAATTCACAAATTATTTTTTTTTTTAGATCGAATTTGAATGTTTTTTTTTTTGTACTTTATTTACTCAAGGTCGTAGATATTAATTTGTATGAGTATTTTTGTCAATGAGTTAGAATGATACTAATATGAGAATAATAGCGAAGCACATTATATAGTAGTGATACTGAAATATGAATTTCAGCTTATTATTTAAATGGTGATAATTTTGTATTACACAGTTTTCTTTTGACTATTTTTTAAACTTTCCTAGGAAAGATTTTTAAGTTTAAACAAATTTGAGTTCATGCTTCTGCATGAACAATAAACTAATGTTTTTTTATTCTCTGCTCTCGCTGTGGAAAGCGGTCATTTTCTTTATAAAAGCAAATATTTTGGTAAACTCAATTTCCTGTCAGTGCCCTAATATTATTATTATAAACAGACAAGTATACCATAGTTAGATAAACAACTATTTATCAGCACAATCAAATGGAATGTTGCAACCAATCGTCTTTCATATTCTTGCATATTAAAGTAAATAACTACTGTTTCATATCGAGAAATCATTCTTAGAACTTTGAGATCAAGCTCACAACATGAGATCTTAGGTACTCGATGAGTGCATTTTTTACCAAAATCCCGAAATGGCGAAAAATACCGAATGTCAAAAACCCAAATGCCAAAATCCCGAAATGCTAAAATTCCGAATGCCAGAATCTCGAATACCAAAATCCCAAATGGCTTAGTACTGTTCTTGGTATTAAAAATCGCACACATGATTTTTAATACCAAAAACAGTACTAAGCCATTCTAGCCTTCAAATTGAACTTTGTTGTTATTGCTTATTAGTAGATACATAAGGCGTGTTTTATTGGAAAAATTATAGCTGCACAGTAAAATTTCCCTCAGTGAACAACAACAAACCCAAAAGAGCCAATAAATAAGGCAGTATAAAAGTGGATATAAACGTTGAGATAAAGTTTCGTAAACTTGGAACTAAGGCGGCGCTGAACTAGATTGTTAAAAAATATTCATTACTTGAAGGTTGGAAGCCTTTGCTTTTATGTAAAGAATTTTTGTTTGAATTTTTAATGGCGAATACTTTTGACATTAAGTGGCATGTCTACCAACCTTGAGATAAAAAACAGAATGAATAACAAAGTGAGTAAAGGGGTGTCGGAACTTTTTTTATTTTTTATATTCAAAATGGGTATGGTGGATCTTGTAAAGGGTTTATAAAGATGAAATTTCTGTTCTGGGACATTTTCCATTTTGAGAACCCGCGGCCGTTTTTAGGTAAAAAAACAGCACAATTCTAAAAAGTGGTCAGGAAAACCAATTAAATTTGCGTCGATATGTGCTCAAAATTACTTATAATGTTTTATTTTGGCTTTCTTTTCTCATTTGTATTGACCCAACATTAATTTAAAAATGCTGAATAGTGTTAAGAAAGCAAGTTTCAACCAATTCGAGCATTCCACTTAGAAAAAATTATCGAAAACATCTTCAAAATCGATCTATTTGCGGGGGTTTTTAAGGTAAAAAGTTATGTCGTCATGATATTTTGACGAGCAGATTTTGATGCTATTTTCTTGGCAACAGGTTACAAAAGCAAAAAAAAATCATTATAAGTTACTGTGACCTCATATAATATTGGTTTTTCAGGTCGCTTTTTTGAATTGAGGTTTTTTAACCTAAAAATGGCCGCGGGGTCTCAAAATTTCGTTTTGGAAAATATCCCAGAACAAAAATTTCGTCTTTCCAAACCCTTTACAGGATCAAGACCATACCTTAGTGAGTATAGCATTTTATTGGAGTTTGCATTGCTGCACTAGCTATAAATACCTACCCATAAAACGCACCTATGATACTTGTTGATTTTGATATTAAAAATGGTTTGGCACTTTTCTTTTTTGGTATTATACAGTTCGTGAATTTTGTACATTCTAGATTTTTTTTTTTCGAAATATTTGCATTCGAGATTTATATATTTAGACCAGGAAAAATAGCACAAATCGTATGGGGAACCTTGAAAAAATTAATTCATGAAATATTAAAATTGGAATCGACGCAGAATTACATCCTCTATAACATATCCAAAGTCCCCCAAAATCCCCGCATTGGCTTTTTGTGTAGATGCATTTGAAGAGGTGCAGACGGGGAGAATTTGGAGGTCTATCAAACTAAAATATTGGTTTGGGTAAAACCTGATCATATGATACATGCTTTGAGGGTACTTTTTAACGCTGAATCTAATGAAACCAAATTTAAAATGATACAACCACCCAAAAAGAAGTTATAGTCCTTTTTTTGTAATGATGACTTTTTTTTCAGGTACAACAGGTAAACTATTACCGAAAACCCTTTGAAAATAACGGTATGTAAATGAATGAATGTTTCATTTGTCATAGGAACTAAGAATCAAGAGAGTCCCTAAAAATATCCATGGTGAAAGGGTGTTTTTTTTTAAGGGGGAGGGGCAACAAAGAATGTTAACCATAACACCCACGTAAAAACTCTTACACTCATGAAACTCGCCAAAAATATTAAACTCTTCATGGCAACCAAGAATCAAAATAGTCCAAACAAATGTTTTTGTTCTAATAGTGTTTTTGGTGACTGTTAACTTTTAACTTGTTCTACGGAAAATACGATTTCAAAAATTAATTTTTGCTTGAAAAGGCCCATAACTTTGTTAAGGGTGTTTGTATCATTTTAGTTTTGCTTTAATTAGATTCAGCGTTAAAAAATACCCTTAAATCATATACCATACTTTGTGTTTACACCTCAATTACACCAAATCGGAATTTTGGCTCAAATCTTCCAACTTCTTCCCAGATTTTCCCTCTCTTTAATAAAAAAAGCCCCAGAACAAATATATTTATGAGGACTATTTTGATTCTTGGTTGCCATGACAAATTATATATTTTTGGCGAATTTAATGAGTGTAAGAGTTTTTTCGTGGGTGTTATGGTTAACATTCTACACTTGCCCCTCCCCCTTAAAAAAACACCCTTTCACCCTGGATATTTTTAGGGACTCTCTTGATTCTTAGTTCCTATGATGAATGAAACATTTATTCCAGGTTTCATTAACATACCGTTATTTTCAAAGGGTTTTCGGTAATATTTTACCTGTTGTACCTGAACAAAAAGTCATCATTACATAAAAAGGACAATAACTTCTTTTTGGGTGGTTGTATCATTTTGAATTTGGTTTCATTAGATTCAGCGTTAAAAACTACCCTTAAAGCATGTATCATATGATCAGGTTTTACCCAAACAAATATTTTAGTTTGATAGACCTCCAAATTCTCCCCGTCTGCACCTCTTCAAATGCATCTACACAAAAAGCCAATGCGGGGATTTTGGGGGACTTTGGATATGTTATAGAGGTTGCAATTCTGCGTCGATTCCAATTTTAATATTTCATGAATTAATTTTTTCAACCTCGGAACCCATTTTTCCTGGCCTAATTATATTTAGAGATATATAGAGATTTGTTTGTATTCGAGATTCTTATAATTTGAGATCCGAGAATAAACAGAAGTCAAGCTAGACATAGCAGTTAAAGTTCTTTGAAAGTACTGAAATATTACAAAAAAAATAAAACATTCACGAAATTATTTTCAAAAAAAATCATCCACCCGTTTTCAAAATATTGAATTTTCAAAAAAAGTTAATATTTAAAAAAAAATCCTAAATTTACTTTTTTCCAAAATTTTGATATGCAATATTATTGAATTTTAAAGGAGCTTTTGTGTAAAAAAAAATGATTGAAATACATTGAGCCGTTAAAGAGAAAATAGAAAATAAAAAAAACCGTTATATGGCAGGTATTTACCGTTATTAACAGTTTTTGGAAATTTTTGTTCATACCAAAAAGTACACCATTATATACAATAACACACAGATTTTTTTGTATCAAAACCGTTTGAGCCGTTTTTGAGATAAATTAGCTTTCCCTTAACGGTTGTATGGCAAGTACCGTTATTTTTGGAGCTAAGAAAGAATTTCAATTTCCCCTCTGGAGAGTTACAAAAAAACCATAAGTTTACTATTTGAAGAAAATCGCTTCAGTGGTTTACGCTGTAGGTTGAGGTACAGACAGACAGACAGAATTATACCACCCACTTTTTCGTGTTTTCTATCATCGTAATCCAGAACTTGCCCTATAGTACCTATGTATGTATATAGCAAGTAAAAAGTATTAAAATTCGAGATTTTACCTCAACTAATTTCGGTATTTTTGGCATCCGGGATTCTGTCATTCGGGATTTTGGCATTCGGGATTTTGGGCATTCGGGATTAAAATAAGTTCGAGTTAGAGAAAGTTTAGCAAAAATTCGATTTAGAGAGAAGTAGATACACTCACTATTGAAATTTGAGGGGAGTACAAAAATATGGCGAAAAAATTCGAGAGGGAAATTCGACTAAGAGGGATTTCGACTTAGGAGTAGTCGATTATAGTTGCTAAGTGTGAATTTTTGGTAGTAGATCACTAATATTTTAGTATACACAAAAAGGTTTATAAAAATCGCAGGAGCCGTTTTATGAGAAAAAAAATATTTACCTTGACGATTTGTTGGGAAGGTACCGTTATTTTTTCATAAAAGTACCTAAATTTTTTTCTTATAATATTCTAAAAGACCTAGTTTAGTTTTATCATGTCGTTTTTGAAATATTTGATTTTCAAATAAAAAATTTGTATAACACTTTTTAAAAATACAAAAAAAAAATTATTGAAAATTTTGGTATGCCTACAAAGCTTTTTATATTTTTTATAAACTTCTGTATAAAAAAATTGTTGTTATCAGTTATACTGTTTTTAAGAAAATCTAAGATACAAAAATTGTTCTTTGAGAGGTACCAATAAAAGTAGCTTTTATTTAAATCGAGTTATTGCTTTTTTTCTAAGAAAAGTTTGAGAAAAATACAATTATGTAAAAATGCTTAAGAAAATTACAGTACCGTTATTGTTAGTTCCAAAAGAAATATGAAAAAAAAAACTTGTGGGCCAAAACACGCTATGTACTAATTTTGAAGAAAATTGATCCAGTCGTTCAACGGACAGCCAGAATGATGAAACCAACTATTTTCGTCTTCTCTATCATCGTAATTTTAATAAAATAAAAATTTTGAATTCGATTTTTATTACGAATTCATAACTTGCCATATACGAGTAGTACCCATTTATCGCAAGTAAAAATAAATTCACTGATGAAAAGTATTTCCTTCAAAGCATAACCATTTATGTACGTACGTTGTCATAAAACAAAAACAAAAGGCGATTCAGCGAAAAACCTGTTGAATTCAAAAATCAAAGGAGATTCTCGGACAATATTTTAAATATTTGGATAAAAACTAAAACAAAAATAAAAAAGAATCAAATGATGTTATTATTTTCTTTCAGTGTACTGCACGGTTGATTCCTGTTATTGAAGATATTATTTATTTTGGTTATGTCATATGAGGGAAGAACGAGTAGTTCTAGGAAGCATCTTTAACAGCTCTTATCACTCGTTGAACATATCCAACGTCATTTTAATTTCATTTAAACAGGGGATTCCTATGTTAGTAAGTTTAAAATTTTTTTATTTTTTTTTTTTAAATGTACTTGGAATATAACACTGAGTAGGTAACACTGTGTAACAAAAATTGGTTTATGTTGAACTTTTGTTAATTTCTGCTAACTTGTTCTAACTGTTAGCTTTACAGTAATGGCATCGGAAAATAAGTTGGATGCAAAATTTTGCTAAAACTACATCGATTTTACTCTGGTTTAAGTTTTTTTAGGGAAAACATAAAAAGTTGAATTCGGTTTAGCCCTGAATGCTGCTGAATTTACACGACACGACTGTCACATTTGTCAGAGCTTCTGACCTGGCTACATCAATTAAAAATACCATAAGTTTTTACGAAGTCATGTAATGGTGCTCTCAAAATACTGGCAATATGCCAGAAAAGAAGATTTTTCGTTTTGCTTTTTGTCATAATTTGCAAAACGGTGTTAGCATGATAGTCATACGGTGCAAGTATAATAAGCCTAGTTTACAGTTCCCGTGCGCAAAAAAAATCTATACAAATATTCTCGCATGTCAAAAATAATTGAGGTGGAATGTAAAATTAATTCTTTGAATGATTGGCTTACAGTTTCATGCAAAAGAAAAAACTATGCTGTCATGGAATGCCATGCAAAACAATGGACTGGCAATTGATTTGCATGCGAAAAAAAGTGTGGTGAATAAAATATTTTTTTTTTTTGATGGTCGGTTTATACTACCGAAAAATAAAATATATTCACCTCAATGCAAATGGTTTTCGCATCCAAAAATAATTATTTTCCATTTTTAGGCCTATAGCTTGTCAATTAAGGGCAAATTAATGACTCAATGGGTGGTTTAGGCCACAGCAAACGTTTTTCGCCTTGAATATTATTCAACTTGGTGCGCAGAATAGGTGGAAAATCGTTTTGAAAATTTTGATTTTGTTTCGCATGGGAACTGTTAACTATGCTTTTATGACAGAAACGCTGGCAGAAAAGAGTATTGTTTACTCGATGAAGTCATATGAAAGATGGAAAACATTATGACAAAATATCACTGGTGTCATTGCGACATTAGTTAATAAGATTGTGAAGGAGGGCCAGTGACCGTGCCCAAATAGGATGCCAATCTATTGACCAAATATGTACGTGTTGGCCACAGTAATAAACAGTTCCCAATAGAAAAACAACTAAATATTCCCACTTCTGAATAGGTGTAGAAATTATATTATTTTTTTTATCGAACATATTATTAAAATTTGAAGTAACATTTGAATTAAGTCCTTTCTACATTTTTATTTTCAATTTTCAAAAGTGCATAAACACTCAAAAACACAAACTTGTGGGTGAAATTTTGAAGCGAAAGCTAACACTAAAGAAAAACTTTTGATGTTTTCGTATAGAGCTGACATGTACATACCAACCATAAATAACGCAAGACTATAAATACACAAACATTTTTTGATATTTTGTTACACAGTGTAGTATACATATTACTTGATAATTCGATCTTCGTGCCAAATTTCATAAGAATCCGTTCAGTCTTTAGAGCGTGATTGAACATGATTGAAGGACAAACACCCAAACAAACATATTTCTTTTTAACAATTAAAGGATGCCTTCAATTCCTTTCATAATTGGAAGATGGAACAATTATTCTTCTGTACAAATCAAATCATTAATTGTTCGACGTCAGATAAAAAGGACTAAAATGCCAGAAACAGTACTTTCGAAGAGTATGAGCAATTGAATAATGGATGATTTCTCTCAGAAAACTTATGTATGTATATATGTATGTACTACATAAGACTTTGAAAATAATTGAAATAGACTATAAAACTCAAGTTTTCTTTTTATAAATATTTACCTCGATGCAAACTATTAAATAAGAACGTATTGTTGTGGTCTTAAAAAAAAAACTATTTTTTTTTTCAACTTTTATTTCTTGATAAATAAGCTTGTTTTTGTTTTTCTCTTTTTGCACTGAAATCCGCGTGCAATTGAATTTCAAAAATTTGGCATGCCCCCTCAAGCGTTGTCATATATGCACATAAGTATTGTTGTTTGAAAAAATTCTCATCGATTAACAGCTTATGTATATATTCAAAGTAGTACCTATATTAAAGTTAACAAACATACATACATATGTACATACATAACTGAATTTGTGATGACTTTTCTGATTAACGATAAATATAATAAAATAAGTTGTTGTTATTTCACATCATTTAAAGAGCTGATCTTGGGGTCGAAATTTTATTGAAGGTTAACAATTTTTTTTTGCTGTTAGTGGGCTACTAACCTTTAAATGCTTGTTATTGTAACAAAAAATATTCGTTCAAAACAATTATTATTTCATGAAGAGGGTGTTTCGAACTAAGGGATACATACATTCATATCTTTTTAACGAGTTAATAATTTTAAACTTAAGAAATGACAGACTTAAAACTGATATTTAGGAGGCAGGACCCAAGACTGATGAGGATGACAATTGAATTTAGCAATAAAAACAATCAGAAGTCAACAATGCAAAAGTTTATAAAGTGGAATGGGAAACAAGCAATTAACAGTGACATTAAATGAAGTATGCGCAAAATACAAATTTGGACTTCAATGAACTTTTTAGAATGCTGACAAGAAAAGAAACAAAAAATTAGAAGACTTACAAAGAACTGTCATGACAAATTTGTCACTGTCGATTATGGTATTTTTGTCATTGTTATACCGTGACAAGCTTTTCATCACAATTTTGATACTGTGTCACATGATGAGATAATAATTACCCGGATTATTATTTTGTGATCGCAGAGGAGTCTGTATTTTCAATTTGACTTGCTATGACTAACTCAAAGATTAATCAACCAATTTAGCTTGTTGCTAATTTTTTATGATAAGTTTTTTAAAGATAAATGCCTGCCTATAAGTTTTTTTTTGTTGCACATCTGATGTAAAATTAAATTCGAATGATTTTTATTAAAAAAATCATAATTTTCACTTCTTTCAAAATAGCCTCTTTTCTCCAGGAGAACGTCTTACGTCTTAAGCATTTCCTAACAAGTACCCTTAATTTGGGTGACGTCTCAAATTTGTAGGGAGTGGGGGGTGAGGTGGGGTAAAGGGGGTAAGGGGATGGCCACCATCTGCAAAAAAGGGTGATTTTGTTAATATTTTATAACTCGGTAGAATTTCATTTTAAATCAAAATTACGTGAAAGAAACATTTTGATTTTGTACTGTAAAGGGAAAAAAGTTCAGTTTTTTGTAAATATCTTGAAAACAGTTGGCTTTTTCAAAAGAATTGTGAGCAATTTAAAACTCTACATAAAAGAGAAGAATTTTGTTCGACGTAAGAGCAAAAGATTTTGAGAAAAACCCACACAAACGCGCTCATTGCCTACTTAACCCAAGGGAGCGTGCAGTTGAAATTATTGCACTATAGAAAAAACAATTTTATTATAACGTTAAGGCACTTGTTGCACTTAAGAAAAAAGGTATTTTAATTTTTTTTTATAAAATTTTATGAGCTTAAAAATAAATTCGCTAATTTTTGAGGAAAAAATAACGGGTTTTATATTTTCAAAAAAAATTGAACTTTGTCTCTTTTACAGAACAAAATCAAAAGGCTAACTTTGACGCAATAACTTAAAAATTTATTGGCTAAGGGCCAGTTTTTCAGATCGCATTTTTTTATGAATAGTCTCCAAACTCCAAAATTTTCAAGTAAAACTGAATTCAAACTAATTTCTTTTTTTTCAAAATTGTATAAAGTAAAAATACTTAAAACGAGATTCTTAAATGTCTTCTGGTTTTTAATGATAGGATTTTTTAAAAATTCTTAAATTATATATTTTTTTAATTGTTTTTAAACATACAAGAAACTCCATTGAATATTGTTGAAAAATGTCTTTTATCTCGAAATTATTATTATTTTTTTTTTAATAATAACACAAAAACATCGGGTCTCTAGCTTCCGAGGGCACCGATTGGAAGTTACTATTTTGAGGCAGATTCAGGTTCCTTTTATTTACTGGCGATTATAGGTACTATAAGGCAACTTTTGGATTCGTGCAAAAAAAATATTTTGAGATAACAATCAAACATGATATTACGATGATAGAGAACACCAAAAAAGTGGGTGGCACAATTCTGTCTGTCTGTCTGTCTGTCTGTCTGTCTGTCTGTCTGTCTGTCTTTCTGTCTGTCTGTTCGTCTACAGCCTAAACGGCTCGATCGATTTTCTTCAAACTTGGTACATAGTGGTTTTTGGTGATTATGCCCACACATCTTTTAATAAACCAAAAATAACGGTACCTGCCATACATTTTTGTTTGGCAAATTTACATAATCGTATTTTTCTCAAGAACGGCTCGACAACTTTTCTTAAAAAAATTCAATAAATTTATTTTAGTAAAGGCTTTCTTTGGGTGGAAAACCATTTTTCAAAAATGGTTATTAATGGTACCTCTCAAGGAACCATTTTTTTATTTATGATTTTCTTCAATATGGTATGACCGATTTCAACTATTTTTTTTTATACAGAAGTTTCCAAAAAATGTTAATAGTTTTGTGTACCAACTTTTTTGAAAAAATATTTTTTGGATTTTTAAAAAATATTTCAAATTTTTTTTGGAAAATCAAATATTTCGAAAACGGCATCATAGATTTTTTTGAAACTCGATATTTAAGACTTTTTTAGTACTCTCTAAAATAATTTTAGAAAAAATTTTACATTTAAGAAAAAATAACGGTACCTTCCATACAAAAGTGAAAAAACCGCAAAGGAAAATATTTTTTTGCTTGAAAACGACTCCTACGATTTTGATTAAACTTTTTTCATATACTAAAATTAGTACGATCTACCATCAAAAATTATAAAATTTTACACATAGCAACTATTAGTAGTACCTGTCATAGAACGTATTTTTTTATTTTGAGTTTTCTCGTTATCAGCTTAACGGATTTAAATGCATTTTTTTATATACAAATTTCAGATAAGATCAAATAATATTGCATGTCAAAATTTTCAAAAAAAAAGTTTTTGGATTTAAAAAAAAAAGTTTCAAACTTTTTTTTTGAAAATTCGATATCTCAAAAACGGGTTGACAGTTTTTTTTTCAAATTTTGTTTTTATATACACATAAATATATAGTTTAAATCTGCATACCAAAATTTGTTCTTAAAAATGTTTTAATAATTTTATATATAAAAAATTAATTTAAAAAAAAAACGCTCCAACGATTTAAATTTTTTTTTCCCATACAATTATATTCCATCATGAATTAAGATGGCATACTTTTTTTTCACCTCAAACTGTCAAAAGAGTTGTTTTAGCTAATTTAAATGTCGTATTTCATGCTTCTCTACATTTTTCTCTCATAATTTCCATGTTTGTTTATACAATTTTCTTAACCCCGCTGTGTCTTGAACATAAGAGCAAGTACGTGCGACCCAGTCGTGCATTTTATTTTTTTTTGCGTGAAACTGTAAACCAATCATGCAAACAATTAATTTTACATTTCACCTCAATTATTTTTGACATGCGAGAATATTTGCATTGGTTTTTTTTTTTGCGCACGGGAACTGTAAGCTAGGCTTAAAACAAAACTTAATTTTGCATTGTTTTAAATTATATTTTTGATATTATCATAAAATCATAAAAAACAGATCTTAATCATTTTCTATCGATTTTTTCACGAACCATATATACATAGTTAACGAATGATAAAATTTTCGAACTATAAAAATGTATAGTTCTATCCCAAACTAAAATATGTAGGTACTCTTTTTTCTGTTTTTTAAGTTAATGAAAAGGTAGTACCTCGTGGGTTGATGGTTAGTGCGTAGGACTGTCATGCCGAAGGTGTGGGTTCGATTCCCAGCCGTGCCACCTAAAAAAAAAAAAAACAGAAATGTTTTATTCGAGGTACTGCCTCTTGCGAGGAACTGACAAATCCTCCAAGAGTATATTTGTCATGGAAAAAGAGCTTCTCATTTAGCCGTTCGGACTCGGCAAAAAACAGTAGGTCCCCTCCATTCCTGCCAACAAACACGCACACAGGAATGGTTTTGAGTTGTAAGTCACTAGGCCCTGGTTCTCCATGAGCTGTTGCGCCACCCAATTTATTTATTTATTTATAAGTTAATGAAAGATCGGAAAATATAAATCATATAAAATATGGTTTTCTAATAATGATCTTAAAAGATCCTCAAAACGAAATCATTCTTCATCAAGTACGATTGTGAAGTGATTTATTTTTTGAAATAATTATGGGGAATTTGACATGGACATTTGAGTTAATTAAATATTTTTCTTATGATGAAAAGCTGGCGAATCGTCAAAATATAGTTCATCCTCCATCTGTCAAGCCATTAATTGTAAAATTCTGTAGAAGGATGGCTACGATGGTGCAGGGAACTAAGTCCCCGGGAACCAAGTCCACCGAGGGAATTAGTTCTCATGGGTTCTCATAGAAGGTGGGAACAAAATTCCTCAAAAACTGAGTGGTTTTACTTCCCTTTAAATGTGTATTTAATTCCCACTTCCAAATAAAAAATCAATCTTATAAATAAAATAGAAATACTTTTCACAATTGTTGGCTATATAGGATAAATTCAAAGATTCCTTAAATGCCAAAAAAACTTTGTATACACCCAGCCTCGCACCTACCCCAATTCCTATAATGAGCCCAAGCAGGGGGGTTGCAGGGGGGCAGCATGCCCCCCCATACAAACCTCACTGTTTATTCGCCGTAAATGCTTTGTCTTACATAAATACAGTGCTAGCACCCAGCATAACGGCGAACAAACAGTGAGGTATGCAACCCCCCTGCTTGGGCTCACTATAGAATTTGGGGTAGGTGCGAGGTTGGGTGTATGCAAATTTTTCGCGGAATTTTAAATTTTTGTAATTTTTATTGTTAGAAGTTAGTTCCCTCTCCATATTTCAAAATGTGTACTTAGTTCTCATAAAGAAGTGGACTACTTGCTCACCTTGCCTGGGAACTAAGTCCACTTCGTTAAAGTGGATATAGTTCCCATTAAATGAGAGCTAAGGCCCTCGGTGGACTTGGTTCCCGGGGACTTAGTTCCCTGCACCGGCTACGATGTCGATGGATAAAAAAAAATCACAAAAAAGTAACTTTAAAACAATTATTGACATTTGGATCGAAATACACTCTTCCTGTCAAAATGTAGTTCAATTCTCATCTGTCAAGCCATCAACTGTTAAATTCTATGGAAGGATGGCTACGATGTGGGTGGATTAAGAAACCTTTAAGAAACCAGAAAATTTCAAAGTTTTTCTTCTTCTCCGGAAAGTTGGGTGACGTTTGGATCACTATTTAAAAAAAATATTGATGCCGTACGTTTTGTTGATTGTTATTCCTACATAGCGTGGCGCTTATTTTTAAATTGTTTGAAATTCTTTCACCCCCCCCCCCCCCAAAAAGTGATCAAAGTAATTGAAAAAATTCTGTGCAAAATATTTTTGAAATCGGTTAAAGTTTACACGTGCCGGCAAGCACTTGAAATTTCCCATACAAAGCTTTGACACAAATAATATAATTTAAATGTAGGATTAAAGAACAGATTCTTGGCTTTTAAAAACATTATTGCTTTGCATTTAAAGTATTGCCCTTGTTTTTTTAATATTTGTATATCCATTTAAGTCGATTTTTTTTTTAAAATCACCCCTACCTCCTAAAGGGGGTGAGATAGACCCCCCTCCGTTAGTAAAAAATGCTTGTATTTGACCCCTTTACATTGAATACTGAACACAAAAAAGCACTTAATTACGTAAAATTTTGAAAAATATCGACTTAAGAAAAAAATATCACAATTTGTTTTAAAAATTTTGACTTTGAAATTTAATTTCTCAAAAACTATTCGCTTAAACAACTTGATTTAAAAACCAAATGCAAGAATGGAGTAATAGCTTTCTAAAAAACTATAGCATAATATTAGGTGTGTTTTAGTTGATTTTTAATGTTTTTTTGGCATTCAAAGTCAATGTTTCAGAAACTGCCTCCCCTGCCTGAAAGAAATTCAAACATTTTAAAAATAAGCGCCACCCTAATATAGGAACCTTAGGGTGATCGTTGTTATGGTTTTTTTTTTTTTAGTTTTATTATTTGGATGGGCCTAAATCAGCTCTAAATGAAGAAAACAAAATTCCTTAATTTTTTCAGATTTTCATTTTCATCCCCTATAGTCGCTGTAGGGGTAAATTAAATTTCAAAATCTGCCGAAAAATTCAGAGCATGCAGGTGAGAAGTAGAAAAGAAAAAAATGCTACCGGAGAGGGCGGGGTTATATCTCCCACCGCTTAGAAGGAGGGGCAATTTTATAAAATAATTGCATAAAATAGAAACAAAATAATTAAAAAACAACGGCAACACTTGCAGTAATGTTTCGTAGCTTTTTGGAAAGCCAGAAGTCCATTTTAATAGTTGATTATTAAATATAGTTCTTTGAATAAACAATTTCAGCAAAATTTGTTTTCAAACCTATAATTAGAAAAAAAAAAATTATTATTTTTCTTCAAAATGTTGAGTTTGAAACAATTTTTTGCAAAAACTGTTGCTGTCAGTATTGCCGTTTTTTTTTTTACTAATTTTTTTCTATTTTATGCAAATATTTTATTAAATTGTCCCTCTCGCCCAAGCGGGGGAGATATAACCCCCCTCCTATAGGATTTTGTTCCTGTCTTGTTCCCCACCTACATGCTCTAATTTTTTTTGGCAGATCTTACGGGAATTTTTTAGTTTGCAAAAACAAAGGGGAAATTTAATTTACCCCTACAGCGACTATAGGGGATGAAAATAAAAATCTGAAAAAATAGGGAATTTTTTTTCTTCATTTAAAGCCGATTTGGGCCCATCTGGGATGACCTTTTTTTTAACGACTACCCTAATGTACATACATACATATGTGCCCAAATAAATAATGAACAATCATCTTTTTCCTTCTTATTTGAACAGTTCGTGAATGGATCTTCAATAGTTCCTCCATGATCAATTCGAGAACGAACCATATTTTACAAATCCTAGCAGATTAAATTCGATCGTGAAAACGAATTTTATTTTAAAGTAACCAAAAATTAGAATTCTCAATCAAATACAAAATAAAATTCCCTTTCAAATTTGTTACGAGAGAACGATTTATATTTTACCGTCCTACGAATATTGAATTTTCCAATAAGTGCTCAAACAAGCAAATTTTCTACATATGTATACACTCGTAAGATATCATCAGATATACACACATTTCAAAAATTAGCAACTCGAAAATTTGTTTAACGAGCTCCCAGAGCTGTTTTTGAATTGTTGTTGATACCTACATATATATAAATATTGACTTATATAAATTCATTTGAACAAATTTAGCCACGTGTCAACGCAATAATAAATTGACATCAAGGCCATGCTTTTAAAAAAAGATTCTGACACATTAGATAAAATTTATTTTTTTGTTTATGTAATATTTTGTTTTTGTATATTGAAAAAACTTAGTAGACAATGCGATTGAAAGTGACATTGCTTATAGAATTGGAGGTGTGGCCACGGCGTTAAATAAGCAACAATATAAATTAAGCAGCACATTTTTTATCAAAATTTATTGATTCTTTTTGAATGCTATTTTAGCATTTTATTTTAGCGATCAGACACTGGTAAATATTAAAAAAAAAAACTGACGTGAAAGAGAAAGGATATGCAAATTATTTATAATTCATTTGGACCAATATCTACTTTGTTTTGAAATTTAAACTACGCACTTTTTGAGTCAGAATTGTTTGAAAAAAAGGGAGCTGGTTTTTGAGAAAAGAAAATCATCTCACGGAAAATGAACAGCGGATCGACCTGCTTCTTACTTTTTAGAACTTAATTCACATATTTATATATAAAATAGTCAAAATCTTTAACCCTTTTTTCAATAAAGAGAATAATGAAGCTTATTACTTGAAACCTGAAGAAACAAACATTTCTATACAAAATTAAGACCCACTTGTATCGTCGTCGTATAGACGAAACCGAAGAGTTTCCTTTAAATTAAAACAAACATTTTTACTCCCTTACACCCTATTTGATTAATTGCAAAGAAATTAACCTTCAAGTGTTAAGAATCAATCATTACCTATAATTTATTAGAAAGAATCTTAATAGCTCAATTTATTAATCATTAAATATATCATCGAAATTATCACAAAATATACTATATGTATGCTTGATTATTTATTTTACTTCAAGCCTCCTCCATAAATTTGTAGCAATTAAAAATAAACAAATCTAAATGATTTAAAGAAACACAACAATCAACAAAATATTCATAAGATGTCAAGCATTAGTAACAGGTGGTTTCGTTTGGGTGAATCCTATTTATATTACCCTAGTCCCAATAATAGAATTAATTTGTTGTTATTGATTTTTATTTACAGAATTTTAAAATAGTTTTAGCGTGATTGTATGTGATTGTGTGAAATCTCACGTCGACGTGTGGCAGGCAGAGAAGATAAATAGCTTCACGTCTCACTGAGATTCTCTTAAGTTAAGACAAAAAAAAAGCTCATGGTTTATAAGAGAGAATTTTTAAGTAAAATATTGTTTTTGTTGTTTTATTTAAATCAATGTTGGTTAATAGCTTAGTTCTGCTGATGTGGAAATAATTAATTGCTTAGTTTCGTATCTAATAACTCAAAAGAAAATACAAAAGAACTAAACCCTTTCTTTAAATATTTATGTATTTTTTTTTTTTTTCTTCTAAAATAGAAACAATGTTCCTACTTTTTAGTGTCAGATTTTCACTCTGCTTATGGATGTTGTTAAAGCACCAATTATTATTTTTTTAGAGACAAATTTTCAATAGTCATGTATGTAAATCTCAGATAAAACTTACTCTTCAGATAAAGCAAAAATTTGTTTCAGTTGCTATAATATTTATTCCTTCGATATAATATTTATTTCTCTTAATTGATGATTGAAAAATCAGCTCTTAATGTAATTTTCACGGCTGTACAGTTTTAATTTACCATTTATTTTAATTTTATTTTCATTATACCTACATATACTATGTTTGTTTTTTTATTTTTTTGATAGCCTATACTTACTTTAAAACTTGACTCTTTTCTTTATTATTTTATTTTTAATGAAAATGGGAGCACTGAAATAACCACAAAAAAAATTCAAAGAGAAATTAGTTGCATCAAGAGTATAAAGTAATATTATAATTATTATTATCCCCCTTTTTATCGTTTCGACAACAAACTGAATAAACAAAAACAAAAAGTAAAAAAAAAAAACGAAGATTAAATCGAAGAACACTTACGGAGTATATAACACACGGTAAACAATTCGTATTTTTCAGATGTCAGATGTATCTCTTATAGTCTGGGACGTAGCGTTCCAAATAAAAAAAAATTTGTTTGTTACTTTTATCGAAAGTGGTCTATAATAGCGTTTTCACATCGAATCAAAATCTAGATTTCGAGCAAAGGACAATCGGCAAAAATGTATGGTAGGTGGTCTAGGAACAAATAACAACGAGACGTATGTCGTTGGAAAGGTATTTTCATGTGCTACAATAGTCACTATGGCAGTTCATTTCAAATCACTGTGTGAAAAAAGTTATTCGCTAAACTTGGTTTTGTTTTAGTGCATTTTAGTGTGGACAAAATATATACAAACTGGTCCAACCAATACCAATAAGATGTATATCGTTGGAAAGGTATTTTTATGAACAGTAATAGTTACTCTAACAACTTTTATAAAATCACTGTGTGGAAAAATTATTCGCTGTTTTAAGGAATTTTGGTACATATAAAATTAATGGAGCATGGGTAATAATTAGCGAATAACTTTTTTCACACAGTGATTTGAAATGAGCTGCCTCACTGACTATTGTAGTACATAAAGTTACCTTTCCAACGACATACGTCCCGTTGTTATTGGTGGATGTTGCACTCACGCTATTTTGCCCATACTAGAAAATAACAGTTTTTTCACACTAAAATGAACCACCTTATTTCATTACTTTACGAATAACTTTCTTCACACATTGATTCGAATTGAACTGCTATGGAAGATATTGTAGGTAATGCAAATACCTTTTCAATGACATACATATTGTCGTTATTGGTTAGATCAGTTTTCATAAATTCTGCTCGTACTAAATAATTTTATTCGTACTAGAATGCACCAGAACACAATTCTATTTAGCGAATAACTTTTTTCACACAGCGATTTGAAGTAAGCGTCCATAGTAACTATTGTAGTACATAAAAATACCTTTCCAACGACATATGTCTCGTCGTTATTGGTCTTGTAGACCGTTTTGTCCTATTCTCCTTTCACAACTTTATTTATTATTGAAGGGCCCATGTATGCCATTATGTATGGAATACGAAGTCGTTCAAATGTCCACCATAACTTCGCACGGTGAGCACAGACTATGCGGTCCTATTTTAAATGATTGAGCCGCATAGTTTTGGTTGAATTTAAGCAATGATGACTTCAATTTTGCCAATCAATATTGAATAGACGACCATGTAATTTGTTAAATGGGTGCGCATCATTTCTGCTTGAGAACAACCATTATGATAAAAAAGTTTTATCATTTGCAAGTGTTGGTCTTTACTTACTTTACTTTAGATGGCGCTTACAGCTCAGGGTGGACTACGGCCTCAACCAACATGCCCCTCCAGCCAGCTCGGTCCCTACCTAGCTGCCTCCAGTTACGCACTCCAAGTTGGTTGAGGTCGTTCTCGATTTGTGTGCGCCACCTAAGGTGGGGTCTTCCTCTGCTGCGTAGACCATCAGGGGTAGATTCGAAGACTCGTCGGGCTGGTGCGTCGGTGTCCATACGCTCCACGTGTCCCAGCCATCTCAGCCGCTGTATTTTCAGCTTTTTGACCAGGTCGACGTCGCTGTAAAGCCCGTAAAGCTCGTTGTTAAATATTCTCCTCCATTCCATCGATACATACTGGACCGAAGATCACCCGGAGAATTTTCCTTTCAAAGCACCCAAGCAGATTCTCATCCGTTTTTGACAGGGTCCCTGCTTCTGCCCCATAAAGCAGGACCGGGATGATCAGGGTCTTATATAAGGTCTCCTTGGTTCTTTGAGAGAGGGCTTTACTACTCAAATGCTCTATTAGCCCGAAGAAACAGCGGTTGGCAAGAGTAATTCTTCGTTTGATCTCTGCACTGATGTCATTTTGTGATGTCATAGTGGAGCCCAGATAGACAAAGTCCTTGACGACTTCGAAGTTGTACCTATCCATCGTGACGTTTTGCCCGAGTCGAAGATGTTGAGATTCCTTTCTCGATGATAGCATATACTTCGTCTTGTCCTCATTCACAGCCAAACCCATTTTCGCCGCTTCCGATTCAATACTTGCAAACGCACAGGTAAAAGCTCTCTTCGTTCTCCCAATGATGTCAATATCATCTGCATAAGCAAGTAGTTGAACGGACTTTTGAAAAATTGTGCCTCTGTTGCGTACAATTGCTTCAAGTACGATGTTAAACAGGTTGCATGATAACGCGTCGCCTTGCCTTAAACCTTTCTCGACATCAAAGGGTTCGGTGGTGTTCTTACCAACTTTGACGGAGCAGCGAGACTTCTCCATCGTCATCTTGCACAGGCGGACGAGTTTGGCAGGGATACCGAGATGCAACATGGCTTTGTATAGTTCTTCTCTATCTACGCTACCATATGCGACTTTGAAATCGATAAAGAGGTGGTGTGTATCGATTTGAAGCTCCTTTTTCCTAAATCTGTCGTAGTGTGAACATTTGACCGACACGGTTGACTTTCCGGGCCTAAAACCACACTGATAGGGGCCGATCAGATCGTTGACAAACGGTTTTAAGCTATCACAGAGTACAGATGACAGGATTTTGCATGCGACATTGAGGAGACTTATACCTCTGAGTTGGCACAGGTCGGAGCATCTCCTTTCTTTCCATTCATCGGGCATACTTTTATCCGACCAAATTTTGGAGATAAGTTGGTGTATACTCCCTACCAAGTCATCTCCTCCTGCTTTAAATAACTCGGCTGGCAGGCCATCCGCACCAGCAGCCTCGTACGCTTTAAGCTTGGCTATCGCTAACCGCATTTCATTTAGGTCGGGTGGACGGAAATGTTGACCATCATCGTCCAGGTTGAATGGAGTGTTCTGTCTTAAAGCGGAATTTTGCCATCTTCGCCGTTTAGCAGTCTTGAGAAGTGCAGCTTCCAAATCCTCAGCACGGACTGTGTGTCTACCACCATATTCCCAGTCTCATCTCGACAGGCTTCCGTGCTAGCCTTGTAGCAAGTGTTGGTCAATCGTGTTTATTTAGCTATGGTGATTTGGTATCAGAGACTAAATTATAGACAGCAGATTTGACAACATGGCCGCTACAGACTGTCAACATCGACCCGTCCCTATTGGAAAACCCTTCACATTTGTTCTAAACTTTGCAGTAATGTTGTTTTTATTTGTTTCACGCTATTCTCGTACCCTAAAAACCCCTACGAAAATAATTATTTTCATAAAAATTGAAGAACATCGAAATTGAAAAATTCTTATATATCACACGTCGCAGCCATAACTTTTTTTCATAAGATGCAACATAATAAATGTATGGGGTTTTTCATTGATAAAATAAATCTCTTTATTTTTGATTTGGATCTGCCAAAATCAGCATTTTGACAGATTCAAAACAATTTTTGCGTTCTAAAGGCGAAACCAGGGAATTCAAATTGTTAGGAGTTATGAGATACGCACATGAAACTACACAAATACAATGGCAAAAAAATCAATTTGAAATCGGGCTCTGGACCTTTGGCACCTAGAACAAAATTTGCAAATTTCCCATAAATGAGGTGCCAAAAATCGCTGACCTTGAAATTTTTAAAAATTCATTAAAAAAAATTCATACCTGACCAATTACTGAAACTAGCTGACCTTTTACAACCGTGAATATAGCATACTTTTTATTTAAATGACCCAAATCAGGTGCCAAAAGTTTTTTTGGTGACCTTGAAACGAATTTCAAAAATCTATGGCTGACCAATTACTGAAAATAGTTGATCTTTTATCACGATCTAGAAATCTTTCGGATGGTATACACTTTTTGCAAAATTTCCCATAAATGAAGTGCCAAAAATTGCGCGTGATCTTGGGCAACCTTGGGAAAGTTTAAGCCTTGACTATACGTTATCTAGGACTGACGAATTTCTGGGACCAGCTGACCTTTTCTGACCAATTAGATGAGGTGCCAAAGGTCCAGAGCCTTGAAATGGAAATAGCCTTCCATTGGCAACGAAAAAAATTAATTTTTAGATTAAAATCTGATTTTACCAATTTACTTCTAAGTGCTTTGAAGCCGAATATCTCGTGAGCCCCATGGTTTAGAGCTTAGCGATCATATAATGAAATGATGTACCCACAATAACCTTTTCAACGATGTATAACACATTCGTGTTGAGAAATGAACCAGCTCCCACAATTTTTTACCCATTCTCCCTTACATTGTATTTTTCTATCATAAATGAAAGGCTTTCAATAAACTGAGGATTGCTTAGAGAAAAAAAGAGATATCGGGAAGATTTAAACAGATTTCAAAAGAAGAAAATTAGTTCTCTTAGAAACCATTAAAAATTTGGTTGAAAAAATTTACAATACAACTTTGAAAACAGCAAAACAAAAACGTTTTTTTGATTTTATAACGGGAATATCTCAAAAACGTGGCCCGATAGAATTCGATTTTTTTTTTGAGTTAATATTCGAGTTCAGCACATAAAAACACCTACGGAAAAGTAGGTATGTTTTGATTTCTATAACAAAAACCTTGTTGACTAGTGTAATTAATGCTTTACCTAGAAATTAGAAAACGGTGTTACTCCATGAGCAAGGTGAGAAATGTTTTGGTGGCTAAAGTTTTAGCTCGGCAAAGTCAAACACGATGCCAAGATAAATTTTTACTTTTTTTTTTAATTTTGTAACGAAACAAACAAAAACTATCCAAGCACAAAGGGTGAATTTGTTAAACTCAAAAAATTAAATTCAATTTCAAGACAATGATTGCCTATTTGTTAAAACTTAGAAGCAATTGATCTTATACAAATATTTGGAGTTCCCTAACAAATATTTGGAGTTTCCTTACAAATATTTGGAGTTTCCTTACAAATCATCGACAACAAATGCTAATGAGCGTAGGTAAGCTTAGCTTGTTTGGGATAATGTAGTTGTTGTTGCATTTGAAATGAAAATTCTTTAGCACCAACATCATTTTATCCTGCAATTCTCTTAGGGTTTGGAAAAAAACAAACCAGATTTTTCAACGATATCGACAACTACTCTCTACACTCTTAAGTCTTTACTATTATCTATTGCACGCACCCCATTTTCATTAATTAATTTATTATTAAAAGTTTTAAAATCTTTGATTTTTTGATTTCTTTTTAAATTGGTTTTTGTTGAATATTCTTTTTTAATCTTTTTTATAAAATTTTTTAAATCATACATTTCGATAGAAATTGATGTTTGAACAAAAATTTTAAAAAGTAAAACTGTCCAATTCGGCTTAGTTTTCAAAAATAAATATTAGTTATGCCAAAATAAATATAATTAATATACACAAAAAGTGATGCATTTATAAACGAAATTATTGTGCATCATTTCTACAACGAGGCTTTTTTTAATTTACACATAAATGTTAAGCACTAAAAGAACCTCTTATGAGTGATTTCATTATTACGAGTGTGACACTTATACTAATGATAATGAGTAATGAGTCATGATATTACTAATTATTATTATTCCCATATTAATCCAAATTAATAAATAAAGCTTGAGTAATCTAAATAAGAAAGTATTTATATTGAACTTAGAAATACGCTATTTAGTCATGGAATTAATTTCGGTTTATTATGAGTATGGCTTAAGAAAACTGGTGTTTTGCAAGTGAGACATCCAATGTTCATGATGCGTAAATATAGCATGAAGACTTTGTCATTTTTGTTAAAATATTTACTTGAACATTGATCTTCAGTACCAGTTTAGAGATGAGGCATAAAAAACTTTATACAAAAATTTTTGATTCTGAGGTTCATTGAAGCAGAAAAACATATAAACTTAAGTTTGGAGTGATAACGCTATGACAAGTGAATGTTATTGGTGAAACAATCCTGCCTGGAAAAATGGAATGTTTTTGTCAAGTCTATTTTAGACGCTGGATAGGCTTCTTAAGGGAAACACTAGACAAGGAAAACTTGTCAAATACTCGTAAGGACCTTCCTAGTAAAAACTTGTTGGAAAAGTCCTGTTATCCCATCACAAATACCCCATAACAAGAACAAATCAACAAATATTGCACTAAACTCCTCATAGAATAGTAAAAATAAATTACAATATGTACCTATATAGGTTCTATTTTCAACATTGCAGAACTGTTTTGCAAAATAGCTCAGTAGTAAGCGTATTGCACTGGTAATCAAAAGATCATAGGATCGAGTCCCAGTTAAGACAACTTTTAAATTTGTTTGTATCTCGTGAGAAAAGGTTACATACCGGCCGAGACCATAGAGAAAATAGATGGTTGCTTTTGCTAGATCCATGTTAGGATCAATGTAAAACTTTCGAGGGCCCCGTTAAAAACTAAAGATTGTTTTTCGATGAGGGGTTGAATGGGAAAGAATACAACCAACAAATTTGTACTGGTAAATTATTATAATAGCAGTGTATTCGTAGACATTTCTCACACGAATAAGTTAAGTGAAGCGTTTCTCACTTAGAAGTGAAACAACATGGGGAACTGCTTCTCCCCTTAGCTGTTTGGATCCGACAGAAAATTACAGGTCCCATTCATTACCTTCTAGCAACACGAACACATGCATGGGTGAGAGTTTTTAACGAAGCGTCAAAATACCTACATGTACTCTAATTAATTTAAGCCGCCAGATACTGCCATAAAGCCCCATGTTTAACATCGTATCAACCCACCAATAATAATATTTTCTAACTTATCTGAAAAAAACATCCTTAATTTATTTAGTGTTATTTAAAGTATCCTTTTAAGTTTGTTTTCTCCGTTGTTGTTGTAATACAGCAGACGAGGTCAGGTAAGGCTGCCATCTTGAATTATTAAAGAATTTCCATAAGAACTTATGACCGTTTTGTTCCTCTGAGCTCCTCTTCAAGAAGCTCATTGGACAAGGTTCCGATTCGAGAGAGTTCCGAGAGTTCCACCCGTTTCTTTCCCTGGGTTGTATGCAGTGTTCGAACCTGATTTACTCCAATTTTGAGGAAGAAAACAAATCTACTCCACCACTCCGCTTTTCTGAGATCTACTCCTTTTTTTCCATACTCAAAATTCTTCGGTCAAACCACATGAAATTAAATGGCAAGACTGTGTTATTCAATTTTCCAACTAACTCTGGACTCTGAAATCTGAACGTTTGCACCTGAAAGTCAATGCTGAACGAAATCATTTCTTTTTCTTACTTTGTTCGTCGTTTCTCGTTCATATCGGGGCTTATGTATTCTTTTCTCATATTTTTATTTTTGTTGAATTCATTTTTGTCCAAAGTATATTTTTTGAAAACTTGAGTTTTTCCGGAAATTTTTGATTTAACTCCACTTTTTTTAAAAATCTGCTCCGAAATTTTGTTACTGAGGTTCGAACCCAGGTTGTGTGCCAGGGATAATATTTATCGTTTGTTTCTTTTCAAGAAGATCACGGGATAAGGTTCTCTTTTCGTTTTTTTTTCTTCAGGGTTTTGTGCCTGGGACAATCGTTTAGTTCGTTTGAACTACTTTTCTAAAAGCTTGGGAAAGAATTCTGGACACCTCAGCTGTAAAGTAAAAGCATCGCAAATTGTAAGCAGAGATTATCAAATAAAGATGTCAAACTTTCATACGTTTCACACTCCAACACCCATTTCTTTACATTGTTGTATTTGTAATTCAATGAGTTAATTCTTGAGTTTTTCACTAAAGCTATGATTAGACGCAAGTGGTCAACGCGTTGACTCTCTGACGTCAAAATGACATAAGATTCTGTCGTGTGATCGTCGCAGAATACTGTCCATGCGTTAACGGCTGCGTTGACACTCTCGTTGACACAAATTTAAGGGACAATGCGTTGACTATTTTCGTTGGCCGTGTTATCACACTGTCAACGCAGTTAGGACACTATGACAGAGTACTCAACAACGCATTGACTGTATCTTAACGTTGACACAGCGGCTTTTTCTGCCATCTCAACGTACTCTGCTTGGCCCTTATCTCAATCTCAAATTTTTTGCATTTTTTGAGTATTTTTAAAGATCGACAGTTGATGGCTTGATGAGGGATACGAACTATACTTTGACGCCAATCACTTTTTTCTAGAGCAGTAAGAAAATTTCTAAAATTTCTGATTTTTTTAATCCATCGACATCGTAGCCATTCTTCAATGGAACTTGATAGTTGATGGCCTGATAGATGGAAGACAAACTTTATTTTGGCAACAAAAGTATATTTCGATGCAAATGTCACCCAATTGTCCTTAAATCACTTTTTCCGCAGCAGTAAATAAAATTTAAAAATTTCGGATTTTTAGAGGTTTTTTAGTCCATCAACATCGTAGCCATCCTTCAAAGGAGTTTGACAGTTGATGGCTTGACAGATGAAATACGAGCTATATTTTGACAGCAAACGTATATTTCGATCCAAATGTCATCCAATGGACGTAAAATCATTTTTTTTTTTCAGAGCAGTAAGAAAACGTCAAAAATTTCTGATATTTTAGCTGTTTTTTAATCCATCGACATCGTAGCCATTCTTCAATGGAACTTGATAGTTGATGGCCTGATAGATGGAAGACAAACTTTATTTTGGCAACAAAAGTATATTTCGATGCAAATGTCACCCAATTGTCCTTAAATCACTTTTTCCGCAGCAGTAAATAAAATTTAAAAATTTCGGATTTTTAGAGGTTTTTTAGTCCATCAACATCGTAGCCATCCTTCAAAGGAGTTTGACAGTTGATGGCTTGACAGATGAAATACGAGCTATATTTTGACAGCAAACGTATATTTCGATCCAAATGTCATCCAATGGACGTAAAATCATTTTTTTTTTTCAGAGCAGTAAGAAAACGTCAAAAATTTCTGATATTTTAGCTGTTTTTTAATCCATCGACATCGTAGCCATCCTTCAATGGAACTTGATAGTTGATGGCTTGACAGATGGGGGATGAACTATATTTTGACGACATTAGTGTATTTCGATTTAAATGTCACCCAACTGCCCTAAAATCACCTCTTTCCTGAGCAGTAAAAATACTTCAAAAATTTCTGATTTTTAAGAGGTATTTTTAATTCATCCACATTGTATTGTCCGATAACACCGCGATCAATGTCGTGTGATCGTCAACGTACAAAATGATTCAATTTTGCTTTTGTCAACTCCGCGTCAACGTTCATATGTTTGGATATGGTCAAGTAGTGTAATCTTCAACGTTTCACGTGTCAATACATTAACACCAGAGGGTACCAATTGCATTGACACGTCAACGCATTTTGGGACAACATTGACGAGTGCCGTCATTCGTGTGATCGTCAATGTTTCATGCGTTGACACAGTCTACATTGACAGTATATTGACAGTTTTTCTGATGACGTCAAGGAGTCAATGCGTTGACCATTTACGTTGACCATCTAATCTAAGCTTAACACTTTACAAATCTAATATCAATCTTGTTGTTTCAGCTTGCAGACGAATCAATATGACAGCCGAGGTTTGCCATCTTTATGTGATAATCTCTGGTTGTAAGTCAAAAGGCCTTGTTTCTCTACGAGCTGAGAGGCGCCACTAGAATTTGAATTTAATTTTTTTTTTTAAAGGTATAATACGATCGAGTTTAAATTGTAACACTAGCTTCCAGACTATTGCGGCCTTTTCGGCTTACTATTCCTAGCAGCGCATTTTTGTCGGTACCCTCGTTCAGCACTCTTTATCATTATCAATAGGAGCGCTGTTGTTGTTCACATCATCGTCGTCGTTTCGTTGGTTCGTTCGTTTCTTTTGCCGTTGTTGTTGTCGTCGTCGTTGTCGTTGTATCAATCGAAAACATACAACAACCGGCTTTAAATAAAAATATTCATCGCCAACCGCTGGTATTTGTCTTTTGAAACTCCTATAGATCAGAAGTGCTTTTGCTGTTGTCTAAGAAAAACCAGTGCGCTCAATCAATAAATAAATAAAATATTCAAAGTGCATTTAATTAACATATGCTTAAAAATTATTATACAAAAAAAAAATAAAAAACAGAAAAAACCTACAAGAAGATTTAAAGTATTTATCTGTTGCTTTTCAGCACAATTTAGATAAATACGAGAAGTAAAAAAAAAAGATACAAGTGGGAAGAGAAAATAAAATAAAAGAAGAGAATAAACTTTTTTTTTGTTCGTAAAAAACAAATGCTCATCATTTTGATAATAAATTCCCTTATTTTTTGTTTATTTACTAACCAACCTTTTTACTTTTTGTACAATCCAATCCAAGTGTACTTTTGTGAAAGTTATTTTACAATAACCGAATTCTCATTTTTTTTTGTTAAGGAGAAAGAATTGGTGGGAAACAAAAAAAAATACAACAAAAAGTTACAGAACAACGAGAAAAAAAGTTGAAGCTTCAAGGAAAAGTAGTATTTTTTTTTTTTTGATTTTCCAAAAACGAGTGTATATTTACAACCATAAACGGACATTAAATAAATTTAAAAATAATCGTTCAAATGACGATGAACCGGTCGAATAGTTTTGTAAATTCATTGAAATGGTGGCCTCTACAAAGCAATAACCAATCCAACAATAATAATAATAGTAATACCAATAATAGCGGCAACCATACCAATAATAATAATTCAAATAAAAACTTCACATTTGGTAGTTCGGTAGCAGTGCAGAAGTTACGAGAATCCAAGTGGTTTCGAGTAGATGAACGTAGAATATTTTGTGCTGTTGTCGAATGTGGCTTCTTGGTTGAGGTGAGGTCGCAAAATCACGACGAAAACGATCAATCCTGGTTTGGTGTGGTGCTATGTAAAACTACCAAAGGTGAGTAAATGTGCAGAAATACAAGATACTGCTACACACAACTACGTACGATCAACCAAAAGCAATATACCGGAACTTTGATTTACAGGGTGTTTCAGCAAATTTTTATTTTATTAAATAAATCAATTTGTAGGTGATGGTAGTTTTGAGAAAAAAAAAATAAAAAGATTTTTAAAAATAAATAAAATTTAACAATAGGAGAAACTATCTCTGGGTACCTATGTAAAAAAGGAGTAGAATGTGTAAAAAAGGTGTTTTTTTGTCAAATAAAAAACACGAAATTAAGAATGACAAAAAATTAAAATAATAATCGCGAGTGAACACGATGAAGTGAGAAATGTGATTAATGCGAAACATTTGAAGAAAGGTGTGGTGACGTTTGATTATAAAATTTCAAAAATGCAGCTGCAAATATTCAAAATATTGGAAAATAGACTGTTAAATACAAAGCCCTTCCTGGACTTAGAAAATTAAGTTTGACAGTGATTTTGAGTGTGGGAATATGTGGATAGTAAATATCGTTTTGTATTTTTATTTTTATGAGATCACGACGTGAGTTGAAATTAATGAAGATTGAAAGGTGTATCTGAATTTTTATTTCTGATTTCTGTGAAACCGCATTAATAAATATTTTCATAAATAAATTGCAAGAAAAAATAATAAAATTAAAACAAAAAAAACACGAAGGAAATGTATAGATATTGATTGATTGACCAACAGTTGGTCTGTTGATTAACAAAAGAAAAAAAAATATTTTTTAAAGCACGATAGACTCTCACTTCATTAATTATAAATTTTGATTGGATGAGAGGAATTTGAACATTGGGGTATCCAAAGAGAGGTTATACATCAGCCCATCTTTTGGTGTAAAAAAAATTATATCGGTTTATATGAAACAAAAATGTTAGAAGGTGTAATGTCGAAATTGAATAATTTAAAATCACATTTAACAGTATAAATATGATAAAAAATATCAAAGTTTTAAAAAATTATAGATCGTTCCTCTTGACTAATAAAAAAATACTAGGTACTTCATTGCTGTTGCAAATAATTGTTTTTTTTTTGTCACCCTGTAAAAAATATAAAAGACAAACAAAATACTAAAAAAAAAATACGGGATGTGTGCTGCCTCTTAAAAAGATAAACTGGTTATTCTTCTAATTTATGAGATGCAAACTTTTAACCAACTTGAAGTTAGATATCTACATGTACACGTAGATATAATTATGTGTTATTTTATGCATGTATATGTATATCATCGAAAATAGAAGGCGCCTTTTGATTCCATAATCCAATTAAATAGTAAACTATTTAATTATGGCTTTTAAGAGTAAATACCTCCACATATACCTAGTGGATATTTTTTTTTTTTACGAAAGTGTCAATCTTTGGTGTTATTATATAATTATTTAATCAAGTGGGAGTTATAATATTTTTGTTTTATCTCGATAAGAGAATGAAGTTGTTTACATTGTTGTGACCTTATTGAAAAAAAAAAGAAAAACAAAAAACTCCACTAAAAAACTAACATATAGGCGCTTCACTATGGTCCAAAATGACTTTTTCCTTGCCAAAATTGTACCTTTTGAAAAAAGTTTTTAGTTTTTGTGTTTCTACAAAAATGCAATAAAATAAGAAAAATTTGAATTTCATTACAAAAATTTTCAATTAATATGAATATGAAATATGATTTACAGGGTGTCTCAGAAACTTTTGATAAAATTAGATTTTTTCTCAAAAAAAAAAATCTAAAAAAAAATTATCCAATGATTAAAATAATAACATGGCGTCTTTTAACAAAGCTGAGTATACAACAGAGAAATAATACATAAAGAAATATCTATTTTTGGAGGAGTCCAAAACAAAAATTGGACCATAAATGGACTGATTTAAAAAATTTAAAAATTTTCCAAATGCGCCTTTACAAAATACAGATTTAAGAATTTTAAAATCACAAATTATATAAGATTTTCGTACAGACAAGTGTACCTTAAAAGTTCAATATATTTCTTCATAGTTAAAATTTTAAAAATCTGAACTCTGATTTTTGTAATTTTGAGTGAAGTTGTCAAACTTGCCACAAAATTTTATATTTTGGACCAAAGTGCGCCCTAAGAAAATGATTAAAAACTTATAACTTTTTCTGTAGTAAAAATATGAGAGGGATTTTTAAACATACAAATTTCAATATTAAAGCTTGTTAAACGAAATTGCAGATACTAATTACAGAAATTAGCGAAAAACAATAGTTCCGAATAACGAATAACAATTGAAAGTTATCTATGCAATGATTTTTTTATAGTTACAAAAAAAAAAACTATTTTAAAATTCTACCTACTTGATAAGGTAAACACAAATAATTATTTGATGTTACAATAATTGACCTAGATTTATCATGCCTATGTATAGTTGGAGAATTTTGAAAAAGCTTTGTTTGGTTTTATGATTAGTTGTAGGTAGTTTTTTTTTATATAGAAGACCTTGGGCAAGACTCAAAGATTCTCAGTTGAAATTATTTGAGATTTATTATAAAGGTCGAATAAATGTTCATATTTTATAAATTATAGAGGAAATATAATTAAACATCAGAACTTCTTAGGTGATTTCTACGAGCTTTGGGTAAATCGCAAAAAAAAAGCGAAAATGATTTATGATAGAACGTATTGAAAATGATTTAATAGTTTCTTCCGTGACTGTGCCAAATTTTCAAGGTGAAATAAGAAAAATTATTGGAAGCAAAGAAACTATGCTTCAATCCCCAACTCTCAATGGCAATAATAAAAACACTGTGTTGTAAGGATTAAAAATCAATTTTGGACAAGGTGACTCAAAAACTGGTTCAAATTTGGGAAATAAAAAAAAGTGCATAAAAAGATCGCAATTACTCTAAGGTTACAATATGACCAGGCATTTAATAAAAATAAAATGTTTCACCCCTATTTATAAAAAGTACTTAGATATCTTCTAATTCACAAATTAACTATAACGTTGATCAAAAGTAAGTTCACGAATTAAAATTTCTAAATTATATTTAAAAATATAGAATTGCTAATCTACGTTAAGTACCAAATCTTAACAAAAATCCACTACATCAACAAGAGCTCTGCTGTTTCAAGAAAATATAACTTGAACTGCACATTTATCACTGAATGTGACTTTTTGAACACATACAATTTCATTTGAGCTTATAAATAGCATGTGTGTCACTGTAGAGTCTGTTTCTATTAATTTTGAAAGTAGCAGTATTATTTCTTCTTATAAGCAGAACAAAGTGCAAGACTCCAACAAAATTTGTCAAGCCGTTACCGAAATTTATGGAGATATTCTAAAAATTTTATTTTTATTACGTGTAATTTTTACGACAAACAAAAACTGGTGATTAACTGCGATAATTCCAAATTATTAAAGCAATTTTTGAGAAAATGTAAAAAAAAAAACTAAAACCTAGGAATCACATAAAAATGCTCTGTACCAATTTTGAAACAAATCACTTCACCTGTGCAGTAGGCATTAAGACGTGCAAACGCACGGACGCACGGACGTACAGACCGACGACGGACGTTTAAAACGGCTAGAATTTCCCATAAAAATCTCGCTATTTCTAGCTGAAGTAAGATTTTTATATAAAAACCTGCGAAAAAAATTGAAATTTTCAAAACAATTTTCCAAACTTTATATTGAATAATCTTGAATGACCAACAATTTGTGTATGTTATCACCAAGTTTTCCAAACATTCTTTTTTTTTTAATATTATACAATATTGTTTTGAAAATTTGATTTTTTTTTCGTATGGAACAACTGTATACGAGCAATTAAAAAAAACAGCATTTTAACACATTGCGAAAATTTTTTAAAATGTTATTCAAGCGAATTTCAAACAACAATTTCACCCACATTTGATTGTTAAAATGTATTTTTGGACAACTTAGTAATGGTTTAAATTATTTGCACTTATTTGCTATAGACTCTTATTTATTGTTATAAATAAAGAAAAGTATAAAAATGTTTTCTATAATTAGATTTTTTAATTCATTCATAAAATATATGCATGGTGCATGGAGGCAAATACCCGTTTCTTGGGTGAGTGTTAGGAAAATACGCGAGGATTCAAAAAGATGTACCGATATCCCGATTTGCTTTTGAGTTGCTGAATGTTTACAATGGAAGGAAAAATAGGGCAAGATAAAATATTTCACATTCGTGATGTACGGCTGGTAGAAAAATCTCCGTATTTCACAGTAGGTAGGTTCGGGATTTGGTTCAAGGGAAAACTAATGGGCATTCCTAGAAGGACGAGACGGTTAAGAAATATTTAAAAAAAACCCTAGTAGGTATTGAGTTTGTAAACTAATGCAATCTTTTGTGAATGCAATCTTAAAAAAATCATTTATTGAATTTAATTAAAAGATTGCATTCACTGTCTCCATTTTGAGACTTCAAATAATTATCGAAAAACCATTTTATTTGACATTAAAAAGATTGCAATAATGTTGTTCCCCATTGATTTAACAGCAGTTAATGGAATGCAATTTTTTGAGAATTTATGAATTCATTTCTTATTAAAGATTGAATTCAAACAAGATTACATTCTTTACAACTCTGGAGCTAGTACATATGTATATCAAACAAATTGCTTGATTTCGTTTAAGAACTGAGGAAAATTCTTTTATTTTTATTTTTTTTGTATTTGCGGATGCACTTGAAACGCTTTTCTGTGTAAAGCTCTTATTGAACGTAATTGAAATGAGAAGAAAAGCTTTTTTTTACAATTTTAAAAATCTCCATCAGCAGTTATACAGAAAGATTTTCTCTTAAAATTAAAATATTTACAAAAATATTGAACAGTAAAGGACCTAGTTGGTTGCCTTCGGTAACTCCTGATTGCTAAAATAAAAATATAAAAACATTCGACATAATAAAAAAAAAATAAAAATTATTTAAGGATAATAATTAAAATTAATCATGCCTTATCATCATCAACAACAACAAAAAAGAAAGCAAAACGTACATATTTGCAATTAAAAGCCAGACTTTATTATTTTTGTTCTACATTAAATTAGTTTAAACTAATAAAATAAACTGCCTGAGTTCTAACCTGAATTGAGTTAATAAAAACCGCTGCAGACAAGAAATTAATTTTTTTTTCTCTTACTTTTTCCTAATTTGCTGCTGCGATATAATTAATTGCAATTAATTGTTAAACGAAGCATTTTATAGCCAAGCATTTAAGAAAAAAAAAGGAGACCATTTAAACATATTGAATGAACAAAAATAAATTTAAAGCTTTTTTTTGTTATTATTTGGTCTGGCGTAGAAACAGCTTGAAAAGTTCAAATTATGAAATGATGCGAGTGTTACTAACTCGTTTTTTTTTTTAGGTTATTTCTGTCAATTTTCTATTTTTGATGTGGATTTTTTGTTGGACATATTATTTCTATTAGGTTTCGATTTCATTGAATAAATGAACAGATTGAGAGCTAAAATTCACTGGGTCACCTTGTGATTTATGGCATCAATTAATAATGATTGTAGTGCTTGAATCATATTATGTTGATGTTAAACAAGAAAATCTATAATCCGAAGAAGTTTTTTTTTGTAACAATAAGATGGGCTATACAAAAGCTAATTTCTTTATTAATGACGAGGCTTCGCAGAATTTAAATTTTGTAATCAATTTATGAATGAATCAGTCTTTAATGTTTACCTTTTAGAGACAAAAGGGGTTACAAATAAAATAAATACATTTGATGGCTCAAGAAGCAGGGCATATAGTGACTTCCAACTCTCAAACATTCTTGTGTAATTTTTGTTATTCGACAGATGGTTTATAATTTTGTGCCGAATCCGAACGGCAAAGATGGGAGGTACATTTTCATGACAAAAGATACTCTTTGAGGATTTGTTGCTTCCTCGCAAAAGGCAGTATACCCCTGGAAAAAGCATTTTTGTTTTTAGGTTGTATAGACTGGGATTTGATCCCCGGAATTCCCACGTGACAGTCCAAGTACACTAGCCATAAAGCCAAGGGTTTCTACGACTTGAGTGATTTAGATTTTTTTTAAGATTTTAGATTCTTGAATAGTTCACTTGAGAAAAAAAGAGAAATAAGCATTTTTTGCAAATATTTATATACTGATTTGGAACGTATTTAGAACGAAATATGTTATAGTCGAAAAAAAAATGTGTCTTAGGTATATACTTTATACTTTTGTATACACAGCCTCACACTAGAAATTTACTTATTTCAAAGCTGTTCAATCAACAAAAAAAAGATAACAAAATAATTAACATTTTAGACAAAGCACATTATTTGTCACACGAGGCAAATAGGTTAAATAATTATTATATTTACTCAATTTTAATAAATAATTTTTTTTTTTATATTGCAAATAAAAATGTTTATAAAATTGCAAGGTTGGTTATTTTAACCTTAATCATTTTTTTTTAATCACACCAAATCCTTTTGTGAAAATCTTTCGCAGAATTTCAATCTTATTTAATTCTTAAGATGACTGTAAATAAGATTATCTTGATTTTTGACTCTGTATACCTACAAGAGTATTATAAAATATTATTATTAATCTAAATAAATTTAATCAGTATCTAAAAATACTTCCGAAAATAAAATAAAGTAATTAACCAAAAATAGGAATGTTTAGTATGGCTCTAACAAATCGTGTGTGTGTACTTAAGAAACTGATAAAAAAACATCCAAAGCTCTATGTTAATGTCCGATTAAAAATTATTTCAAGAGATTTATTAATTGTTATCTGCTAAACAAAACTTAGGTTTTTTATTTTTATTTAAAGACCTTGAAAATTTTTTTTTTTTATTATTAAGTTTAATAGGTATGCTTCAACTATAGATAGATATACCCTCTAATGTTGATGATGAGAAACATTAATCACATTATAGAACAGTTAAATCGGATTCTCTTTTACTACGTGTTAAAATCGTGAATTTTTTTTAACACATAAATATACCAAACAAAATAATAAATAAGAATTCTCATATAAAAATAGAGCCAGCTAGTAAGCGCTTGAAATAAAAAAGCAATAAAGTGAACAATATAGGTCGCACGTACTTGTTGTAACTTTTCACTTGAGTACGTTTTCATCCAAAACCTTAAGAGCTCTGAGAACACTCGAACATGGTTCAAGTAAACTTGGTTCGATCAAACTTCATCAACAGTAGTTAAACCAAGCTGAAACCAAAGTAATTACCATTCAACATTCGAAACAGCTCGTGGAGAACCAGGGCCTAGCGACTTACAACTCTCAACCATTCCTGTGTGCGTGGAATGGAGGGGACCTAGAATTTGTTGCCGAGTCCGAACGGTTGGGAGAAGCACTTATTCATGACAAGTATACTCTTGGAGGATTTGTCAGTTCCCCGCAAGGGGCAGTACCTCTGGAAAAACATTTCTATTTTTAGGTGGCAGCGGCTGGGAATCGAACCCAAAACTTTGGCATGATAGTCCAACGCACAAACTATTATGCCACGAGGTACTACCAAATTATCATTCATTGTGCTTCACGGTATTTATGTTATTCGGAATGTTTGACATTATCAATTTTTTTGTTTTTGAGTCTAATGCACGCAATTTTAAACTTAAATGTCATGTTCTAGGAAATGTATTAAAACCAATCTGCAGACAGAAGAACATGGTAGCACAAACACGCTCTCGAATATAGATACAAAATCAACGTTTATTGAGACCAAATTTTTCGTTTTTGACAAGTAAATCAACCAAAACATAACAGGTATGCACTCGAACCAAGACTCACAACATGTTCGATTGCTTACAGGTTACTTTATAAGCTTTGAAAAAAAAAAATGAATATAAGAATTTGTTAGTAAATTTTAATCTCAAAACCTCAAGGACTACTTATAGTTCAGTCATATTGTGTTTTTACCATATTATAGGGTAGTTTTGATTTTTTTCCCTGCTTTATCTTTTCGGGGGTATACTGAATCCGAATCTGAGGTTTGCGACTAAAAATTCGTGACGCAACATGGAAAAAATGCAAAATTGACTTTAATATAGATTTGTACAAAATTTAAAAAAGATTGTCCAACTGTTCTTCAAACGGTCAACTATCAGAATTTTTAGCCTGGCGTCAGATTTAATTAATGCAATCAGAAAAAAAAATCAAAATTATTAAAACTATTACTTAAGATAATTTTTGATTATTTCAAGTTTTTGAGTAACTGACCATAAATTTAATTGAAAACGTTCCACCGTCAAAATTGTCAAATTTTTTTCAGATCCGATCAGATTAGTTATAAAAAATAATTTCGAATACAAAACATTTTTAAAATTTGCTCTAAATTTTGATGTATTGGAGTCATTTTCATGAAAGTATACATTCAAGCACATATTTAAGGACATTGACAAACATAAACTTGGCTCAGTCCCAGACATCGACAGTTTTTTTTTTTTATTTTGAAATTTTGGACCATGTTCTGACCTAAATTGTGAAGCCCCTGTCTGAAGTAGCGACAAAAATAGGCAGTGCCGCTGAATCAAGCATCCCTAAATTATTAAGAGTATGTACCTTATTTCATTAATTTGTAACAAGAATTGGCATTGGAAATGATTTTGTCGCCAAAATTCAACAAACGGACCACTGCGAAAAAATTTCTGCCAAAAACAGTTTTTGTCAATACTTTTTTTCTGTCTAATTTTAGGCTGAATACAGTCATGAGATTAATTAAATCTTAGCAAATTTCTATACGTATTTCATATCTTATTTTTTTTTGCAAGACAAATATTTCTAAAATAAGCGAGAGTACAGTGGCTCATTTTGTTTGGAGAGGTAGCCATAACATGAAATAACTCTCAACTACTACACCGAATTTAATAAAATAATTAGGTACAGTACTTTAATACCTGCGATCGCATATAAAATCTTCACAATAAATTTCCAACCACTGAAACGCCCACTTTTTCTTAAAAAAACAATATAATTGTAAAAATTGATAGAATTCATTTTTCATATTTTCTTAAACAATTCAAGCATTGAAAGATTTTTGCCACGCCCACTTTTTGTGGCGGTTTGGGAACATGTATTATTGTTTTATTTTTCGCTCCTTTAAAAAAATACATAAAAGCTTAATATATTTTCAACCTACGTGTCTTCAAAATGGTTAAGCTTCTTTTAACTATGATGGGCCTTATAAGTTGGTTATTGAAATCTTACGGAAACGTTATAGAAGCCTAGACCTGCTGCATAGTTAGTTTTGCTTCTTTAAGGAGACTGTTATGTTAAATGTAAACCAATCAAAAGTAATGATCAAAAGAAAAAAACAGGGCTTAGTCCGTAGTTTATTTCACAAAAATCAAGTTCTAACCAAGTACAATTTTATATGTTTGAATAAAATGTATTATATACTCCTGAAGGAATTGACTTACACCAAATGGAAGCACAGTTTGCTGAAACTTTTTTAGACACGGTAAAGCTTCTTTTAATTATGATAGGTCTCATAGGTTGGAAGTGGAAGTTTTACGGAAACGTTATAGAAGGCAATACCTGCTGCATAGTTATTTTGATTTATTTTGTATTTTTATAGAGACTGGTATGTTAAATTTAAAACAGTCAAAGGAAGTGATCAAAAGAAAATAACAGCAATCAATTGAATGCAATAGGGCATATTTATAAATGTTGACTAAGCTCTTGCTAGGAAAAACTGGAGTTCATCCTATGGGAATTTTATTAGAAAAACTCCAGTTTTGACTAGCAACAGCTTAGACAACATCTATGAATATGCCCCAATATCTTAGGAATTCATGCATTTTTTTGCATTCCTTGTATTTTTTAATATTGTTTTCTTCAACTTTATTATTACTAGATATGTAATGTAAATACTTATTTTTTTTAAATAAGTTAAAGAATCAAAAAAAATATTTTCCATAAAATTGTTTTATCGACTTATGAATTAGTTTTTGCATATATTCATTATTTGAAAAATTAGACGGTGCTCATTTTTTTAGCTCAAAGGCTCAAACTGTTTTCGAAGTTATTTAAGCAATTTAAAAAAAAAATAAAAAAAAAAAATTGAATATTTTTCTATAATTTCCAATATCTTTGTTTTTTTTTGTAATTTTCAAGAATCCAATACATACCCTTAACATCAATAAAAAAAATGAAAAATTTGCAAATCTATGTGTTGTGGCATATGCATAAATTTAAATATACACGATTTTGTCTACATGAATGTCTGACTGTAGATGACGGAACGCCAAAGTATTTATTCTTGGGGTACATGACTTTAACGAGGGACGCTATAGTTGATATCAGCGGGAGGTTATTTTGCTTTCTATTTTTGGAACACTACCACCGTTTTCGAGTATGTGTAAATTTTTTTTTTTTTTTTTTATTATTATTTATTTCTCTTCCTTTCCCCCAATGTTGATTTTGATTTAATATAATAAAAAGTTTAAATAAAATCTTAAGCGGTCAATGAAGTAGGTATTGGTACTATAGGTACATTAAACGGTAATAAAATTAAAAAAAAATACTTCAGGAAGTGCGTTTATCTTGTAGGTATTTAACGTTTCGCTGCAATGGGAATAATGCATGGTGAGATAAGTGACACAGATATATTTTGTTTAATTGATATAGGTAGGTATAGGGAAATTTTAATTGTAAATTTAAGATTAAAGAATTAAACACATACTCGCTTGAATAGGGCTCGTCGAATTCGTATACCTACCTACAAGGAATCCTCAAAATTAATTATCACAGAATCTGTTTTAGTAATTATTAAAATTAAATTGAAAATTAGTTTTTATCGAAAATTGATACACATGCATTAATATGGCTACAGAAGCCAAATTTTTGTTTAGAATATTGCGCATGTTTTTTCTAAAAATCTATTGCTTTTACGAAAAAAAAATTAACAATATTTTTTGGCGAATTTCATAAGCTACAATATTGTGTTTTGACCTTCATATTTTCTTCAAAAGAACTATACCTAATCATTATCATATATGTATTTACAATTTAGGGTATCAAAAAAAGTCTTACACAAAATATCAAATTACCTTCTTTTGAAGTTTTGACATTTTTTGGTCTATTTTTCCAGGGTTATGCGTAGGTATGTAGATACAGTTTTTTTTATAATAAATAAGTTCAAATGCATCTTTTCTTTAACCTTTGTATGGTTCTATGTAATATGCCTAGGTATACGAAAATAAAATAAAATTAAGAGAAAAAAATCAAAAGATGTTTGAAGGTCAGATCGAAGTTTTTTTTTATAAACGTTGCGTTGGTCACGTAGACCATATAACTCCGCATAAGGTGAAATAACAAAAGACGTCACATAGATTTTTTTTTCGTGTTACAACTCACAGAACTATGTACAAGTAGGTAGGTACATACATTAATATATATGTATGAGTGCTTGTGGGTATGTAATTTGATGCATTGGTATTTTATAAAAAGCCCAAAGCGAAGAAGGGTGAATTAATTCTATTTCATTTACATTTTTGTTTTTTCTTACAATAAGAACAAACGAATAATTTTGGAGAAATATACAAAAATATCACATTGAAGACAGCTCAATGTTCTTGTCTAAAATTTCTAGAAAAAAAAGTAAACTGAGGGAAGGTATAGCTAAGATAATATAAATAATTTGTGAGGATAAATGGCGAATTCGTAAGAAAGTGCGAAGAGATAGGATTAATATCGTAGGGGAAGCAATTTTAGTTTAAGCATAAAGCTTAAAATTAAATCCAAAAATCAAATACTTTTGTCCCTAGTTTTTAAAAAATTAAGAACTAGGAACCTTCTTAGATATTTCAGTGCTTTTTTTAACTTGAAAACATAAAAGTATCTAATTCTGTCATTTTATTGTTAGATGTCACTGTGCAATTGTCACCCTAGAGTTGACATTAAGCGCCTTTTCTTTTTTACAAATTTGAGCTCGTATTGGAGAGCTAAATTTTGAAGGCCTTGGGTCGGTCACCTTGAGTCCACTCTAAAGAAGATCTATGTTGTTGCTTAGGCAAGCCGATATAGCAAAAGAAACTGTCAAAGTGACATTAGTTTATCTGTAAAGATTTGTTGTAGGTAAACAGTTTTATCACTGCAGGTGTAGGTACTTTATTTCATTTCATTTTTGCAATAGCAAATTCAAAAAAGCTACGTTTACATCTCATTTTCTTTAAATTTCAAAAACATAATAATTGAATGAAATTGCATATTTTTTGATAAGCGAAAAAAACAAGTCTTTTGAAAACTATGGCCGTTTTCAAGAAAACGTGGCAAAACATTTGATTTAGTTTAACAACCGAGGTTAATGTTGAGATTTTAGTGCCATCTATCGAAAAAAAAAATTGAAAATTTTTATTAACATGCACTTTTCACCTCAGCCCTATGAGATGAATAGTATTTGAGTTTCGAATAGGATGAGATATTTGTGTTTAGCACCATCTATCAGGAAACTTGAAAATATTTGATTTAGTCGTAGTCCTCACTTCATAAAAAAATATACTTGGTAAGTTTCAGCTCAATTGGATGATTAGTTAATTTTTTTTAGTTAAAGCTAGTTTTGAGAACTTGGTGCTCAGCACCATCTATCGGGAAACCTGAAAACACTAATCACTATGCAACAAATAAGCTAGGTACATTTTAACTTAATCAGATGGTTATTTTTTGAGATTTCAAGACATACTAAAATTTCGATGTAAGGCGCCATCTATCGGAAAACTTTTTCAGTAGGGGAATTGGCAATTTTATAAAAAAATTCAAATTCAATTCGAGATCCTACCTATCTCATTCCCACATTTGGAAATACATAATATATTTTCAGTAAAATTTGGACGAAAATAGGTTGCAAATGAAATGAAAACTTAACGAACGCATCCAATAGAAAGCCATTTTGTATAGAAAATCTAAAAAGAAAAAAAGAAGGAAAAAATTGTATGCCTGGAAACAAAATCTGAGTTTCCACAAAATGTCATAATCAAACAAGCAAGGAAGAAACAAAGAAAGGTAACAGACTTTTGCAAGGACACGAATTGTAAATGAAGTAGTTTCGTTTGTTATGTTTTCCAACAAAAACGTTCCAAGCTATAGGTAACTTTAAGAATCTGTAAATTTCAAGCGTACCAGCTCATGTGGGGAAAGTGTCAAATTCTAAAGGGCAAAGCAAAAACAAAATATAATTCCACTGCAAATGTCGATATGATGATTCTCAACAATGGTGATTTTGACGTTTGTAAATGAACGAGAGAGTGATAGATATATTGCTATGTATTTGTTAAAGAGCTCTATTGTTATTACGCTCATTTACATAACTAAATATTAATTACTCTTAAAATCGTTTATTTTGTATAAAAAAAAAAAAAAAAAAAAATACAAAATTTTGTTCACGTTTTCGATAAGTGGACAGCAGCTGTAAGTCTTCGTCTTCTGCTCTTTTGTTGTAAATTAGTTTTTGGAAAAGCCCAATGGATTGCTGCAACTGGAACTGGTAGTGCAGCTGTCAAAAAGTTTCATATTGTACGTGCTATTTTTTACGTGAGTAGGCAAGTGTCTATCTAATCGCAAAAAGTTCCCACGGTCAGGTGCCTCTGTACCTACTTACGTGTCAAGATGCAGCTGTACAGCTTTCTGTTATTTGTTGGGTCAGCTTTTAAGCTTCTGGGGAATTTGTAGGTAAAACATAAGGCAAGGGTCGTTCTAATCGCAAAAAGTTCCCACGGCCAAGTCCCTCCGTACCAACTTACGTGCCACGATGCAGCTTTCTGTTATTTGTTGGGTCAGCTTTTAAGCTTTTGCGAGTTTCTAGGTAAAACAATAAGACATATCAATTGAAAAAGAGAACTTGAAACTCGATTCGAACTCTATGTAAGCCAGCATCGAATAGAAATGTCCTTGGTTCGAGTCAATTGGTGGACTCCCAATTTTGCAATTTGATTAAGTTCAGATAGTAAAGGTCAATTCATATTAAAAATTAAATGCGATGAGCTGTCAAAGAAAATCAGATAATTTCATATGAAAACTCTTTTTCTGTAATTTGCCAAATTACATCACAGAGATTGCACTATGTTGGCGACTTATATAATTTTCTATTTTTTTAAATATTTGTCTGCTACAAATATACAGCATTAGGCTCTAAATGTAAAAATTAAAAAACAAAGTTTACAATACCTTATTTGAGCACCAAGCAAACAACTTCTCATGGTGTCAAGAAGAAAAAAGAAAGTTGGCACTATCCATTTTGTTTTAAGAAGTCTTATGAGAACACAACAAAGAGTACCTATCTAGTACACACGATGCACAATTTAAAAAAAAAATATTAGTTGTGGTTCTTCGGTGCAAAATTAGGATGGAACTCAGGTGAAAATAATAAAGCAAACAATCGAACAATTATTGAACGAAAATGTCAAAATTCGATATGTATGACACAAAGAAACCAAAAAAGAAAATAACAAAAAGAAGTATCAACTAGGTACCAACGTTAATTTGGAAATGTAACGAGCTTCCAAACTAAGTTTTAGCTCATTTTGGCTCTTATGAAAACTTTTAGTAGGTATAGGAGTAAACCTATGCATTCTCAAAAGATTGTTATCCAATTCACCGATATACATATTTTTATCTAATTCAAGCAGTGCCTATCCTATACTTATGGTTTTCCCAATTCTTTTTTTTTTCTTTTTAATTTGTATTTCCATAGGAATGTATGGTTTATAAAGCGCATCTTGAATTCAATGAATCTGAATAAAAATGTTCAAAGCGTTTAATTTGCATATTATAGGTACCTTCTTTTTTTCGAAATAAAAAACAAAAACAAAAAATAAAATATACAAACTAATTGATAATCACATTGCGTGTGATGCAGTCGAAGTCACGCATGAGAAAAATTGATAAATTAAAATTGGCATATAAAATTTGTAACGGAGTGGCTTCTTTTATTTTTGTTTAAACAGAGTTAAGCTCAATAAACTGTTAAATTAATGACTTTTCAACATGGAAACTATACTAATGAAGAATGTTGCATAGGGGAGGTAGGGCGGTTATCAATAGTTTGTGCTTGAGAAGAAAATAAAATAAAATTAAGTAAAATAAAAAAAAAATAAAAAAATTTCAAGTATCTCATTTCATTGTCAGTGAAATTTTAGCTGAAAAAATATACCAGCGCCATTTTGCACCATTTTTGAGCTATAAGCATTCAGCGATATGTTTTTGTAAAGCTAAAACTAGAAGAAGTATGTATGTATCGAAATACTATTCGTTTTGTGCCATATTTTGTCCAAAATGATGCTGGTACTGGTGGAAAATAGTCAAAGTGCCACACTATGGAAAGGCATCATCTCGCTTTCGATATAGTAAAACGTCAAATGGATAGTGGTCGAACTTTAATTTCAATAAATGCTTGACAACTTTAAATTAACATTTATACACTTTACTGAAAAATCAGCTTTTTACTACTTCCGAAGCTTTGTTTAAATATTATTGAAAACGTGTGTAAATATTATTGAATACGTGTGTAAATACTATTTTTTCATTTTTTGCACTTTAGTTCTTAAAAGACCATACAAAATACCAATTTACTTAACATTAGAACTGCTTGTTGTATTATTTTCTTGAATTCGTATATGCAAGTTATTAGTCATTAATTCATTATGCAAATATTTATATTGGATTCTCCTCTTATTGAATATTAATTACAGATACCTGCCTGATTCGATTTGGATCTTTTTTTTATTTTAATTAATTTCCACTGAAATTAGATGATCAGTATAGATGGAATTTACATAGAACCTTGAATAGAGCTAATAATTTAACGTCGCATCGCGTCGTTGATACTGTTGTTTGTCGGAGAATTTTTAGAAAAACCAAACGAAAAAAAAACTATTTTCTTTTAAAATTGTAATTTACTGTTTATCATTATTCGAAACATAAAACTTCTCACCTTGATTAAAAATTAAATAAAATCCCATCCCATGGGAAATTTTTGACCTTAGACTTGGAATTTTTATCGTTTCAACTATGATGTATGTATAAACAAATAGGAATTTATGAGTATATATTTAGTATTTTTAGAAGTCAACAAAATTTAATTTTGTTTTATGTTTCCGAAACCTGTTTTTATTCTATTGATAGTGTTTTGATTTGCTGAACTCAAATATGAACTCAAATTCCTTACTTAGGGCCAGTTTCTCAGTGCAGAGTTAACTCTGAGTTAAATCAGAGTTAGCTTATCTTGAAAAAAAAATTTGCCTTGAATTAATTCAGAAATAGTTTAGTTATCTTTCATTTGTCAAAAAAAATATGATATGATAAAGTTATTCCTCAAATGAAAAACTGCTGAAAACAGAGTTAACTCAGCACTGAAAGACTGGCCCTTAATATGGCTTTTGAGATAATCTCTTTTGGTTAGCTAATTGATTTAAGTAATTTATGGCTTATGGTCAATATTGAAAAAAAAACCGTTTCTCTATTATCTTTACATAAACTTAGAAACTATTAAATTTAAGAAAGCAAGGATGAATTTGTCTACAGAAATGTCAAAACTGCGAAATAGTATTGGAAGATGGAAACACAGAACACTGATTGCGACACACAGTATTCTGGAATCCGTATTACCTAATGCTTGTTATTAACTTTTTTTTACTCTCTTACTGAACTGTGAATTTCTATTTTTATAAAGTTATTGCACAGTAAATCACAAAGAAATTGTTTAATCTATCGCGTCGCGAGAGCTCTCTTTTATAAAAAAAACAGCGAATTTATTAGATTACGGGAACGTCTTTCGACTGAAATTCTTAGAAATTTTCAGGAATGTTCATCAGTACCTGAGACAACTTAAATTCATTTTAAATTAAAAAAGGCTTTGTATGAAAACAGACATGTTGGGTATTGAAAACAAGCTGTCAATCTATCTAGGGAAATATTTTGTTTTCTTGTTCAACTTGAATACCTAAGCAAAATGCTTAAAATCTGATTAGAATAATTTTTACTTTTTTAAGCAATACACCAGTTTTTTTTTTTGAATTTTATTTTGTTTTTATTAAATTAGGACAGAAATATGATTTTTTCTTTTAGATTTTTAAAATTAACTTAAAACTCATTTTTTTCGGAAAAAAATGCATTAAAATAAATTTTAATGATATTTCCTAGTTTGATGATACATTTTTAACGAGAGATATTTTAAATAAAATTGTGATTACATAAATCTAACGATTTTTTTTTTCAACTCTTGAATTTAACGCATTTCGTTTAAATTAAGCTTTAACTAAACTTAATTTAAAACTTTCACTGTTAAACTAGGCTTTTATTTTTAAATCTATTTTTAAAAAAAGCAGCACTGTTAACAAAGATTTTACGAAACAGCTGTTAATATTCAAACAAACAAAGAAAAAATCTGATTACAAAGCATTTGAAATCTGATATACCTAACAATAATTTATCAACATTTTTATAATAATGACAAAGTGGCTTATTTTATTTGTGTCATAAAGTCAGCGCTAGATAAGATTAATATATAATTTTTTTCGAAAATCACAAATCCCATATCAAAATTATTATTCAACTTGTTAAACAAATTTATTATGAAATTGATTGTTTATCTTACAACAATAGGTATAGTGCAATATCTGAATCATATAATTTGAATTGTATTGTTTTTTTCTTTTGAGAAAAACGTGTAAGGTCACACGTCGTCGGACGTAATTTAGTTAAATTGATATAAAACGATATTTTAGAAGATATTATCAAATTGAGTAATTTATCTTATCAATCTATAAACAATAAAAGCATTCGGCTTACTTAAGTAACTTTTTTTTTAAATTGTATTAACCATTTATCTGAATCAGAATAATCAGTACTCATTTGTGAATTTCCGGAAATTTTAAACGAGAAAGAAAGATTGCACCAAGATGATTTGACACTTTTTTTTTTGTTTGGTCTTTTTAATAAAACTATGCAATGATTTTTATAAATGAGACTTCATAATGAAATAGACTTTTATCACGACAAACATAAACAAATGGTAATAAACAAATCTTTTCATAAAGAAGTTTGTGAAACTATCACCATGTAAAATAATTCCCTACATAGCTTTTGGTTTGTTAAAAGATATTTGACAACAATTTTTAACATTATTAAAAATATCACATATATTTGTGTAAATAAAATTATGTACATAGTATTCAAATAGTTTTAAATAAACAATAAAATACTAATTTTATACAATTTCAGATAACAAACCAAAACCCGAAACCATAGAGATATTTTCTGTGAAAATACGTGAAAATGGTACATTCAGACTGTTCAAGTTAAATTTAGAAGACATTTGGAAGAACGGTTGGGAATTACGTATTAATAATTTTTCTGATAAAGAAAAGCTGCCGCACAACGAAAAAGACATTCGAAATCAGGTAAATATTTAAACAATTACAAAAGGAGATTATCAGTTATAGGTATACTATACTTACATATAGCAAGAGCAAATACAATAATAACTAGCGCAACACATCCAACGTTGTATCGCCCTATTCTATACATAGAAAGGTATTATTTCTGTTTGAGTAAATATATTTTTTTACGACAAAAAAAAGGTATTTCTGAGTGCTTGAAGCTTTATAAAAGAAATATTAAAAGAGAGTTTTATTTAAACAGCTGGCAACTGCATATGCAACTCTCGACGTCTTTATTCACGCATAGTTTGCTATATTATTTTTATATGAATTATTATTTTCAACTGCAACTGCAAGACATGAACTACCGTTCAAAATTCTACATAAAATTTTATAAACAATTTTTTTGCAAACAAAAATGTTTGTCTGGTCTGTTTTGTATAGTGTTTGCTATTTTCTTTTTTAAACAAAATTAAGTATTTCAGCTGTTTAATTTCAAAACACTTATTTAGACTGAAAATGGATTTATGTCATATTATATAAACCGGGCGTTTAGAATAATACTGAAATAAGTCGACCTTCAAATTAGCGAAGATAAATAGCTTTGGGAAGTTGAAGTTGTGTTTTAGAAATTAAAGGTGCATATGAAAAAAAAAATATTAAAAAAATTAAGTTCCGTTCTGACTAAAAGAGTATTTCAGCTTAGAGCTTAGATAGTTCAAAATACCCAAATTAAGCAAAAGTGTACATATTTATTTATTTTTTTGAACGTCGGTCGCATAGATAGCTTTGTACACACAAATCTTTAGATCCATTTCTGATATTTCTAGTTTATTTTTAACCACAGAGTTTTTAGACAAAAATAGTAAATTTTTTCGAATGTAAAATTCCATCTTTTTATTTGTGTTTTCTTAATCAAGTTGTTTTCGTAAAAAGTTTGTTAATTAATTTCTTCATTCGTGGCATAATGGTTAGTGTGTTGGACTGTCATGCCGAAGGTGTGGGTTCGATTCCCCTCCGTTAAATGTTTTATCCAAGGTACTGCCTCTTGCGAGGAACTGACAAATTCTCCAAGAGTATAATTTAGCTGTTCGGACTCGGCAAACAACTGTAGGTCCCTTCCATTCCTGCCAACAACACGCACACAGGAAAGAGCTGTTGCACCACCCAATTTATTAATTTTTTTTTCGTTCGTTTTTTGACATATCAATTTACAAATGGCAGGTTTTTGCCAAGTTAAATCAAGGCCCTGGAAAGTTTTCCGTAGGAAAAATCTTGTAAAATACTCGTGAGGCCCTTTCTAGTAAGACCTAGTCGAGCAAGTTTTGCTATCTCACCACAAATACTCCATATACATAACAAAAACTTTGTGCCTTTCATACAATAATATGAAGAAGGTATACTTGCAAACATCTTAAGTGCCAACCTTTGTTGACAGCCCGAACAAAAAAAAAATAAAAAAATCATTTGACAGCTGACAGTTCAGGGTTAGTAAAAAATGGATCATTATACAAGAGAACAACGTGTATTTATTGTTGAATAATATTTCAAAAGTAATGAAAGTTTGACAGCCACAGTTCAAAGAGTGCCCCAAAGTTTACGAAGGATTAAATTAAATAGAAAATATATTTTTTTCTAGCTTGTAATTTTTTTTATTGAATCATAAAGTACGAGGATAGGGTCACAGTATACATATTAAAAGTAATATCATTAGGCGTGTTCAGGAAAATGATATCTCAGAGCCCTCAGCCATCTCAATCTCGTGAACAGGATTCCTCAGAAATTTTGCTGTCAAATAACTGAGGAAAGAAAATATTGGAGTTTTTGACACTGAGTTGTCTGAGATCTCATTTTCCTGAACACGCCTATTAACGTTATAATTTTTGATAAGTTCTATCGACATCTATCAAAATGAGTGTCGATGTCAATATTTGTTGTTGTATTTACGTGTCTCACGAATATTCATTTTTCATTTCTGACACTTTCAATTTTACAATCTGCGCAGTATATTATCTTATGTATGCTGTGGGATAAAGTTATGAATGGAAAGCACATTTTAAAAATGGCCTCCATGGCTTTACTGGCACATATGTACATACGTACTCTTTTTCTTTTGAAGTTTTCCATGACCATTTTATCATTATATTTTTGAAATATTTTTCAACGATGAAAACACGTTGTTCTCTTGTGTAATGCTCTATTTTTACTAACCCTAAACAGCTAGCTGTCAAATTATCTTTTTGTTTAGGGTTGCCAACACTTTACTACGTGAATTGCGTCAAATTCAAATCTTGCGTTAATTTTGGGACACCCTTTAGTTATCCATTTCAACATTGCAGAACTGAATTGCAAATTAGGCATAAGTTAACGATATTAGAATGGTAGACAGAAGATCGCAGGATCGAATCTCATATAACACGACTTTGTTTGCCTCTCGGTAATATAACTGGTGAGGGCCTAGAGAATTTCGATAGCTTTCTTTCCTAGGCCATTGTAAGTATCAATGAAAAACTTTCTACATAGCGCCTCGTTAAAATAGGCGGGTAATAATAAATTTTGCTCTAAAATGTCTCTAACGATCAATTAATTTTTATATTTTAGACACTTATTCTGTCTATTTCAAAGTTGCTACAAACACTTTGCATTACGTTTACGTTTTTTTGTTATTTATAAATGATTCATTACACTTACCTACTCATCATTGTACCTATAGAAAAAAATTACTATCGCTACAAAATATCTACACATTTGAGTTGAGAATAAAATTGTAAATAAAACTGACCTCTCCCCAACAAGATGATTGTTGTGTTGTATATTTTAGCTTTCTATACATGCCATATGGTTGAATTAAGTTCAATCGTTATTAATTTACTTGAAAGTATGTATACATTTATACATATAAATATGATTTTTGTATTCATTTTTTTTTTTAGTATTTTATAAAAGCACAAGTGAATTAAACAGAGATTCTATGAAGCTGACAAATAAATTAAAATATTCAAATAGAACGTTTATAGTAGGGAAGAATGACTGTTTAATAGATGCGATAGACATGAGAATGCCCTGATAACATTGTGTCACAACCAAAGTTATTGATTAGATAACCTTTTGTATTGATGTTTCATTTATAAAATTCTAATTTATTTTCTAATTAAAAAAAGATACGCATACGATTGAATATTAATTTCTTTGTTTTAAAAAGATTCTTTTATTTAAATATATACTACTCGTCCATGTAGTATTATTTTTTAACGAAAGAAAAATATTTATTAAATTAGTTTTTAAGTGGAAAGTGATGTATTGACTCTTAAGTGAATAATCATTCTATGTTTGCAATTGTAATTTGCTTAACAAATATTAATGCTAATGAAACTGTTTTTGCATTTAAAAGAGTATTTTTTTCTATTTTGCAATCTTAATTGATTTACGAAGATTTCATCTTAAAGCAAATAATAGCTTAACTTTTAGCTTAGATTTCAAAGCATTGTTTTTTAAGGGCCACAACGAAGAGAAGTTCTGAAGTACAATATCTGACTTACTTGAAGACCTCAATCGACGATAATTTCAAGGTTCATAACTGAAAACCGCGTTGAAAGGAAAAGGAATAAAATCAATTTTGATAGTTTTAGGGCTTTTAATTAATGTGACGATATTCGAAATATTGAGAAAAAACCTTGAACTAATTCACCAAAACTTGAAGCAAATTTATAAACGTTAGGAACTTACAAAACTGGAGCAACGCTCTATAAAAAGAGTTAAACACTAACAAATAAGCACAATAAATTTAAGTTAATAGGCGTACAAAACAAAAATAAAAATGCTTGCAAATGAATAAAATAAAAAAAAAAAAACGTTTTTCGAAAAAGAAATTTGCACCAATTATAAAAGTCTAAAATCTCTGGTTTAGACCGAGTTCCTCCAGAAAATAAAGTTGTTACTGTGAAGCAACATTGAATCACAAGCTTTTTAAAAATATTGGAAATCTCTCCAAAGTGTAGACTTTTTCACTGGACATTTTTTTTCGAAAGTTTTTTTGGATGTTAAATTAAGTAAAACAATATTTTTTTGAAAAGATAGAAACTTAATTAAATAGTTAATCACAGTTTCTACAGTGAAGCAACGTTATATCACAAAATGGAATCTCTCCAAAAGAGGTCTTTTTTACAAGACTTTCTTCGAAGGTTCTTAATTTGATGTAAAAATGAAACAAAATAATATTTTATGCAGAGATAGACAAATTATAAAATAGTTAATCAACACTTTGAATTGAAGGAATTAGCTAGACACATTGTACTTGTTTACTTTACATATCAACGTCAAATATGTACCTACAAACGGTTCATCTTATTTAATTATGTATTTACTTTTTTCCAGGTTGCCTTTGCCCGCAAAGCTAAACAAAGTCTTTGGCATAATAATAAACACTTCGCCTATTGGTGCCGTTATGGAAGTCGACAGCAAGATGTCAGAAAACGCCAGGTAATAAATATTTTTTTTGTTTTTTTTTTTTTGTTTTCTTATGGTATTCGTTGATTATTATGGTCTAGTATTATTTAGACATAGACAGAAGAAATGCTCTTCTATTTGTCATATTAAAAAGTGAGATTCATCATCACTGAACATCATAAAATGATCGTAAACGTTGTAAATGTCAGAAAGTTTACGACATCGTAAATGGACTGTCAAAATATTTAGGGGAGCAGGTTTACGACGTGCGTAGGATAGCAATTGTCAAAATTAGTAAGGATATTCATGCAACGTTGAAAAATATATAAAAAGTTGTCAGCATATAAAAGTTTACGACTTACGTCATTACCGAACTGTAGAAATTTGTATGGCCAATCTTTTACAATAAATCGTTTATTTTCCCACGAGTTTTTTTGTGTCGTAAATTATGATGATAAACGTGGAAAGCTTTTTGTTGAGGTATTATGACATTTTATCTATCACAAAAACATTTAAATTAAAAAATAACCAAATCGATTGTCTTTGATTTGGTTATTTTTTAATTTAAATGTTTTTGTGACACAAAACAGTAGTTTTTGTTATAAAAATAAGTCGGAATAAGATTTAAAAGAGAACAATACAATTGAATAAGAATTGAAATTTCTAAGTATCATTTCAGAACTTCGAACAAAATTAATTCCATTAACTGAATCAGCTGATTGTGGTTTACCACATCATTCACCACATTTACACAAGCTGCTTTTTGGGAACTTTCATGAAACATGTGTCGTAAACGTTTTAATTTTACGACGCACCGACACGTCGGAAAGTTTACAACGTTGCATTTACCCTTATTTTTTATTGATTGAATTCGATGCTTTCAAATTCATTTTTAATCTCTCATTATGGTTATTCACACTACTCTTCATTTCTTAATGACAGTTGATGGTGAACATGTCATATCGATTGTTTGATTTTATTAAAATGGTTTACGTTTAACGGAAAACCATCAAATTGATATTTTCCTATAAAAGCTACAGAAAATTGATGAAAAAGAAATTCCTTGTGAGTTTTACACAAACATTCAAACTATCTGTCAAAATAATCGCCTCATTTATGTTGTGTGAACAAAGTATGTTTTACCGCATTTACACGAGTGACAAACAGGTGTTATTCTGGCAGTTATCATCTGTCAAAAACCTGGCAAAAAAAAATAAAAAACTTATAATTTTAGCCATTATACTCGCAGTTTTCCAGTCATTTGACGGCATTATCATTTTATTCAACGAAAGTTTTCCATTTAGCCATTTTTGTGTTTTCGGAAAGCACGTTGTATGTATAAAGCTCTTTACCAAAGAGCAATATATCTAGATTTAGTACTGAAAATTTCTAAGAATAAATGGCGAGATTGTTGGTTAATAAAATTACACTTTAAATATCCAAATAAGAACAAATTCTATTAAAGATAAATAAATGATATTTTTTTTGAAGCTGACAGATTCGTTAAGTTCAAACTGAACTTACCTATAAATAAAAGATTCTATTGGGGAAAAAGTATTAATATTCGTAGAAATCGAATACGTACCATGATTAACTTTTAAACCATTCTTTTATGTACATAATGTGAAATTAATTAGTTTTGTTTTTCAATTTCAGATGTCAGAATGTGTTAAATGGGGAAGTGTTGGAATGAATGCCGGGATGCTGCTTATTATGAACAAACAAAAATCTAACTCAACATCTAAATGATTCAATTTTGATTGTACATATTATGTACCTACAGTGCGCGGATTGAAGTTTGAGAAAAAAGAAAAGAAAATTAAGCAACAATACCATTGTGGGCTAAACATCACAAACGGTACCTTACGTTTTTTTATATGGAATTTAAACAAAAAAATTAGACTTGAAACGCAAATTACAGAAAAACAAAGATCTTCATACAATTCTAAGTTTTAATAAAACAAAAACAAACGAAAATCAAACATGTCGATGCGATGGAGATGAAGTGATAGGCAGAAATTGACTATGGTGTTTATATGTACCTAACCTATACATAGTTCAAAGGCCCATATTTGTATTCAATTTATAACGATAGATTCGTTAGATACTTCATAAAAATACTTTCCAGATAACAACTTGTTGTTCATTAAAAAAAAAAAAAATAATAATTGATTATGAATGTTCGATACCTGGAAATCTAATTTTCGCAAAAAAATACACTTATCGTTGTTTTTTAAAATTTTTTTTAAAGCGATAATGTGAGAAAAAAGGCAGAAATACTGTGAATATAAAAAGACTTATTTTTTTGTTGTTGTTGTTAAATAGAGTTACTATTTTGTAAAATTTAAGATTTTTTTATAATTTAAAAAATATTAATATTTTTAAGAAGAAATTTTAAGATTTATGTTTATAAATAAACATACAAACAGTATATACAAACATACACATATGTAATTATATTCTTCTACTGTTCTAAATGAATAGATGTAAGGAAAATAGTTACAAACTGAACAATTTTTATTAATCTTGTTTTTATAAAACGAACCAATGTATAATATAATAAATTTATTTTTGAATATTAATTTTGTCGTATTTTTCTTTAAATAAATAATGCTTTTCAAAGGCTTTTAACTTTAAAAGGAGATACTGATGCACATTAGTCTTGAATTTCTGAATAGCACAATCAGAGTGAAAAAATAGATCACGGTAAAGTAATTCCACATTCGTGCTGTGCGGCTGAGAAATATTCTCGGTACTTTGAAAGTATGTCAGAAATTTGGCTCAAGATTTTTGTTTCAGGGAAAAAATGCAAGTATCTATTTCGCTGAAAAACTTTTTATAAAAGTAGCGATAAAATAAGGAAATACATAACGAAAGTGCTCGAGAGAATCGAATGTTTTCAATGATTTTTCTTGTATGTTTTTTTATTTTAATTTGTTTTATTCCCCATTGGACAAGCTGTCATTATCAGAATTTAATGAGCTGCTCATACACTGCCGTTCAAGTTCCACATCCGAAGGAGAAGGACGTGAATCTAAAAACAAATATGAAAAGCTCAGGGTACTATTGTCAGCGGAACAGTTTATTGGATCAGAAGTTTCAGACAAAAGATAATTTATATGATTTTTTAAGGAAGAGAATCGGAGACAAAACGAAGCCCTGTGGCACACCAGCATATATTTTAAGTATTTTAAATCACTAAAACCGCACAATACAGCTTGTATTGATCGGTCCAAAAGATTATTTCTAATCTAACTAAGAACAAATTCATCGATACTAAATGCACACTTTTTCGATAAAAAACACGTTGCCATAAAACTCTATCAAAAGCTTTTGAAATATTAAGTTTGATAACCTTTTTTTCTCCAAGGCGATGTAAGGAGTTGTTTAACTGCCCTGTGATTTCATTAGGATACAAGTTGGCCTATTGCTACGAAAGCTCTACTGTCGGTCATTAAGACCCGTTTGCTGATGCGAAACTTAAGCATTTATGTTCAACTGTAAAGCTTATGTTGTACTTTTTCTTCTGTGTGAACTGTCACATAAGCGCTTGTGTTCTACTTAAATATTTATGTAAGTTTCGTATCAGCAAATGGGCCTAAGAAGATTTTAAAAGCTTTCGTTCTTCAAGAAATTTCTAAGACTGATAAATTAATCAGCGTTTCCATGACACTGGAAAAAGTGACATAAGTGCAATTAGACGATGAAGATTCGCCTTTCTTGGGGACATACTTGACAAATACTGTTTTCGATCCACTTGCAAAGAGACTAGAAGAGTAGGACATATGGAAAAGCTTACGCAGTGTTTTTAGTCATGCAACAATTAACTTCTCTAAATGCTGAAGCTGAAGCCTAGTCCGCTACTGATGGGAAACCAAAATTCCAGTACAAAATTGACACAACGAAATCATATACGAAAAATTTAGTTCTACATCTCACAGTAAGGTCAATCGGCACAAGTTCCTCTCTTGCAAAACTATACAGAACAAATTTTTTATTGGACTTGATAGATGGATTGTTTCGGAGTTTACTTACAAAATGACGAGGTTTTAAGTGTTGTGCGTCAGCCACCATTTTGAAAAACTCCTTTTAGCCAATACCTCGACAGCGGCTCATCTTATAAAAAATATATTAGCACCTTTTTCATAGGAAATTTAATTATCTTTATTCCTATGCCACATTTTTTTAATGTCTACTGTCAGAGTTAAAGCGCCTTAAAGTATGCTTTTTTTAGTGTTTGCCTTATATCTCCTTGACGGTTGCTGTCGTGAAAAAATGTTCTACAAAGTTGAAGAGCATGTAATTCCCAATAATTTTTGAATATAAATTTAATAAATTTATTGTTCTCTTAAGTCGGCATTACAAAGAGAGCTGGTGAAGGTTTTTTTACTTAAAGTGCTCTATACGAATCCAAATTTTTTGGACGTCCTAACTCCATGGTAGACACCTGGTAATGAGACCGTGAGCCTTTGACCACCATTACTCTTATACTAACAATTTTTTTTCGCAAAAATCAGTCTCATAAGAAATGCATGTAGTTTTTTTTGGAAAGGAACTGTATACCTACGTAGTTTACAGTCCCATGCGAAAAAAAATCAAATTTTTCCACCTATTCTGTGCACCAAATTGAATAATACTCAAGGCGAAAAACGTTTGCCTTCGCCTAGGCCAGCCATTGAGTCATTATTTTACCCTTAATTAATAAACTATAGGCCTTAATATAGAAAATATTTATTTTTGGATGCAAATATTGCCTTGAGGTGTTTTTTTTTTTGGAAGTGTAAACCGACCATCAACAAAATATTTTATTCACCAAACTTTTTTCGCATGCAATACAGTTGCCGGTCCATTGTTTTGCATGACAGCAATGTTTTTTTTTTGCATGACACTGTAAACCAATCATGCAAACAATTAATTTTGCATTTCACCTCAATTATTTTTGACATGCGAGAATATTTGCATAGATTTTTTCTGCGCACGGGAACTGTAAACTAGACTTTAAGCCTCTGCCGACTGGCCTCATTGGACGAGCGAAATTGATAATTGTAGCAGATTTTTTATTTGGAGAAGTCTACATTTTTTTTTCATACACCATTGATAATAATGTAAACTAGTTTTGTAAGCTTTTTTATCGTTAAGCTAAGTACGCTGCTGATGTGAACGAAATTTTTAGTTGATCTACAACAAGACAACGAAATGCTTACAAGAACGAAGCGGATTTTCATTGACAGTTGCACAAATTCAAAAAATTAAAACAAATGCAAAATGCAAAAAAAATCACAAGCAGCCATGCGGTAATGAAAGAAACAACAAAAATAAAAACGAGGAAGCACAAATGTCATGTTTTTGCACACAATAAACTGTCTGGGTTAGGGCTCTTGATTTTACCCGGGTAATACCCGGTTTCACAACTACCCGGGTAGAGAAATACTCTAGTACTCGAGTGCTTGGGTACCCGGGTAGTTCAAGCACCCGGGTACCCGGCTACTACCCGAGTAATGCCCGGGTATTCAAGTACCCGGCGGGTCTTCGGGTACCCGGGTTTCAAGAGCTCTAGTCTGGGTAGTTAATTGTGTGCGAAAAAAGAGTGTAGACTTCTCCAAATAATCTACTACAATTATCAATTTCGCTCATTGAACAACGTACTGCAGAACGAAAAGTAGAACTAAATTTTTTCGCTTCGCATCAGCAGCGTACTAGGCATAAATTCAAAATCTTAACGAAAATCTACTACAGTCAACAAGAACTTTGCTCATCTGCTGTAGCCAAAGACTATTTTATTGAAATACACATATACTTTCACACAAAATATGAACTTTTGTTCATACACTCTCTCATTTGAGGTTGTAAGTTGCATCTAGCATGGTGTGTCAATAGTGTCTGTTTCCTTTTATCTCTGGTTTTTGGCAACAATGACAGAAGTATTATTTTACTATCTTGAATTTTGATTTGACACTTAACTCACTGACTAAAGATGATTCGTGTTTTATTTGCATTTATGAATACCGGTGTAAATGAATATTTTTGTTCGTTGAGTTTTCGTAAGCATTTCGTATCTTATTGGAGACCAATTAAACATTTCGTTTCGCATCAGCAGCGTACTAGGCTTTAGAGGAAATGTGGTTTGGAAGAGGAGAACTTTTATTTTTTGTTTTAGCTTAACTAGAAAAGTAGCTACCATACAACGATTTCTTTTGTTTTACTATCCGGGTTTGCTCATTAACACACGTTACACGAAATAGACAATTTTTCGGTTTGAGTTATTATAATTAAATTAATAAACAAAATTTTAGTAAATTTAATACAATCTAAATGCTAATTTGTGAGATGATGTGCCAAATAATAATTGAGTTTAGCATTCTACTATGTACATTAGGGTGGTCCTTAAATTGGACACTGTCTTGGATAGCCCTCATTCGATTCAAAACATTGAAAAACAATTTCCCTAATTATAGTAAATAAATTTTTATAATACAGGCTTACAGATCAGTATTTTCCGAATGCAAATAAAACTATTTCATTCCTTCCCGACGTTTCGTTGGTTTTTTCCAACTTTTTCAAGGGGTTTCTTTATTAGCTGTAAACAAATTACATTACACAATTATTTTTTCTTTTTTGAACAATTTCGGCTTACTTTTTACATTGATGGTAACAATTTAAGTTTAAATATGATGTATACGTTGAACATTAATATAAACAACGAACAAAAATAAATAAATAAATAAATATGTACGTTAAACACTACAAAAAAACAGACAAGAACTTAAATGCTAATATCACAGAAGTTTCTTTATTGCCACACTGTAGTTTGCCTTAATGTTGTCTTTGTCTTCTTTCGTATTCATTGCCTTCGTCAGTCTTTCTTGTATTCTTAAACTTTCTATCGTATACCTCGTATTTTCCCTCTTTTCCTTGTCTAATATTTGGACGTTAATAAAACACACAGCTGATTTTATTAACGTCCAAATATTAGACAAGGAAAAGAGGGAAAATACGAGGTATACGATAGAAAGTTTAAGAATACAAGAAAGACTGACGAAGGCAATAGCTGTGTTTAGTGAAGAAAAACTAGATCAGAACAGAGCAGAAGAGCACAAGTGTGTGAAAACTGTCAGAACAAGAAAGAACAGAAAATTGCAGCTTTGTGTTGACGGGATTGACCGATGCCTATCAGGTGTGCAATTTCAAATTTTAAAAAATTTCAATTGTAATTTCCTTGCATTAGTTTTCAATTCAAATTTCTTATAAATTCACACTTTCTATATTCTTTTATGTATTTATGTATTTTGTATTTAAGTCCAAAAACATAAGAAATGTACATCTGTGATAAATTTTAGCATATTATTATCCGAAACAAACAAATCAGCTGGTACTTTGACATTTCTCACTCACTTGCTCCTTCTCAATAGTAGGTGCAGAAAATATTGTTCTTAACTGTTCTGAAAAACGTCATGGAACACAAACTGACACAATGTAGAACAGTTTGGGGCAAGGTTAACATTCATGGAACACACAATCCTGTACTTTTCTGATCTTTTCTGTAATTTTATGTTCGGAACAGATTCATTAAACACACCTAATGAATACGAAAGAAGACAAAGACAACATTAAGGCAAACTACAGTGTGGCAATAAAGAAACTTCTGTGATATTAGCATTTAAGTTCTTGTCTGTTTTTTTGTAGTGTTTAACGTACATATTTATTTATTTATTTTTGTTCGTTGTTTATATTAATGTTCAACGTATACATCATATTTAAACTTAAATTGTTACCATCAATGTAAAAAGTAAGCCGAAATTGTTCAAAAAAGAAAAAATAATTGTGTAATGTAATTTGTTTACAGCTAATAAAGAAACCCCTTGAAAAAGTTGGAAAAAACCAACGAAACGTCGGGAAGGAATGAAATAGTTTTATTTGCATTCGGAAAATACTGATCTGTAAGCCTGTATTATAAAAATTTATTTACTATAATTTAAATACCAGATCACCAATTTCAACAAAGTATTTCCCTAATTTTTTCAGATTTTTATTTCACCCCCTTGGTCTCCCTTTTTTTAAAAAATTATTTTTTTTAGCAACTATTTACAATAAAAACTTGATTTAAAAAAAATATTAGAGACTGGATTCATACTTTAAAAAAAACTATAGCATGCCATTGGAAGTGGTCCCGTTGTTTTTTAATGATTTTTTTCTATTTTGGGTCACATTTTTAGAAAATTACCCCTCCCGCATGAACGGGGGGAAAAAGACCCCCTTTTTGCTACGATTTTTTATTCTGAATCTAATCTATGAGTTCTGATTTTTTTTCGCGTGTTACAAGAATCACCCTAACTCCATTATTTGAACCTTGAAGTGAAAAAAGGGAAACCAGAGGGGTGAAATAAAAAAAGAGCAAACCTTTCATCTCGACCTGTCGGGTTGAGCTTTAGTACACAAAAAGTTTATGTCCTAACTTAACTTTTAAGAGGTGTGCCAAGTGTTTTAGAAGACTGTGAAATTCTGCGTCGACACGATTTTCAAATTTTATTAATAAAAATATTTGTCCAACTTTTCGCGATTTAAACTGGTAAGTGGCAACCCTTTTCTTGTTTTTCTGGCACTGTCAGGTCAAAATGAAAGGTTGGTCTCACTAACAGCCCTATTATCTCTAAAAATTACAACGAGAGGGATATATTATTATTTGGTAACAAAAAACCCTATTATCAATCTTGGCGAAAAATAATCTACTGTAGAACGAGATTTTTCCTTTCTCATTGGTATTCTAGGTTTAATGCAAAATTTACATGTATGTATAGCTACAAAATAAAAGGCACTACAACAACAATTTCGATTAGTTGGAGGCGATAAACATCTCCGCTTATGAGCTTAACGGATATAAAAGCAGAATTCAGACGATTATACATAACTGGGGTATAACTAGGTTCGGTATCTATTTTATATGGGGTTAATCATGATGGCGTTTTGTGCCTTTTATTTTAAGCGAAAAACTGGGTACCTACAAAACAAACCTAATGTGTAATACAGTTATCAATTATCATGCATCGTAAATAAAATTCAAATTTCAAATTTAATTCAAAATTCTCTTTTATAAGGGATACGTAAACCTGTTTGCATACACTCTCCGAAACCATAGTTGATTATTTAATTTATATTAGTAATTATAAATTTAAAAAAAAAAAACGTTCTGGAGCACCAAACAAAATGCACGACTGGCTCAAAATTACTTGCTCAAGTAATATTGAAGCAATTCCAAACTATGACAGAAATTTTGTATTTAATGATTACTGATTAAGATATAGTGGGTTCACTGGTCAAGTTTTCATACATTTTAAATTTGTAATTAAGTAGGTAAGTAATTAAGAGAAAACTTGCCAAGTAAATCCACCAAATTTTTATCAGTAATCATTAAGTACTAAATTTCTGGTCATAATTTGGAGTTCTTTTAATATTACTCTACTTAAGATATTAAACTTCATGAACATAAAACTTGGCATATATTTTAGATCTCATTACTTTTTTTGGCAGACTTTTTACGCACAGGTTTCTTGTACATATAAGAACTTGGCTTTTTTTAACATTTATGTTTTTGTTGTGATTTTACTCCTTTTTGCAAAGATTTATTTTGCCAGGTGAAAATCAAGCCCTACCGCTCTACAAAGTTTCATAATTCTACAACAACTGAAAGTGCTCCATATAAATAATAGCAATTCTGATAAAGTGGATGGATGGCACGCCTTCTGAATTAAAAATTCAAGCTCTACCGACCTACCAATTTTCATCGTTCTACAACAATCGCAAGTGCTCCATATAATTTATAAGAATTATTAAGAATGTGGGTGGATGCCACGGCCCCTGCATGGAAAATTCCAATTTTTCAATTTTTCTCTTTCTAAGTACTTCAAGCCCTACCGATCTACTAATTTTCATCGTTTTACAACAATCGGAAGTGCTTCATATAATTTATAAGAATTTTTAAGAATGTGGGTGGGTACCACGCCCCCTGAATGGGAAAATCTAATTTTTCAATTTTTTTCTTTCTAAGTACCTCAAGCCCTACCGACCTACCAATTTTCATCGTTCTACAACAATCGGAAGTGCTGCATATAATTTATAAGAATATTTAAGAAAGTGGGTGGATGCCACGCCCCCTGAATAGAAAATTGCAGATTTTCGATTTTTTCCTTTGTATGCACCACAAGGCCTACCGTTGTGCGAAATTTCAAGCTTCTACGATGTCGGTCAGTGAGTCAGTCAGTCAGTTACGGTTTTTGCGATTTTTGAAGGCCTATATCTCGGGAATTATTAGTGCTAAAGAATTGAAATTTGGTGAGCCACCTGTATTTAATCAGTTCAGCAAATGCTGCAAATTTGAACTTTCTGACTTTATTGGTACTGAAGTTAGAGGGGGGTTGAAAATCGCCTGAGTTTGTTCCTGTAAAAAGGGTGTACCTAGTGCCGCGAACTTGGCTGGGCACTACCTTGCCCTTTGATTATCCTTATAGTCGGCACTTCGGCAGAGACAAAATAGATTTTCCATAATGCAAAACTACATATTTTATACTGATCGAATTTTGTTATTGGAGTTGATAGGTGTTTTATTTCTAAGTTTACATTTTTTTTTTATTTCTCTGGTCAAAGGGTTGCGGTATCGCTCCCAGGTGTCGATCATGTATTTAGCATTGATGCAAATAAAACACTTTGAGAAAAGCGTTCACCATCTCTAGGTCTTAAAACAAAGTTGAAGAACATGTAATAGTTCTTCAAATTTGTTATACATTTTTTTCCACAAAAGGGACCGTTAAGGAGATATAAAGCAAAAACTAAAAAAGGTATACTTTAAGACGCTTTAAATCTGAAATTAAAGATTCAAACTCAAACAAATTATTTTGTATACAGGAAAAAAATTGAATTTTCTACGAGTATAAAAAAAGACACTAACATAAATTTTGTGTAAGATGAACCGTTTACGAGATATTGTTGAGTTTCCATATTATTCTAAGTTGATATTAATGAACTTGGCATTCTTTTAGATCTCATTAATTTTCACAATCAAATTGTTACACACAGTTTTTTTTAACTTCTTTATATTTTTTTAACATTTCACATATCAAGTGAAAATCTCAAAAGAAAGTAATGCATTCAGTAGCCTGGGATTCAAATACGCTAAAAACACCTTAATTTGTATGTTCTTCCTAATTATGAATAAACACCACACATCAAGATCATTTTTTAAATAAATTTTATGGGTTGAAGGACACGCCCCTTCATTATAAAATTTGTATAGGTACCTACCAAAAAACCCTACAAAATTACAAGATTTATACTCACTGGTGTCAGAAAGTTTACTACTACTACTACATAATGATGTGTCAGCTAATGAGTCAGTTAGCTATGTTCTTAGAGATTTTTAAGTCGTATATCTTTTGGAATAGAGTTCAAATTTGCGACTCAGAGAATCTGGCTTTTTAGAAAGATAAAGATGGTTCTTCTTGTGGCGCTCCGTATGCTATTTATGTATTTTACTTGATAGCCTATACTAAAGACTCGAGAAAGAACTATAACCGTCTGAAAGGCAAGGATATTCCCAAGCGCACGTCACTTTAGTGAATCCAACATTAAGTTGAATAGTGAATAGAATAAAAATAAAATGGACGACTGGGTCGCACGATTCAAAGCTTAAAAATGGTCATAACTCTAGTTAAAAAAATATTTCAAAACTACTAAGAACTATTAGATTGTAAAATTATGTTTAAAAAACCGGCTAAGTCATTAACAAGACATACGGAAAAAACCCAAAAATAAAGCAATTTTCTCAAAAACGTCAACACCCTTATTTCGTTATGTGATTTTTTTGACAAAAGCATAATATCGCTCGCGGGCGCGCGGACTTTGACATATTAAATAAAAACAAAAGACTCTTTTGAGGCTATCTAAAATGTAACGGCTCGCTTCAGATCGTAAATATCTTTAATGTGAGCTCAACGCCGAATAGATCTATTTTCTATTCAGGTTTCGCGTTTGAAAGCTTACAGTTGAAGTTGAAGCATCCGGGTGAAAAACCAGATAGCTCAAATTATTACAAAATATATTTTTTATGCAAACAAACAAAAAATCCCGTATCGTTCGTTGTACTAAAAAGAAAGCTACGTTGAGTCCAAATTAGAAAAATTCAATTTTCTGCTGAAAATGTCTTATCTTGTTCTTGCACCGAACCCAAAAACCTATGAATAAGCCAACATTTGTTAACAGTACTGAAGCTTTGGAGATTTGAGTGTCCAATAGTGTTTTTGCTTATAAGATATTTTGAATTTAATTAATGTGTTCTTTTATTTGGATTCGTGCAAAAAAATTCGACATAACTATCAAACATGACATGACAATGATAGAGAACACGAAAAAAGTGTGTGGCACAATTCTGTCTGTCTGTCTTAAGGTTTTTTTGTAACTCTCCAGAGGGGAAATTAAAATTTTTTAATCTCCAAAAATAACGGTACTTGGGGTACAACCGTAAAGAAAAAGCTAATTTATCTCAAAAACGGCTACAATGATTTTTATACAAAAAATCAGTGTGTTATTGTATATATGGTGTACTTTTTGGCATGAACAAAAATGTCCAAAAACTGTTATTAACGGTACCTGCCATATAACGGTTTTTTTATTTTCTAATTTCTCTTTAATGGCTCAACTTATTTCAATCAAATTTTGTATACAAAAGCTCTTTTAAAATGTCAATAAAATTACACATCAACATTAAAAAAAAAAAATAATTTTGGATTTTTTTAAAAATATTTAGCATTTTTTTTTTGAAATTTCAATATTTTGAAAACGGGTTGATGAATTTTTTTGAAAATAAATTTTTATATTAATAAATACTCAAAATTGGCATCCCAATTTTTATTTAATGCTACTAAAATTTTATATATAAGAAATTAGTTTTTAAGAAAACCGCTCAAACCATTTTTAATTTTTTTTTTCATATATTTTTTGTTTTTAAGTAATAAAATACTTGGTTTTGAGAGCTAAATTATTTTACTAGTTGTGTATACAATTTAAAGAACGATTTAAATGCTTTTTTATATGTTTCTATTTTTCGTCGTTTTGGAGCATACTTGTAAATAATCCCAAGGCTTTAAGTTTGTGCGTCAGCTGCCATTTTGAAAACGCGTTTTAGCCAATATCTCGTAAACGGTTCATCTTACACAAAATTTATGTTAGTGTCTTTTTTTATACTCGTAGAAAATTCAATTTTTTTCCTGTATACAAAATAATTTGTTTGAGTTTGAATCTTTAATTTCAGATTTAAAGCGTCTTAAAGTATACCTTTTTTAGTTTTTGCTTTATATCTCCTTAACGGTCCCTTTTGTGGAAAAAAATGTATAACAAAGTTGAAGAACATGTAATAGTTCTTCAAATTTGTTATACATTTTTTTCCACAAAAGGGACCGTTAAGGAGATATAAAGCAAAAACTAAAAAAGGTATACTTTAAGACGCTTTAAATCTGAAATTAAAGATTCAAACTCAAACAAATTATTTTGTATACAGGAAAAAAATTGAATTTTCTACGAGTATAAAAAAAGACACTAACATAAATTTTGTGTAAGATGAACCGTTTACGAGATATTGGCTAAAACGCGTTTTCAAAATGGCAGCTGACGCACAAACTTAAAGCCTTGGGATTATTTACAAGTATGCTCCAAAACGACGAAAAATAGAAACATATAAAAAAGCATTTAAATCGTTCTTTAAATTGTATACACAACTAGTAAAATAATTTAGCTCTCAAAACCAAGTATTTTATTACTTAAAAACAAAAAATATATGAAAAAAAAAATTAAAAATGGTTTGAGCGGTTTTCTTAAAAACTAATTTCTTATATATAAAATTTTAGTAGCATTAAATAAAAATTGGGATGCCAATTTTGAGTATTTATTAATATAAAAATTTATTTTCAAAAAAATTCATCAACCCGTTTTCAAAATATTGAAATTTCAAAAAAAAAATGCTAAATATTTTTAAAAAAATCCAAAATTATTTTTTTTTTTTAATGTTGATGTGTAATTTTATTGACATTTTAAAAGAGCTTTTGTATACAAAATTTGATTGAAATAAGTTGAGCCATTAAAGAGAAATTAGAAAATAAAAAAACCGTTATATGGCAGGTACCGTTAATAACAGTTTTTGGACATTTTTGTTCATGCCAAAAAGTACACCATATATACAATAACACACTGATTTTTTGTATAAAAATCATTGTAGCCGTTTTTGAGATAAATTAGCTTTTTCTTTACGGTTGTACCCCAAGTACCGTTATTTTTGGAGATTAAAAAATTTTAATTTCCCCTCTGGAGAGTTACAAAAAAACCTTAAGACAGACAGACAGAATTGTGCCACACACTTTTTTCGTGTTCTCTATCATTGTCATGTCATGTTTGATAGTTATGTCGAATTTTTTTGCACGAATCCAAATAAAAGAACACATTAATTAAATTCAAAATATCTTATAAGCAAAAACACTATTGGACACTCAAATCTCCAAAGCTTCAGTACTGTTAACAAATGTTGGCTTATTCATAGGTTTTTGGGTTCGGTGCAAGAACAAGATAAGACATTTTCAGCAGAAAATTGAATTTTTCTAATTTGGACTCAACGTAGCTTTCTTTTTAGTACAACGAACGATACGGGATTTTTTGTTTGTTTGCATAAAAAATATATTTTGTAATAATTTGAGCTATCTGGTTTTTCACCCGGATGCTTCAACTTCAACTGTAAGCTTTCAAACGCGAAACCTGAATAGAAAATAGATCTATTCGGCGTTGAGCTCACATTAAAGATATTTACGATCTGAAGCGAGCCGTTACATTTTAGATAGCCTCAAAAGAGTCTTTTGTTTTTATTTAATATGTCAAAGTCCGCGCGCCCGCGAGCGATATTATGCTTTTGTCAAAAAAATCACATAACGAAATAAGGGTGTTGACGTTTTTGAGAAAATTGCTTTATTTTTGGGTTTTTTCCGTATGTCTTGTTAATGACTTAGCCGGTTTTTTAAACATAATTTTACAATCTAATAGTTCTTAGTAGTTTTGAAATATTTTTTTAACTAGAGTTATGACCATTTTTAAGCTTTGAATCGTGCGACCCAGTCGTCCATTTTATTTTTATTCTATTCACTATTCAACTTAATGTTGGATTCACTAAAGTGACGTGCGCTTGGGAATATCCTTGCCTTTCAGACGGTTATAGTTCTTTCTCGAGTCTTTAGTATAGGCTATCAAGTAAAATACATAAATAGCATACGGAGCGCCACAAGAAGAACCATCTTTATCTTTCTAAAAAGCCAGATTCTCTGAGTCGCAAATTTGAACTCTATTCCAAAAGATATACGACTTAAAAATCTCTAAGAACATAGCTAACTGACTCATTAGCTGACACATCATTATGTAGTAGTAGTAGTAAACTTTCTGACACCAGTGAGTATAAATCTTGTAATTTTGTAGGGTTTTTTGGTAGGTACCTATACAAATTTTATAATGAAGGGGCGTGTCCTTCAACCCATAAAATTTATTTAAAAAATGATCTTGATGTGTGGTGTTTATTCATAATTAGGAAGAACATACAAATTAAGGTGTTTTTAGCGTATTTGAATCCCAGGCTACTGAATGCATTACTTTCTTTTGAGATTTTCACTTGATATGTGAAATGTTAAAAAAATATAAAGAAGTTAAAAAAAACTGTGTGTAACAATTTGATTGTGAAAATTAATGAGATCTAAAAGAATGCCAAGTTCATTAATATCAACTTAGAATAATATGGAAACTTATTGAAAGTATGAGAGAATTTTTTTAATTTGTGATTGAAAACGTAACCATTTTGGCAACAAGCAGGTTCTAAAACAAATCATGAAGGCTGAAGGGCTACATGAGGTCGAAAGTTTAAAAAGTTGAACACTGACCTAATATTCCCAATACAACTTTGTATCTTATCTGCACCACACCAAGAAAATGGTTTTAATAAAGAGTAATCATTAGAATTTACATATTCATAGTGACATAATCAAATAGAAAAGTCCAGAATTGCAGTCAGTTAATTGATAAATCGCTGATACGTATGTTTGTATGTATGTACTATAATCTTTGAATTCGACTAAAAACAAAAACAAGAATTGTAAATAAAACACTTCACAAATCGTCAAATTAAAAATGTCCAAAATTATTTCATATCATTTTTTTTTCAATATAACCAAACCCCAAAAGTATTAAATTTCATCTCTGATCTACGCCGTTCAAATATTTTTAACGCAAAAAAAAAATAAACGATTAAATTAAAATTTTGTTTTTTTTTATTTTATTTTTTTTTTATTTAGCTGCAGAAGTGCACAACAAAAATAATATCGATGCCATGATGTCTTATAATAAATAAACTTTTATGGGTTTTACTGCGATAAAGATTAAGGCAGGCGTGCAACGCAACATTTGTGATATATAAATAGTATTGATATTTTTATTGTTGTGTAAATATTTTGAAAGTAAAATTGCATCAATTTATTAAGCTCATTTCGACAAAAATAAAAATAGAAAACAAATATGATAGTAAATGAATCAAAATAGAATAAAATATATTTTCCGGGCAAATAAATTTCTTTGCTTCAAGGGGGAAGTACCATGGACAGTATTTGTCAAAAATCCATAGCTAAAATTAAAAATATGTTGGAATCGCAGACACCAATAGTAATCTGACATCATTATGCACGTTCCATCTACCCTTACAACGAATTTCGTGCTGAAATCATTCTCTTCAGGAAAATGGTCTTCCATTTCAAAAAATTACAGAAAAAAAAATAAAAATATGTACGGAAAATTTTATGAAGTTAAATTTTGTAGTTATCAAATAAGGACTTTAAGCCATTACACTAATACAAAAGAAGATCATTTTAATGCGTGTTACTATCTGAGTAGTATGACAAAATAGTTCCTTGCCAAAAAACAAGACTCAGAATTCAACCAATTTTGGAGAATTCTAGCAGTAAGTAATTCATTGCATGGTTAAAGATAAAACAGGCTGAGTTCCAAAACGCATCACATGCAGTCATATGTTCTGAAATCTTGACAAAGGCGCAAGGTCCTAAACTTATTGAAAATTTCGCTATCGTCGATTCATAGTTTATTAGATGTTTTCTTAAGCTTGACTTGACTTAAGCTTTAAAAAAAACATAATATCAACAGAGAAGTACCTACTACGTTAACAAACCATTTGATGATCGTTCAATTTTGTATTACGTATAAATAGTAAAAAAAAAAAAAATACAAAGCGAAAACTGGTTTGAATGAGGTTGTTCTATACATTCTAACCATTCAATTTAAATTCTTTTTAAATAATAAAAGTTTGGCTTGTTAATGCCTGCTTTGTATAAAATGCGTTTCAAAATTTCAAACTTATACAAATTAAATGGTGTAGTTAATATCAAATTCGCGTTGCCAATGAATACGAAAATTCTAGTGTTGGTACTACACTTCAAATTTTGTAAAGACTCAGCAAAGGTCAGAATAGTTTGACGTTGTTACCAGCAGGAACAGAGAGACATTTAGAATATAGCTTGGTTCATTGTGATAACAGATGAATCGATGAGATTTTATTCAAACTCGTGAAATTACATGGAGCTCCTTATAAAATGTGTGAGACTTCTATGAAATGGAGGCTGTATCTTTGGGAGGAAGTGAGGAAACGAGAACTTAGTCGAGTTTTCGTCTATAAAACCATTAAATCCATCGGATGGCATTAACAATGTTGTAACACAATATGAAGTGCGAGATATTGTTCCGAATGGTTCTTTCTTTGGAAGTACAAATAGAAGTTCTTTCTTAAAAAAACATTGAAAAAAAATTGCATTCAAGTAGTTTTAAAACACAATATCGTTATCTTTTCCCTATACGCAAATAAAACTTTGTATAATGTTTCAACAAAGTACAGAGATTCTCTTTTCAAAATCACTAGTTCAATTCAATTCAATTCAATTCAATTCATTCATTTATTGATTCGGTTTTCTGATACAAAACTAATTATAAAATATGAATTTTACAGCTATGGCATTGCCGTCAGCTCGGTTAGCAAATTAAGTAAATTTTGTGTCTTATTTTTATAATTTTAATGTATGTATAACAAAAAGGGAACTAAACAAATTCGGTTATAAGTAACATCCTATATGTATAAATGTTTTTCAAAAAAAGATATATGTAGTGATTTCCAATTTGAATTATTAAGCACTGATATTGTTTCCTGCAGTGTCATGGATTTCTTTCCGAAGAATGTATTTCGATGTGGAGCGAAAATGGGGCATATACTTATGAAGTGGAAACAGTCTTCTTTGGCTTTTAAGTTACACAAAGAACAAAACTGGTTAAAACTGCCGTTGTATGGGGATCCATTAAGACCAAGAACTTCGCACCGTGTTTTAAAAATTAAAGATATTTCTTTGTAACTAAGTGCATCATTGAAGTAGTTTGATTGCATAAGGTTTAGATTAAGTTGAGAGTAAAGGAGTCTGCTACCTGAGCACCGCGCCTCTTCTATAAATGTATCACGTACAGAATCTTCATGAGCTTGTATAACTTTATAAAGCTGTTCTTTCAGATATCTCACATTATGGGGATCCAACGTAATCATTTCACCGCAAGCGTTTCCCAAAATTTTCCACTTCGACACCCACCAGTCCTCGTTTCTCAGTTCATAAAGTGCCATCCGTTTAGTCAGTCGGTTATCGTGAAGAGATAACACCTTGACAATGTAATCAGCCTGTGACTTAAGAGTGCTTGTGAATAGTTTTGGAAGTCCCGTCTCAATATATAAAGCGTAGTTCGGTGTATTTAAAGGTAAACTAAAAAGTTTCTTAAGAAAACTTCTATGAAACTTTTCTAGCGTCTCGTATTCGTCAATTCCCCATACCTGGGCAGCGTAGCAAAGCGAACTCTTAACAACTGCATCAAATATCTTATATTTCACTGATAGCATTATACGTTGGTTTGAGAAAACGTTTCTCCAAGATAAATTTAATAAGCTTTGTGAAGTTTTAGCTTTAGTAGTAATGTGGTTGTTGAAATCTGCGGTATTACTAAGAATCACTCCCAAGTATCTGTACTCATTAACCAGTTCTAAGGGATTTCCATTGAATGACCATTTGTATGTCGCTTGATTCCAGACAGATCTGGAAAACACCATTATTTTTGATTTGTCAGCATTGATGACAAGACCCCATTTTCTGCAATAATCTGCTAGGCGATTGATCATCAGTTGGAGATTATCTGGGGACTCAGATAGTATCACCAGATCATCAGCATATAAAAGAACACACCATCGCACCACAACACCATCAATAACAAGTCTATCGTCGCGAAGTGAGACTCCGATTTGTTGGTCTTTTGTTCGGAGACGTTTTCGCAGTAGCAATAACATCCCTCGCCTATGTCTTGTTGCTAATGGGTAGTCCCTATTAAGTGTGATCCCGGTTCCTTTCAACATTTTTGATTTTTTTAGAACTTGGAAAGCTTTATTTTTGTTGCTAAACTTGGCCTTGAAAGTCACAATTCCATTGCTGTTTGTGTTTAATTCTTCGATTTGCTGAGAAGAGATTATTGTATCAGAATTTGCAAGGCTCTTGCAAATGTTTTCGACTTCAAGCAGCTGATCAGTGCTTTTCTTTTGCATCTTAAAAATAAGATTTGATTCGCAGCTAGAAAACTTTATCTGTTCAATTTCATTTTGAAGATATTTGCACTTTTTTTCAAGTTCTGCTACTGCTATCTTCAAGTTATCATTTTCATTTTTCAACTCAACGAGATCATCTCGGAGTTCTACTATATCGGCTTTCGTGGCAAGGTCTTTTAGCTTATAGTCAAACAATTTTTCAAAGTCTGTAATAGACATGGAACCGACGGAGCTTGAGTTAGCCATATTTTTTCCTTTTTTCGTGGTTGAATAATTGGTGACGGGTGACGTTTCTCCGGCTTTTCGTTTGTCTCTTTGGTCCACAGTTGCTTTCAAGGAGTTGATTTATGTATATTGCGGTTAATTTGTAATTTTCAGATGTGATTTTGTGTTTTGTTTTGCTTATTTTAAATAAAATAACGTAAAATCGTATAACTCACTTTGTTCTTATGATGTTTGCTTAGAGAGTGGTTTTTATTTCAAAATTTTTGCGCTTTTAATAGTTATAAATTAATTATATTAAGATGAGCTATAATTTTTCACGACTAAACACAGCAATAACAGTGTTGCCACTCCTTTTCTTTTTTCTTTTTTTTTTTTTTCTTTTTCTTTTTTAAACATAGATTTTTGTAGCGTGTATTTGCTTCACTGTAACTATTTTTCAAGATTTCACAGTTGGATTTCCGGAGTGCATTCAGAAGGGCGAGGGACTTTTTTCTTGCTTTCATGCACTCATTGTCAAACCATTTTTGTTTGAAGATCTTGCATATTTTTGATGGTGCTCTTGGTACGGAATCTCTTATACAAGTTACAAGTTGGTTTGCACGTTCATCCACTGAGACATTCGTCACATTTACGGCGGAAAGGTTTATGTCCAGCTTGTTTTGTTAGATCAATAAGTCTTTATGTTTCCATTTATGCCGTGGAATAAGTTGGAGACTTTTTTCGATTGAAATTACTTCTTCTGACCATTCAACTACAAGTGGCATGTGGTCCGAAAAGTTCTTGCTTTGTACCTCGAATTTTCTTATAAGATCAGTCCAATCGTTATTCACAGCGCAATAGTCGATTACTGATTTGCCTTGGCCTCCTATAAATGTATAGTGGCCTTCAGAATCTCCATTAGTGCAGCCGTTTAGAATTATACAATCGTACACCTGCAACACTTCAATAAGACTGATACCATTTCGATTGCATACACTATCCTTGGAATTTCTAGAACTGTGGTTCATCGCTGAGTTATTTGTGTTGCGGATTGAAGTAACTTGTAAGTTGTTCGTTCTTGCATTTAAGTCTCCTATAACTAGGACACTTTTGTTTGCTAGATGTAGCATAATGTTATTAAATATTTCAAAGTCTTCAGCCCACTTTGTACAGTTTATATAGAAAGGGACAATATACATATTATTTTTGTGTAACAGTTACACAATGGTTGTACCTTCAAACTTTTCGAATGTAAACGTTTTTAATAATGATGTTTTTATTCCGTACAGGCTTCCTCCACTTGCGCGGCCTTTTGAATATGTTTTAATTGCTGCACTAGATACTAGTTTGAACCCATTTAAATATCGCTAGTTCCTAATTCAAAGAGTGGTGGAGCGAAGAGAAGATGTAAGCTTTGCGCACTTCAATTCATTGAGCTAAGCTTTGAAAAACCTGGTCACGTTGAAAACATTTATATATATTTATTTCGGAAACAAAAAATTACTCCAAACAAAGAAGAGACTGAATCATAAAAGAAATTATGCATGGCTTCAATTATAGCTAATATGACTCATTGATATAATCACAAATTCGTCTATAAATCAACAATTAAATCTATTTATTATCATCATCAATTCGTTGTACACTTTTAGTGGCGCTGGTCTATTATATTCATATTGATTAATTAAAATACTTTTTTCGTCAGTAAAATTAGAAAAATGAATCAGCGACTGCACCAAATTGAAGATACACCGCATAAGTTCATCTTTATCAAAAAGCAGGTTTTTATCAAAATTTTAAGTAGTGGTCACAAGTATGATGCTATTAATTCGATTTCCCTATTCTATATTTTAGCCAATAATTCATTGAAGAGATAAGGAAGCAGAGTTTGTAAAGTGATTTGATACGGGGCATGTAATAATTGGCTTTCTGTATGATAACATTGTGCCTTACTGCTTATAGTCCGGGAGCCCACCGTAAGGTGACCTATCTCATCGCGGCCACGCAAAAATTAGATGCCAACCGTTAGCTTCAGTCCAAACATTTACAAAACTGCTGGTCGGACAAGCTTTATCTGGTCGCAATGGTTAGAAAACGCACTGTTAAAAAAGACCATTTCTTTGAAAAATGGTGGGACTTGTAACAGCCAAAAAAAGTCTGTCTGCCCAATGGTATCGTGTAGAGGATAGCTTTAGCTTTAACTTGATACCCCATTTATATAAGTTGCTTGTATTCTTGGTACATTTAAGGGAAAATGCAACCTGAGAAGTGCATTTTCTAACCATTGCGACCAGATAAAGCTTGTCCGACCAGCAGTTTTGTAAATGTTTGGACTAAAGCTATCGGTTGGCATCCAATTTTCGCGTGGCCGCGATGAGATAGGTAATCTTACGGTCGGCTCCCAGACTATTATTTGAGTTTGAGTATATTATTCTAAATTTTAAAAAACTTTATAAACAATATATTTGCAGATGTTTTAAGATTTTAGCTTTATCTACAAAAGATTAGCAATCTGGATTGAAAAAAATACGATTACAACCACACTGACGATAATTAGCTAAGTTTATAGAGTCACAGGGCCAAAAAAATGTGTTTGTACAGAGTAAAAACTTGGCTGTACACCAAGTTAGAAAACATAACGGGACATTCTATAAAAGGGATCTATTTCGACAATGTGTTAATGTTAATGAATTTTCGAACATAATAGCCTAAGAGCCGGCAGCATATTTTGGAAGTGGATGTATAAACAAAATCTGAGTATATAAGGGTTTATGGGCACATGGTATCTTGATATTGAATACCAGTTTTTTTTCTCAGTCTTTGAGGGGGGTTTAAAAGATCTAGGTCCACTATTTTATTTTCAGGGTTATAACCACTAAAATCAATTTAAAAAAATTATACATCAGTTTTTTTTTTCTTATAAAATTAAGTGGAGTTTTATTCCAGGTCGTCTTTATTCTTCTTAAAAAATCCTTCGCAATTTTTACATATCCCCCATTAATTTTGCGTTTGAAGATCTCCCAAAGATTTTTTATTGGGTTCAAATCTAGTGACAATGGCGGCCAATTTAACCTAAGCGCTATGAAAATCCAGGATATAACTCCAACAACCAACGATGAAGCAGTACCCTTCTACTCTGACCCAGGGTCAGCACATTTTCGTGGCTAAGCACCACCTCTACCCACCCTAAAAAAATAAACTGCCACTGGACAACCGGGACTGAATAACCCGAGGACGACAAAATGATGCCGGCTTTCATGTTAAGTTTTTACATACACTGGGCGTCACTTGTTTAAGGCCATTATTTTCGAAATCGTTTTTTCTCGATAAATAGCTGTGAGAAAAATTTTTTCTGTAAATGTTTGATACCTTTGAGTAGTTATACATATTATCCGATAAAAAATGATAACGTTGAAGGGGTAACTTGAAAAATTCATAGGAATTTCACAAGTTATATTAATGAACCGCAAGAAATGGTATACAAAATTGAGCCACTTGAACTCAATGAATATTTCAAAAAATAAATAAAAATACCCAAATGTTAAATTTTTTTGTTCTTAAACATTTATTTATTATATGTTTTGTCAATAAAAAATGAGTATGTCCACTATTTTTTGTAAATATGGCTTAAAGACGGTTTCGAATTGAATCATACAGTTTTTTTTATCAAGCGAAATCTTGCTCCAAGCATCTCAGATAACTTCGATTAAGGCTTCTTTATCTTCAAACTATCTACCAGCTTCATGAAATTTTCGATATGGCCAGGTTCAAAAATTTTCGATGATGTTTGAGTCCGATTAATAGAGTGGCTATGGCAAAAGTTACACGTTATTCGACTGAATCCAGCTAGAAAGCTACCCTGGCTGTGTGGATATGGGTGTTATCTTGTTGTAAAATTCAAGGTACAAGTTCAATCACGTCTGTTATCTTTAGATATGCTGTTTTCAACAGACATTTGTAACTATTTCAGTTAGTTTTCGATGTTATAAACCACAATTTAATTTTCCCATAATAAAGTGATAGCGCCTAACCCTTGTATATCCAATCTATAGTATTCTCATGAAACACGATTTTGTAGGTAGACATTTGGTCGATAGGTTCGCTGTGATCGCCTTACCGAGATCCCTTAACAAAAATTAGTATGACATTTGGACGCATAGATGGCCACGAGCTTTTTTTCTTCATGAGAATACTATAGAATTTATATACAATGGCCTAACCCCATACTGTGTGACTGTGAATACTTGCCAAAATAAGTTCCTCTTCCCTAAAATCATAATAGTAAAAATTCTAACTATCGGATGCGTCAATATTGAACCTTTTTTCATCCCAAGAGACAACCCATTTACATTCGTTTCTCCAAGCAACAAGGTCCCTGGCGAAATTCATGTGAAGTTCCTTATTTCCTTGCCGTAAAACTGATTTCTTTTTCATTTCCTTACGCTGAGCTTTATAACTGGCTTAAATTATCCTGATAACCGTCAAAACACTGGCTAATATAGCACTTTTCGACCATATTCTGAGCAATAATAGCGCAAAATTGGAGGTATTCTGCAGAATTTACCACTTTTCTCGCATAATTTTGCTTTTGCTTTCGCGTCCTTTTCATTTTTTACCATATTGTTTTGTATCTGCTAGATAATATTTCACAACCCTATCACTTCCTTTCATTCTCCATGCTATTTCACGGCCTAAAAGTCCCAGTTTCTTAAAATCATCTATTGTCCCAATTTCTAATACCGTCAAAGTGTTTCCTGAGCCCATTTAAATCTTAAATAAAATATAGTTTTTGGCCCTTTCTCAAATATTTTGACCTTTTTTAAGACAAAATACACGCTAATCAATATTTGCAATGGCCTCAATCAAGTGACGATAGGTACCGATTATACCGATTTTGGATTTTCCAAGTGACCCCTTCAATGGTATCCATTTTTATGGGACAATATGTATACCTGCCGTTATCAATACTTATCGTTCTTCTCTTATAATATTCAAAGATTTCTTCCTTTACTATTTTTGATTCTTTTATATAGAAAAACTACTTCCTTCCATGACTATCGAACTACAATGATAATTTGGATATTGATCTTTACCGCCTTTCCGTATGCTACACGAATCGACGAATTCCCAAAAATGGTGTTCTCGATTAAGAGCGTTAATTTTAGTAAGAAGAATAAAACCACTTACCTCGCGCAATAATCCAAACAATACATCCGTCGATAATGATCTTTCGTGAGCCTCGTCCATTATAACAGCCGAATAACCATCCAAATCAGGATCTCTTAAGCTCTCTCGTAGCAAAATACCATCAGTCATGTACTTAATGACAGTCTTTTCTGTTGTACAATCTTCGAAACGAATTGCGTAGCCAATTTCTTCACCTAAAAAATACAAATATTTGTTTGAAAATTTTATCATTCATTGGTGTATCTTTTTTTTTACCTAATCGAGTACCCATTTCATCAGAAACACGCTTCGCTACAGACATAGCTGCCACTCTTCTCGGCTGAGTGCAGCCAATCATACCAAAATTACTGTATCCATCTTCATGTAAGTACTGGGTGAGCTGAGTTGTTTTACCACTCCCAGTCTCACCCACAATGATGACCACGGAATTTTCGCGAATTACATTCAAGAGCTCTTGCCGTACAGCAAACACAGGCAAGAAGCGTCTTTGCTCGTAGATGGTTTTCTTTCGCGAAAAATCACTCTTGCCACCACTGTCTGAGTCTTTCATGTGCTCAGCGAACTTTTGATCACGTCGGTAATCTGCAGTATCGGTTTCTTGATCAAACTTCGAGTCCTCACCTTCGTTCTTCTTTTCAATGCCCATGATGTTTCCTAGTTTCGTGCCGCCAAGTTCCCAGTGCTTCTTTTGAGCTTTTTTACGTTCTTTTTGTTCACGATATACTCTAACCAGGCCACTACCTTTGCGAGCTATCAGAGCCATATCGGAAGTAGGATCTTTCACAGGAATCACGGGTTCTGGCTGCTTTGTGAAGACAATGCGACCGTCCAGAAATGGTGGAACAATATGATGTACTAGCAAATGGACTCTTTCGACGGCTTCTTCATCGAAGTCCTCGTTTACATTGATTGACATGACCACACCGGATGTGAGCATACGATTCCTTTCCCACAGTTCGTTGTCTTTGTTAATCTGACGCTGCTGGGCACTGATACGTTTTGTTCGCTTTTGCTCCAGCAATTCTTCGCGTTTTCTGCAAATCATTGAAAAATTAAATTAAAAATTAAAATCGAAGTGAAAATAGAAAGTCAAGAGAAAAATAATAGACAGAGAATAAAAAAAGCTCTCCAAACTTATATGTACATTTTAGGTCTGGGGTTAAGAGGCCAATCAAGAAGTCTTGATTCATGTTCATGGCATAAACATGTCATAAACCAATGAAAGCTCACACCAAACACTTAGGACTGTATACAATGAGCTTTTAAGATTTTTGTAAATACAAAAAGGTCATAACTTTGATTTCGAATATACCTGAAGTATTCTGCATTGGGGCCAGCGAATGGGTTGTTCTCATCGTCGTAGCCCTCGTCGATGTTGTACCACTCACGATCGAGACGACGTTGCTCTTCTTCCCAGAGATCACGGTCCTCTTCAGTGTCTCCCCAGGGCTGGCGAGTGCTGCGGCCAGTGGCTGGAGTTGCCCCCGATTTCTTGCGATCGTTTGCCCAGGAGTTATACTTGTGGGCTGGCGTTGGACGCGGTGTTTCATCTTGTCGATTGCTGCGGCGAGATGACCAGTCGGGTCGGTCACTCACATACGATCGAGGTGTGGGGAAGTCCCAAGAGGATTTCTTTATCTGGCCGCTTCGTTCATCGTCTTCGTCCCATGAGCTATTGGCAACCGAACTGCCAGATGGTGTGCGCGGCTCGTCTTTGAATCGGGGCGTACTGATGCTGCGTGAAGAGTCCGGTTCGCGTTTGTGACGATCCGAATGGCCTTCGTCACGATTTCTACTTCGTTCGCGGTCACGGTCACGTCTACCATCGCGATCATTACGCCGACGATCACGACGGTCCCGGTCGCGATCGCGGTCGCTTCGTCTTGGTGACCGGTCACTGCCACGTTCGCGTTGCTTGTCCTTTGATGAATAATACACTCCCTTGGTCCGATCCCGAGTAATGTGCTCACGCAAACGATCTCTAGCCAAATCTGATACACCTCCTGTATGCGAGGGAGTTTCATCTTTGGCTTCTCTTAATTGACGACTCAATTTATGGAAACTATTTGTGTCAGGAGTTTTGAAAGCGAAATCTTTGCTGCTTCCGGGAGTTTGGCTCCCTTCCTTGTCATCGTAATCGTTGTCCTTAAATGATATCAACCGCTGAGAATCTTCGCGTTCTTTGCGCCGTTGTGCCGCCAATTTGTCCAGACCAAGAATTGATGACTTCGGTATTTTGAAAGAGTGTTCATCTTTATCTTTCGCCTTTTTTATTACGAGGCCACCTTTTGTCGGTGTGGTGCCTTCTAAGCGATGTACATCATCTTCCATTGGTTTTATTAGTATTTATTTTTATAATTTAATTTAGAATGCTGAAAAGATTTTCGTTACGGAAACTAGAAACGTTTTATTTTTACCGATGACAGTAGAACTAGCAAAACAAGTGATTTTGACAGATATCTAGTTGACACCTCCAGGGATGGTAGTGAGACACAATGGAGCGTGTTCAAAGACCGATTAGCTATGACCCTGATTAGATAGAGCTTTTCAGCAAAAATTTCTAAATGTCAAACTCAGGACCTCGGCGCAAATGACATTAAGGTACCACCCATTTTCTTTTTTTATTTCGGAGGCCAATACACTCCAATTCAACAGAATGAGAACATGGATTTTCGTAGTTGGTTTATTATTTTTTTTTTCAAACATTGTGCATTGTCCGAGAATATACATATATAAACAATAAAAACTATTTCAAAAAATTTTTTTTTACTTCCATCCATTAACTTTTATTACCAGTTTCAATATTTGAGCTTATTCAGTTGACACAAAAAGACTGCATTTTCCTTATGGAAAGACTTTGATGAGAGTCGGAGGAAAAATAGCAGTCCTTTTTGAATTAATCTTTCTGTTTTCTTTTCCCAACATCATAAACAAACAATAAGGATAATCAAATGATTCATTAATGCACAATGTTAAGAAAAAATGGATAAAGTACCTTTGAAAATGTGTGTCCTTATTCATTTGAAGTGGAGTGTAAATGTTTGGAATTTTTTTTTTTATTGGTAATTGCATCTGTAAAAGGTGCCGAGTTCTTAGCTGTCACTTTGACTTTGACAATTTGGAAGAGATCTCTATTCGAAGCATTTAAAATTTCAGATATCTGTACCTACGTTCTGTAAAAGCCGTTCCACACTATCCCATTGAGTATTAATACATGTCAAAAAAGTATGAAGAAAGTCATGTATAATAGTGTGGAAGCAAAATATTAAATTTCATCATACACAGCTTGACATCGCATCCTACACGATTTGACATGTGTTTATACCTGAAAATATTTAAGATCGGTTCTAAAACCATCACACATTCTATCCCACTTGGGCGTTTGAGGTTATGGTGAAACTGATTTTTTTGATGCTAGTGTGGAAGCGAAATATGAAAATCATTTTTATCACACAAATTTGGCAGTCGTATGAAATTCTTTCCCACTTTATTCTGACATGTGTTAATACTTTGTGGGATAGTGTAGAGGCATTTTAACTCTCGCATCGATAAAATCAGTCGAGAAACGTTGAAAAATGGAACAAAACTCTTGCATTTTGTTTCAGTTTTCATCGTTTCTCGACCAGTTTTTTCGATGCGAGAGTTATGTCGTTTTTGATTGGACGTTCGGAGTACTCCTTTTCAACTCTATTTTAACTCCTACTACTCCAAAGCCTTCGATTGGCTGTTCCGAACAATGTTTTCGGAGTCTTTTTCTGTTCCCGATTTCAAGATGGAGTAGATTTGGAACACACGCATACATATACAATTTTTCGTCGGACTACTTGTCAAAGGCGATAAATGCTTGAAGAAGCCATTTTATAAGTAGTGTGTGTGTAAATTTGACAATACGATATTTTCATGTTCGATTGGAATCATAAAGGAGTAGGACAGGCAGAAAATCCAATCAAAAACGACATTACAGAACGTACCCAAGCAACACAAAAACTCTTGAAGAGTTCTTTAAATAAATTTATCAGCTCTTAATGGCATCTTAGTTCAATCTTCTTGATACCATTGCACTTAATAAGCACTTTATAAGTTCTTGAAAAGATCATTTAAAGCCAATACTTAAAAATACATCTTAAAGACATCTTATAGACCTCTTTTTCAAGTTATTTTTTCATACCTCTTTATGAAACTTCTTCAAAAGCTCTTTAACTCCTTAAAAATAAGAGTATTTTAGAGTTTACTAGCGTGCTCTCTCTCAGACATCTTGAAGAGGTCTTCCAGATATCTTTAATGACATTGTTGCATTGATTTCTTATCTGCCATTGATACTGGTTTGACATTTCGTTTTTTTAAGACCTAAAAAGTAATTAATGACCACTTAATGGTGTCTTATTAAGAAGTAATTAAGCGTGATTTGACTCTGGAGAAGAGTGACTATATCCAAGACGATTTTAAGAGTTTTTTAAGATCTTTTTAAAACGTTTTGAGATTTGGAAAATATTAATTTACTTATGCATATTTTTTACAGGGTGTCATTAATATTAAAAAATTAAAATATTTTTATTTAAATGTTTAATTGATATTTGTATATTTTTTGGTTTGTTTGTCTATCTGCTACGCATGTTAGGTTATATTTTGAGACCAAATGGCTACATTATTGTTTTAAGCTGCATTTTATAAAATTTTTTGATCAGATCTGTATAGTAGAAAAAGCGTTTATAATATGTGAATAAAGCTTTGAAAATTTTGCGAAACTCAGAAGGGTGAAAATAGCTTTAATTTTGATGTGTAATCAAAACGTGGACTTTCCTCTGTGCGACGTTTCGGAGTATAGCACGTTACGTAGCGCGTATTCTCAGAATTCTGATTTAACATTTTGACACCTGTCAAACTAAAAGTGTTTAAGTGTTTAAATCGATTAGCGTACTCCGTTTTTCGAATCCGCCGTACCAAAACTTTTGGCACATTTTGACACCTGTCAAACTAAAAGTATTCTAGTGGACCCCAAAGTTCGGGCGTGACACTAGGTAATATCCACCTCCTAAATCGATTGGTGTACTCCGCTTTTCGATCCACCGTATCAACAATTTTGGCGCATTTTGACACCTGTCAAACTTAAAATATTCTAGTAGACCCAGAACGTCAGACGTGACACTAGTAAGTAATATTCACATCCTTAATCAATTGGTGTACTCTGTTTCTCGATCCGCCGTACTAAAATTCAGAACTGCAAATTTTCGGGTTTCCACTGGAGCTAAAGCGTTGGCCGTGACAGCAGGTAAGAACAAACGTTGATGTTTACACATATTAACCATGAGTCCCAGCACTCAGACAATTTTTTATCTCTTTTTAGTTTGTGACTTATGTAAATAATAAAATGCAGCTTTAGAAACAAACAAAATAAATAATTGCGTAACTATTTATATATAAGAGGCACCCTGTCGCTTACACGCCATATGTATTGATTTCAATTTCTAAAATTATTTTGTATAAAATATAATAAATGACAATTTGGGCTTAAATAATCGCAGATTCATTTCATAATTTTGTGTAGACCTGTTAAAATAACATAATAACCCAACAAAATGCAATTAACATTTTCTTACTTCAGTAACGAGTTTTGTGTTTAGAAAGAAAATGAAAAAAAAATTTAAATATCTTTATTTTTTTAAGCCCGTGAATTTTTAGGGGGGTAGCATCTATTACTTTAAAGTAAATATGATCGCGCATGTCGAAACACATTCTAGATATGCTTCACAAAATATGTTAAGACTGTCATTTTAAAATAACTAACTTGGCTGAGCTTCTTATGAATGAAATTAAAACTATTCCTTATGTTTTCACCACTCATCTTAAGTTTCATTCCATTTCATTAAAATGCAACTCAATGTTTACATGCATGAAAGAGAAAATATTATTTATTGCCATGATGCATGCGTAAAAGAGAAAAAGTAAACGTAGTTTTTTTTTTTTCGCTTCTTAGGTCCGCGTTTACTTTTAAAGAGATTTTAAAGACCTTTTAAGAAAATATTAAGATATATTGAAAACCTCTTTAAAATATCTTGAATACGTCGTCAATACATCAACAAAAGAAGTCCTCTTTATAAGCACTTACAAAGACATTAATTAGAAATCTTCACTTCATACAATTGGCTCCGCCCCTTTGGGCCTTTTTGGGTCTTAGAGACATCTTTAAGTTATCTTGCAGTGTTGAATGCTCTTTATTTAAGAATTCTGAAAGATATCTGTAAGAGGAGAATGTGTTGCTTGGGTAGGCACTGGCTTCTGATTGGTCAACTGTCAAACAAATCTGAAAATTCAGATGGCTTTTGGTTACGTTTGGTTACGTTTTATTCTGAATGCCCGCGTTCAACGACAGAAATCTGAAAATTCAGTACTGAAACGTAACGTTGAACGCACAAAAAATCTGAAATTTCAGCCAAATGTCATATTTTTTTTTCTGTCAAAATATTGTGTTTGCTTTCTGATTTTAATGGAAGCGAATATAAAAAGTACTTTTTTTGTCGGAAATCAAAAATTGAAATTAAGTTTAAACCAAAATTAGTGACTCTGGAATGAAGTTTTATGTAAGTTGATTAAAGTGCCTCTACACTATCCACAAAGTATTAACACATGTCAGAATAAAGTGGGAAAGAATTTCATACGACTGCCAAATTTGTGTGATGAAAATGATTTTCATATTTTGCTTCCACACTTGCATCTAAACAAATCAGTTTCACCATAACCTCAAACGCCCATGTGGGATAGAATGTGTGATGGTTTTAGAACCGATCTTAAATATTTTCAGGTATAAACACATGTCAAATCGTGTAGGATGCGATGTCAAGTTGTGTGTGATGAAATTTCATATTTTGCTTCCACACTATTATACATGACTTTCTTCACACTTTTTTGACATGTATTAATACTCAATGGGATAGTGTGGAACGGCTATTAGAAAACGCTTGTTATTTGTTTTTATTTGGATAAATACTTTCGAAAATAGTTGAAGCCGACCAACAAATCTTAACACGTATTATTCCCAAATGAAAGTATTCTTCGGGCTCTTCAACCGACCCCAATTTATTATTAATAAAAGCGGTGAAAACTATCATTTCTTGTTATTTTGTTAAATAAAAACTAAATCCAAAACGCCGTGTAAAAACAACAGTATTTATAACAATAAAATTATTTTAATCACTTAAAAAAAAAAAACTAAAATCAAAAAGCCAACAAGCCGTACCAAGTCGACAACAGACCACAAAAATAACTGCATAGACTATAAAGTTCAATTTCACTGTGCAGATCTTTTTTTTTGGCTTGTTTTTTAACTGTCATCTGAATTTTCAGATGAAAATTTTTATCTGAAAAACGTAAGCAAACGTAACTAACCCTGAGGCCACACAAGCAAGTACTTGCAAGCAAGTTGGCTACATACACTGCCTGTCAAATTCGTAATTTGCATTCCACTTGCCTCCCACTTGCTTTCCACTTGCATTCCACTTGCTTGTCTCCCAACTTGCTTCTCAACTTGCTTCACTACTGGCTTCAAAACTTGCATGCCAGTTGATAAGCAAGTCGGCTTGGGTTTGTTTGTGTTAGTAAACAAATTTGTATGCATTGCAACTTGCTTGCAAGTACTTGCTCGTGTAGCCTCGGGGTAAAAGTCATCTGAATTTTCAGAATTTTTATGACAGCTGACCAATCAGATGCCCAAAAAATTCAGATATCTGAATCCTTGACGGTATTCACATTGGACTGACTCCCCCGACTTTTTTTGACGTCTCTGTACTTTATCTCACTCCCACTTGATGGTGAAAGAGATGGGAAGGACAGGCAGAAAAAATTCACTCTAGTGGAATTGGGCCCCAGTTGTAAGGTTGGTTAAATTTTAAAGGCCGATATTGATTTTGAATAAAACACAAATTATTTAGGAAATTATTATGGGTATTCATGCAACAGCGTAAAGTCGTCATAAGCGTTGTAAAGTTTGAACCTTCGTAATTCTGTCAAAGTTTGTATGGAAAATTTGACAGATTTACGAAGTTTTAAACTTTACCATGTTTACAACGACCTTACGCTGTTGCATGAATACCCTTTCTCATTTCTATTTACTATGATACTATTGGTATAGTTCAATTATACATGGAACAATATATGCGCCAAATGGCCGCCGCGACCTTGGTGGCACACCTCCATCCGATGGTCCAAATTTTCGATGACGCTGAGGTATAATTGAGGTTCTATGCCGTTAATGTACCGAATTATGTCATCCTTTAATTCTTGAATTGTTGTTGGCTTATCGACTTACACCTTTTCTTTCAAATAACCTCAAAGAAAGAAGTCCAACGGTGTTAAATCACATGATCTTGGCGGCCAATTGACATCGCCACCACGTGAGATAACACGGCCATTGAATTTGTCACGCAAAAGAGCCATTGTTTCGTTATAGCTGTGTGGCAAGTGGCGCCGTCCTGTTGAAACCACATATTGTGCACATCCATATCTTCCAATTCGGGGCAAAAAAGTTCATTATCATCTCACGATAGCGAACACCATTCACAGTAACTGCCTGACCGGCCTCATTTTGGAAAAAATACGGCCCGATGATGCCACCAGCCCCTAAACAGCACTAAACAGTCACTCTTTGTGGGTGCATTGGTTTTTCGACAATCACTCTTGGATTATCATTCGCTCAAATGCGGCAATTCTGCTTATCGACGAATCCACTGTGGTGAAAATGTGCCTCATCACATCACTGAAGATGATTTTCTTCGAAAATTGATCATCCACTGTTGCCATTTCTTGCCACCATTCTGACCATTGACGAGGCTTGAAATGGTCAAGAGGCCTTAGTTCTTGGGTCAATTGCACCTTGTAAGCGTGTAAATGCAAGTCTTTTATGCATAATGTTCATCAACGACGAGCGTGAGAGGTGCAATTGTGGGCACGACGATGAGTTGAGGTGGACGGCTCTTCAACCACTCTATCGCGAATAGCAGCAATATTTTCTGCAGTACGAGCTGTACGAGCATGCACTGGTGTTTCCACATCTCCTACAGACCCGGTTTGCTCAACAAATTTTTGCACGATTTTACGCGCAATTACGGGCAATTCATATGTCATGTCGTTTCATTTCCCTCTAACCACTACTTCTATCTTTTGCAATAATACACGCCCTTTAGACTCTAGATAACAGTAAAAAGACTTTTTTTTTTAATATCCAGCTACCTCTAGATACAAGGAAAACCAGAAAAAAACTCACATGCGCATATGTAACGTCAAATCTCATGGCAAGCTTTGAACAGCGTTCATGTCTTGTTCAAAAGTTGGTTTTCTTCGACATATCGTCGACAAGACATGGATTTTTCTGGCTCCATTGGATTGGACATATGTTAATAGTCTTGGCATCGTTCATGGCATTGACCTATTATATATGGACTGCTAGTCGGGTCTCATTTCCATACAAAAGCCCTATTAAATTGAGTTCACATCTTCTTTGCGACATATCTGCTTCTTGGAGCAAAGTGGCAAAAAAAAGAACTTATACTCATTGCCATCTCTTGCCACTTCACCTAAACAAGCTTTTTTGCCATAGAAACTGAGGCCATCTTTTATTATTACTTATAAAAAACAGAGTCATCTGGGTTAATTCAAATGTACATTTTGACTTCTGACGTTTGTGAGTTTTTTATTAGATTTGCGTGGATTTGAAAACTTAAGTAAAAATATTAACATATATACATAATTAGTGGTGCTGCATTTTATTTTAATACATAAATAATAACGTGGTATATTACGTCATGTTCATGTCGCGTGATTAGACGTTTTTCTGCCGCAACAGCTGGGAAAGTCGACGTTCTTCTTCATTTCATCGATCTGGGCGTTTGTTATTTCTAGGGCAAGTTGCTGAAATAGAGCAGAGTTGTATAATGATTCAATATATAATTTTATAACCTTAGGTATTACGTGTTGAATCCACGATTTTTAGAACATGCCAGCTTTTGCACACAAGAAGTTAGTGTGAGCTATATTTCAAACTGGCGGGAGCACTTTTTTCGTTTTGATAAACTCAGAATATCCTCTCCTCTCCTCTGTGGTTATAAATAAAAAAAGGAACGGATCATTTTAAAAGATATGTTGAATGTTTCCAGATTCCGCTAGGAAATAATTTTGTATCCAATTATCTAAGCGAACTGGCACTTTTTCCTCGAGGAAACTCTTCGAACACAAATATTTGGTTACTTATCTGTGTCTATATTTTTAAAATCAAATTATTTTCTTGCTTTCAGTTTTTTCAACATTTTTTGCACAGAAATATAAGAAAAAGAAGAAAAATAACTAAACTTTTTTATTTTTCGTTTAAAATAAAATGATAAATAACAAAACTACCGTCAGAGCAAATTGTCAAAAGTTACACAATTTTTCTGTTTTGCTCCAAGTAGCGCTGGTGACGCTTAGTGGCTGAAGATGAACCATCCTGAGCTCGCTGCTGGCAGTCCATATATAATAGGTCAATGGTTCATGGCAGGTGCAGCCAGCATGTTACCCCGAGGCCACACGAGCAAGTACTTGCAAGCAAGTTGCAATACATACAAATTTGTTTACTAACACTAACAAACCCAAGCAACTTGCTTATCAACTGGCATGCAAGTTTTGAAGCCAGTAGTGAAGTAAGTTGAGAAGCAAGTTGGGGGACAAGCAAGTAGAATGCAAGTGGAAAGCAAGTGCTTGGGTTAGTAAGGAAATGTGTATGTATGGGCCTGTTTAGATTGGGAAAATTGAGTCCGGACTCGTGGGTCTCATCGTGTCTACATTAGAAAATTTGAGGCGCTCAAAACACATAGAAGCAACAACAACTACAATGTTTTGCGCATTGAAACAACAACAAATGAGACTCATGAATCGGATGTTTATTAGCCAGTTTATATTTCTTGAGCGCTCAGTAATTTTCCTCCGTTCTTTGACAGAGCAAGAGAATTCAATATAAACACGATACCTCACATAGAAGTCAAAAAAACTCTCTTTCTCTTTTCTTCTTCTATAATTCATAGCGACAAATAATAATTGAGCAAGCGAATCCAAAAAATTTCAGTCTCAGTTTTTAAGGGGAAAAGTGAGAAATTTTTGTGAGGAATCGTGTTTATATTTCTGAGTCCTCTGAGCCCTCTGAGATCTCAGAAATATAAACTGGCTATATGTTTTCTTCATGCCTCACGACATCCCTGACCCCCCACTTCTCTTGCCCAGAAACCGCCGTGAGACCGGTCTCAGCCTTCCCAATCTAAACAGCGTCTATTGCAACTTGCTCGTGTGGCCTCGGGGTAACATGCTGGCTCCACCTGCCATGAACGATACCAAGGCTATTAATGCCCATCGTCCACTTGTGCCCAACGCGTTCAATTTCAAGTTCAACACATTCAACTCTAGTGTACGGTGATCTCAATTCCATTCAACCGTCGCGTTTACTGCGGTTGGAGTTCGTTCCTCAACGCGTTGTTCAACAGATGTACGGGAAGTGAATGAGCTCGTGTTGCTCGTTGCCCATACTTGGGCATCGCGTTGAGCAACAAATTCACGATAATGTGCTGCACATTATCTGTTCAACACGTTGAACAAGTTTTGAATTTTTGTTTGGTGTGAGTTGCGTTGGATACGATGAAATTTGTGTGCGGATACAAATTGAACCGTTTTGTTTCATGTTTACAAACTCACAGCTTATGTTTTTGTGTTTTTTGGATCTGGACAAAGGTGGGTCTACATACTGGACAGAGGTGGGAATTTTTTTTTCCAGTTTTGGTGATGGGGAACGGTAGTCAAAAAGAAGCCAGAGGTGGGTCTGGATCTGGACAGAGGTGGGTCTGGATTCTGGACACAGGTGGGATTTTTTTTTCGAAGAAAATTATATAGAAATATAACTTTTTTGACATTTTTTTTTTTGAAAAGATAAAAAAAAAGATTTTTTGAAGAAAATTTCAATGACAAATTAAACTTTTCTCGATTTTTCTTCGAAATATGAATGAAAATATTTTTTTTTTGGAAAATTTCAATCAAAAATTAAACTATGAATGATAGGTACTGTTGCTCAAGAAAACTTGACATTGGCGCTCAATTGATGTATCGCATTATACGAAAATTCGACTTATATCTTTAAACGCAATTTGCGGCTAAACTAAGCGTCCTAGAGGCATCAAAGTTGACACCTTTAAACTTGATTTGCGGATAAACTAAGCGTCCTAGCGACTTATAATATGCATATTCGTGATCTTGGAATGTGCCCGTTCCCAAAAATCAAAATAAAATTGGTAAAAAGTTTTTTCCAAAACTTTCAAAAAAATATTTTCAGTTTTTTCGGCTAAACTTTAGCAATTTTTGTTGTCTTTTTTTATTTTTTTTTTAAATTAAATGCAAAAGGAACTTTGCATACACCCAACCTCGCACCCACCCCAAATCCTATAATTGGCCCAAGCAGGAGGGTTGCAGAGGGGCAGCATGTCCCCCATACATACCTCACTGTTTAGTAGTAGTGTTTCTCAAGAAAACTTGACACTGGTGCTGAATTGATGCATCGAATCATACAAAAAATCAACTTTTATCTTTAAACGCGATTTGCGGCTAAACTAAGCGTCCTTATAAAATGCATATTCGTGATCTTGGAATGTGCCCGTTCCCAAAAATCAAAATAAAATTGGTAAAAAAGTTTTTCCAAAACTTAAAAATATTTTCAGTTTTTTCGGCTAAACTTTACCGATTTTTGTTGTCTTTTTTAAATTTTTTTTCGAATTATGTGTGAATGATATTTTTTTTTTCTTTAAGTGCAAAAGGAACTTTGCATACACCCAACCTCGCACCCACCCCAAATCCTATAATGGCATGCCCCCCCATACACACCTCGGTGTTTATTCGTGTGGATAATAAGGATGGCAAATCCTCAACTGATGCATCGCATTATACGAAAAAATCGACTTCAATCTTTAAACGCAATTTGCAAATTGCATAGGAAAGAAAAATATTAATGAGCTGTCGCATAGTAGTAGAAACGGCGGGATTTTGATCGGCGGGATTTTGATTTTCGGGATTTTGATTTCCGGGATTTTGATACGCGGGATTTCGACATACGGGATTTTTATTCGCGGGATTTCGACCCCAACCCTTTGTTCTATTGTTTGTATTTCGTCTCCAATTAAAGGATTGATGTTTGTGGTGAGCTTATTAATTTTCATTCACCCTTGTAACAGATTCAGTAATAACAATTTAGTACCACCATTGCCAAAAAGGAAGCTTCATAGATGCTCAAAAAAAATCATCGACCCAGAAGCGTCTCGTTGTTTTCTTTTTTCTCCTGCGCTCCATATCTAAAAGAACCAACGCTGCAGCAACTTTTCTTTTTCTTTGAAGTGAAATCATTAATTTTTTTTTATTTTTTAACTGAATAAAACACAATACAAAATAGCTTGCAAATAAAAGGTCTGTTCCTTTACTTTGAATTTCTGTGATTTTCTGTGCATTTCTGCGCATTTCAGTCCAAAGTTGTGTCAAACTTCATATAAAAAAAATATTTTGATACAAGTTTGGACTAAAAATCACAGAAACCCAAAGTAAAGGATCAGACCTAAAGTCTTTGTTCTTTGATGAGAAATAATTTTAGAAATGTGAGTAGCTGTCAACTGATGAGTGTATTCAACGTGTTGATCAATGAGTGTTGCTTGGTTAATAGCCATTCCACACTATCCCACTGAGTATTAACACATGTCAAAAAAGTGTGAAGAAATCATGTATAATAGTGTGGAAACAAAATATGAAATTTCATCACACACAGCTTGACAGCGCATCCGACACGATTTGACTTGTGTTAATACTTGAAAATATTTAGGATCGGTTCTAAAACCATCACACTTTCTATCCCATTTGGGCGTTTGAGGTTATGGTGAAACAAATTTTTGATGCAAGTGTGGAAGGGAAATATGAAAGTCAGTTACATCACACAAATTTGGCAGTCGTATGAAATTTCTTCCCACTTTATTCTGACATGTGTTAATACTTTGTGGGATAGTGTAGAGGCACTTTAAGTGAACGGGCATATGAACTCGTTCACCAACATGTTGTGCAACCACACCAGAAACTCTGTTGATCAACTCGAGGAACCTATTTTTTGTCCAAAATCAGACAAGTTTATCAACTAATGTACGGGGTTGCTCAACAATTGAGTGAGTTGATCAACTTGGTGTACGGGGGTATCCAACAGTTGAAAGAGTTGACCAACTAGGTGTACGGGATTATTCAACGTTGGAGTGAGTTGGTCAGCTAGTGTACGGGGCTTTCAACGCGTTGAACAACTAAATTGTAAAGTTTCGTTGCTCAACAAGAGCAACGTGAGTTGGGCAACTAGTGTAAGGGGACAATAATTTGTTTATCCAATTATGGAGTTGAATAAACAGTTGAACGCAGTTCGTTGATCTAGTTGCGCACAAGTGGACGACGGGTATAACATAATGTCCAATCCAATGGATCAAATCTGAAGCTGGACGTGCCCATTTTTGTATTAGTGTAATCTGTTCACAGCTTAAGGGTATGGTTTGTGTACACACTAAAAACAGCTGTCCGAACTGTCATCCAACAAACAAGAAACCCAGAAAGAAAAAAGTCATCACAAATTCATAAATAACATCCTTTCCTTTGCCAAACAAGTTTTGATTTCTCTTTCCATAATTTTTCGTGTATTAATTCTTAATAATAGGCTTTCGCCGAATAATTCTTGCATTATTCAAATCTTCTTGTGCCTTATAGAAAATGTTTGCGGTGCTAAAGCATTTATTTAAGTTACAATTTCTCATAATTCTCATTGCTGTTTTTGCCGGAGTCTATTATCCACAAATTCTCGAAAAAATCAAATCGCTTATCTTTGAATTATCTGCTGATAATGAGCCGATTGCGGTTAAATTCAATGCCGAAAGTCAAATTCAATTATTCTCCAATGCGGATCTAGCTAAATTCAATGGAGAAACTGAAGACCAACCAATTTATTTGAGCATACTCGGTTCGGTTTATGATGTTAGCAATGGCAGGAAGCACTACGGAACTGGCTGTTCGTATTCTTATTTCGCTGGTGAGTTGTGTAGGCCCTTTCTTTATTCAAAAATTAACGTATGTGCTTCGCTTACAGGTAGGGATGCTTCAAAGTCCTTTATAACTGGGGAGTTCGAGGAGTTCGATGAAAGCTCGGACGATGTTATGTCTTTGAAATCAAGTGAAGTCTTAAGCTTGTACGATTGGAAGAAATTCTATGACAAGGAATACATCTTCAAGGGATTTGCCATTGGAAGGTAAATTCTATGAACTTTGATTTGAAAAGACGCGTCAATAGACCCGGGCACGTAGGTAGGATTAAAATATAAAAATATCGCGGGGCTAATGAGGTTGGTTCCCACAGCCAACGTAGGTCCTTTTTTTTCGAATTGAGTTCGTTGATTAATTTAAAAGTAGGTTGTAAGCCCAAACCTCAGAATTGGGTCCGAAAACTTGAACTTAAAGTGTGCTTCAAAAGCTGCTTACACATACCAAAATTATTCTCAAAGTCAAAATTTAACTCGCAGTTTGGGTTTAAAAATTTAAAGCAGCATATTATTGAGGTTTTGTTTATTTGAAATGAAGACGCTGACAGCTTTGTTTATGAGAATGGTGTGAACTTTGATGAAAAAGTGCTCTGACGAACAATCAATATACTGTCCGGAAAATCGAAGTAAGGCCTAAATAACTGGCTACTAAGGTTGCAGATTAGAACCATCTGGAATAATATTTACATTATTGAAAGTAGGTTAGTTCATTTGGACAAAAACATGATTAAAATAAAACAGAGTATCACAATTGAGGTTAGTTGTATTTACTTTGTCATTTTTTATATTTGAATAGAAAGATTTTAATACTCAAACTAAATTTTTCGTTTTTTCGCATTTTTTGAGTTGAGCGAAACCGTCTCTCGGAATATTAAAAGTAAAAAAAAAAAATATTGAATCGAGAGTTGTTTTATTTATATGTTATCAATCAGTTATATTATTATGTTGTAAATTATCGAAATTCACAACCATATCAATATCAATCTGGTCTGATATCTAACTTTAAATTTCTGTGATTTTATATGAACTTTGGACAAAAATTCACACAAATGCAAAGAAAAATTCACACGCTACACGTAATAAATTCATAACATTAGTCATTCATAATTAATTATTTATTCAAAATTTAGGTAAAACAGTAATTTAAATTTTGAATAGAATTTAATATAGTCAAAAATTAAAACCAATAACACTAATCGTCCATGCCGGTCCGGCTATGTTGTGCAGATGCTCGGAAGAATGAGAACAATTTAGGCTGTTTTGAGTTGAAAATTCCCCGGTGACTTTTGGTCTTACAGTAAGTCAGTTCAAACATTGCAATGATAAAAAGGTAACCTTGATAAATTAAAGCAAAGAGAAAATAATGATTGGTATCATAAACTAAATGGAAAATTTCACATAAGCGTTATTTTTGAATTTTAAGTAGTTTGGTGAAGGTAATTCGGGGGATAAAAGTTGCGTTCGTGAATCGAGGAGTTAAAAATCGAAAGCGTTAAAAAAGGTTTACTTTAGTTTCTTACATGTGTGTCGAGTACCTACGTACATAAAGGACTTAGATCTATAGATATGTATGTATTTAAAATGTCACCAAAATTAATTTTTAGGTTTAAAAATTAGATTTTTAGGTATTATTTAAATAAAAAACATCCGTTTGGTTGGAAAGATATTTTCGAATAATTATAATAATTTTCATTTTGATATGTGATAACTGATAACAATATCAAATAATGTATATCTAAGTATATAAACAAGTATTCAATAAACAAAGTTGATTTCATATTAACAACTTCAACATTAATGACAAACAGGATTAATATCACAGGCTTGAAAATTCAAAATCTTCTTAGCACTAGCATCACCAGCACCAATAAGAATTCCAATAAAAAACATATTCTCATTTTTCAATGATTGACGCATTGTTCATATTGTTGGACATACATATATGTATATAATTTATTCAAATTGCCTTCTACCTATGGGTAAGTTAAGCGAGGATACTTTGGAGTAAAAAAGCAGCGATACAAAAGAAAAACAAAACAAATAAAATAAAAAAATTAATACAAATTGGCTTTAAATTTCTGAATAATAAGATAAGAGGTGAAAATAGACGTTAAATTGGTTAAAAAAGGAATATTATGTGAACCAAAAAAGGCATATAATATGATGCAAAACTGTAATCATAAAGGGCAGTGATAAATATTTCATTTATAATTCTTGAAGCTTGAAAACAATTTAACGGAATAAAGGCTTCAGAAGGAAGAGATTCGGATCGGAGACGAAGGAAACACTTTCGGACTAGCATATTATGTTGTGAATTTCTTCAGATTGAAATAAGGCTTGTATTGAATGCTTTTAAAGGTTATTTCTTTAATCAGATAAGAACAAAAATATTCGGTAACAGAGCTTGATGCAATACTGTATCAAATCGTTTTAGAAACGATAATAATGACATCCTCTTAAAATAAACACTTTTGAGTTTATAAGTCAAAGAAAATACAGTTAAGACATGAAAATTATCCCTCAATTAATTTACATTGCACTGAAAGCAAATATTTCAATCTCCGACATACTGCTCTAATTTTTAAATTCCCTTATTTAAAAAAAATATTTTTCAGATTCTATGACCAAAATGGCATCAAAACTGAATACCACTATCAATTGGATGCTATAGCTGATCAAGCTCTCGAAGATAAAAAATCGGAAAAACAAATGCTTGAAGTTTATCCTCAATGCAATATCCAATGGACAGAAAAAGAAGGAACTCGTGTCTGGTGTACTGATCAATCGGGTGGCAAAAAACGAGATTGGATTGGTGTTCCTCGAAAATATTATGAAGCTGGCAAAGAATATCGTTGTGCATGCATAAAAGAATCTGAACTTGATTCTCCCAATCTAAAGCCTTATGAAAACTGTGATCCTTTATCGAGAACCTGTTTCTATAAAGTAGATTAATCATTTCAAATGGAAGTAGATTTTTCATTATATTTGTATTTTAGAGCATTTTATAGTTAAAATTTTGTGCAATGCAATTTTGGTATAATGTGATTAATTTTGTTTTGTTTTAAACAAAATATAAAATTATTTATCACTTTAATTAATTTCATAAAAGCTTACTACACCAATTAAGATTTTTTTCTTTCTTCTTCTTAAAATATAGTCAATTAGTAAAAATAAAACATACTGTGAAAAGTCTCTTTAAAAGGTTGCTATTTAAATTATTTCAAATTGAATTATGTATTTCTCAGAAGTAAAATATAAGAGTTAAGAGCACTTAATAAAAAAAAATACAAGTGCCTGCTTAGTTCAAAAAATCTATAGCATTTAAATGTCATATACACAGACAATCCATGTAAAGTTATTATAAAATATATAAAGATTCATATACGGAACAAATATTAAAGTTTTGTTTTATTAAATTTTTTGATATTTTTGATAAAAAAAAATAAAAAAGATATGGATAAATTCATACCTTTATTTTACACTTGAAAACAAATATTTTGGACCCAGTATTCAGGCACTATTACTATTTCATTAAAATCATTGAAAAACTAAAAATCAAATTTCACGTAAGAAATCTTATTAATGAATTTTTTAGGTATTTATAATTGAAATTCCATTGGGTTTTCAAAAAAAAAAAAATAAAATATGTACTTCTTAATTTCTATAGTACCAACAATTTTATCGTTCAAAATATTGGTTATCAGAAGTATTAGCCTTTGGAAGACAGCATTGAAAATTTAGACCCTCTTGGTATTCCATGTGTAATGTCTTCCAATAATCCTTGCCCTTGCTTCGAATCATTTCCAAATACTCAACAAATGACTTGTATGTTATGTATAATCTGTTAGGACAATCAGTTTTATGGTGAAATCCACATTCTTCGTCACATATCCATTGTCTTTGAACTGGTTTTGTAAGTTTATAACGTTCCATGAATGCAAGAAAACTGTCGACATTCTTGGAGTGATACAACTGAGTTGTTGTATACCTAAAATTAATATAAATTTCATAGGAAATAGGAAAGAAATACAGATATAAAATTGAAACTCACGATAATCCATCTTCAATCATCTTCTTCACTTTTGTGTTGTCGATTACTCTTTGTACATCTTCGCAATCTATGTCACGTCCCAAAGCAACCAAAATCCATGGTGCCATTAAGCCAAATCGAACACAACTAATAATATCAAGCATATAACATTGACGATCCTTCCAATTATAGTTTAGCCATCGTACAGCTGACATGAGGATCTGCAAAAAGGATTTAAACATGCAAGACAACTAATTGGCAACTTTTGAATTTATCTCACCTCAACTTCGGAATTTACTCCAATCGAGTTAGAGCTAAGGAGAGTGCAAACCTCTTTTGAACTCAAAAGCAAAAAATCCTTTGACGCTACCAAAGTAAGAAAGAACTTGCATATCCTAGTCAACATAAGCTGTTGAAGCATCTCCAAACCATAATTGCGTGAATCGAGATACAAAAGGAACGCAGTGTCTTCTTGAAATCGAATATCATCGTCCAGGCACACCCAACACTGGTCTACCAAACCTTTGATTTTCAAAAAATTTGCAGCATTAAAAAGCTCGAGGATGCCTTCTCGTTGGACTAAAGGTTCTGCAGATAGCATCCAATCGTATACCATCATAAATGCCTGAGGAGTGATTCTTTCGGGAGGAAGCTTTATAACTGCCTCATTGCTACATTGCATGAAGAAGTCCGAATAGCATTGCAAAACCATCATGTGGCAGTTGAAAGAAGTTTCACCGACTTGTACTTGAACGTTTGTCTTGATGTAGTTATCAATCATGTTTTTGAGTAGACCATAGAGATCCTGCTTCTTTGGCTGTTCGATGCTCTCCCAATCATCAATCTTATTAGGCTTGAAACCTATTTCTATAAGGGTCTTTTCCTCTGGAACTACATTTTCTTTGACTTGTGATTCTTCGGAGAGTTTACAGAGACTACTTGGAAGAATTTTATTTGGTGCCGGACGATTTATTTGGTAGTCACGAGAAAAAGATTTTGAAGCATTTCCTTTTACTTCATCTGAGGAATATGATTGGGTACTTCAATCAACTCAGCTGCCATAAGTTACTTTATAAAAAAAAACTTACCCTGATGAACAGAATGAGATGTAGGAGTTTCAGGTTGAACCGATGAGAAAGAGTTTTCAGCAAAGCTTAAACTATAAAAGATTTATGCATTAGTGAAAAAAACTGGTGCTATGAGCTTTTATATCATACAAAATTCTTACTTTACGAACCTAAAACTGTTTTCAAGTTCTGATGTTGTTGAAGAGAAAGCAGAGGATTCATTGACCTTAAACAAATAATTTCAAACAATTTCTGTAATTTGAACCTATACTCTATAAGTACCTTGTTCTTGTTTTCCATAACTTCTAAAAGGGTTTCCAGAAAATCAAAAAAAAAAAAAATTGTTGGTATTCAAAATTTTATATTTCCAATTAATTTTATTTAGTTGAAACTTGAAACTTTTGTCAAAACATACTTAAAAAAATGGAATTTCATAAGGTTTGTTCGTTGAGTCCTGAAGTCGCCCAGGGGTCGCCTTAATCTTTTTTGAAAAACCTGACGAGCCAATTCTGTGATTTTTGAAACCTGGGGTCGCCCTGAAGTAGAACTAGGTTTTTTTTCCTGGGGCGAGTTGAGGTAAAGAAAAAATTTATATTGAATAATTTTGAATGAACAACAACAACTTGCGTGTGTTACCACCAAGTATATAGGCTGGAGTTATAGCTATTTCACGTTTATGACCACGAAGTGGTCTTTAAAATGGCACACTTTTTTGCTTGCAATATAGGTAGGTACGTACTATAGGGCAAGTTTTGGATTCGTGCAAAAAAAAATTTTTGAGATAACAATCAAACATAACATTACGATGATAGAGGGTGTCACCAAAAAAGTGGGTGGCACAATTCTGTCTGTCTGTCTGACTGTACCTCAACCTACAGCCTAAACCACTGAAGCGATTTTCTTAATTTTGAACTTAAGTTTTTTTTATAACTTTCCAGAAGGGAAATTGATTTTTTTTTTTAGCTCCAAAAATTATGGTACTTTACGATTTTGATAAAAATATCAGTGTATTACTATGTATATGTTGTACTTTTTGGTACGAAAAAAAAAAAATCCAAAAACTGTTATTAACGGTACCTTCCATATACCTAACGGTTTTTTTATTTTCTATTTTCTCTTTAACGGCTCAATCTATTTCAATCACACTTTTTACATAAAAGCTCTTTTAAAATGTCAATAAAATTACATAATCAATAAGTTTGAAAAAAAAAATAAATTTCGGATTTCTTAAAAAATATTATTTTTTTTTTCAAAATTCCATATTTTGATGAATTTTTTGAAAATAAATTTATAAATGTATACTAATAAATACTCAAAGTTGACAGTCTAAATTTTTTTTTAATATTACTAAAATTTTATATTGGTCACTAATCACTATAAATGAAAACATAATTCAAAGTTAAAAGTTCAAGTGAGCTCAACTCCATGATTGCGTTTCGCCCAGGTACGATAGTTATGCTCATCAGTTAGATGACTATCGTACCCTTCTAAGACGCAATTTCGTATCGATGTTTACCGACTAATATAAAAATCATCTAACTGATGAGCCCAACTATCGTACCTGGGCGAAGCGCAATCATGGAGTTGAGCTCACTTGAACTTTTAACTTTGAATTATATATTCGGTCACTCCACTTAAACAGAAAAATTTCTTTTCAAATTTTCTTCATATTCAATTATAAATGAAAACTTCTTATCATTTATAGTTACCAATTGAAAAACTCGTGCAGTAGTATTCTACGTATGTATCTACAAAATTTTATATATAAAAAATTAGTTTTTAAGAAAACTGGTCCAACGATTTTTAATTTTTGTTTGCATATATTCCTATGTTTTCAGGAAATAATATGGCAAACTTGGTTTTGAGTGCTAAGCTATTTTACTAGTTGTTTATACAATTTAATGAACGATTTAAATGCTCTTTTTATATTTCTTAAATATTTTTTTCTATAATGACTTGCTTATTTACAAGTTCTTAAGTTCCAAGCAACTTCAACATAATAATAATAATAATAATAATTTTAACTATATGCCTGTAAGACCTAGGGTCTTTTAAATGCAACCTGAATTGCACGGCACTAGTTAGAAAGAGTAGGAGGATAGGAAAGATTTGGCACAGTGGATTGAGATCAAGGTGTTTATTATCTCATTAAATCTCACGGGTGGCGTCCAGTTAAGCTGGGAGAATATAGAAAAGTATGCTACCTAGAATGGGGCTCGAGCCCACACCTCTAAGTAAGCAGTCAAGCACTACATCCACTGCACCATTGCCACCCGCAAAGAGCAAGTACGTGCGATCCAGATTATATATAGCTAAATTAGTAGTTTTCAATGCTTTTTTCCAACATTCCGTTATAAATCCAGGTATCTGATATAATTTTTTCCAATAAAATAAAAAGTATCAGGATTCGCAGATCAGAGAGGCAGACATAATGCTCTAGTTAAAACTTTTGTATTTGTTTTTTGAAATGCATCGGAATTTGTATGGAGTTTTAAGAGCCTTTTTTCAAATTTCCGTTATAGATTCAGGTACTGCACCAGGTTTCTGCTATAATTGTTTTCTATCATTACGAAGTAAGAATTTGCTAAATAAAATAGAAGCTTACCATTAAAGAGAGGTCAAGGTTTTCGTATAGTTTCCTAAAATATATGGAATGAAAATGAAAAAAAAAGTGGTTAGTGCCACTTTCCTAGCTATTTGATATGATTTTACTCAGTTTCCCCTAATGTTAAACGCAGTCTTAAAAAAGACCTGTTTTTAACCAGTCGGACTCGTCGCAACAGCCAACAAAATCTGTCCGTCTTAGCTTTTATTTGATACCCCATTCATAGAAGTTACTTATATGATAGGTACATTTAGCGGAAAATGCTACCTGCAAAGTGCATTTTTTAACCATTGCAACCAGATAAAGCTTGTCCGACCAGTAGTTTTGTAAATGTTTGGGGTAAAGCTATCGGTTGGCTTTCAATTTTTGCGTAGCCGCGATGAGATAAGTTATCTTACGGTTGGCTCCCGGAGTATAATCTATACGCTCTGATATTTGTTTGTGTGTCAGAAGAATCCCCCTAAACCCTTATTATTAATTAGTAACTTAAAGTGAAAAGAGGGAAACGAAGGGGTTGAAAGAAATAAACAAAAATCAGAAAAGTTAGGACATTTTTTTTTCTTTAAGAGCCATTTCATGCCTATCCAGCTCGGAATTAAAAAAAACCCAATATCGTCGTCGTTCAATGAAAACTCCCTAAGTCTATTTTGTTTCATTTTGAGACATCTGTACTCTTTATGGATTTTTAGGGACTTGAATTTGAGAATGTATGATTTAGGTGATTTTTTTTTTAGCATAGACCAACACATGATTTCAAGACCTTTTACAGAACTCAAATGTTTGTACTTTATTAAATATATCACGTATTTACGAGAGGTTTTTTGGTTTCGAAAAAATGGAGCTAGGGAGTTTTCATAGAACGATGACGATATAAGGACCACCATAATGTTCATATTATAGGGTCTCCGAAAATTCATGGATAGGGAAACAGTAATTTCATTTAATTTCAATATTGTTTGTAACTACAACAGTTATAGGACTAGTCAATCCTCAGTACACAAAAATATTAATAACCAACCAAACAAATAAAAAAAATCAAAGATTTATAGTTTTTTAATAATTTGCAAAAAAAAAATTTGAGCAAAAATAGGTTCAATAATGAAGAAGAGGCTCAAGGCTTTAATATGGCATGTTCAAAAAGTCGTTTTTATTCAAAACTGATATAGATTTACCTATTAAAACCTTACCATTTCTTATTATTTTTCGCAGTATTAGCAGTTAATTTTCATATCGTCAATGACAACCTTGACTTTGCTCAAAAAACCCATTGCTTTAAGTATGAAGTTTTTTCCTGGTTTTAGAAAAAGCAACTGTTTTAGGTTGTTCAAGCTGGTTCCAAGCTGGACACGAATTTAGTGCATTTCTAATTTCCCCAGTTTATATTCAAAACTTGTGATTTTTTTTTAAATATTGATATTAAATTTGAAGTATGTAGTTAAATATTAGCAAGTATCCATTATGTAAATGTAATAAAAAGTTTAATTGTAAGGCCCAAGAGAAAAATGCTCTGGGGACAACAAACAAATCTCATTATCCTGATAAAATCAAATATTCGGACGGTATCCAAAATTTCTGAGTTATAAGAATGCTCTTAGAAAATGGTGTACAATGGTTTTTGTAATTCTGGAATGATTCATTGGACAAGTTCATCGAGACTAAAAACAACTCACAGAGAAGACCAAGTAATTTATCGGCTTTCGACTAAAGTTCAATTTTAGCACTCCAGTGCCACCCAATGCAGACTAATGTCAAAATATTACATCGCCACAATTCTTCAAGACTTGTAAGATGATGCTTGAATGTAAATTATTTGCGTGGATGCTTTGCTTACCAAAAACCACACATGTCAACAAATCTCGAGGAGCAGATTTGTACATGCAAAATACTCCTTGATAAGAATAACAATTATTTGTGGACAAGAGTGCTTTGAAGCTTTGAAACTAGGTTTGAGCGATTCAGATTTAATGGTAAATAATTATGTTTGCAACAAACAAAATATGAACCATGATCCAAAATACGTAATTTAAATTATGGTTATATTGTAGTGGAAACGTAATAGTCTGAACTCATTGTTCTAGGCAATGTAGTGGTTTCATACCAAAAACTTAAACAAAAATGGACGAGCACCTACCTCCACACAGGTATTGCTGTGAACAGTATAATGTCATTTTCAGAAGACAATTTGCCAGTTGTGTGGCTTTCCATACACTTTTAACACTCAAAGTACATTTGAAAACTAGTGCAGAGTTGGTGAGTTGTCATTTAAGTAATACTTTTCAAATAGTCTTAGTCCAGTATATTTAGTCATAGCTCCTATGGGAATTTTACAAAACGTTGGGGAAGACATTTTTTCTTGTTATCATTAGTTTATAGAAAGCTTAAATCCAAGTTTTCGACCATCAACCCTTTGCAGGGTTTCCGCCATATTGGTTTAAAGAGTGAACTCGGTTTTGGCTATTTTTTAAACGGGGAGGTAGAAAGATTTTTTTTCTGTAGGTATTCGATAGATAATCCAATTACAAGAAAGTCGTAGGTGTAATGAAAAATTCGGAAAATTAAAGGAATGAAGATATGAACGTTTAAAAGTCCAAAACGGGAAAGTAGAGGGCTAAGAAATAGTTTGCAATAAATCAGAATGACATTTGTTTTAGAATATTTTATATTTTTGGAAAGGTAAGAAAAAATTATTTTACCCATGTTAGAGGAATTTTTGATAAATGTTTTAGTTTAAAAAAAAAAATTGACTAAAAATGTGTGACCTCCACTTGTTTGCTTATAATTGGTTATAACTCGTTAAATACACAAAATCTTGAAAAATACCATAAATTCAAATTTGTAGAACTTACTCTTTTTGTGAGGAATGCATTTTTATTTTTTCGATAAATTTAAGATTACAGATATTATTCGTTAAAAACGAATTCACTCTTTAAATCAATATAGCGGCAAGTCTGCAAGGGGTTGATGGTCGAAAATTTGGACTTAAGCTTTCTGTATGGTACTTTAATGAAATCAAGAAAAAAATTGCTTCCCCAATCTTTTTCAAAAAAAAAAGTCTAAATTGACTGGACTACCTGTGAAATTTTTTGATCGAAAACCTATTTTACGATTTTGAAAACCACAATTAAAAACAAAAAAACCCATAAATGTATCTGAATTATGGTAAAAAATTGATAGTGCTAGTGTCCACCGTTAAAGCTCAAAGCCGATAAATGTGCGAAATGTGTGTCCAAGCAATAAGTCGATGTTTCAGTCTGTTTTGTTATTATTGCTCTTCCAGGGGTAACATTAGATAAGATTTCACTAAAGATGGAAATATACTTCTATGTGTACATAATCAAATAAAATAAACTTACAAAAATTCATTTAGCAGCGCCTCAAAAATAAGAGATTTTCATGTTTCTTCTTAAAATGTGCTAAATTTGTGCCCACTATACTGTATACCTAACCAATAATTTCGATTTCGATCGGCAAATGTATTTTTTTGTCAAAGTATGTTTTGATTAGATTTTCAACAAAATAAAATTTATCAAAAATATAAAATTTTGAATAAAGGTACCAACGAGTTTGTTTTTGATTTTAAAAGTTATGGAAAACAAGACCAAGGTATAATTAATTAAAGACTGAAATCATAAAAAGTAATTAAAATCATTTTTTAAGAACAATGAATCCTCAGTTTTTTCTAAAACAACGACATCAGAGCTGGAAAACAGTTTTAAGTTTGTGAAGTAAGAATATGCATACGTAATGTACACAAACATCATGTATCTATGATAAGCTTAACATGTTTTTTAACTGTGTAATTATTATTTTTCTAAATTTACTTATAACATAGTTTAAGCTTTGCTGAAACTTCTGACTTGTCTGTGCAACCTGAAGCTTATGCATCGCACTCAAATAATTTGGGTAAGTTTGCGTATTATATACTTTCGCCAGTTCAGTTGATTATGTATTATGTACCTACTCATATTCCTCAGGTCAGGCAATACGAAATGCTTCAAAATCTATTGCTCGTGACTATCAAATGATTCGTCCTGCACCCAATAAAATCCTTCCAAACAGTCTCTGTAAACCCTCTGAAGAATCGCAAGTTAAAGACCGTTTGGTGCCAGAGGAAAAGACCCTTATAGAAATAGGTTTCAATCCAAATAAGATTGAAGATTGGGAGAGCATCGAACAGCCAAAGAAGCCGGATCTCTATGGCCTACTCAAAAACATGATTGATAACTACATCAAGACCAACGTTCAAGTACAAGTCGGTGACGTTTCTTTTAACTGCCACATGATGGTGTTGCAATGCTATTCGGACTTTTTCATGCAATGTAGCAATGAGGCAGTTATAAAGCTTCCTCCCGAAAGGATCACTCCTCAGGCATTTATGATGGTATACGATTGGATGCTATCTGCAGAACCTTTAGTCCAACGAGAAGGCATCCTCGAGCTTTTTAATGCTGCAAATTTTTTGAAAATCAAAGGTTTGGTAGACCAGTGTTGGGTGTGTCTGGATGATGATATTCGATTTCAAGAAGACACTGCGTTCCTTTTGTATCTCGATTCACGCAATCATTGTTTGGAGATGCTACAACAGCTTATGTTGACTAGAATATGCAAGTTCTTTCTTACATTGGTGGCGTCGAAGGATTTTTTGCTTTTGAGTGCAAAAGAGGTTTGCACTATCCTTAGCTCTAATTCGATTGGAGTAAATTCCGAAGTGGAGGTCAGATAAATTTGAAAGTTGCCCGTTAAACAGCCTTTGAAGTCTAGATCTTTTTTTACAGATCCTCATGTCAGCTGTACGATGGCTAAATTATAATTGGAAAGATCGTCAATGTTATACGATTGATGCTATGCGCTGTGTTCGATTTGGCCTTATGCCACCATGGATTTTGGTTGCTTTGGGACGTGACATAGATTGTGAAGATGTACAAAGAGTAATCGACCACTCAGAAGTGAAGAAGATGATTGAAGATGGATTATCGTGAGTCTTAATATTTCTCCTGTATTTCTATCTACCAATTTGATAATTATAAAATTCAGATACACAACAACTCAATTGTATTATTCGAAGAATGTCAACAATTTTCTTGCATTCATGGAACGTTATAAACTGACCAAACCAATTCAAAGACAGTGGATCTATGATCATGAATGTGGATTTCATCATAAAACCAATTGTCCTAATAGACTTTACATAAAATATGAATCATTTGTTGAATATTTGGAAATGATTCGAAGCAAAGGAAAGGATCATTGGAAGACATTATTTGTGGAAAGTGAAGAGAGACAAAATTTTCAATGTTGTCTTCCGAAGGCTATTGCTGCTGATGACCAATATTTTGTACGTTAAAATAATTACATGGTATTGTAGAAATTAAGAAGTATGTACATTTGTATGCTTATTTTTAGTTATTGGATTTTCAATTAAGGTACAGTGTTTTAAAGTAAAATATTTTGTTTTATAATTATACTAGCTACTCCGCCCCGGCTTTGCTCGGTTGGGCAAAATTTTCGAATGATATCCTCTACATATAACCTTTCAAATTCAAAAATGACATTTAAAATCAGATTCCATATTTTACAAACCCCATTTTACACTATAAGTATTCAAATTTTGGAATGTCTTCAGTCCTTAAGCCTTTAAGAATAACCTTCCCAACTCAATTTTTTTTAAAATCATATACTAATTTTTAATTTCTACCCCATTTCACCCTATGTATGAAGCCAACATCCTCTTAGTAAACTCTATAAAAAAGAAAAAGAATTTTTGCTATCTCATACCAATTTTTGTTTTTACCCCATTTATCCCTAAAAATTGAATTTTTTAACCGTTAAGCCTTCCCCTTAGAATAACCTTTCAAACTCAAATAGAAATTTTGAAATTGGTAAATATAAAAATCAAAAACTCACAAATACCCCAAAAAAAGTACAAAAATTTAGATTTTAACGTTGCAATTAATTTGTATCCAAATAAAATTTAGCTCAGGGACATATCTTTCCATTTATTAAAGAATTTTAAGGATCGGTTGAATATTTCCAGAGGTTACCCCCTACATAGGTACAAACAAACAAATAAATTTTTCATCTTTATAATATAGTATAGATGAGTGCAATCGAAGTCAATTGAATTGCTTAGTGCATCTATGATCATTGTATTTCGATGTAATAACAATTAGAAATTGTAACGGAGATCCTGGCAAGTTATTTTGAGAAAACCATTTATTCAGGAATTTTTTTAGTTACACAAATACGCAGGTTATGAAAAAATACTAGAACAGCATTTGTGCTGCACAAGTTTATGAAAACTCAGAGCAAGATATGAAAATTATGTAGGTAGAACAGAAAAGTGTGGCTCGTGTTTGATGGGATTGGTTTGGGGTCAGAATGCCGAAACCCAAAATTCCAAAAACCCAAAATCCCGAAAATCCACAATCCCAAAAACCCACAATCCCCAAAACCCACAATCCCGAAAAATCCAGAATACCGAAAACCCAGAATCCTGAAGACCCAAAATTCCAAAAACCCAGAATCCCGAAATCACGAAAAATTATATAAAATTAAAAATTTGCCCAAATTTCAAAAATCGCAAAAACCGTAACTGAACTAATATCACAATTATGGAGCACTTCTCGACATCGTAGAAACTTGAAACTTCGCACAACGATAGGCCTTGTGGTGCATATAAAGGAAAAAATCGAAAATATGCTATTTCCTATTCAGGGGGCGTGGCATCCACCCACATTCTAAAAATTGTTATAAATTATATGGAGCACTTTCGATTGTTGTAGAACGATGAAAATTGGTAGGTCGGTAGGGCTTGGAGTACTTAGAAAGAACAAAATTAAAAAAATTGTAATTTTCCATTCAGGGGGCGTGGCATCCACCCACATTCTTAAAAATTGTTATAAATTATATGGAGCACTTCCGATTGTTGTATAACGATGAAAATTGGTAGGTCGGTAGTTGGTAGGGCTTGAATTATTTAGAAAGAAAAAAATAGAAAATTTGGAATTTTCCATTCAGGGGGCATGGCATCCACCCACTTTCTCGGAAATTCTTATAGACCATATGGAGCACTTCCGATTGTTGTAGAACGATGAAAATTGGTAGAGCGTTAGGGTTTGACGTGCATACAAAGATAAGATTGGAAATTTATAATTTTCAGCTCAAGAGGCGTTTGCATCTACCCACTTTTTAAAAATTGTTAACAATTATATAATGAACTTTTGATTATTGTAACTATGAAAATTGGAGGAACGGTATGATTTGAGAAAAATAAAAATCGAGATTTTCCATTCAGGAAGCGTGGCACCTACCCACATTCTCAGAATTGCTATTGCTATTATTTATATGGAGCACTTTCGGTTGTCGTAGAATTGTGAAACTTTGTAGAGCGGTAGGGCTAGATTTAGGGTGATTTTTTAAGAGGTTTAGAACTTTAAAAAAAAAAAAAACACAAAAAATTCGAAAAAATGAATGAAATATTTATTTGAATCGATAGTTTGAACCTTGCAATTTAATGTTTAAAGATAATTTCATGCAAATGTTGACCGCGGCTGCGTCTCAGGTAGCCCATCCGCTGAGTCCAATTTTGGCATACTCTTTCACACATATCGGCCGGTATCTCACGAATGAATGCATGGATGTTGGCTTCCAGTTCGTCAATCGAAGCGGGCTTGTCCCTATAGACATTAGCCTTGACATACCCCCACAAAAAATAATCTAATGGTGTCAAATCGCACGATCTAGGCGGCCAATTGGCCGGCCCGAAACGTGAAATTAACTGTTCACCAAACTCGCCTCGCAATTGCGCCATTGTTTCGCGTGCTGTGTGGCATGTGGCACCGTCTTGTTGAAACCACATATCATGCAAGTCAAGAACTTCCATTTCGGGCAAAAAAAAGTTTGTTATCATCGCTCGGTAGCGTTCACCATTGACAGTAACGCTGCGATTCGAGTCTTCTGTCACACTAGCTGATACGGCCGCAATATTTTCTTCACTACGCACAGTACGTAAACGTGTTGGTGGTTTAATGTCCAACAAAGTAAATTTGGTGCGAAATTTGGTCACAATCTTCCGAATAGACTGCTCAGAAGGTCGAGAATGCCGACCATAAAATGGAAGCAGCGCGCGATGAACATTTCGAGCACGAATTTTGATAGTAAAATTCAATAATTTGCAAGCGTTGTTCATTTGTAAGACGATCCATGGTTAAATTGCAAACCAAACTGAAGCTGTTTGACAGTGACACAAGGTACTAAACACACGTCAGCTGTCAAAACCAGTGTTGCCAAAACCAAACCAGCTAAAAAATCACCCCTTATATGGTTAAATTTAGTTTCCCAGTGTTATAGATTATACAGGTAACCGAAAATTTTGTGTTCTTTGTGGAAATAATTAAAAATTCTTATTTATATTTAACTTGAACAATATGGGTATTCATACAACAGCGTAAACTCATCGTAAACGTTGTAAAGATTAAAACTTCGTAATTCTATCACAATTTGTATGGAAAATTTGACAGATTTACGAAGTTTAAAACTTTACCACGTTTACGACGACTTTACGCTGTTTCATGAATACCCTTAATATTTATTTATTTCAGCATTGTGTCGCTCCAAGGGAGAGCCGTGATCAAGCAGTTCAAGCGAATGGAGAATTGAGTGATCCTGATGAATCAGGTAATTATACCTATGCAAACTTGATACACATACAATATGAGGCCATGAGAACCATGATGGCCTAACTGCATTTTTCATTATTTTCAGTACAGCAAAAATAAGCAACTGATTATATTTAAATATTTGTAGTTTTAAAAATTTCAAAAGTTTGTAGTTTTTAAATAAATGAACATAATTTAGATTTTTATTTGCAATATGATAAAGAAATAAATGGTTTTTGACTTTTTTTTGTTTATGAATCCTCAAAATACCATTATAACTGATCAGATAGGCCGCTCTTGCACTCAAGCTTTTATCTTTTTTTTTTTGTGGTTTGGCTCTAAATGCAAATAGTCCTATAAGTAGGTATGGCATGGAGCTATTAATTCAAAAAATTAAGATGCAGAAATATTGTCTAATATACATATACAGATTCAATTTTTACAGTAAAATCAATTTCTATAATATTGCAGTTAGGCCACTATGGCTATACCACACCCTCATATATACCAATACCAAAGAGTCAAAGAGATCTTATCATCAATTGCAAAGGGAAAAATTGGCATTGGAGATCTGCCAACGATAATCTCACCTGTTTATTATTAATTATTTTTGGAGAAGAGTTCATCTACATAAAAACCAACATAATGATTGTTATTTTTCTTATTTTTACTTGCGATATATGTTGGTACTATAAGGCAAGTTTTGGATTCGTGCAAAAAAAATGTTGAGATAACAATTCAAACATGATATTACGATGATAGAGAACACCAAATTTTTTTTTTTTTGAAAATTCGATATCTCAAAAACGCGTTGAAATTTTTTTTTCAAATTTTGTTTAAATATACACATAAATATATACTTAAAAGGAGAATGGGCATTTTTGGGCGTTAGCGGCTATTAATGAAGTTAGTGTCAAATGAAAGGTATGCTACTCAGGAACAACTTTCACTATGAACGTAACATTGCATTTCATTTAGAAAAGAAGATATTTCAATGTTTATATAATGCAATTGCATTGAGCAATATTGCATAGTGATTAAATTTTTAGTGGGTGTAATGCTTTATTCTTACTTCATAACGTCTGCTGACACTGTATTAGTGTGTTTAATGGGGTTTCAGAATATCCCATGGACGCATTACGGGTTTAAACAGACCCAGTTCCTACGTATTTGAACGACTTTGTAATTTTTTTAAACATATTATTTTACTCAGGATTTTTTAATATTGTGAGGATTGTAATATTATAGTTTTATGGTAAATGTTTTTGATTTGTTTTTGTTTTTGTTTGATGTTATATGGTCATTTTTATATACAAAATATTCTTGAGACTGTCTAGAATCCTTTTTCCACTCTCTTTTTCTATTTTTGAATTGGTCAGAAGCCATAAACTTAGTTAAACTTTATTAAGGTCATAGAACAAAAATGCATTTTTTTCGGTTTTGAAGTACACCACAATGAAAAAATTTCTGCACGGTGATTGAAGGACTAAAACACATCCAAAAATAACAAAACCATTCTTGGCCGCTCACGCCCATGTTTCATACAAATTTGCCCATTCTCCTTTGCATACCAAAATTTGTTCTTAAGAATTTTATATACAGGGTGTCCCGCACCTTAGTGGAAGTATCTTAGGGTGTGGTTCCTGGGTATATTCTAAGAAAAAAATTGTATGCGGGGAAAGTTGTATCTCCCCTCCCTGAGGCAGGGGGGGGGGGGCAGTTTCTGAAAATTGACTTAAAATGCCAAAAAAAACATTGGACTAAAAATAAATGAGGGCAATGAATATTGAACACAAAAATAGCACTTAATTTCGTAAAATTTTGAAAAATATCGACTTAAGAAAAAAAATCACAATTTTTTTAAACAAATTTTACTTTGAAATTTAATTTCTCAAAAACTATTCGCTTAAACTACTTGATTTAAAAATTAAATGTAAGAATGGAATATTAGCTTTAAAAAAAAAATAGCACATTATTAGGTGTGTTTTCGTTGATTTTTAATGTTTTTTTTGGCATTTTAAGTCTATTTTCAGAAACCACCCCCCCTGCCTCAGGGAGGGGAGATACAACTTTCCCCGCATACAATTTTTTTCTTAGAATATACCCAGGAACCACACCCTAAGATACTTCCACTCAGGTGCGGGACCTCTTGTATAAAAAATTATTTTTTTAAAAACCGTTCCAACGATTTTAAATAAACCAAATCCATTAGCTAAAGAATTTTTTTAATTTTTCGATTCACAAGGGCGAGCGAGAAACAAAGAACTGCAACAAACTTTTTTTTCTTTTGTTAACGAACTGTCAACTGTTCACCAAGAATTCCCATACATTTTGCACAGGAATTGCTCGTATATGTAAAAATCAGCTTTTTGAAGGTAGTTTGTAATTTTTACAGTTTTTTGAAGTGTATGGAAAAAATAAAAAAGGATATTTCTTACAATACCAACTTTTAAAACTTTAGGCCGGTCTGGTAGGAACTTTCAACCGTTCGACAGACCTGGTATTTTTCGTTTCATACACAAGAAAATATCAGTTATGTAAACATCAGCTTTGTGAAGGTAGATTTGCAATTTTTACATTTTTTTGAAATATAAGAAAACATCAAAAAGGGATATTTATTATAATACCAACTTTTAAAACTTTAGCATTGTCTGGTAGGAGGGTTTGACCGTCCAACTCGTCATACAAGATGGCATAAGCTTACATATGTGAGAAAACTAGATTTGTACAGGTAGGTGTTTTAGATTTGTCAATTTTATAAAAATCTGATAAAATACATATATGGTAACCCTGGGTCTAAAGTAAAAGAACCATATCATAATTTGCTGACTTGATTTAATATGTACATATTCAGATTATACACATTTTAGGTGTTATATTTAATACATTTCTCTGGATAATCAATGACATTTTTTAATACCAAGTTTTAATACTCGTCTGGCAAGCTATTTTCGTCCACTTTCTCTTCTGGCATCTTTTTTTTCATGTACAAAAAGACATCAGTTTTTATATATTCAAAAAACAGCATTGTAAGAGTAGATATGTTACATTTGGCAGTTATTTTAAATTTTGAAAAAAAAAAATAGGTTGCTTCGTTTTTCGAAATTTTGATTTTCGAAACTTTATCTTTTCGAAACTTTGTCCTTTCGAAACTTTGGTTTTTGGAACTTTATCCTTCGAAACTCTGGCAGATTCCTAAGTTTTGGCCTTGTACCCAACAAATTTCTCAAGTTATCCAATATATTTTATTGATCTTTAAGAGCTTAAGGCTCGTCTGGCGAGCACTTTCGACTGCCACACCCGTCTGGCATAATTTCTTTCCATGCATAACAATGTTAAACAAAATTATAAATAAATTTCAGCCTTGTGTAAGTAGGTTAATTTTGACCCTTTTTTTGCATTTTGAAAAATATCAGATGGCAACCTTTCGACCACAGCAACCCTGGCACCGTGGTTTTCATACTTAACTAGTCTCAAATCAAGCATACTCAAAGTTGTAGCCTTGTGTCTAGTAGGTTAGTCAAAGTGGTTGGTAGCTATAACTATAATTATTAAGGTTATACGATTTTTTTTGCTAAAACATGAAATGCATTATTAATTCAATTTGTCGAAACCAATTCAAATATGTACATGTACATATATGTAGACTTAGAGCAAGTTAAAACAATATCTTGCCCAAATATGCAAAACACCTACTACATATGTAGGTGGCTTTGGTGTTAAATGTCCTAAGGCCTATAATAGCCAAAAGCCAATCACTATTTTCAATCCACATCCTCTTTAAACTTTAACAAGTTGTAAACTAAAAAAAGATTAACTCAATTTCCTATATATCCAATCTAATCACAACGAAAACAGAGAGGCACCTACTTTATAATATCTATACTAGTAGTGGTATACCTCCATTAAATCTTAAACTATATGTTGTTGGGTAAAATTTGCATATTTAGATTGCCTTGTAGGTATAGAAATTGAAGGTATGTATTATTATTAAACCTTTTCTTTGTGGATCCATATTCAACATTTTCTACATATACAAATACATACATATATGTATGTATGTAGTACTCCTATATTTTTGGTTTATACAAAGATATGAGATGGCTAACCTTTTTAAAGCCTAAACAAAGGACAAATAATTTTTACTTATCTACGATTAACAGGTAAGCCCTTATAGCATACAGTTAAACTGTTAAAGCTGGAAGTACATTACCATTATTTGTAGGAGGGCTTAAACTCTTCTACCTATTTCCCTTCCACCCGTTTTGACTCATTATTTTTTTAATTCGAGCATTTATTGTCAAAGGTCCAATTCTTTGTTTCAATTTTCAAAAATTACCTTCTTATGTTGCCTGAAAAATAAAATAAAATAAAATAAAATAAAATAAAATAAAATAAAATCAAATCAAATAAAATCAAGTAAAATAAAATAAAATAAAATAATTTTTGTTTTTAAATCAAAAAAATACATTTTGAAAATTTTGGTACGCACTACCTGCTATTGTTTGGCACCGTTTGCATAAAATAATGATTTAAATCAGTTACTTCGTTTGCAAGAAAAGCGAAAGTAAAAAAATAGTATTTTGGACGTACCATTTATAAACTTTTTTTTTTTGAAAAATGGTTTTTCACCCAAAGGACAGCCCTGCTAAAAGTAGTTATTCATTTTGTTTAAATAAAAGTTTAAGAAGCCATTTTTGAGAAAATAAGGATTTTTTTTAAACTGCTGACAAAATAGTAAGACAGATATTATTATTTTTGGTTCTAAAAAAAAAAGATAACAAAACCTGTAGAGTTCAATAAGCTTTTTATTAATATGGTTGTGTTGCAAGTATTTACCATTATTTTTGGAGCTAAATGTTCAAAAATGGCAAGTAAAGAATCTTAGAAATTTTGTCCTGCCATTATTGAAAAATGATTGGTTTGCCCAAGTATGTTCTTCCTGGGTACGCCCATGAGCATAAGCATTTATGTTGAATAAGAGAAAAAACATAAATTATTTGTAGGTACAACTGGCCCTTAATACATATTTTAACTGGACATCTTTCATCTTAGCTTTCGTAACTTTGGTAACCACAACTTGAAAGGTAATTCTTCCGAATGTACAAAGAGGTGTTCTTGAATTCTGCAAAGTTGCTTTTAAAGATTTGGCAACTCTTAGTGAAATAGCTTTGACAATTTTTTTTTTTTCGGGAAAAGTTTTTTGAACAATTAACATTACAATGAAGACTGCTGCTAGGAGTATAAATCAATATTCAATATCATTCATACACAACGTCTTTGTATTTTTATTTATACATATTTATTTTTTGTTATTTACGCACATTATTTGCGACTTATTTTATAGATATAAATGCGATATCTCAAACTGTCGACATTAAAACCTCCTGGTATCAAAAGATTTACTCATCTAACCGGCCCGATACCCGAGGCCTGCAAAATATACCAAAAATATGGACCCAAGATGGCAATAATAACAAAAATACCATTGCCACTAAGAGGGATAATAAAAATATAACCTTAAGCCAAAAATCCTCCTCTTGCTGTGATGTTAATCAAAAACCTATAAATATTAAGAAAAGCGTTTTGGCCAAATCCTTCTACTGCAGTATGAGTTCAGAGCAGGAATTTGAGTACAAAACAATGGCCAGTTCGGCGTCAAAGCAGCAACAACAGCACCATCAAATTCAGGACATTGTTGATGCTCAGGAACTGGCCAAAGAAAGGACAAACATGTCGCCTTCGAAGAAAAGTAATGATGATGGAGATGATGATGATTGTTCCATCACTTCTATAGCTGCTTGTGCGAAACAAATTGGTATTTCCCGGAAGCAAGACTCACGAAGTGAATTAAATTTGTAATATCATTGATTTTTTTTTGATCCTTTCCTGTATGGCTTTTATTTTATTTATGTAATTTTTTTTTTGCTATTTCAATAGGGACATTGTGAACCAGAAAATTTTTATATTCGGTGGCATTGATCCGTATGCACAACTGAATCCGAGCAATGGTCAAGGGATGGATGTTTTATATTACGACAGCTGTGAGAATGCCTGGAAGTATTTATCGAATATGCCTCGAAGCAGGCATCATCACTCGGCTGCTGTGTATCGGGGCAGAATTTATATTATCGGAGGAACCAGGCCACCAATGCCAGGCTCGGTTAAACCAGTGAGTAGAAGTAGATACATAAGTTGGTTTGATAAATTGCCTTGCAGAGTTGTTTTTTATGAATTTGAATATTCAATAAGTGGACTGAAATGACACAAAATATTGACTTTTGAAGTTCATTTTGGTTTGTGTGAAGACCTTTGACGGAATAATATTAGAGACAAGCTATACATTATGTGTATGTATGTAGGATTGAATAAAGTTATCATTGACAAGCATTATGTGATGAATCTACTGATGTATGAAGTTCTTAATTGTTTTAACTCCGAGATTTTTACTTGCGATTATAGGTACTATAAGGCAAGTTTTGGATTCGTGCAAAAAAAAAAATTTGAGATAACAATCAAACATGATATTACGATGATAGAGAACACCAAAAAAGTGGGTGGCAAAATTCTGTCTGTCTGTCTGTCTGTTCGTCTACAGCCTAAACGGCTCGATCGATTTTCTTCAAACTTGGTACTTAGTGGTTTTTGGTGATTCTGCCGACACGTTTTTTTCATTTTTTTCTTAGAACCAAAAATAACGGTACCTGTCATACATTTTTTTTTGGCAAATTTACATAATCGTATTTTTCTCAAAAACGGCTTGACAACTTTTCTTAAAAAAAATTCAATAAATTTATTTTAGTAAAGGCTTTTCTTGGGTGGAAAACCATTTTTCAAAAATGGTTATTAATGGTACCTCCCAAAGAACCATTTTTTTAATTTTTGATTTTTTTCAAAACGGTACGACCGATTTCAATTATTTTTTTTACACAGAAGCTTCCCAAAAATATAAATAGTTTTGTGTACCAAAATTTTTTAAAAAATGTTTATTGGATTTTTAAAAAATGTTTCAAATTTTTTTTTGAAAATCAAATATTTCGAAAACGACATGATCGATTTGTTTGAAACTCGATATTTAAGACGTTTTTAGTACCTACTTTCTAAAATATTTTTAGAAAAAATTTTACATTTATGGAAAAATAACGGTACCTTTCATACAAAAATTAAAAAACCACAAAGGAAAATATTTTTTTGCTTAAAAACGACTCCTACGATTTTGATTAAACTTTTTGTATATACTAAAATTAGTACGATCTACTACCAAAAATTATAAAATTTTACACTTTGCAACTATTAATAGTACCTGTCATAGAACGTATTTTTTTATTTTGAATTTTCTCGTTATCGGCTGAACGGATTTAGATGATTTTTTTTTATATACAAATTTCAGATAAAATCAAATAATATTGCATATCAAAATTTTCAAAAAAAAAGTTTTTGGATTTTTAAAAAAAGTTTCAAACTTTTTTTTTGAAAATTCGATATATCAAAAACGAGTTGACAATTTTTTTTCAAATTTTGTTTTTATGTACACATAAATATATAGCTTAAATCTGCATACCAAAATTTTTTCTTAAAAATGTTTTAAGAATTTTATATATAAAAAATTAATTTTTTTAAAAACCACTCCAACAATTTTAAATTTTTTTTTCCCATACAATCATATTTCATCATGAATTAAAATGGCATACTCTTTTTTCACCTCAAACTGTCAAAAGAGTTGTTTTAGCTAATTTAAATGTCGTATTTCATACTTCTCTACATTTTTCTCTCATAATTTCCATGTTTGTATTTACAATTTTCTTAAACTTGCAGTGTCTTGAACATAAGAGCAAGTACGTGCGACCCAGTCGTGCATTTTATTTGGGTGGCCGTCGGCAATTTGAAATCATTTCATTGGGACACGAGCGTATTTGAATTGGGAACCGCTTTTTTATGCAATAACCCAAACATTAGTTTTCACTCTGACAGGCTATGTACTATTGCGAATAGTGTCAAAAGTGTAAGGAAACACATTCAATACATGCAAATTAAAAAACATAGAAAATAAAATGCACGACAGGGTTGCACGTATACTTGCTCAACAGGCTTAGGACTTAAGAAAATTGTATATAAATGAAAATTATGGGAGAAAAATGTTTAAAAGCAGTTAATACGCTATTTAAATTAGCTAAAACCAATCCTATGATAGTTTGAGGCAAATGAAAAACGTCTTAATTTTTATTGAATATGATTGTATACAAAAAAAAAAATAATCAAGCCATCTGCAGAGAAGAGTATTTTCATTGAATTAAGTGTATTTTGGAATACGTTTTAACTACTTTTTGGTTGGAAATCCTTCCTGTCTTATTAACTCCGCCCATCTCTTTCCAATTTTGTCAATCAGTACTGCCCATTGCCCATTGGGAAGGGGTTATTTTTCCACTCTTGTGGGGTTTTATTCCAAAAAGAAGCTCCGCTTTTTATTATGTCTCTATGGGGTTGAAATCAGGGCTTTGATCAAATCACTTCAGAACTTCAATGTAGTAAGATTCAAACCAGGAATTGATGACCAGACCAGAGAACAGTGCTTTAGGTCGTTAACCGGTTGAAATGACGTAAAAAATGTATATTTCAACTCTCATTTTCCCATTGATCTAAATAACAGGACCAACTCCAGATGAAGTGAAACATCTCCAAATCATCACCGATGAACCTAAAAGGTTGTTTTGCGTATTTGGGATCCAATTATTTCAATGGAAGACTCCTGAAATATGATCATCCATATTATTTCTTGAAACATTTAACTTCGATTCATGACATTGGAACTGTAGTTGTTATTTTCTTAAATTTTGTTTTTGTTTTAAGTCAATTTTTTTAGAAAATTACGAAACACCCTGTATTCAAACTTACATATGCACTCTAGTGATAATGAATGTATGAATACGAATCTACTTTTATTAAGTATATTTACATGTCATTCTTATTGGTTCTGTGCCAGATTTGCCCATTGGCCTTTCAACTGCTCGACAGAACGTGTGTTAACTTTAACCGATTTCGATGACAATCTACAAAAAAAAAAGAAATTCAAAAACTTTAAAAATAATTACCACCCTGGTACATTATTGTTGTAAATATAGTTTCATAACAACGCAATTCTTAATTTAATATGTTAACTTAAAAAATGTACCTATATAAAATGATAACTACTTTGCTGTGTTTCACTTTGCCTAGTTGTCAATATGAATTAGTTTTTTACTATAGGTACTATAAGGCAAGTTTTGGATTCGTGCAAAAAAAAATTTTGAGATAACAATCAAACATGATACTACGATGACAGAGAACACCAAAAAAGTGGGTGGCACAATTCTGTCTGTCTGTCTGTTCGTATACAGCCTAAATATCTCGATCGATTTTCTTCAAACTAGGTACATAGTGGTTTTTGGTGATTATGCCCACACGTTTTTCTCATTTTTTCTTAGAACCAAAAATAACGGTACCTGCCATACAATTTTTTTTAGCAAATTTACATAATCGTATTTTTCTCAAAAACGGCTTGACAACTTTTCTTAAAAAAAATTCAATAAATTTATTTTAGTAAAGGCTTTTCTTGGGTGGAAAACCATTTTTCAAAAATGTTTATTAGCGCTACCTCCCAAAGAACCATTTTTTTAATTTTTGATTTTCGTCAAAACGGTACGAACGATTTCAATAAATTTTTTAACTCAATACTTAAGATTTTTTTAGTACTCTCTAAATATTTTTAGAAAAAATTTAACATTTATGAAAAAATAACGGTACCTTCCATACAAAAGTTAAAAAACCGCAAAGGAAAATATTATTTTGCTTAAAAACGACTCCTACGATAGTGATTAAACTTTGTTCATATACTAAAATTAGTACGATCTACATACTACCAAAAATTATAAAATTTTACACTTTATCATCATCATCATCAAGTCCTGTAACCCCGATTGTTTCATAGGGCGCCATCAAATCGTTTCCATCCTTCACGGTCTGCAGCTAGATATTTTAACTGTGGCCACGTCTTTCTCTGCTTCTGCTAGAACTGTTGATTTCCATGTTGTTTTTGGTCTTCCAACCCACCGTGCACACTGAGGATTCTATTCAAAGGACTGCTTTGCAATTTCATTGTTTGGTTTTCTCAGTGTGTGACCAATCCATTGCCATTTACGCTTTCTTATGTCAACGTCCATTTTTACACTTATCAACTATTAATAGTACCTGTCATAGAAAGAATGCATTTTTTATTTTGAATTGTCTCGTTATCGGCCTAACGGATTTAGATGAATTTTTTTATATACAAATTTCAAATAAGATTAAATAATATTGCATATCAACATTTTCAAAAAAAAAGTTTTTGAATTTGTAAAAAAAGTTTCAAATTTTATTTTTGAAAATTTGATATCTCAAAAACGGGTTGACAATTTTTTTTTTCAAATTTTGTTTTTATATACACATGAATATATAATTAAGATTTGCATTACAAAATTTGTTCTTAAAAATGTTTTAAGAATTTTATATATAAAAATTATTTTTTTAAAAAAATCGCTCCAACGATTTGAATTTTTTTTCCATATAATCATATTCAATCAAGAATTAAGATGGCATTCTTTTTTCCACCTCAAACTGTCAAAAGAGTTGAAAAAAAGAGAGAAACCAATTGAAAGTAAAGGTTGAAAGTTATTTCTGATCTCTGCATATAATATTATAATATCTGAACCGGAGAAAGCAAGAGAGGATGAATATACTTTCATTGTATGTATGTATTGTACATATTATTTGTGATTGATTCCCACAAAAAAACTTAACTCCTATACATTACATTCAAATCTGCTACATTTGGATCTTAATTCTCCATGGCTAATCGGGCACTATGGCGAATACTTACTTTTTTTTAATATACACTCCCGTTCAATTGAAAAGGTTCAAAATTTTCGAGTGCGATTTACCGTTATAACTCCGAACTATGTGGGATAAATGCATTTTTGAAAATGGCATTAGAGAAAGCATCCAAATGAGGAGAGAATAAGAAAACACACAATATCTTTTAACATTAAACCACATCACGAGAAAATATCGCCCATTTGCGCGTAACTTAAAACGGACAATTTTTAACTAACTATCTATCAGGGTTTTAAAAGAATGCAATCTTTTATAAATGCAATCTTTTGTGACTTTTACCAAAATATTCCAATCATTGACTTAACTTTGAGACTGCAACTTCAAAGTCTGCAATCACCATTCATTTACTTTCAAATGATTGCAATCATTTTTTCCCCCAATAATTTTACACCAATCAATTGATTGCAATCATTTGGGAATGCATGCATTCTTTGCAGTTATTTTCATTCCTTGTATTCATTTTACAATCTTGCATTGATTTGCATTCTCATTTGCATTCCTTGCATTTATTGAAGAACAAAATATTTTCAATCAGGGTGGTGCAAAAAAAAAACATTTTTGCAGATTAAGGAAGGGTTAGATTTTAATAATACAGAAAGTTTTATGAACCATGCATTTCGAGAAAAGAAAGGGAGCGTGGCATTACAGATCATCAAAATTATGGAGCACGTCCTGACACCATAAAAACTTAAATTTCTCACAACGATAGGCCTTGTGGTGCATATACAAAGGAATAAATCAAAAATCTGCAATTTTCTATTCAGGGAGCGTGGCATCCACCCACTTTCTCAAAAATTCTCATAAGCAATATGGAGCACTTCCGATTGTTGTAGAATATGATGCAAATTAGAAGTACCTCGTGGCTTAATGGTTAGTGCGTAGGACTGTCATGCCGAAGGTGTGGGTTCGATTCCCAGCCGTGTCACCTAAAAACAGAAATGTTTTACTCGAGGTACTGCCTCTTGCGAGGAACTGACAAATCCTCCAAGAGTATACCTGTCATGAAAAAGTGCTTCTCATGTAGCCGTTCGGACTCGGCAAAAAACTGTAGGTCCCCTCCATTCCTGCCAACAAACACGCACACAGGAATGGTTGTGAGTTGTAAGCCACTAGGCCCTGGTTCTCCATGAGCTGTTGCGCCACCCAATTTATTTATTTATTATTTATGATGCAAATTGATAGAGCAGTAGGTAGGAGAAATTCATAGTTTTCAGCTCAAGGGGCGGGGCATCCATCCACTTTCTCAGAATTGCTACTATTTATATGAAACATTTTCGGTTGTCGTATTGGTATAGGGCTTGGTTTTCACCTGGCAAAATAAAATCTTTGCAAAAAGGAGTGAAATCACAACGAAAACATAAATGTTAAAAAAAGAACCAAGTTCTTGTATGTACAAGAAACCTATGCGTAAAAAGTCGGCCAAAAAAGTAATGAGATCTAAAATATGTAAATGCAAAGTTTTAAGTTCATGAAGTTTAATATCATATATCTTTTGTTAGAGTAATATCGAAACCACTCCAAATTATGACAGTAATTTGGTATTTAATGATTGCTGATTAAAATTTGGTGGATTTACTTGGAAAGTTTTCTCTTACTTACTTAGTTTCTCATAAAAAATTGACCAGTGAACCAACCAAATTTCAATCAGTAATCATTAAATACCAACATTTCTGTCATAGTTTGGGTTTGTTTCGATATATTTCTGCTGAAGATATTTGGTATTATAAGCTTGGCGTATATTTTAGATCTCATTACTTTATATGGCTGACTTTTTACGCACTAATTTTTTGTACTATACAGTAAAGGAAATTCCCATGAAAAAAATGGATTTTACTCATGTGGCTTTCAACAAAATTCAGCCTTGCTATCTAATCTGCTGTATCTAAAGGGGGCTTCTTAATTATGTTTTTGTAAATACAGGCAATTCAAGTTTGGCCTTAATTCAAGAAGCAAACAGTTTGTGTCTGACCGCGTCACGTGAAATCATTTGAACTTGACGGGTTGTTAGTCTTTTATTTTGTGCGTGGTTAGCAATTTTTCCATAATTTCCGCCTAACCTTAAAAAGTTATGAATAACTGTATTTGATATCCCAATTTTTCTGGCAATTTCACGATCAGAAAGGTAGCAGTCTTTGTATGCAAAGACTTCTTCCGCACTCAAACTTCTTCCACGAGGCATGATTAAATTCTACAAATAAATTTCTGATTAAAATAATATAAAAGAGTCGCAAAATGATTTCCTACCACTTTCAATACAAAATTCAAGCCATTTTATAAAATAACCACTCTTAATTTGACTGTTTTTATACGAATTTCCACCTTTAAATATCACCTTTTAGACGTTGTTTCGCAAAAAAGAGGAATAATGTTCCACGTTGATGAAAAAAAGTTGAACGTAACGGTTGCCTTCGTTTTGATTTGGTATCAATCCAACAAAAATAAATTGCACGACTGGGTCGCACGTACTTGCTCCTATGTTGCAGACACTGCGGGTTTAAGAAAATTGTACCTATATAAAAACATGGAAATTATGAGAGAAAAATGTAGAGACACATGAAATACGATATTTAAATTAAATTAAATTAAATTAGCTTAAACAACTCCTTTGACAGTTTGAGGTGGAAAAAAAGAATGCCATCTTAGTTCTTGATTGAATATGATTGTATGAGAAAAAAAGTTTAAAATCGTTGGAGCGCTTTTCAAAAAAAAAAATGTATATATAAAATTAATTAAAACATTTTTAAAGACAAATTTTGGTATGCAAATCTAAAGTATATATATTTATGTGTGTGTTTATAAAAACAAAATTTGAAAAAAAAAACTGTCAACCCGTTTTTGAGATATCGAATAAAAAAAAATGAAAGTTTTATTAAAAATTCTAAAACTTTTTTTTTGGAAATTTTGATATTCAATATTATTTAAATTTATATAAAAAAATCATCTAAGTTCGTTTAGCCGATAATAAGGAAATTCAAAATTAAAAAAACGTTCTATGATAGGTATAGTACCTACTATTAATAAATGCTAAGTCTAAAATGTTTTAATTTTTGGTAGTAGATCGTACTAATTTTAGTATATGAAAAAAGTTTAATCAAAATTGTAGGAGTCGTTTTTGAAAAAAAAAATATTTTCCTTTGCGGTTTTTAACTTTTGTATGGAAGGTACCGTTATTTTTTCATAAATTTACATTTTTTTCAAAATATTTTAGAGAATACTAAAAAACTCTTAAGTATCGAGTTTCATAAGAATCGAGCATGTCGTTTTCGAAATATTTGATTTTCAAAAAAAAAATTTTAATTTTTTTTTTTAAATCATAAAAAATATTTTATCAAAAATTTTTCTACACAGTCCTTCTCATATTTTTTGAAAGCTTCTGCATAACAAAAATTTTGAAATCAGTCTAACCGTTTTGAAGAAAATCGAAAATTAAAAAAATGGTTCTTTGGGAGGTACCATTAATACTTATTTTTGGAAAAATGGCTTCCCACCCAAAGGTAGCCCTTACTTAAGGAAATTTACTGAATTTTTTTTTAAGAAAAGTTTTCGATCCGTTTTTGAGAAGAAATTGTATGGCAGGTACCGTTATTTTTGGCTTAGAAAAAAAAAGTGAAAAAAACATGTGGACATAATCACCAAAAACCACTATGTACCAAGTTTGAAGAAAATCGATCGAGCCGTTTAGGCTGTAGACAGACAGACAGACAGAACTGTGTCACCAACTTTTTTGGTCTTCTCTATCATCGTAATGTCATGTTTGATTGTTATCTCGAATTTTTTTTTTGCACGAATCCAAAACTTGCCTTATATTATGTCTGTCCGTGCACTTCCCAAAATTACGTATTTCTACGAATTTTTTTTTATATGAGCTTTGACAGAACTTTGGGCTAAATTCGTAGAAATTCGTAGTTTTGGGAGGTACGCGAACATACATAGTATTGCAAGTAAAAAGTGCTCCCAAACTTGCATTCGGTGCAATAAGTTATGCATGGGAGAGTGCAGTGTTTTTATTGAAATTTCCACCACTGCATGTAAGAACTTAGCTTTTTTAAATTTTTTTTTGTTGTGATTCAGTTCTACGCATCTATTATAATTGGTGAAAATAACATATCCAGAGGTCCGTTTGCTTGTCCAATGTCAATAACAGTTGTTGTTTTTATGTGCTAACAAGCTCTCGAATAGCCATTTAAAATTACTGACACTTTCAATTTTGACATCCTGCGCAATATATTACCTGTACACTGCTGTGGCGAATACTTACTTTTTATAATGGACACCGATTTGAATTTCTTTGATTCTTGATTGGCAGTTAAGAGAGTGCTAATAAGTTGCAGCTTTTGACAATGGCTCGATGGTACACGCAGACAACTTACTTGCAGACTTTGCAGAGGAACAAATATGAACCGGCAAAGGGTGACATTTATTAGATTAGATACTATAAACAGCCTAAGCTCAGAGATTTTCGAGGACTTGCACCTTTCACGGTCATACTCCAAGGAACATATCAAAGGAGATGAAGTTTTTAATATTGAAATCTACATATCCGCAGCGCATATCAGCATAAGCTTGCAGCACGTAAGATCTAGTACATATCATACACTCCAAGAAGTTATGGAAGAAACTCAATTGCTTGTGTCTTTTTCTGAGTACTCCTAGTTATATCATACACGATTACACGGTAACACGGTTACCAAAGTTCTTAAAACGCACATTTTATGGCCAGTTTTTGACTTTTGTTTGGACTTAGTGTTGTCTCCACTTTTTTAGACTTTGTTAGACATCTCCATATCATCTTAATGTTAGATTTGATTAAAACCTCAAATTTATTTTTAAGAGAAACCAATACTTGCTCTTTAATAGATCAATTAAAAATAAAAATAAAACAAATGCATTCAAATAAATAGACTGTTCCACCTACTTATAGATGAAATTTCAAGATTCAACTTTTGTATAGTTATTTTTTCAAACAACTCAATACCACTCAACGTAATACTCTCAAAAGTCAATTCTCATTAACCTGCAAAGCAACGAATTTGCATTAACATTTTCATCGTCACTATATTATTATAATGTTCTTGTATAGATTTTCGAATCTGCCGTTTGGAGCTTCGATCCAAAACGTCTCGAATGGCATAATGAAACCATCTTACCGCAGTGTCGGAGGGATTTTGGCCTAGTTGCTTACGATAATGATGTCACTAACAATAAAGGTAGAAATAATGCTGATCAAGGTGATGGAAAGCACCAAACCAGGGTAGGACTTTTCATCTTTGGTGGCGAAAGTAATGACGGGAGACCATTGTCTTCCATGCTCTACTACAATGTCGAGAAGAAAGTTTGGTCAGAGGTAAGGGGTGATTGAATAAATTTCTTCTTATTTTGTGTATACATATACAATACATACATAGTTACATTATTATTTAATTACAGGAAGCTTCTTTGAATATAGGTCGTTATGGTTTAGCGTCTGCGGTGGTTAATACCAAGAACACTGCTGAGATTTGGGTTGCAGGCGGAGTTTGTGGACATGCAAAGGGTGGTCATCCTATAATTACAGATTCTATAGAAAGTTATAACCTAACGAGTGACGATGGTTCCTGGTCCTGGAAGGAGTTAATTATACGACTTCGCATACCAAGGTACGAGTTATGTAATGTTGTTTATGGTTGTTATTGTTTATTAGGGTTAACTTCATTCATTAAAGAAGGTTTTTTGTATTTTGAAAAACTAATTAGATAAATTCGAAGAGCTTCACAAAATGTTAATTTATCTGTATCCCTCCAAAAGGGATCTAAAGGTCACAATATACATACATATGTACCTAAAACTCTACAACTAAGGCGAAACAAAAACAATTCCTGTACTAGATTTAAGTTTAGATTTATTTTTCGTTTCTATTCAAAGGAGTTGCATATAAATACACTGTACCAAATTTGGAGCAATTTAGTTAACTGATGTAAAAACTGAGGTAAAGACGCACAAACGTGCAGACTAATAGACTCACACTGGTACCAAATATCACATCCCGTACCAATTGTTGACTAAATTAATAAGATTTGGTACACTTAATAATTTTGAAATGTAAAACTTAGTGGTCCTACCCTTTATTTTTAATACACAATGGGATTTCCACAATTAAGGTCAGAATATGGTACCAAATTTTAAAATAAAACAGGAACAGGAAGGAATCTAGTCAAATTTCTATTAGGAATGTTTCAAAATACATATGTGCTTGAATAAGTTAATATTTTCATATTATGAAAGTGATTTCAATGCAGATATGTACCAAATTTTATAAAAGCAAGTCCAAAATGTTGAATAATGTTCCCAAGGAATAAAAACTAATTTTTATTCCATTGCTCTGATATTTTTTCCTATTGAAAGTACGTATATCAAATATGTATGTTCGAATTTGATAGATTTTTGACAATTTTGAGACTTAAAAATTGCCAACCAAATTTAAGCTATTCTCAACAATTTGAAATAATGAATAATGCATAATTATATTAAGTCTCTTCGAGTACTTCCCAAAACTACGAATTTTAATATGAACTTTGAACAAAATTTTTTATATGAACTTTGGCAAAATTTTGGCCTTAATTCTTAGTTTTGGGTAGTACACGAACAGACATAATAATGATAAAAATCTTGCATTTTCAAGTTGCTCTATGTGAATCTTTGACAATTGGAAAAACTGTTAAACTACCATTATTAATGAAGCAATGAAAATACATATTATTATATTTACAAAATAATGGTAATCTGACGGTTTTTGAGTAGTTGACTATCAAAACTGTCAAATTTCATTCAGATTCGATCAGATTAGTTCTTAAATTAAGTTCCAATGCAAACATTATTAAAAGCTAGCAAATTAGTTTTATTCTTTTTTTTGAGACTATCTTCTTTAAATTTTGTTCAAATCAGTATTGGAGTAATGCAAACTCAACAAAACATATCTGTAGAGGAACACCCCAAGGAAGTGTTCTGTCACCCCTTCTATGGATTTTACTCATGAACAAAATCCTCGTTAAGTTGGAATCATGTGGCGTGAAGGCGGTTGCATATATGCAGATGATTTGGTTAAGCTGGTGCCAGGAAAATTCACTTCTGTGATAAGCGAAATCATGGAGATAGCTCTGAGGAAGGTTAGCAACTGGGCTACGAGTTATGGTCTAGAAGTTAACCAGAGCAAAACTGAATTAATGCTATTTACGACCAAAACTAAAATGCAACCCTTCACTCTACCCCGACTAAACGGTCAATCACTCTCGCTATCCTCCAGTGCAAAATATCTATGTGTTATACAAGACCCTAAATTAAACTGGAAGCAAAATATTGAAGAACGGGTCAGGAAGGCCTCCATAGCTTTCTACGCCTGTAGCAAAACCTTTGGTAAAAAGTGGGGCCTTCAATCAAAGATGATCTTGTGGACATAAACAGCCATGGTACGGCTGATTCTAACTTATGGTTCGATTGTCTGCCCGCACTTAACAAAGCATATAACATCGATAAACTTAATAATGTTCAAAGAACAGCTTGAGTTGGTACCAAAGGGACTCTTCGATCTTCTCCAACGGATGCCTTAAGCGCTTTTCTGCACCTTTTACCACTTGATCTGCACATTAAATATCTAGTGTCCTGCAGTGCATTAAGACTCAAATAAGGGTTGGGGTCAGAATCCCGAAAACCCAAAATCCCGAAAATCCAAAATCCCGAAAACCCAAAATCCCGAAAATCCACAATCCCGAAAACCCAGAATCCCGATAGCCCAAAATCCCGAAAACCCAGAATCCCGAAAACCCAGAATCCCGAAAACCCGAAAACCCAAAATCCCGAAAACTAAAAATCCCGAAAACCCAGAATCCCGAAATCCCGAAATTGAAATCCCGAAAAATTATATAAAATGAAAAATTTGCGCAAATAGGGAAATGTAGGTACTCATTGTGTCCTGTTTTAAAATACTTTATCATGTATCGATATCAGAACTTTAATGTGAATTTGGCCTAAAACTTTGTCAGAAAAGTCACAGTAATGGCGTGAACCTTTTACCTTTTTCCTTTTTTTCAAGTAAAATTTCGGGATTTTGGCCTTTCTGGATTTTGGGTTTTCGGGATTTTAGGTTTTCGGGATTTTGGGTTTTCGGGGTTCTGGGTTTTCGGTATTCTGGGTTTTCGGGATTCTGGGTTTTCGGGATTCAGAATTTCGGGATTGTGTCCGTCTCCCCTCAAATAATCAAATTTCTGGGCTGCCAAACCTTATGGTTACGGCATTATTTCAAATTTGCGCCCCTTCAGTGAACCTCAGACGCCGTGACGAGACACAACTATTTATACTGATGGCTCGAAGATGGAGTGCGGCTCGCAAGCCTAAATATCAACCTCAAAGTCACCCTTATCTGGGTTCCAGGTCATAGTGGTATTGAGGGAAATGAACGGGCAGATGAGCTTGCCAGGCAAGGGTCGGCCCTTCATAGCTCACTTGCGAAAAGGGTCAATATTCGCATTGGAGTTGTGAAGGGCAATATATTCTCGATTTTCCTAAGTGAATCCAATCGTAGGTGGACCCACCAGGACACCCAAGACCGTGAGTTATCGGAATTCGGGTATCTGCAGGGTTACGTAGTGCTAAATGACCTTCGGATCACACAGTTGGATTGTTTGCGCTTCGGTGTCATTCTGCTATCTGCCTATCTTGGCATAATTTAGTTGGCTTCGGGGCGGGACGTGACCCAAATGCGTAAATGTGTTTTGACCCACCTTCTTTCGTTTTGTGCTGGTTCACAACATACCCTATTCACACATCCGTTATAATTCAAGCCAAGGAGCATATCCGGTTTCATGAGTGGTCAGTGACCTTTGCTGGGAACCTCACGTAATGCGAATTGAGCTGACGGAGGCTCACGGTTATGTCGAATCTGGTCATGTACATAACTTGATGACCCCCTCGGGAATCGTTATTCGTGCTTTGAATAAACCAACAAACTGCCTAGTCTGGCTTTTTGCTACAAAAGTCGGGCGTGAAAGATGACCCTCAGAGGGTGTATGTCCACAAACCCCTACTCTAATCCACTTTCTTCCACAGGTCAACCGAGTTATGGTATTAAAACGGCGCACTACAGCGCTTATTGGGTCACCGAGAGAGTGCAATGCTCGTGGCCACCATTCCTATACCTACCCTACCTATTGGTATCATTTTTATATGAATGTATACATTAGGGTGGTAATATTTTTTAAATCAAGTTTTTATTGTAAATAGTTTTTGAAAAAATAATTTTCAAACCTTAAAAATAAAAACAAAAATAATAGTTTTTTACGTTTGAAAATTATTTTTTTCAGAAACTATTTACAATAAAAACTTGATTTAAAAAATTTATTAGAGACTGGATTCATGGCTTTAAAAAAAGCTATAGCATGCCATTGTAAGTGGTCCCGTTGTTTTTTAATAATTAAATTTTTAGAAAATTACCCCTCCCGCCTGAACGGGGGGAAATAGACCCCTCCGATAGGATTTTTTTTTCATCTGAATCTAATCTATAAGTTCTGACTTTTTTTTGCGTGTTATAAGAATCACCCTAACTCCATTATTTATACCTTGAAGTGAAAAAAGGGAGACCAGGGGGTGGAATAAAAATCTGAAAAATTATGAAAATTTTTTTTCTCCATTTAGAGTCATTTGATGCCTATCCAAGTTGGATTTTCAAAAAAACCCAAAATAAGGACCACCCTAGTATACATGTTTCAGGACATTTCAAAAATAAATTTGACTCAGTTCCTGACTTCGACAATACTGTTTTTTTTTTCTGACCTAAATTGTGAAGCCCCTGAATGAAGAAGTAAAAACAGGCAGTACCAAAGCATTTCCAAATCATTAACAAGCGTACCTAATTTCGTGAAGTTGTATCAAGAATAATTGGCGTGGGAAATGATTTTTGTCGCCAAAATTCAATAAACGCTGCTACAGTTCTGTGCCTGTGCATTTGCTGTACATCGAGCTAACGTCTAAACGAGTGAACCGATTTGCCTTAAATTTGATACAGACCATATATTTATATGAAAAATAAATAACCTCGAAAAAGAAGAAGAAGATTGACTTCCTTTTTTTTTTACTTTTATTTGTTATTTCAGACTATTTGCAAAATTTTGCACAACAAACAATGGAACGAAGTTGTATATTATTGGAGGAATCGGATTGAACCCACAACATCTTGGGGAATTTAAGTCACTGGCATCTATAGATTATTTTGAATTTCATGAAGAACGTTGGAGTCACCTTACAGACATGATAATGTCAAGGTATGTACATCTACATAATAAACTCTACTTTGCTGAGCTGATGCAAAAATAATTTATTAAGATTTTTTTTGAACAATTTAGGTATCTATGCATAAAATAAGTAAAATATTTTGTTCTAAAATTTCATTCTCTGTAAACTGATATGCAATATTTATGAACACAAAAAGCTAATTTTCTTAAAGTTTTTTGTTGTCATAATTTCTGAATTCAAATTTTTAAATTTAACCACTGTTAATTTTTTTTCTGAATTCAAATAAATTTTAAAAATTAACTTAACCAAATAAAGGCTTAAATTAAAATAAATTATCAAAAATACAAAATTTATTTTCATAAACTTTTATTCTGATTTATGGTCAATAGTTTCTGAAACCTTTGTTTTGTGATTTTTGACTTTCAAATGCTCATATCTCGAAATGTAGATTTTAAATTTTGTTTGCATTTGTATGACTTTCGTTAATGGTTAATAAAGTTCGAATTTTAAAAAAATTACGTATTTTAAAATTTTTAAATAAATATTTTTTAGATCTTTAAGACTTGCCACATTGAGCTCCAAAACGTGGCAACCCTATGCCTTGAATGTTGTTGAAAATAAATTTTCAACCCAAAATAAAAGAAAATATTGAAAATCAATTTTTTTAAGCTCATTTGTTCATGTTTCACGTTACTAAAAATTTTCTTTTTTATTATTCAATGCTCTTATTAATTTTTAACCAAACACTCAAAAACAGATGGTTGAGTATGCCTCCAGTTGAAAAGACCAAAAATTACAAAAACATTTTTTTTTAAATTTTTTATTCTATTAATTACATTACTGCCCTTCATTTTTATCGAAAACTATTGGACTTTGGCTTTTGTTCTTTCTCAAATTTCTATCCATTTTAACGCAAAATCGAAATAAGATTACTGACACAATAACCTAACTAGAAGAACTTTCTAATACTTTGCAGACATGGCCATGATGTGGTAACAATTAAAGAAAACATTTTAATTTTTGGAGGAGTTTGTGGCAGCGAGAAGAAAACCCTCAAGTCGGTGGAATGTTTTTCCACCAAAACCAACACTTGGTTGTATGAAATTGTGTTTCTTCCATTAGCACTCTCAGGGCTAACATCAATTGCAATTGACATGAACTTGCCTAAATGATTTGTAAGTTTTGTACTTGTTTGTATCATAATTTATTGTTATTAGTTTTACTTCTGATTTGTACGAGTATATTGAGTTAATAATAAAATCTTTTCACGATTATATACATACATAAAAGTTTGTTGTACGAACTTTATTTTTTCAATCAACTAATTTTTTTGCTTAACAACTGCACCACCAACTTCTCTTAGCTTAAATGGAATAAACTTTTAATCGAACTATATAGGTCAGTTTTGCGGCAACAAAATGAAAATGGATTTATGCCTTCAACTACTATAACATTGGATTGGTTTGCATGGTGTCACAATTGAAGGGACAAAAACTTTACCTACAAGCTGTAACTGTCGTAAGTATTTGGAGTTTTAGCATGACCTGAAAAGATTATTGGGTTGGAAAAGGAAAACTTTTTTTTTTTTTTTTTTCTGTGGGAATGAAAATCAAGGACTTACTTTTGTTTGATGGGTTTTGTTCGTTGCGAACAAAATATCAATGGCATTTGGGTTTTCTAAGGAGATAAAACTTGTCATATATTTTCGGAAACAAAAGAGCAAGGTTAGCATATGGTTTTTGTGAATTCGTATAATTCGGTTGAATGGGCTTAGTTGAGAGGATTGAGATGTCTTGTTTGGTCAGCAGTGCATATAGAGAAATGGAAATACATATGTAGACTGTTGTAAGTAATGTGTTTTTGTGGTATTAAAAAAAAGATAAACCTTAGATATAAATGACTTTGAATATTTTGGTTTTGCCATTCAAATGCATGAAGGAGCACGAGTAACCGCATTTTAAGTCTCATACGGATTTAATAGTAAGTAAAAAACTAGTAATTAAAACTATAAAGTTGAAGAAACATAATGTCTCTTTGAATATTTGTTCTTCAAACACCACTCAAATGGCTGTATTTTAATAGAATTAGAAATATAAGTCGATTATAATAAAATATGAATATTTATATTTATATTTATATTTATATTTATATTTATATTTATATTTATATTTATATTTATATTTATATTTATATTTATATTTATATTTATATTTATATTTATATTTATATTTATATTTATATTTATATTTATATTTATATTTATATTTATATTTATATTTATATTTATATTTATATTTATATTTATATTTATATTTATATTTATATTTATATTTATATTTATATTTATATTTATATTTATATTTATATTTATATTTATATTTATATTTATATTTATATTTATATTTATATTTATATTTATATTTATATTTATATTTATATTTATATTTATATTTATATTTATATTTATATTTATATTTATATTTATATTTATATTTATATTTATATTTATATTTATATTTATATTTATATTTATATTTATATTTATATTTATATTTATATTTATATTTATATTTATATTTATATTTATATTTATATTTATATTTATATTTATATTTATATTTATATTTATATTTATATTTATATTTATATTTATATTTATATTTATATTTATATTTATATTTATATTTATATTTATATTTATATTTATATTTATATTTATATTTATATTTATATTTATATTTATATTTATATTTATATTTATATTTATATTTATATTTATATTTATATTTATATTTATATTTATATTTATATTTATATTTATATTTATATTTATATTTATATTTATATTTAGGTTTTACCCCTAAGCTTAAACAATGTGCAAAGCAAGCTATAATTAATTTAACTATAATTTGAGCAGTAGAAAGCTTAGATTAGACGGTCAACTTAAATGGTCAACGCATTGACTCCTTGACATCATCAGAAACAAAAAAACATGTAATCTTTTTTTCGGTTGTCTGGGAACTGTCAATATACTGTCAACGTAGACTGCGTAAACGCATGGGACGTTGACGATCACACGAATGACGACACTCGGTCAATGCTGTCCCAAAATGCGTTGACGTGTTATTTGTGCCAACGCAATTGGTACCCTCTGGTGTCAACGTATTAACACGTGATACGTGAAACGTTGACCATTACACTACTTGACCACATCCGAACATATCAACGTTGGTGCGGAGTTGACAAGAGCAAAATTGAATCATTTTGTACGTTGACGATCACATGACATTGACTGCGGTGGTTTAAATGTTTGAAATTTTATTTCTGCTGAAGAAAAAGGTGATTTTTGGGCTATTGGGTGACATTTAGATCGAAATGAAGGATGGCAACGATGTTGATGCATTAAAAAACATTTAAAAAATCAATATTTATACAGGCAGGTACTTAAACCTGTCTGGACTTATGGTATACAACTCTGGGGTTGTACCTGCGATACAAATTTAAATATCTTACAAACGTTTGAAAATAAATTGCTTAGGTCATTTGTAAATGCACTATGGTATATAAGAAACGAAGATCTTCACAGGGATCTCGGGATTCCTACGGTTCGAGACGAAATTGAGAGTTTCGCGCGAAAACATAGAAATCGGCTATAAGTTCACGCTAATCCAACGATTATTGACATTCTTGACGAGTCGAATTTAGTACGCCGTGTGCAAAGAACAAAACCTTCCGACTTGGTGCGGTGAACACAAAACCGCTCTAAAATCGCGGAATAAGCAGAAACTTTCACCGGAAAGTTACCTGCAACACGTTACTTAACTTCGTTAAAAATAAATTGCTAGATAAGTTTCAACTTAGTTGCAATCGGGAAGTGGAGGTGGTTTTAGTGTAGTAAGAATCTCACGCTTCTATGAGCACGCGTTTTCCGGTCCTCATAGAGCCTGATGCAGGTTTTGCACCTACCCACGGAAAAAAAAAAAAAAATCATAGTTTTTTGAAATTTTTGTACTGCTTCGTAAAAAAGGGATTTGAGGACAATTGGGTGACATTTGAATTGAAATATATTTTTGTCGTCAAAATATAGTTCGTCCCCCTCATCTGTCAAGTTATAAACTGTCCATGTATTAAAAATTCTCAAAAAAACAGAACTTTCGGGATTGGGAGGGACGAAGGTCATCGCAGATTACCTGGACATGGCAGAAAAATCCGCTGTGTCAACGTAAGGATACAGTCAACGTATTGGTGAGTAGTCTGTCATAGTGTCCTAACTGCGTTGACAGGGTGATTAAACGGTCAACGAAAATATTCAACGCATTGACCCTTAAATTCGTGTCAACGCAGCCGTCAACGCATGGAAAGCATTCTGCGTGAATCGTCCGATCACATGACAAGACAACTTTGGGACAGAAGTTTACGTCAATTTGACGTCAGAAAGTCAACGGGTTGACCATTTGCGTTGAACGTCTAATCATAGCTTTACCAACTTTATTATAAGGTTTGTATGTGCAAACATTTTTCTATCTAACTAAATGTTAATACCAAAGACTCACATTACATATTTCAAAAATAAAACATTTCCAACTGTGAAAGTAAAATCACTTACCTGATTCCAACTATTATTTTTTTTTTATAAATAAAGTACCGTTTTCTTAAGTAAACTTAGGCATTGCTGCTTCGAAACAATAGAAACCACAACATAAAGATGTTTTTGCATAGTCTATAGGTAACAAAACCATTTCTACTGTGTGACATTTTTATGCATTTTCCATGTGTCGTCGATATCTCTATTATTTGTTTCACTTTTGTTATGAAATTCATTTCTATCTTTAGCTTACTAATGCATAAGGATTCTATTGATTTTTTTTTTTTTTAAGAATCCATTCAGTCATTCATCTGCTATGACCTTGGGTCCTTCCGAGCGTGAAATATATTTCAAAATTCAAAACAAAACAAAAGCTATCTTCAGATGCAATATAAACCTTATAGTCAGGAAAATTATGTTGTATTTTAAGAAGAATTTCTTACAAATTCATGATGATAATTACTTCAGCCATGATGGGGCATGGGACTCGGTATGGGTGCTTTTGGGGCCTTGTTATATTTTAAGGTTTTGAATGAAAGTAACCCAATTCTAAAAAAAAAATAAAAAAAGAACTCCAGTGGCATTGACACAAGATAGAAATTTTTAAACTCACTTAAGTAATGAATTTTTTTAAAAGATGAAAACTATTTTTCAAAATTAACTTTTCGAAAAATTTTATAAACTATGTAATTTAAAATTGATTTTTTTTTTTTAAATTACGAAATCAAAATTTTTCAAACTTAATTTTTTCGAACAAATTTTATAAAATTCTTTAGTGAGTTTGCCATGATGGTGTAAGCGATCGTTATTTATGTCTTTTTTAGTTTTCATGGAGTCATATGCGGGACTTCAAGGTGGGAGTTCATAGCCCAAATGGATCGTGATCAACATTTTTCGTCCTTTATTTCACGTAAATGAAAAATCACTTTGCATGTAACGCTACCTCCCAGATTATTTTAAGGTAGGTTATGGGGATGCAAAAATGTCCAACACTCTTGTGTAGGTAGGTGTTAGATTGTTGCTGTGCGGTGCTGAGTTGTAATTATTTGCACTTGCATATAAATATCTCTGTGCCTATTTGTTCACAACTGTGACGTTCGACATAACAAAAAAAAAAAAAAAAAAAATATGTGATGGATGACTGCAGATAAATTGAACGATACCAGAGCAGAGAGAGAGAGGAAAAGGCATAAGAATTCACAACCTTGCCTGCATCCTTATGCATGTATAAGAGTATAAAATAGGGTACAAAACTATACATCTATAAGTTGGTAAGGTATATAAAGATAAGTAAGAAAAAAAGCTGTAAGCAAATGTTGTAAAAAAGTCTAAAAATATATAAAAGTCCTTTTGTTAGTTGCATGGAGGCGGAGAGCAATTATAATTTTCCATTACACCATCATAGAAAATCGCCAAAGGCACAATCCACTTGGCTGTGGGAGAGCATACTGATGGTGAACCTATACATATTTTATATATTATAATACCTAAAAGCATCCATTCTATGTAAATATCTACACACTATATACATATATGCGATTGAATATGAACAAAATGGAAGAATCCTTGCTTTATTAAAACCAAGTAACAAGCAACGAAGGACATAAGTAGTCATGGCTCTATAACTATAGATGAGTTACTGTCATAAACATAAAACTGAAGCCCTTCATTGAATTTAATGCAGGCGACAATTTTTCACTGGGCGGATATAAAATTAAATATATACGGACCTTGATTTAAGAACATTTAATATGAGAAAAAGTATATGTTTACATTGGGGGAGTACTTCTACTACTCAAGGTCACTAGAAAAACTTTATAACCGGCCCGTAGGCAAAATTTCCTTATTTTGAACCTTCAGATTAACCAACTTGAAGTTTCGACCATTTCAAGGTTTTTCAAATCAAGGGTTGATGTTTTCCTTTTCTTTCAACATAAAAGTAAAGAAACCTCCATAATATTAAGAATAACCCAGCTCGGCACTAAAGGCATTCCTTAAGCTAATAAATAAGTAAGCATCATTTTTAATATTTCATAACAGCTCAACAAACTTTTTGGTAGAATCAACCTTTTTGACATTTGTTTTGAAACTGATTTCAAACTTAAATTGTAGGGAGGAGCAATAGGGTATTTGTAAATAAACTTTGTTTTACAAAATCTGGTTATCCGATGAGACATGCCTTGATATTATTTGGAAAGCCATTATATTCCTATTACTTTTATAACAACCGTTAATAGGTTAGTTGAAAATTATACTCCGACCGATGACTTAGACGCTCATTTTTGCGTTTTTAAGGGTTCTTTAATAAAAAAAAACTATACATCAAAGAATGTACGAGATTATAATAAATACTTTAAAATAATTAAATTAATGGTGTATTTCAAAAACCATTGAATAATATTATGTAACTCGATTGAAAAATGTAAAAAAAGCATGACTATATTGTTGTAAGTTTTTCTGTAATTTTTAAACAATTTTTTTTTTAATTCTATGTACTTTCTTACAAAATTGCTCATAGAAACTATTATTTGAAAAAAGATGCTCTACGTCCAATAGGAACAGAGAAAATCCCAATAAAGTTTTTCAACGCCTTTTTTCAAATCACGCGTCTAGGGAGTTAGATAGAAGATATGTTAAAAAACCAGCCTTATTAACTGGCTGAATAGAATAGAGTGCTGCAACTGGAGCTGCAGCTGCAACTGGAATAGCTGTCAAAAAGTGTCGTATGTGATTTTTTTTTTAGGCGTCTACAATGCAGCTGTACAGCTTTCTGACATTTTAGTATCGAAAATAAAAATGAAAACAAAAATAAAAATTAATAATGATGAAAAAGAAGCTAAAATTGCTTTACGTCTTTATGAGTGATTGAAAAGAGTTTAAAAATCACTTTAACCCACATGTAAGCACTTTGCTTTGCTCGCAATTTTAAAACGTCAAAAAAGCTGCAAGCAAAAGTTAAAAGTTGGAAGTAACCCCGGTTGGGACGTCAACAAAACGTATCCATCTAAAAGTTATTTTAATTGTGGCCACGTCTTTCTCTGGAATTCTGCTTCTACTAAGACAGTTGATTTCCATGTTGTTCTTAGTCTTCCAACCCGCCGTGCACCCTGAGGATTCCATTCAAATGACTGCTTTGCAATTTTATCGTTTGGTTTCCTCAGTGTGGGACCAATCCAACGCTATTTACGCTTTCTTATGTCGACGTCCAGCCGCTCGTGACTTGTCCTGGTCCACAATACCTCATTTGATATTATTTGTGGCCAGTGAATCTAGGATGTGGCGAAGACAGCGATTCACAAAAGCCTGCAATTTCCTCGAAATGGTAGACGAGACTTTCCAGGTTTCACAAGCATATAACAGCACGGATTTGACATTGCATTCGAAGAATCTCAACTTAGTGCGTAAGGAGATTTGGCTGGATTTCCAAATCGGGGACAGAGTACCGAAGGCAGCACGAGCTTTATTTATTCTCTTTTAACGTCCAGATCCGTACCATCGTTTGCAGAAACAATACTTCCAAGGTAGTTAAACTGTTCCACTTCTTCAACTGGCATCTCCTATAGAATAATACGCTGCTGTATGAAGCGGCCAGTAAGCATTATTTTTGTCTTTTTGCTTTTTATTCTTAGACCACTCGACTCTGCCTTCACTTGCAGTGTTTGGTACATCCCGTTCAGCCCACTGATATTATTTTCCAGTAGACATTATACCATCGGCATAGTTTAAATGACTGAGCCTTTCAAACGGTCTCCATTGAACGTCCTGTCGGTCCACTATTCCAACACTAGCCGTCATTTCGTCGTCCATCACTAGCAAGAAGAGAATTGACCATAGAACATCCTTTGTCTTACACCCTGTTGCACAAGTCGGATAGCTGCCCTTTGTATAAAATAGAATATCTTGCGTTGTTATAGGAACCTTTTATAATGGCAACAATATTTGGCGGAATTACCAAGAAGTGATCTCCATATATTACATTCACGGTTGACTCGGTCAAAGAAAAAAAAAAAAAATTAATTTGGTGGCGCAACAGCTCGTGGAGAACCAGGGCCTAATGACTTTTAACTCTCAACCATTCCTGATTGCGTGTTGTACGCAGGAATGTAGAGGACCAACAATTTTTTTCCGAGTCCGAACTGCTAGATGAGAAGCACTTATTCATGACAAGTATACTCTTGGAGGATTTTTCAGTTACTCGCAAGAGGCAGTACCTTGGGAAAAACATTTCTGTTTTTTTTTTTAGGTGGTTCGGTGGCTCGGTCAAAGGCCTTCTTTAAATCCACGAGCATGAGGTAAAGCGGTGATTGAACCTGTATCGACTCTTCAAGATAGATACGCAGGTTGTATCCAGCGGAGGCCAGCTTGATGCCTCTTAAGCGTAGACTCCATTCTATTCTTTATCCGCTCGAGAATGATGGTTGCCATTAGTTTTGAGAAACGGACAAAACAGTGATACCACGCCAATTGTTACAATTCTTAAGATCACCTTTCTTTGGCAACTTAACAATCACACCATCCTTCCAGTCCCGGGAATAAATTTCGTTTTGAACGGATGTAGAATACTAGCCGTTCTGACATATGAAGAGATAAGTTTTCAGGAATTCGGCTGGTATTCCATCAAGTCCAGCTGCTTTGTTGTTTTTGAGAAGAGTTATCGATGATAAGATTTCCACTACTGTAATGGGTTTGATGTCAATACTGCTATAAGATCTACGCATCTCGTTTAGCTGGGGCACTTCAGGACTCTGCTCAATAGAATCCTCATTTAGCACGGCACAAAAATAATCCTTCCATCTGTGATGTAGCCAATTCTCAATTGATACCAAAAATCCATTTCAGATGGATCGGTTTTGCTTTTTTCCTAACAACATCTATGGATATTTGGTACAATTTTCAGAAACATACTCTTCTTGCAGCATTTTCCGCATTATCTGCGGGTCCATCTAACTTCACACTCCTGTCACGTCTCAGTGCTAGGCGATACCTGCTTCGCAATTAAACCTTTCATTCAACATCTGCCTCGGCATTTATTTGCATCTTCAACGATTTGCGAAGCTCGATTTTATCCCAGGTGTCTTAGGATATCCAAGAGTCTCTAACTCTCGTCCGCTTGGGTACAGTTTTCGATTTAGCCTCTATTAAAACACTTTTTATTTCACCCTACATCTCATTAATTGTTGAATGTTATGGATTCCATTTGATGACGAAGCTCTGTCACTAAGGATGGTGACATAGTTATGACATAATGTCGGGATCACTTAAAGCATTCGTATTGAACTTCGAAGTCCTTGCTGCACCCTGTGATTGTCGTTGTACAGCTGCAGTTGGTAGCTTGAAACTCATGAGAACCAAATGGTGATCGCTTTCCATGTCGGTATTTCTAATGCTTCGAACATCGCACATTGACTTCCTCCATCGCTGCTGAATCATGATATGGTCAATTTGGTTTACAGTTTGACCATTCGGATGGTCTCAGGTGATTTTATTGCGGGGGGTCAATTCTGGTTCTGTGAAAAAGTGAATCGAAAAACTTTTCACGCTTTCACACTAATTCCGATTCCCGTTCTGTGAAAATTTGAAACCAAATATCAAAAACTTTCATATAAATAATTTGCTTTCACGCCGTCATTCCATGACAATTATTATAATGTCGGCTCTCGGAACACCTCTGTAAACTAATTGTATAAGTTAAGATGAGCGTAAAAAGCGGTTTTATCTTCCTCAGTCGCTTCATTTGTGGGAGCATAGCACTGAACACAGTTGCAAAAAGGCTTACTATTGTACTGAATTCGGTACTATTGGACTTTTCCGAGTTCGCTAGTACCACTTTTCAATTTTCAGTACTATTTGTACTATTTTTAATTTTTGAAAAGGTCAACTTTCATAAATCTATAAAATCAAACAAATATGTTCCGTCAGACTTCACCACATCTTCACAACAAGAAAAGTATTTGTGAACGCACAAACAAAACTAAGAAACCGAATGCAGGTGGACATGTGTTTTGCACTACTAGAACCTAAAAACCTAATTAAAAATTAATGCTGTCACAGCTATATTATTCAAAAAAGTCCGTTGAATTGCCATACTGAGTAAACCACTTGCCGATGAAGAAATTTTAGAGTAAGAAAAACATATGAATGTAATGAACATATGAATGTACATGTCATACAAAGAAAAGACTTGTGCCAAAGTTGCACAAGTCCATAAGACTTATTTTAGAATAAAATTATGCCAATTAAGTGTATAGGTATAATTAATTTATGTATTTTTGTTTTAATAAAATATTTATTTTAATTGTTTGCGCTGTTTTATAATTTAAAAAAGTTCAGTACTATTTGGTCTTTTTCAGTACAATTTATTTTCAGTTTTCAGTACAATCGACAAAAGTCAATTTTCATCACTGGCACTGAATAATTGTTATGTTAGGAATTTTTGAACGAAAACTTGCGTTCGTTATTCTTGCAGAATGGGCTCCCAGGAAATAAGACTACCACCTCGCTTCTTCGTTTAACTTAATTCTGACACCATGCAGTCTTTAGTCATCCTCTTTTTCAACTCCCCAGAATGCAGCATTCTCGTTTGTTCAGTGTCAGATCTGTATTTATTTCTCCTCTCCACTTATGTAATTTCACTTATCCCCAGGATACTGATCTATACGCGAAGCATTTCACACTCAACCTGCTCGTATTAACGTTCGCTGCACAAGGATCGAAAGTTCCATGCTCCGATTTTTGTACGTATGCGGCAGCCAAAAGTAAGTCCCCTTTCACACGAAGAAACAAGTAGCTGGAGATTTTTTTGACGTTTCCTTTTAATCTACTTAAAAATCTCTTGTACCTTTCACACGAGGAAACAAATCTTCAGGCAATTTTTGAAATTTCCTTTGAAAGTCTATTGGTTGAACACACCTTAACCTAGATGTGAAAGGAAATGTCAAAAAAATCTCTTCAAATCCTCGACCGGGGAGATTTTGTTCGCCCCTCTTTCCTCCTGCCCTTCTCACCAAGGAACTTAAAGTTGCTGGCTTTCGTGTGAAAGGTCACTAACGTTTGCGCTTCTTGAAAGATTTCTTCTATTTGTCAACGATTAATTTATAATTATGGCGTCTTGATTGACGCTCGTACATGAAAGATGCCGCACCCCCGAATCCGATGTGCGGTTTACTGCAACCGAAGCTGTAAAAGGATTCTCCATAAAAAGGTTACCTCTTGGTGACTCATTTCCAGTTGTTGTCATAGTTCATGCATTTGCATATATCCTTCCACCATGGTGTTTTCCGAGATACGATAAATAATATACATAAGCTCAGTTTTCACAGGTACACCGGCCCTTTGTCTGGTCAAATACATAACTAATCGAGGCCACCGCTTATGGGAAAACAGACACCTGTTGTAGCCGCCCAATATGGGATTAAAGACGCAACTTGCTGCTTCCAAAGGCCTTTCAAAATTGGCTCCTCCGCCACCAGACTATCATGCCGTTGACCGCCACCTGCAGTTCATCCGCCTTTAGGGGGCTTTTTACCATCCCGAGGACAAGTTTGTGCCCGTTATCAGCTTATCCCGGCATCCAATCGGTCCCCCTGCACGTTAGCGTTACCCGCTCTCTACCACGAGGTGTGCATAGGGATTTTCCTTTGATTGAGCCCAGGACCGAAGTGGCGTCCTAGCACTCTCCAGTACTTTTAGAGAGCAAATACCTACAGTTATAATAAATTATTTAATAAAACAGTACTCGCATATTAGCATAACGGCAGTACGGAGTTTCAAAAAGCAGTAGAAATACTGCAATTGCAATACCTATGTTGATAGCCCTAATTGGCAGCGGATCTACCCCACACATGATGGATTTTAGACAGCGAGGGGCCTTTTGGCTCGTGAGCTCTATCGTGTTTGCCTAGCCTTTGGGTTAAATTCGGCAATAGCCTAAAAATGATTTTTGACAAAGTTCTTTGCGGCAACTCGGATTATCCATAAGGCCTTCACCAAAAGTAGCTAAAAAATCTGAACTACCTGAGGGAGGCTGAGGCCCTCACTTTCTAATTGCAAGGTAACTAGACTGTAATCCGCGTGGTATGTGAATGGTAACCACGCGGTATTGACGTAGCATCCGCGAGGTACTACTATCCACATGATATTCACGCGGTTTCCGTGAGGTATCCTTGTACTATTCACGTGCTATCCGCGAGGTATCCGCGTGGTATCCGCGACATATCCGTGAGGTTTCCACGATGTAAGTGAATATTTTAAAGAAAACACATTCTTTCTTATTTTACAACCAGTCTTCGACTGACTCTTTATTATTTCTTCATTTTTCTTTAAGCCTAAACTGCTTATTCACTAAATTATTTATTATTCTTTTAAAATGCTGACTTACTATTAAGTGCTAACAAGGTCAGCGTGTGGAGGAAATGTGTTGGTTGGATGGGAAATGGGTTCAGTGAATGAACTGAATGGAAATAGGTGTTGGATTACGGATGGGATGAAGGTTTATGCAGGTTTATTATGGTTACTGAACTTGAATGTGTTGTTGCTGTTAACTTGTATAGGTATGGTATCCGCGAGGTATCCGTGAGGCATCTGCGAGGTATCAGCGAAATATCCGCGTGATACCATCAAGGTATCCGCGTGGTATCCTCGTGGTATTTTCGAGGTATCCGGATGTTATTCGAGAGATATCCGTGAGGTATCCAGGAGGTTTTAGAAAACTAATGATTTAAATTTTTCTGTTTGCATTTATTTGTAGCAGAGTTACATCTGACGATGCTACATAACACATTTGAGAATTAAGATTAGCATTTGAATAAATCTAATCAGTTGCATGATAAACATCGTGGCACCACTTTTCGCTATTAATTACTCATAATTTGTAATTATAATTTATTTTAGATTTATTTTAAATTTTGAAGTCAAGAGTGAAAAGTCAACAGAACTGCATTGATTGATTGAAGTACCAGGATGATCATATATGTCGTTGGACTGATTTTGCTTCGGAACGAGTCAAAAAGCTGCCAATTACAGAGTAGATGGATTTAGGTGAGTATATTGATCCAAATGAGTGGGTGTCTCGTTTTCAGACCCAGCTTTAAGCTCGCTTCAATAATAGTAATCATTTTTGTAAAACAAAAAGCGTGAGTGATGAGTCACTACGAGAAATGTCCACTTATATAATCAAAGGGCACGGTAGTGCCCAGCCAAGTTCGCGGCACTACACCCTTTTTACAGGAACAAACTCAGGCGATTTTCAACCCCCCTCTAACTTCAGTACCAATAAAGTCAGAAACTGATAAAAATTTGGTGGGTTCACTGGTCAAGTTTTCATACATTTTAAATTTGTGATTAAGTAAGTATTTAAGAGAAAACTTGCCAAGTAAATCCACCAAATTTTTATCAGTAATCATTAATTACCAAATTTCTGTCATGATTTGGAATTGTTTCGATATTACTCTTCTTAAGATATTTGATATTAAACTTCATGAACTTAAAACTTGGCATATATTTTAGATCTCATTACTTTTTTTGGCTGACTTTTTACACACAGGTTTCTTGTACACATAAGAACTTGGCTCCTTTTTTAACATTTATGTTTTTGTTGTGATCCTTCTTTCCAAATCCATTTCTATTTAAGGGTCAAACGAGTTATTGTATCAAAACGGAGCATTCCAGCGTCAATAATATCCTACCTACCTAACGTTTCTCTACCTAGCTCTACCTACCTAAAAGTCATTAAAACTTTGGTAAAGGGGATGGTGGTTTCTTTATTAAGTGTTAACGGTTGCGCATTTTCGCAATTCCAATTTAAAATCTCAATATTATTAATGCACTACATTTACCAAAACATAAGATAAAGAAATTGAGAAACTTTGATTCTCATCTGATATCTCACAAGCGAAAAGCCCCAACCAACATTTTTTGTAATCCATTTCATTAAATTGGCACTCCAGATAAAAACAATTCCCAAACTTCATCAATCAAATGAAACAGTATTATCGTGTTGTTGTCAGCATCAGCAGCAACAGCAGCAGCACAAGTGATTCTCTCCCGACATAAGGAAACAGTTTTTTTTTTTTTTTTATCAGACCCAGTTCAATACCTACTTGAATAAAAGTTAAAGTTTGAAAATTGTTCATCAAAATTGTAATTTAATAAATGAGTTCCCAAGCGAGCATAAATTCTCTCGTGTATTTCTTCAAAACAAACAATAATACACTTTGCACTAGAGCTCGGGAAGCTTCATAGCCCGAACTTAATCTAAATAAATACGAAGGCAATTTTGATAATTAAATTTGGATTACAGCTACATCACATAGCAGATTTTAAATATTTGAACCAATTCAGAAATGAAAAATTTAAACCAAACCATCAGCAGCCCAAGGAAGGATTATATTATTATATGAAAGAAATGCCAGATATAAATCGTTTTTTGTTTATTCTACTTTCATCAGACAGAAATATTATGCCTCGCAAGCTTCCACACAGCTAGCTAATGGCAAAATGGCAGGCCATATAAAATCCTTTTCGAGTAAAAGCAAGCAAAGTAATATGAATTATTATTGGTGAGTGAAGACAACTCTGTGAATGGGTCAATGAAAAAGGCCACGTTTGTTATATTCAAGTAGGCATCAGGCCTAGCCCAAAGGGACTAAGCTTCTGTGTTATTGTTTGTTGAATATAAAATGCATGTATTTATGATATTTCTAAGGGAAATAGGTACCTGACTTACAGATTTACTTACTTATAACTATGCCTTTAAAGCAAAGTAAAAGCTACGAGTAGTAGTTTGGTTTGCTGCGTTCTAAAGCAAGTTGTTATAGAAGCTATTTTTTGGATAGAGAGTAAACAAAATTGAGCTTGTTACTTTTAATGATGAATAAATAGGAATAAAGGAAGGTGGGGTAAAATGTGTAATAGATGCTAATCCTATCTAACATTGTTTACTCGTGTTGAAAATAATAATAGAAAATAATTTATAAAGAAAGTAATGGGAAGAAGGTGATAGAAGATGTACAAAAATGCTGCAGCACAAATTAAGAGCAGCCATCAGCGGAAGATTTATATATAAATCTAACCAACTGGCTAAATTTCAGGCTTTTCGATGTGAAGACGATAACCAGGTCACTGAAATCACACAGAAAACCAGATGTACATATTTCGGTATTTTAAAACAAGATGTTTGGAAGCTTCGCTACTCGTTGGACCCGTGTATGTATGAAAACAATTGTTCAAAATTGGATGCTAAATATTGCGTGTATGCATACTTTTCGCATACAAATAAATCGATGTACAAAATTTACACCTGTTCGACACGTGTTTACATGGATACAAGTGACTCATGGTTAAACATCTCAATAGGTTATTCATTGATATGACTTTTTATGTCGTTGACTCTCGGTCTATTTAGAACGAGTATATACCACAAAAATAAAACCTTCTTTCATACAGCGACAACCCAGTTCGGTAGTACCTCGTGGCATGATGGTTAGTGCATAGGACTGTCAGGCCGAAGGTGTGGGTTCGATTCCCAGCCGTGCCACCTAAAAACAGAAATGTTTTATCCGAGTTACTGCTTCTTGCGAGGAACTGACAAATCCTTCAAGAGTATACTTGTCATGAAAAAGTGCTTCTCATTTAGCCGTTCGGACTCGGCAAAAAACTGTCGGTCCCTTCCATTCCTGCCAACAACATGCACACAGGAATGGTTGTGAGTTGTAGGTCACTAGGTCCTTGTTCTCCACAAACTGTTGCGCCACCGAATTTATTTTTAATCTGACGCAGTTCGGCAACCCTTTAATTTGGAGAGGTAGGATTGGCTATAAAAAGCTCAAAAGCCATAAGCTTTGATGGGTCACGAACAAAGTTCACTTTTAGTAGTTACATTTACTGGTTACTTTTATTGGTTGGTTACATTTAGTCGTATAATTTAGGTATTAGCCCAGCCATATAAAGAATTTAAATCACATTTGCAGGGGTGTCCTTAGACAATTGAGGGCCCTGGGCCCTTAAGGATATGCGGGGCCTCTTGACAAAAATTTACTGAAAACTATTTCAGATTAAAAGTTTTACCATAATTCTTTTTTAACTATTAAGTTTTATTATTTAACTTTCTGAGGATAGAAAAAGGATAGAAAATCCGTTGGCATTTTTGTCTTAAACACAAACAGTTTTCCAGTTTAAGGCAAATTTTTAACGTTTTAAAATTAGTAGGTATACGATTAAATGAATGTTACCTGAAAACTGATAAAATTGAGTTCCGACCCTGGGTGCTCTTTAAAAACGTATGCAGACAGTTGTCACGAGATTTTGGGCTCAAAGAAAATTTTCCTTTCACTTTTTTTTTTTAATGTTCACGGTATATCTTTTTTGAAGAATAAAACACGGGATAGTCCCGTGAAAAAAGATAGATATATCAGAATTAGGCATGTTAGTACTTAAAATAAAATACCATTTAAGAATTAGTTTTCTGGCCACAAACGGCTCAATCGATTTTCTTCAAACTTGGTACATAGTGGTTTTTGGTGATTATGCCCACACGCTCTTTCATTTTTTTTTTAGAACCAAAAATAACGGTACCTGCCATACAATTCTTTTTAGCAATTTTACATAATCCTATTTGACTCAAAAACAGCTCGACAACTTTTCTTTAAAAAAAGTTCAATAAATTTATTTAAGTAAAGGCTTCCTTTGGGTGGCAAACCATTTTTCAAAAATGGTCATTAATGGTACCTCCCAAAGAACCATTTTTTTTTTAAATTTTAGATTTTCTTCAAAACGGTATAACCGATTTCAATTATTTTTTTTATACAGAAGCTTCCAAAAAATATAAATAGTTTTGTGTACCAAAAGTTTTCAAAAAATATTTTTTGGATTTTTAAGAAATGTTTCAATTTTTTTTTGGAAAATCAAATATTTCGAAAATGACATGATCGATTTTCTTAAAACTAAATATTTAAGAGTTTTTTAGCACTCTCTAAAATATTTTTAGAAAAAAAAATAACATTTATGGAAAAGTAACGGTACCTTCCATACAAAAGTTAAAAAACCGCAAAGGAAAATATTTTTTTGCTTAAAAATGACTCCTACGATTTTTACGATTTTGATGAAACTTTTTCCATATACTAAAATTAGTACGATCTTCTACCAAAAATTATAAAATTTTACACTGAGTAACTTGGTATTAATAGTATACCTGTCATAGAACGTATTATTTTATTTTGAATTTTCTCGTTATCGGCTAAACGGATTAAGATGAATATTTTTATATACAAATATCAAATAACATTAAATAATATTGCATACCAAAATTTAAAAAAAAAATTGATTGGATTTTTAAAAAAAGTTTCAGATTTTTTTTTGAAAATTCGATATCTCAAAAATGGGTTAACTATTTTTTTTTCAAATTTTGTTTTATTATACACATAAATAAATACTTCAGATTTGTATACCAAATTTTGTTCTTAAAAATGTTTTAAGAATTTAATATATAAAAAATTATTTTTTTTTAAAACCGCTCCAACGATTTTAATTTGTTTTCCCATACAATCAAATTCAATCAAGAATTAAGATGGCATTCTTTTTTTTCACCTCACTTTGTCAAAAGAGTTGTTTAAGCCAGTTTAAATGTCGTATTTCATGCTTCTCTACAATTTTCTCTCATAATTTCCATGTTTTTATATATTTACAATTTTCTTCAGCCCGCAGTGTCTTGAACATAAGAGCAAGTTCGTGCATTTTTTTTTTTTTTGATATTGCCCGTAGAATAATTTGAAGTCACTTTAATTACCTATAAAATGAGCCATCGATTTATATTATTTACCCGTATTGTCTGATCAGTCCAATGCCAAAGTTCACACTTTTTTCAGAATCAAAAATAATCGTTTTTTCCATATTATTTCCGATTTTCTTACGAAATTATAGTTAATTACAATATTGTCCACAAAGCAATATGAATTAAACAAATATCTACGGTCTGTCATAGGTCAACCACCAAGACCACGATACCGACGTTACTTGTTTTAAAAATTGAGTTATCTACTTGCATTTAAACTTAAACTGACTTGTATCCCTTTTCAAAGTGAAAAGCTTCTATTATGTCCTTCTACAAGAATCTTTTATTATATTGGGACACTGAGCAGTGGAACTGCGTTGGAAACAACCTCAAATGTATCTATGTATAATTTTATATATATGTAGAAGTGCATAATTTGGTATTGTGGTATACCTTCCTGATTTGAGCCCTAAAAACTGATGTTTTGGATAATTCTTCCATATCATGGATTATTTTTTCAAATGTTTCCTTCAATGTAGTGTTTATATTTAAGGGTGTCCCCTAATTCATGCTCTATTCTTTTGGATCATTTTTAGAAACAAATTGTATAGGGGTAAAATCCTATCTCCCCCTCCCCCTGAATTTATGAAAATTGTCTTAAAATGGAAAATTATTAAAAATCATCAAAAGCAATTTAAATAATGTGCTATATATTTTTTTGAAAACAAATAATTTTGCGTAATATAATGCTTTTTTTTTATTTTCAGTACTCTTATCAATTTTTAGAAAAATACTGGTAATCGGATGTAAAAATCTTTCTTAGTTTTTGAGAAATAAAAAAAAAACAACTAAATGTACTTTTTTCTAGTTTTAGTATGTGACTAAAGATTTTTAATATAGCAGTTGCGGAAATTTTGAAAAGATTCAATTGAAAAAATCACACTTGTAATTTTTTCACAAATATTAACGTTGAAATCTTTTTTTCTCAAAAACTATTCTTTTGCACAATATGATTAAGAAAGCACATCATTGTTGTTTTTAATGTTTTTTTTTCATTTTAAGTCAATTTTTAAGAAATTGCCTCAGGGAGGGAGTGATAGATTTCTTTCCCCCGTATTTTATTTTTCTAAGAATGATCTCGCCAGTAATCATCTCCCAAAATATCTACCATGAAATAGGGGACACCCTGTAGACCTAAAAGTATTTCGTAATTTTCCCATTTTTTCAGATGGCAACGAAAATGTTAGCAAAAATTTGATCTTCGGGTGTACTTTAGACTTGAGTATCCATACAAAACAGGCTCTACCTTTCTGTTTATCTCTATTTTTTTCTCGTAGTTCGGGTAGTAAAAAAAAATTCAGTTAAAATTTAAATCACTACAATCTAGTGATGTGTCAACTCGGTTTGCTTACCCGGTGTGCTTAACTCGAGTTGACTCGGATTGAAAATTTTCTAATTCGAATTAGATTTTACCTGAAACCTGAACCAAAAGGCAAATCGGTTTGAAGTGACCGAGTTTACTCGGTTTTTATTTTTTTCAAACTGGAGTTAGATTTTACCTGAACCGAAAGCCAACTCGGCTCGGTTAGTAACAGCGATGCCAGATGAGATTTCTAGAGTCCCACCAAATTCCAAAAAAATCCCACCATTTTTGTACTGGGAGGAAAAAAAAACACCATAACCTTTTCTGCTACAAATATTTCCTAGATATAAAAAAAGAAGAATTTTGGCGCTGAACTCTTTGGTCAGTAATTGGTGAAGAAAGTCAACTTGTCCTAGAAATTAATCATTCCTAGAAAACTTGTAATCAAGAGTTAAAGTTTCTTAAGGTCATGCACGATTTTTGCCACCTCATTTGTGGAATATTCACAAAAAATGTATACCGATCCGAAAGATCACTAGATCATGACAAGATCAACTATTTTCCATAATTGCTCAGTTAAACTTCGTTTCAAGGTTACAAAAAAAATGTCGGCATCTCAGTTGAAAGGTCACTTAACGGTTATAAAAGGTCAGCTAGTTAGTTTCATTGATTTTTGGTACCTCATTTGTGTGGTATTCACAATTAAAATTATTTTTGAAAGTTTCTGTTTTTTAGTGCCAAATCATTATATGTATGCCATAAAACTCGAAGATAGGCAGGTAATAGTGAATTGTGGTTTTTCCCACCAAAAAAGAGACCATTGAAATATTTTCCCACAATAAATCCCACTATGAATATTTTCCCACCATTTTTCCCACCAAAGGCATTTTTTCCAACCATTTTGGTTGGAAAAACCACCAATCTGGGAACACTGGTTAGTAAAGAAAATAGTAAAAGCATTCAGTTTAATTAACTCGGTTTTTGTTTTGGCATCGACTCGGGCTGAACGTATAGGTGCCGTTTGGTATTTGGTTTGTTATTGTTCTGAAATCAAATAGAAATTGAATAAAAATTTAAACCGAGTTGCAAGTTGACAGGAAGCTGGTTGTTGGATTGATGAACAAAAAAAAAAAAAAAAAACGATAAAAATGCTCAGTTTTTTTTAATGCTCTGGAAAAAGACGATTTAAGAGCAACTGGGTGACAATTGGAACGAAATATACTATTTGCCTTAAAATATAGCTCATCCACTATCTGTCAAGCTATATAAACTGTCAAATACCATTAGAGGATGGCTACGATGACGATGGATTAAAAAACCTTTAAGAAATCAGAAAAAAGCTATTTCTTTAACGATTTTAGGCCAACTGGATGACATTTGGAATGAAATACAATATTCGCCTTAAAATATAGTTCGTCCAACGTCCACCATCTGTAAAACTATAAACTGTCAAATTCCGTTGAAGGATGGCTACGATGACGATGGATTGAAAAACCTCTAGAAATCACGAATTTTTGCAGTTTTTTATGCTCCAACAAAAAGGTAATTTAATGAAGTTTTCAATTCAACCATTTCAATTTTCGCTTTAATCCGAGTAAGCCAACTCAATTTTTAAAAACAACGCATGAAAAATATTCACATAGCATCAATTCGAGTTGCAAAAACAATGCATGAAAAGTATTCACAAATTTTAGCTTCAACACTTTTCCCAAGTCACCTTAACATTTTAATTTAAATCGCACATTATTAAGGATTTTTAATTTTCACAGCATTGGGTTTATTTTGTACCGAAGGTAAACACATAAAGGGTAGAGTGATATAAATTAGCAAATAAATTGTATTTTAATGAAACTGCTTTTAATTAACCAAGCTCAACAAACCACTGGATTCATATATGTGTACATAATATACGTTTGGCAATTTATTTGTTTTTGTGACAGAAGTTGTATACTCTCATTCTCATTTATTATTAAAGTTTAAACTTTGGTATTTGAGTTTCTTATAGGTACATACATACTTCTTGTGTTCTTCATGTGATGCCTTATTCGAATAAATTTTAAATTTTTAATGAGGTTATAACTTTTAAGACAACGCCACATATAAAACGTAAAATTTGGTTCTCCTTGTGTTGTTTAATTTCGAGGTCTATAGAAAACATTTGACCACAAAGATCGAATAGAATGATACTCAGTGACGTGCGGCACTCAAACGAACTGGGTAGAAAGTTATAAATTTAATTCATTACCTTCCTTCTTATCCAGTCAAAAATAAAAACTGTTTACAAAGTCCAAAATACAGCGTATTTCTCTTTGAAATCAAACGTTAAAATTCACAAAAGACTTCACAAATGTGTATAAAAAACATGGCTACCAATAACGAACCCTTTAAAGCAATAATTAAATACCTATTTAATACAATAATACAAATTACAAAAATTGTACACAGATAAGGATATTTATCAAATGCTTGTATTTTTTTTGAAACAAACGTTGAAAGGCCAACATATTATGAAGTCCACATAAAGTTTTAAAAACATCATTTTGAAAGCCTATTCAAGTCTTCAAAACTGTCCTTGAATATGTCATCCTCATCCTTATTATTTTTTGTTGAGATAATGATATTCAAAGACAAAAGTATGCATATGTTTGACTAAAAGCTATATAGGTACACCAATCTCAAACAAACAAAACTTGTAGACCTAAATCAAAGCTGAATAAAAAATGTATTGCCTTCCTACCTATAGCATTTTTTAGGATTGGCCTACAACTGCCCACTGGACGGTGAACGAACGATCAACAAAAAAGATAGTACCAAAGATAAATGAGAAAACAAAAAATAATCCTCCTCTTTAATCAACTCCAAAATAAATAATCAAGAAGTTGTTCTCCTCACTTAACAGTCAACGAAAAAGCTTCGAATTTACTTCAAAGTTCAATGCAAAATAAGCAATTAGACAGATTCGAATCTGTCTACTTGCCAGTGGCGGACTAAGCTTGTTAGAGGCCCAGGGCGGCTATGCTAAATGGGGCCCCTTATATGATCAGATAAGAGAACGAGTATTTTGATGTTTATGAATTAAAAAAATAGTTTTTCTTATTTTTAAGTTTTAGGCAAACTAGCAGCAGAAGAGGGATGAAAAATTATGTTTCCGCAATGTATAGAAAGTTAAAAATAAAGTATATTAAATTGTACTTTTTGCTTCAAAAACATAATATTTTATCCACATTTGTTGATGTATGTTTGAATATATTAGGGTGGCACTTATTGTAAACACAATTGGATTTCCCCCACCACCTAAGAGCGAAAATGTGTGCAATTATTTTTTAAGATTCGTTAACGTTAACACGTGGCGGCAAGCACATGAAATTTCTCATACAAGATACATAGAAATTTCATATTCAAGATTATGGAAAAAGTGTGAAAGTGAATGGAAAATCTTTAAACTTGGCACATATATTAAACAAATATTAAAAAAATATTTACCCCGTTAAAAATAATAGTTAATATCGTTGTTTTAGTGAATTTATTGTTATTGTTATTGTTATTGTTATTTTATGTTTTAAAAAATGGCTTGAAAATAAGAGATAAGCTTTATTTTGAAAAAAAGTATTTATTGATCTAAGTAGTACAAATTATTCAAACATTTCAGATTTCTTAGAGGTTTTTTAGTCCATCGATATCGTAGCCATCCGCCAATGGAATTCGAGAGTTGATGTCTTGACGGACTATACCAAACTATATTATACTTTCACATAAAAAGTGAATTTTGATCCAAATGTCAACCAATTAACATAACATCTTATTTTTCCAGAGCAGTAAAAACTGTGAAAATTTCATATTTTTTCGGGTTTTTCAATCCATCCAAATCGTATTGTTTTTAAATTTGGATCAAATTGAATTCGATCAAAATCGATACAGTATTGAATTGAATTCGTTTAAATCGGAGAGATTTAGTTCCATCGAAATCGAAATGAAAATTGAATCGGAAATAAATTCAGTGAAATGAAAATGATCGAAAGATCGATTGATTGAAATGATCGAATAATTTTGGCTATCGATTCCTAAACGATTCGATCATTTGAATGATTTACACAGCTCTAATTTAAAATTGAACTGAGCAAAACAAAACTAGTAGGTACCTAGGTACTTATTGACGTATATTTTTGAGAAAAGGTAGTTTGAACAAAATAATTCATTTTTCAAAATTTTGAGTTCGAGGATATATTTTTAAAAAATTATTTACTATACAAATTTGTTTTAAACAGAAAATTAACGAAATTCCGAACTCAATATTTTTCTTTTTATATTAATTCTTTAAAAACCTAACAAGTAGCATCATCACTTTATAGACCCTGTTTTTGAAATATATACTTATGTATTTCTTAAAATATGCATACATCCAATCTAAACATATCGTGTTTAAATTGGATTTGGGGGCCCCCGGACACCGGGGGCCCGGGGCGGACCGCCCCCTCCGCCCCTACCTTAGTCCGCCAGTGCTACTTGCTGCACACAGAAATTATACCTGAGCAACATAATCCGCTGATTTTAACGGGTGATTTTTTAAGAGGTTTAGAACTTTAAAAAAAAAAAAACACAAAAAATTCGAAAAAATGAATGAAATATTTATTTGAATCGATAGTTTGAACCTTGCAATTTAATGTTTAAAGATAATTTCATGCAAATGTTGACCGCGGCTGCGTCTCAGGTAGCCCATCCGCTGAGTCCAATTTTGGCATACTCTTTCACACATATCGGCCGGTATCTCACGAATGAATGCATGGATGTTGGCTTCCAGTGCGTCAATCGAAGCGGGCTTGTCCCTATAGACATTAGCCTTGACATACCTCCACAAAAAATAATCTAATGGTGTCAAATCGCACGATCTAGGCGGCCAATTGACCGGCCCGAAACGTGAAATTAACTGTTCACCAAACTCGCCTCGCAATTGCGCCATTGTTTCGCGTGCTGTGTGGCATGTGGCACCGTGTTGTTGAAACCACATATCATGCAAGTCAAGAACTTCCATTTCGGGCAAAAAAAAGTTTGTTATCATCGCTCGGTAGCGTTCACCATTGACAGTAACGCTGCGATTCGCATCATCTTTGAAGAAATATGGCCCAATAATGCCGCCGGCCCATAAACCGCACCAAACAGTGGCTTTTTCGGGATGCATTGGTAGCTGTTGCAATGCTTCTGGCTGATCTTCACTCCAAATGCGGCAATTATGCTTATTTACGTACCCATTCAACCAAAAATGAGCCTCATCGCTGAACACAATTTTTCAATTTCGAACCGAGCACGAATTTTGATAGTAAAATTCAATAATTTGCAAGCGTTGTTCATTTGTAAGACGATCCATGGTTAAATTGCAAACCAAACTGAAGCTGTTTGACAGTGACACAAGGTACTAAACACACGTCAGCTGTCAAAACCAGTGTTGCCAAAACCAAACCAGCTAAAAAATCACCCTTTATTTTCATATAATTTATGTAGATAGAACGAAAGACTCTGTCTTCGTTTTCCGTCGGGTTTTCCCGAAGCACATAGCAGATGCAGATGCAGGCAGGGTTGTGACTTTACTGCAATTGCAGTAGATCTACTGCATTTTGTTCGAAAAATAAATCTACTGCCGGTTAATAAAATCTACTGCACTTTTGGTTTAAAAAAAAAGAAAATCATTCAATAAATGTAAATGTGATCCACAAAATATTTGTATAATTCTATTACTGAATGCAGTCAAACTCATTCTTCTTGATGGAATATATCCTATCCTATATTATGATGCGGGTGACATAACTGCTTTTTGGGTCAAACTAAATAACGAAGAAAACGATTTTGGGGAAAAAATAGTGTGCCGCAGCAGAACAAAACAAATTAAATACAAACACTTTTTAAAAATGTTATTCTGTGTAAGGAAATGGGTGACGTTGATATTGATTGTTGGGAGCCTTCCGCCGGTCATATAGACCACTTTAATCAGTTTTCGTTCGATAACGGACAGTTAAAAAAAAACATTGAAGATCTTGCTTTTGAAATAATGTTGAGACTAATATGAATATAAATGTTTGAGTTTTTGTTTTTTTATGTTTTTTAAAGAGAAATGAAAATTTATTTTATTATTTTAAATCATTGATTTTTATTCATGTTATTTCTTATTTATATTTCGACAATGTAAAAATCTACTGCGAAAAAGGTGAATCTTCTGCGTTTTTTTCCAAATCTACTTCGAACATTTTTTCAAAAAGTCCCATCCCTGATGCAGAGTGCCGAGCGCAAGGCTATAGTGTTTGTATTGCATTTGAGCATTGAGATTTTGTGCTTTGTGGTTGTTGGTAAAGGTCAAATTATCTAATGAAATAAAAGTAGGTATGGAAAATGTGAGTGTGTGAATAGTAAGGGATGAATGTATGATTTATGTTTGTTAAATTATAGGTGTTGACAATTTGATATAGGTTATGGATGTTAGGGACTTAATGCAATGAATGTAAACACAGTTTTCTTGATTGTAACAAGCAGGTTTCTTTTTTGTCTCTCTTTACGTTAGGGTAGACACTGTCTAAAACGTCTAATTGACGCACCGTCACTGATGATACTGGATGAATTATTATTAGGTGCAGTAATGATAAGGATCGTACAATCATACTGGCAATCGCCAGAATTTATAACACCCATTTCGTAATAATGGACAAAGAGTAATTTTCTCTCCGGAGTTCCACATGTGATTGTAGAAACTAGAAATTTTATAACTTAACAACGTTAAGTCTTTAAACTAATCGAGAAAAATTTCACTCTCCAAAAAAATATCTTGAGATTTTTTGTCGTAAGCCAACTCGTTTTAAATTTACACCTAGTCATTTTTCAATATTTTGATGTTCTTACAGACTTTATTGTCAAACTTTAAATCGTTTTAAAAAATTGTTTAAATTTTTTTGTAGACCATTATAGAGCGAAAAAAATAGTAACATCCTGAGAGTAACGTAGGAAAAATTAATTCATAATATTTATGTTAATATCGGTATCGACAGAGAATTTCACACTCTGCACTCTAAAAACATATCCAGTCCCCTAAAATCCCCGCTTTGGCTTTTTGTATAGACTAATTAAATCTTGTTACCGTCACAGTTAGATCAATGTAGATCCATTGTGGTACCCTAACCCTAGGGATTGTGAACCACATGAAATTAAACCTATGATAAATACCATGTCAATTCAAGCCCGTTAAGGGTGTTAATGAGTATCAGCAGGCTATAGCCTCAAAAGTCAGTGGGTATTTCTTAGTCGTTGGAGGAATGTCGTCGTCACATAATCACCTGGATGAGGAAAGGAAAACACCTTTCAAAAGCGTGATCAATCCTTTACCCCCGTGTAAGAAATCATCTGTCCATCAGGCTCGTAGGAGCAGCAGCTCCATGCAACGTCTGGTAGATGAGAGGTATAGGTCAGTGGTTGGTGTATGTATCCGTTCATTGGATAAATGTCTGTCGTCACATAATTACCTTGCTGAGAAGAGAATGCCTTTCAAAGGCGTGATCCTTTCTTTACCCCCACTTGAGAAATCATCTCTCCATCAGGCCCGTAAGCATTGGCTGCATGCAACGTCTGGTAGATGGGTATGATAGATCAGTGGTTGGAGTATGTGTCGGTTTGTTTGGTCAGGATTGCTGAATATTCTTTTCAAGATTCACTTCCTTGTTCTTTGGATGTGGAACTTGAATGGCTCATTTGATTCTGATCTTGACAATATTGTCCTATGGGGAATTTAAAATCGTGTAAAATTTAATGCTTCAAATACTGTAATGCTAGTCTGCTGTCACTTGAGCAAACGAAGTTGCTTCTACTCAACACCTATCCTTTAAGACGTCAACCGTTATTTTCCCAATACGCGTTTGGCTTCTGTAGGCGTTTCCACAAATTTGTTCATGTTCAAAATATTAAAATATTGAAAACTACCGAAAAAGCGGAACTCCCAACTTTTGACACATGGTAAAATTATGTTCCCGAAAAGTGGCAACACTGAAATTTTACTGAAAGGTGCGTCTTCTTAACACTTATCTTATAACACATCAACCGTTATTTTTCAGGTTTGACGTCCATAGGTGTTTCCGCAACTTTTTTAACGTTAAAAACAACCAATGAAAAGGGGAAGTCCCACTTTGCTTCGGTTTCCTTCAAAATGGTATCTCTTATCATAAGAAAGTGCCACTCAGTTTCGGCAGAAATTGTATGTATTCCATCTCTTTTTAATATCTCTAGGAATTGTCGTACTACGAAATTTATTTATTTATTTTCTTTTCAAGATTTTGGAATTGAGACCTATCAAGTATGAATGTTGAACCTGTTAAATTGGTTAAAGAGAAATTTCGGACCTATTTTTTAATATATAGGATGTAGGTATCTATACTATCATACTTTTATGTGTTATTGTATATTATTTCTCTATTAAAGACTGCACAATGTGCCACAAGTTCCATTAATATCCAGTGAAATTGGCCATATTTATATTTGATAAATAGCTTTACCCCAAATACATGACTTAGAACAATAACAACGAAAGCACTGAAATATACAAAAACAAAAAAAAAAATAGTTTGTAATGCACATAGTGCTGAAAGAGTCAAAGCACTATGTGCCACCTTAAACCCCATCTAACACCAATAAACAATTTTAACTGAACCAAGTATTAAAATCCTTACATCCAGCTTCTTTATCTTTAGCTTACTTCCCTCGCTAAAAATGTATAGATCCTTTCAAAAGTTCCCCAGTTCGAGCAGGTTTAAAAAATGCATGTACTAAAAGAAGTTCTCTTTTGAGTTCACACGCGTCAGGAACCCTTTTGTTTCATTAATGAAGGCAGGGAAGAAACAAAATATGCATGAAGATTGCATTTGTATGCAACGCTCAACTCCATTCAACTTTTATTCCATGCTCCTTTAAGACGCATGACATTCTCGATGTTGTTGCACTTCCAGATAATGTACCTATTTTTAGCAGGGGTAAAATTATTTACGGATGCATAAATGCATTATACCTAACCCAGTTTGTGTAATACCTACATACATACATATACATCACAATGTAGAGCAATGTTGACCGAAGCCAAAAAATGCTTTTGAATGGAGGCATACATTTTTCTCGAGCGTAAAGCGTGCTGATGAGAGAGCTTTGACCTAGACCTGCAGAACTACATTCTCAATATTTTTGCAAGCAATTCTGAGAAGATACGAGCACAAGTTGCACATTTTCTGGATATAGGGTTGGATTGTTGGGCGCCATTTGTTAGCTTCCTATAATCAAGGGAAGTTGCAGTGGCAATGGCGTAGGTGGCTGATGGGATTGGGGTAATGGCATGACGTGGGTTCAAAATGTTTTAATCTTAATCTCTTCAATGTACAAGGAATGCGAGTGTATGTGTCGTTTAAAATATCTATGTTCTATGTACAAATATAAAATATGTATGTGAATGATGTAAATAAAATAACAGATGTTTGAGGCAAAATTCATTCGATAAATGACACTGAAACATTTGCAGCTGCATATTCTAAACATTCACGTAATGGATTCCTAGCCCTGGGAGCTTTTCTCTCTAATAGAATATGTTTTTTTCACTATATTCACTTGATACCGAGAGGATGGATTCCAGGGTGCGTGGGTGGGTGAGAGAGGTTATTTTGTTGATGTATTAGGTATGCCTTGGATTGCATCGGTAACTACTGTAGATGACTGTGCAATTTATTCACCATGTTGATGAAATCCATTTCCGCCACAATAAGCTGCAGATAAAAACAAAATCATTTTAAAATTCGCTTGGCCCATAATAGGGAGAGTTAGCTTAAAAGTAACTTTGCAACGGCTGCTGCCACTGATTTGATGGCAGTTAAGGGCTGAACATGAACATATTTATATATCTGGTGATATGACCTCGTTTTGAGAATATTCCTGGTAATGTTTTTCACAGAGTTTTACAGATGAATCCTTTTTAATTGATTTTTAATTTATTTTTCGAATTGCTTATTGGTGTGAATGAATGCAGGGCAGGCATGACTGTAGTTGATTTCTTTTTTTCCATTTTGCTTTTTTGTTGTATGTTTTTTGAAGGTAGGAGTAGGTATTCGGTATGTTGTGCATAGAATATAGGAAAGAAAACTGCAAAATTGGATCGGAAAAGTCATTTCACGATTACATTTTAATTGGTTTCATTGTTGGTAGTTGAAAATATTAGTTACTGTTGTTTTGAGATAAAAACAAATTGGACAAGAAATTGGAGAATGAAAGTATTAGGTATACTTTATGTATTTGGTTGTATTTATCTGTCTTCTATATGAACAAACTGATAATGGTGACAAGCCCCCACCCCATTTCTCAGCAATCGCATTATAGACAATAAGATACGTGCAAAGCTTAGCAGTTAGCCAAAACCCTCGTAAATTTTCCCAGAAGATGCGATCTAATGAACCAGTACTGAGAAATACAATAAACTAAGATTTTTTTTAACAGGATTTGCCACTTCGATGGAACGATGAGCTTGATTGGATGTGGTTTTTCCACAAGAAGAAGATTTAAGTAAAAAGGCTTGTGTTTTCATGAAGACATCAGCAATAGTTGAATGAGCATCAAGGCTAAATTCCATTATTTAAGTTTTATAACCACACATGTCTCTACAGAAGAGGATGAATGCTAGGGAAAGTTTCTACGAATTTCTCACAAAAACGTATGAACATCAAAGCTCGAAATTATGATGTGAAGATACTCTTGGAAGATTTTAATCTCATTTTTGAGAAAAATAAATAAATAAACCACATAGAGGAAATACACTAATGAAATGGTAGAATAAAATCAGAAGTGACCGCTACAGCTTTTACCTACCAAAAGGGAATGGATTTTGTTGACCTAAAAACATTAAAATAGATAAAATAAAATCCTTAAAAAGGCAAAAAGAGGCATTTATTTAATAAAGAGAATATTAACGTTTTATTATATTAAATCAACGTTTGATTAAAGTTTAGGATTAAACTACAAACATCTTGTTGAAGATCCCAGGTAACAGGTCTCTATGATTATCTCATAAAAGCACCTTGAAGGAGTTAAAGGACCTATCTTCTTGAGTAGAAACGAATGGAACCCACTTAAAAACCTATACACCAATTCACTTCGCCATCATGGTTTCGCCGTCTATATAAGAAATAATGTCACGTACCAACTTCAGCCACAATATGGTTTGAACTCAATTACAAACTTTAACTTCATGTGGCTTAAATTTTCAATAAGCACATCATTCACACTTGTTTCATTTATAGAAGCCCAAACTTGGACAGAAACTCAACTTTTATCGAGTTAGATGCTCTGTCCGACTCCATTCAAAGAATTGTTGCCCAATCCTCACACTGAAATCGTCATTGCGGGCGATTTCAATGTACACAATTCTTCGTGCCTTCGCATTTCGGAGATAACACCCGTAAGAAGGTATGTTGAGGTCTTCGCTGAATTAAACCAACTGACTCAGCTTGTTGTCGAGCAAACTCGAATCCCTGATGGTGCAGGTCAGTCCGGGAACACTCTATACTTGTTTCTTACCTCTGACCCTGATAAATACATCACTATGAGTGTATTATCACCTCTAGGCACATCATACCATTGTGTCATACCTGCAAATTTCTCGTGCCAAAAAAAAACTCAGTTAAAGAGAAACCCCCAAAAGAACCTTTTGGCAATACGAGAAAGCCAACTGGGACGGTCTCGATGATTTCTTCAGGAACTTTAACTGGTCACTATGCTTCCTCGATAGTGACGTAGACTCCAGCGCAGATATGATAACAAACTTAATTGTTTACGGGGTGAAAAAGCTCATAGTTTGATTTGAGCTGTGAAGAGGTTATTAGGGTCAGAGAAGTAAGTTTCCGATGTTATGAAGCCAACCCTACAGAGGAAAACCGGAAGAAGTTCAAACAAGCTAGAAAGACCTGCAACGGCCATATTCAAAGAACCAAATTTTTGCATGACCAAAAATGACGGCAAAAAATACTACAATGTCCCAAGGGTAGTTAACATTTTTGGTCATTTGTAAAAAACATTCCAAACACTACTTTGTCCACGGTTCTGACGCTCGTCTTTGGCCAGGATGGTATCCCTCCCATTGTTCTGAAGAGGTGTTCTTCAACGCTGGCAAAACCACTGCGTAAGCTTTTCCATATACGTCCTACTCCACAGGTCTCTTTCCGAGTGGATAGAAAACAGCATTTGTCCAGCCTGTCCCTAAAAAAGGTGCATCTTCTTCTCCCTCTAATTATCGTCCAATTACACTTACGTCCCTTCTTTCCAAGGTCATAGAAACGCTGATTAATTATCAGCTTAAGAAATATCTTGAAGAACAAAAGCTTCTTAATGACCGACAGTACGGCTTTCGTAGCGATAGGTCCACTGGCGATCTGATGGTATATCTCACCGAACTGTGGAACAAATCTTTACATCGTTTTGGAGAAAGTAAGATTATTGCACTTGATATTTCAAAGGCATTTAATAGAGTTTGGCATCATCAAGCTTTTGGTATCGATGAATCTCTTCTTCTTTGGATTTGAAATTACCTTTCGGACCGTTCAATATAAGTTGTCTTGGATGGTTACAAGTCTGATATTCATAAAAATAAATGTTGGTGTGCCCCAGGGCTCCATTTTGTCTCCGACTCTCTTTCTCATTTTCATTAATGACCTCTTGTCTGAAGCTTCGAACCCATTAAATTGTTTTGCTGACGATAGCACCCTCAGCTTTTCATATTCGTTTCTAGATTCCCATCCCTGTCCTTCGGATGTGGAACTTCAACGGCACCGTATGATAAGCTCATTAAATTCTGATCTTGACAGTACTGTCCAGTGGGGAATTAAAAACCGTGTTGAATTTAAAGCTTCAAAAAACCAATGCTGTCTGCTGTCACTGAAGCAGAACCCACCCCCAATGCTGATATCCATTAGCGGTACTTGAATCGAGGAAACTGAACAGCTCTCAGTCCTGGGTATGTGCATCACAGATTACGTTTTGTGGAACGATCACATATTCAACGTCACCAAACACGCTGCAAAGTGTTTAGGTTTTCTCCGAAGAAATAAGAAATTCTTTTCACCTTCTGATCTGGCTATAATCTATAAGGCCTTCATCCGACCCAAGCTTGAGTATAACTCCCCCATTTGGGCAGGTGCTCCTATAACTCACTTGAATCTCTTAGATAAAACACAAAATGGAGCCTTAAAAATTATTGGTGATAGATCTATTACTCAAACAATTACAAGTCTGAAACATCGCCGCCATGTTTTATGTTTCTCATAATCTTATCGCTATTTTTATATGCAATGCTCTAGTGAAATAGCCAGTTGCATTCCTCCCCTTAAGCAATTCAACCGTAATACTCGTGCTTTTAGGAAAGCCCATCAGCTTACCGTTGAGCCTAACTTCGGACGTACTGTCGAGTACAGAGATTCTTTCTTTAACCGTACAATACAAATGTGGATTGTGGAATGCATTACGAGGCTCTGTTTTTCCCTTCCATTTTGATATACAGATCTTCAAAACCAATGTGCATCGGTATCTCCTCTTGAATCCTTCCCTATTTTCCTGATCGCTCGTACTGTGTCTCATCATCTTATGCTATGTTTCCACCAAAGGTTTATCTCAGATTAGATTTAATAAATCTTTTTGGTGTTTCCACCGCACAAAAAGATTTAAAAAAGATTAAATTTGACAGCACCTTCAAAAATGCAAATGGCGTTCCAATTTTTCTTATGAAGTGCGAATGAGACAGAATGTTTGATTCGTGTGAAACAATGAAGAACTGAATGCGAGTCTCGAATGAATCGTTCAGCACCATTTAAGAAAAGGTTAGTTCGATTTATAAAAGTATTTGTCCTAGGAGGATTTAACAAGATTAATTTCTAATCTTCAAGATTTACGAAATAAATTTGTATGGTAAATCTTCGAGATTTAAAGGAGATTTGCGGTTAATCTTATTAAATCTCAGATTAGCGTTAGGTGGAAATGTAGCATTAAGGGTAATCAAAACCCCTTTAATGAGTGCAAATTATTAAAAAAAAAAAAACGTTTTTGGGAAGTTTTTAGCTGAAGTATGTTTGGCGTGCTGTGGGGAGTCTGTGTTTAAGGATTTTAGCTTTGTGAATTTAAGTTTTGCGGATTATGGTTTTAGGATTTTAGTTTTGTGAATTTTGGTTCGTGGATTTTAATTTGTGGATTTTGGTTTTAAGGATTTTGTTTTTGTGAATTTTAGTTTGTGGATTTTGGTTTGTGGTTTGGGGCTTTTGGATTGAATGAAATAGGATGGAACCCTTATCGTCTTGTACTGGGTGGGACTGTGATTAAACATAAGACTTGCAACAAAATCACCTGAGTACATCCGGATTGTCAAACTGAAAACCAAATTGACCAAATCGTGATTCAGCAGCGATGGAGGAAGTCAATGTGCGACGGTCGAAGTATTAGAAGTGCCAACATGGGAAGCGTCACCATTTGGTTCTCATATGGTAAATGCTTTAAATAATCCCAACATATGTTGTAACAATGTCACCAACCTTAACGACAGAACTTCGTCATTAAACGGAATTCAACATTCAACAATTGATGAGATGTGGGGTGATATAAATAGTATTTTTATGGAGGCTAGATCCGAAACTGTACCAAAGCAGATGAGAGTTTGGGACTCTTGGATATCCCAAGACATCTGGGATAAAATCGAGCTTCGTAAATCGTTGAAGATGCAAATAAATGCCGAAGCAGATGCTCAACGAAAGGCTGAATTGCGAAGAGAGTAGCGGCTAGCATATTAGATGGTCTATTGCTGTGTGAGACGTGACAAGAGGGTGAGGTAAGAAGGTCTTGCAGAAAATGCGGAAAACGCTGCAAGAAGAGGAGATATGAGGGAATTGTACCAAATATCCAAGAAAGTTATCGGGAAAAAAAAGCAACACCAATCATCCTGTAGTGGATGTGGATGGTACACTTTTGGTATCAATAAAGAATCAGCTACGCAGGTGGAAGATGACAAGATGCGTAGATCTTATAGGGGTATTAACATCGAACCCCCTATAGAATTGGAACTCCAATCTTCGATAACTCTTCTCAAAGATATCAAAGCAGCTGGACTTGACGGGATACCAGCCGAATTCCTGAAAGCTGACCTTGTCAGAACGGCTAGTATTCTACACCCGTTGAAACAAGCTGTTTGGGAAAACGATATCTATCCCAGCGACTGGAAGGATGGTGTGATTGTTAAAGTTGCCAAAAAAAGGTGATCTTAAGAATTGCAACAATTGGCGAGGTATTACAGTTTTGTACGTTTTTTCCAAAACTAATGACAACAATGATTCTGGAGCGGAATAGAATGGAGTCTACACTCAAGAGGCATCAAGCTGGTTTCCGCAGTGGGCGGTCGTGTATCAACCATATCAACACTCTGAGTATCGTTCTTGACCAGTGTGCGGAGTTTCAATCACTGCTTTACCTCATGTTCGTGGATTTTGAGAAGGCCTTTGACCAAGTCAACCATGAATGAATATGAATATCACTTTTTCGTAGGGGAATTCCCCCAAAAATTGTTGCCATTATAAGAGAGTCCTATAACAACGCAAGATGTTTTGTTTTACACAATGGGCAGCTATCCGACTCTTCCCAAGTGCGGCAGGCTATGAGACAGGGGGATGTTCTATCGCCAATTCTCTTTCTACTAGCGATAGACGATGTTTTGACGGCCAGCGTTGGAACAGCGGAGAGACAGGGCATTCAATGGAGACCGTTTGAAAGGCTCAGTCACTTAGACTATGCCGATGATATATGTCTCTCGACAAATAACATCAGCAGGCTGAACGGGATGTGTCAAGCACTTAAGGTGAAAGGAGAGTCGAGTGGTCTAAAAATAAATAGCAAAAAAGACAAAAATAATGCTCACAGATCGCTATCCACACATCAGCGTATTTTAATACAGGAGACGACAGTTGAAGAGGTTAAACAATTTAACTACCTTGGAGGTATCGTTTCAGTTAATGGTGGCACTGATCTGGACGTTCAAAGTAGAATAAATAAAGCTCGCGCAGCCTTCGGTTCTCTATCCCAAATTTGGAAATCCAGTCAAATCACCCTACGCACTAAGTTGAGATTCTTCGAATCCAATGTCAAATCCATGCTGTTATATGGTTACGAAACCTGGAAAGTCACGACTACCATCTCAAAGAAATTGCAGGCTTTTGTAAACCGCTTTCTACACCATATTCTAAAAATTCGCTGGCCACAAATTATATCAAACGAAGAATTGTGGCGCAGGACAAGTCAAGAGCGGCTGGACTTTGACATAAGAAAGCGTAAATGGCAATGGATTGGTCACACACTGAGGAAACCAAACAATGAAATTGCAAAGCAGTCCTTTGTATGGAATCCTCAGTGACACGTTTTGCGAGCACTTTTACTCTCATTCTTTAAAACGGTAAGTTATTGAATTCTTAGTAAATTGCATTTACCAAGTGAATATAATTCATTCAAGACAATTAAAATTAAAACAATTATAGAACCAATAATTTTAAATGCATAAGAGTTTTCATGAACAAGCCATTACTTTATTACGTAACACTTGCCATCTCTTTAATGGGCTTTTGATATCCCTGTCACGTTTTTTAAAGTTCTTTGCCAACGAAACAAAGGAACGTTATTTTTGTTTCTATCAGAATACAACAAAAGAAAAAACTCAATATAAAACTTAAGCCAATTTCAAATTCAATGTAAAGGAAAATTAACTTTTTGCCACGACATTTTAGAGAACTTAAAAAAACATCCCTCAAACCGTGTGGGTATACCAATCAACATCAACATCACCATTTTTAAACTTAAATTTGTACTTCATTAAAGTAGGATGAATTTATGTTTGAAGTTTTTTTTTACCTAAATAAATTCATAGCCGGAGATATTTACGTTTTGTTTCGTTCTGCGTTGAGGATTTCATCGTTTTGGATGAATGCACTGAAAGTCATCATCTCCATTTTAGCTTTACAGTTCATGAAAAAAAAACAACAATTCTACCCTATCTTGGATACACCACATCCCCAATACAGTCATCATTTGATATGGAATTTTAGATTTGCCCACTTTTCCTTTTTCATCTGTAATTGATCCTTGACAAATTCCGGCTGTCGTTGACAGTGGTAATGATTGTGATTCCATAGCTTCCGCAGTCTTCCGCAGTGGTATCGTTATAGAAGAACGAACACGGAAACAAGAGATAAACGAAGAAGCAAGGAGGTCGAAAACCACCTGGGATTTTTGAATATTGGTTTTTACACAATTGGATTTTTGCCTTAATATTGTAGGATGAGGTTTGCTTGTGTGTTTTTATACAATTTTGCATTTAATTGTGATATTGGTATTATTATTAAGGTTAGTTAAGGATTTTAAGAAAATAAAATTTGATATTTCTATCAAAGTTTTGTGGGTTTTACTCGTTATTTCATAAAAAAAAGATCAACCAAAAAGGGAAAAGTTTAAAAACGGATTCAGGTTTAGGTTAACTGAAATCCTTATTCTCACAAAATAAATGTGCTTTATTGGTATGAAAACACTATTTCAAGACTTTAATTTCTCACCATGCAATTTTTTAAAAATTTGCTAAAAAAAACAAACGAAACAAAATATTTAGAAACAACGGTAGAATTTCCTATCAAAATGGAAAGTTTAAAAAATTATGTATATAAAACATTTTAGCAGGAAAAATTAACAAAAACTAAACCAAAAAACAAAAACAAAATATGAAAGACTTTTAATTTTGTTTAATAAACTGCGCATAGCTTTTTTTAAAACAAAGAAAGGCTCAGGACGTATATAGTGACAAAACAAAGTAAAGGCTAGAGGCTTTAGTAAAACATGAAGGAAAGCAGAAGTAGAAGAGATATACCCATTAAAACTTTATCATTTCTAATAATTTTTCGCAGTTTTGGTGCGAAAGCCTGTTTTCGGTACTGCATGCGAAATTTCATATTCATAAATGTATTTAAACTCAAGATTTTGATCTACTTAATATGACATTACGATTATAGAGAATTTTTAAAAAGTGGGTACGTCCAGCTGTTTTTAAATGTTTCCATACCTCCAGAAACAACTATGCGCAATATGGTAAAAAATATTGGAAATCTTTGATTTTTCGATTTTTGTTTACTTACTTACTTGCTTAGGTCCTCAGACCTGTTACGTCCGTGAGTTTCCCCTTGCGGGGCATATGGCCTCCACTACTCCTTCGCGCCATCGTGTACGCTTTCTGGAAATGTACCTCAGCTCTCTCCAACTCTTCCCCAGTTGTGCAGATTCATCTCTTCGACCGTTCTTCGCCAAGTACTTCTAGGTCGGCCCACTCCTCTGCCTCACTGCTTGAGAGGGTTCCATTGCATCGCTTGGATCGCAATGCACTCGTGGCCTTTTCGAAGCGTATGTCCAATCCACTGCCACTTACGTTTTCGTATTATAGAGTCGATGGGTTCCTGTCCTGTCCTCGCATGAAGTTCATCATTGGAGATACGGCTAGGCCAGATAATCCGCAAGATGTTTCGCAGACATCTATTCATGAACGTTTGCAGCTTTCTTGTGACAAAGGGTGTTATTTTCCAAGTGCTGCATCCATAAAGAAGCACGGATTGGACAGCATCCCGAACGCAGCCTTTGCTTTCCCGATTCGGCTAGTTATGTCTAGCTCGGTCCCACCATCAGTAGAGACAATACTCCCAAAGTATTGAAAGCTCTCTACCATCTCTACTGGTTGTCCAGAAATATCTATTTGAGTAGATGAGGAAGTTCCAAGGCTGATCCTTTTTGTTTTTGCCGTATTGATCTTGAGCCCGATGGCTTCAGCTTCTCTCTCAACCCTTGTTGTCATTTGATGGATATCCATGATCCTATGAGAGAGTAAGCATACGTCATCCGCGTAGTCCAGATGTTTCAGCTGTGATTGCAGATTCCATTGAATTCCTCCATTTGCAGTCGACAAAGCTGCATGCAGCACATCACTTATTACTAACAGGAACAGTATTGGTGACAGTATACAACCCTGTCTAACCCCACTTTGGATTTCAAATTCCCCTGACAATCTTCCTTTATGCAGAACGTGACATTTGGATCCTTCATATGTAGCCTTGACAATAGCAATCAATTTATCCGGGATGCCCCTCCTGCGCAAGGCAAGCCAAATAAATTCTCTATTGACACTGTCAAAAGCCTTTTCAAAATCGATGAACAGCAGGTGAAGTGGTGATCGATATTCAACGCACTGTTTGATGATGATCCGCAAGGTTATGATGTGGTCCACACAGGAAGATCCAGTGCGGAAACCTGCTTGTTCGGCGTCAAGCGTGTCTTCTAGGTGGTCTTTTATTCGCTCTAGGATGATTCTTGCTATAACCTTCACTACAGCAGGCAGCACGCAAATTCCTCTTCAGTTTCTTTGGGAGATTGACAATCATTCCCTTTTTCCACTCCTCAGGAAAACTCTCTGTTTCTCAAGCTCTTTCTATGAGTGGGTACAAGAGCTCAGTCGATGTTGTTGGTGGTGCTGGTAAGAGCTCTGCGGGAATACCGTCAAGTCCAACGGCTTTGTTGTTCTTCAGTGCTCTAATTGCGGTTAAAATCTCTTCTCTTGTGGGGGAAACAGTGTGTAATCGGGAAATTGTTACTACGGACGGGTCATTGGGTGTTGGGTTGACTTCAGTGGTGAAAACAAGAATTAAAACCGCAGAAAAATGCTCCTTCCACCTTTTGAGCTGGTCCTCATCCGAAACTAGCAGTGATCTACCTATGTCCTTTACCAGGTGTTGTTTAGAGCTTTGGACACCTGTAAGCTCTTTGGTAATCCTGTAGACGGTCCTACTGTCACACCTGCTTGCGGCCTCTTCTGCTTCTGTTGCCAATGCGTTGATATACATAAGTACACTTATCACGTCGCACGCTACGGTGAACTTCTCTCATCTTCATGCGATACGCAGACTCTAGCTCGTTTCTGTTTGCTGCTGGAGTTCATTTTTCACAGCACTCCAATGGTTTTCGATGGAGGTAGTCTCCGTGCTACTGATTGCTCTCAAACCTTGTGAAGGGTGGGTGTTTTCTTGGGATCTCCGAACTGTAGCTGTTCGTAGTCTTACGGTAGCAACCATCAAATGGTGGTCCCGGGCAATTCCCATGACTGCTTCTCTTCTGTTTCTAACGTCCTGGAGACTGCTTCACCGGCTGATCGCGAAGTGATCAATTTGGTTGGAAGTTGCTTGTCTGTCCGTCGATACCCAACTGATTTTGTGGCAATCCTTGTGCTCAAACATGGTTCCTCCTATAACAAGGCGGCTGGCGTTACAAAAATCGACAAAACGTTCACCATTGTCGTTGCGGTTTCCAACACCATGCTTTCCCATTACATGCCTAAGCCCATCATTGTCATTGCCAACCTTGGCATTCAAGTCTCCCATTACCATTATGATGTCTCTACGTGGTGTACTATCATAAGCGGCACTCAGCCGATTATAAAAGGCCTCCTTCTCCTCGACAGAAGAGAGTTCCGTTGGGGCGTAACACTGTATGATGGTGACACGACGTACTCTAGTCCGGAACCTAGCTTTCATGATCCTGTCAACTAAGGGCTCCCAGGAAATTAAGCTCTTGAGAGCTGTTTTAGAGAGCAGCAATCCAACTTCAGATACACGATTGCTTCCAGGTGCCTTTCCGGAGTAGAGTAGTACAGTGTTACGAGTTGGTGACTTATATTTCCCCGAGCCCAACCATCTAACTTCACTGATCCCTAAGATGTCCATCTTGTATCGCATGAACTCCTTCTCTAGTTGGAGGAATCTCGCATTTTGAGGACCTTCACTTCCGTTGTCGAGAAGCGTCTTCACATTCCAGAAACCAATCTTTGTCCGGGTACAATAGCCAAAAGTCGTCAACATGTTATCGTTCCTTATCCGAGGCGTAGTGTCGGTTTCGTTAGCGGAATTGATTTCAGTTTCGAAGAATGCTAACCTCCGAAACCTATCCTAGAAAGCTAGACCTTTCGCACTTGTAATTTTAGCCTATTTACGTATATAGGGATACACAAATAGTTGCCCGGGGACCACCACGGGGAGGTAAAACAAGCACTTCACCGTGACTGATTGTTGCGCTACTGGCCCAGACCAAGTTCTGAGCAGTCAATAGTTTCTCTGATTTCGTGTTTTAGATGTCAATTTTTTAAAACCTGAAACTCAAAACCTCTATAGAACTATAGTTTTACATTAAAACTAGTTTTGAATCGTGTCAATAATAGGGCTGTAAGCAATTCTCTCTTCGTTGTCATCTTCAATCCGAGAATAATATTATTTTGTACATTTCTGAATCTCAGCGAAAATCCAAAACAGTCTTTATCAAAGTCCCACCAGAGTCCCAAGATTTTCATAGTGCAGATGTTTGCGTTAAAGTTATCTAGAATTGTAAGATTTTGGTCTTTGTTTTCAGACTCACCAATAGCTCGCAAGATTGATTTCTCAACAACTCTAGAATGTAATAATTCCTTTATACCCCTCATTGGGTGGTATATTCAATAGCCTAAAATTCGTTTTTCGAAGAGTAACAGTAAGAGCCATTGATGTAGAGAGATTTTCCACAGATTACAAGCCAGTATACCCGACTCATTTGTGTACCCATATACCAATATGCAACATTCAAAGCGAGGGTACATATTTCGATTTGGTATTTCAATTTTTAAAATGAATAAAAATGTACTGTTGTGGTATGAATAAGCTTATACGGTATGTATCTTCCCTTAAGTGGTTGTTGTTTAATTAAATTTTTAAAAGGCTGACTTCAAAGATAGTCTTTTTTTTTATTTTTTTAAAATAAACCACAAAAAATGGTTAAATTAAATAGAATGAAAGATGAAACCTAACTGATAGCAATAGTCGTTGGTCGATGGGGAGCTATACTAGAAATCATGTGTTTTAGACAAGTAAACGAATACAAACAAATAAATATTTTGATTAATTGAAAGTATACGAGCGCAATAACTGTACAATAACTGTGAAACTCAAAATATTTGTCGAGTCATCCATCTGATGAAAATTCTGGGTTGCATTTACACTAAGGGCCAGTTTGTTCACATTGGGTTAAATCAGGAATAAGTTTTTCACAGGCTCTAGTTTAATGAAGTTAATCCATCAATATTCATTGATTAGTGAGTTCGAATTTTAACAACTCAAATTATGTATTCATTGATTAGAATTATTGTTAACAAGTACTTTCACGGACTTAGCAGTTACAATGACCATTGATTAAAGATGATTAGCTGTGTACAAACTGGGCCTTAGAACTTATTGAAAAATTGTGACCAAAAATGGGCAGAGAAAAATTTTAAATACCACCGAGAAAGTAAAAATAGATGTTTACCACACGGAGTTTTATTTTAAATTCAAAAATTGGGTGTAGTACAACTTCTGTCGACACATTTTTAAAGGATACTCTTCCCTATGGAAAACAAAAACAAGGAAGGACATCTCTATCAGTGAATTAACTATTAGTCTAAGAGCGGAGAGCAAATTTTATGGGTGAAGGTATAACCAAAATTCACGAACGTTTATGTTGAGGTTGTTGCGCCTTGGTTTCAAATCCAGTCGTCTGGCATGGTTCTTTTGTCACCAGGGCTAGAGAAAAGGGGTTGATTTCATGAGTTTTTGGCATATCAAATTTTTGGTTATACCCACGGGATCAAAAACTTATTTTCGCCTCTTTTTGAGCTAAGGCCGTCTGGCTTGTTGTGGTGACAGTTAAAACGTCTGGCATGCATATTTTTATGATGAGGAAATTTTCCATGATTTTTTGACATATTAAATTTTTGGTTATACCCTTGACCACAAAAATTGATTTTTGACACTTTTTGTGGAAGTCTGGCTGGCTGTGGCGACACTTAAAACGTCTGGGACCCCAAAATTCAAAACCAAAGCGTAGTTCTTTATAGTTTAAACTTTCTTGAAAGTGGTTATACCCCCTACCCAAAAATCCGTTAGATCACCGTTTCCAACCCCCCTTCTCCAGCCCTGGCGACTAAAGAATCCTGCCAGACGAGTGGATTTGAAATCAAGACCGTATAACCTCAACATAAACAATCGTTAATTTTGGTTATACCTTCACCCATAAAATTTGCTTCCAGCTCTCGGTCTATATCTGACAGACGTAAAATCATTCGGATTTCGTCCAATTCCAGCTATTCCGTTTCAAAAATAAAATTCGAAGCAGAGGTAAAAGAAAGCAAATCGCCTATTCAGAGCGTGATTAGTTCTTGGTTTTGAACATCTGAAGATGTTAAAGTTGATAAAAAAAACTCTGAACGCGCGCTGCCGTACGTAAGGAGCTTCGGCTTAAATTTGCCAAAAATCGCATTGGATTCAAAGACTTTCCGGGCCGGAGCACTAGTGTCCATTCGCTCTAGGTGACCCATACATCTAAGTCGTTGGCCTTTCACTTTTGTGGCTAGGTCGGTGTCGCTGTACATACCCATACAGTTCGTTGTTGCATCTTCTTCTCCATTCCCCATCTATGCTGACGGGACCAAAAATCACCCGGAGAATTTTCCTCTCAAAACAGCCTAACGCGTTCTTATCCACCGTTAACAGTGTCCATGCCTCTGCACCATACATCAGGACCGGGATGATAAGCGTCTTATACAGGAACGTTTAGTTGCTCGAGAGAGGGCTTTGCTTCTCAATTGCCTTCTTAGCCCAAAGAAACAGCGATTGGCAAGAGTAATTCTTTATAGCGGATCATAGGTAGACAAAGTCTCTGACCATCTCAAAATTATAGCTGTCTATAGTGACGTTCTGTCCGAGACGTCGTCGTCGGTGTTGGGTGTCCTTACTTGTTGACAGCATATATTTTGTTTTGCTTTCATTCACCGTTAGACCCATCTTCTTGGCTTCCTTCTCAATGCTCACAAAAGCACCACTGACATCAAGCTTTGCTCGTCCGATTATGTCAATGTCGTCAGCGTAAGCGAGTAATTGGACGGACATTTGAAAGATTGTGCCTCTGGTGTTGACGTGAGAGTTTTGCACTATTCTTTCAAGAACGATGTTGAAGAAGTCGCATGACAGCGCGTAGCCTTGCCTAAGACCTTTTTTGACTTCAAAGGTGTCAGCGAGGTCTTTGCCGACCTTGATGGAGCAGCCTGCATTCTCCATCGTCATCTTGCACAAACGGACGAGTTTGGCAGGGATGCCAAAACTAGACATTGATCTATATAGCTCGTCCCTATAGATGCTGTCATACGCGGCCTTGAAATCGATAAAAAGGTGGTGGGTATCGATTTGAAACTCCTGGGTTTTCTCCAAGATCTGCCGTAGTGCGAATATTTGGTCGATGGTGGACTTCCCTGGCCTAAAGCCACACTGATATGGACCTATCAGGTTGTTAACGAATGGCTTCAGGCTTCACAAAGTACGGCAGAGAAGATCTTGTAGGCGATATTAAGAAGACTGATGCCTCTGTAGTTGGTGCAGTCCAGAGGATCGCCTTTCTTGAGGATCGGGCAAACAATGCTGAGGTTCCATTCATCGGGCATGCTTTCCTCCGACCATATTTTACAGATGAGCTGGTGCATACTCCTAACCAATTCATCGCCAGCCGCTTTGAATAGCTCAGCCGCAAGGCCATCAGCTCCAGCAGCCTTATTGAACTTAAGTTTAGATATGGCTATCCTCACTTCGTCAAGATCGAGTGGGCGGAATTGTTGGCCTACGTCGTCCAAGTTGAATGGTGCAATTTGCATGTTAGCGGCGTTCGGTTCGTTATCGCCGTTATACAATTTGCAGAAATGATTTTTCCATATCTTCAGCACTGACTGCGATTCCACCACGATTTTCCCCTGATCGTCCTTGCAGGCTTCGGTTCGGGCCTTGTAACCTTGGGAGGTTCTTTTTACTTTTTGGTAAAACTTCCGAGCTTCATTCCTGCAGTGGTATCCCTTTAATTCCTCGATCGCACGCTTCTCATGCTCTCTCTTCTTCCTTCTAAGAAGCTTGTGTTCCTCTCTCCTCTTCTGGAGGCTGCATGTACCTGCCGACATTCTTCGTCGAACCAGGGGTTTCGCTGTGGTGGTCGTGCAAAGCCCAGCACGTCAGAGGCGGCATCTCTGATAGCTTCCTGGCAGTTTTTCCACTGGTTCTCGATGTTTGCAGTTGGTGGTAAAGGACTAGTTAAGAGGTCGCGAGAGACTCGATCGGAGAAGGACCTGGTGATTTCTTGCGACTGCAGCCGTCCGACGTCGAACTTCCTCACAGTATTTCCCTGTTTTGGCTTTGGTGTGGATATCCGTAGCATTACCTTTGCTACAACGAGGTAGTGGTCCGAGTCAACGTTGGCTCCTCGGAACATTCGGACATCCTTGATACTGGAGGAGTGCCTTGCGTCGATCGCAATGTGGTCAATTTGGTTGGCGGGTGATTGACCAGGAATTCGCCATGTTCCTTTATGTATATCGAGATGCGGGAACTGCGTACTAGCTACCACAACGTTTCGCCCCGCAGCAAAGTCGATTAGCCTGAGTCCGTTATCGGAGGCGGTGTCGTGCAGGCTGTACCTTTCGATTGTGCCGCCAAAGACGTCTTCTCTTCCTAGTTTGGCTTTAAAGTCACCCAAGACAATTTTAATGTCATAGTTAGGGCATTGCTCATATGTCTTGTCCAGCAGCTCATAGAACTCGTCCTTGGTGTCGTCATCTATCTCCTCTGTGGGGGCATGCGCGCATATGAGGCTGATGTTGCCGAATTTAGCCTTGATGCGAAGTGTCGTGAGGTGCTCGTTCACATAATTGAAACTCAAGACTTCTTGCCTAAGTCTGCCTCTAACGACGAATCCACATCCAAAAAGACGCTGCCCTTGTTGTCGGTAACAGTCACCGTAGTAGATATCGCAGTCTTTCAGTTTTCTCTTGTCCGGCCCATCCCATCGCACTTCTTGGATGGCGGTGATGTCTGCTTTATAGCAGTCTAGGGCTTCCGCTAAATGTTTGGCTGCACGTGGTCTATAGAGAGACAGAACATTCCACGCATGTAGATCCGAAATTCGCTGTCCTTATTTCGTTTGCTTGGTTCGTCAACAGTAAATCCGTCCGTATCCGAGGTTTGTTGTTGCTTCGCAACGAGGATAGCTTTACGTGGCCGGGAAGTCACCCCGACGGCACGACCCCCAACCTGGAGGACCAGACCCTTACAATATAACTCCAAGGGCGGGGAGCCGGATTAACTGCTTCTTATAGGCCTGAGCTCCGAATATGTCGTAGTAGCCCGTATAAGGTGTTCACTAAGTAGCTCAGCCTAACTGGAACTGTAGACGCCACCGTTGATTCCATTTTGAGAATTCTTCCGCTGCCGCCTGGATGAAGGAGAAGTGCCTTAGTGGGAACACTCCTCCCCCCCTTTCTCGTTTGCTGCCCCCTAAAACCATCCACAGGGATTGGAACCCCATCTTCAGTTAAAGCACCCAATGTTCACCACTTGGAGGTGAGAGTGGGAGTTGATAGACAGAGGTTCGCTTTGAAAAAAAGCTTGTGGACGCTTGTGGACGCTTGTGTCCTCTTGAATGCACCGTGTCTACCCTTTGAACATCACTTAAAAGCTTACAGGTCTGCTAAAAAAGAGATGCTCAATGTAGTAAACCAATACTTTTTTTCAATTATAAAAGCTATGTTGATTGCTAAAATTAATAATTTTTACCAGCAAAACGAACGAAGCATCTAGAAAGGATCTCATCACGCCATTGAAAAACATAATAACCATAATGATGGTTATTATAACACAATATTGTAAGCAAGTAACAAAACTAAAAAAAACAATAATTACTCTCAATTGAGAGTATAAAGAAATGTTACTGCTCTAGTGCAGCGTGTTTGAACATTATATGTATGTATTAGATAAATTGACTTCTTGGAAAGTAGTCAACTCCATCACTGCTAGAGACCTTAAAGACCAGAATTAATGCACCCTTCTTCTGCAAATGCCTTCAAAAAATATAAAATAAATTTTTTGAATACGTCAGATTAAAATTCTAGGTAATTTCAATGCGAAAACTTTATCAAACAATGGTTCACTAGGGCGTATACGTACTTTTTACAACTTTTTTTTATTTTTTAGCTTGGCGTGCTTTTTCTGCATTTTTTGTTTTGTTTAACTTACTTATTGGTGAAAATTTAATTTTTCTATCATTTTTCGATTTCTGGAAGTCAATTACTTAATTTCAATTTAAAGAACGCGCCAATACTTTCCCTTTTACATGTTATCCGGAATTAATTAGCTAATTATTTTCTGTTGTACGCAGTCTTACATCATTGGTCATATGGTTTCCATTGACTTTAATAGATTCTTCTATAGATGAGTTGGTTGAAAAAATTCCTAATATCTTTTGACCTTAAAGAAAACTACTTAAAAAATTAAATAAATGCGTGGTGTAGTGACTGCTCGTGCAGAACTAAGCCCTAGCAAGAGCAAGACTCGCAAAAACAACTTAAAAACAACATTTATTATGTTATTTCCCGTATATTTCATTAAGCTTCCTACTAAGGGTAGAATTATGGTTTATTGCTTTGAGTGGTAGTCTATAACGATCAATTTGTCATTATAGTATGTATGTGTCCGTTGAAGCACCATAGTCATACTTTGTTACAAATTTTCCTTGAGAAAAAGAAGATGGTAGTTTTGTGTGAACATTAATCAACGTCAAAAAGCAACCGACACACAATTTTAGCCTAGTGTGAAACCAAGAGGTAATAATTCTTAATCGTGGCACTTGTTTGCTAGCGCAGTGATTGTTAGTGGCACCTGATCAGAAAACATGCATCAAAAGAACCATTTATCTGAAAAAGCAACTTTAAATCAATAGCATCACAAATCCCGTAAAATTGCCTAATTTTTCACATTGGCTGTGACGGACATATTTAAGAGCACCTCTACTGAAATTTTTAAATGATTTTCACACTAATAGTAAGGCATGTGACTGACGAAACTGATGTGTGACTGGTGATTTGCATTTTTTTTTCTCGTAAGAACGTGTGGGGGCGATCATCCATTCTATATACTTAGCTTTATGACCTACACAAAACTATAAGAACTCTTCTTATTCTAGGATTCTGCACTTATAAAAATGCATGATTGCTCTTAAATTAATTGCTTAACAAGACATGCAAAACAGAAGTACCATATTATGTCAATGTACCTTGCCATCATCATGGCAATTTAAAATGGTCTTCTTTGGAGCACATACTTGGTAGATACTGGAGCATTAAGAAACACACTTTGAAGGGAAAAAATGGTTTGAGGTTGTATATTTTTAAAATATCCCCATCACCATTCCCATCTTCATCCCCACATCTCCACACACCACAAAAACCAACTTGTGCGTATACCTATACTCATTCTCGTATCTCATACCACTTGTGCGATTTTACAATGAACATTACATGGCGTTGTAAATGGAACATAAATACCACCTACATACATATTTGTGCATATATTTTCACATCTCTGAGGGATACACACACGTATCCTGGCCTAGTTAAAAACGCCTCTACCTCTCGGCACTTGGTTCCTTGGCAGTAATGTTCAATGTGCAACGCTGGCTGCTTCATTTTCATCATAGTGTGTACGTAGCAGTTAGTAGTAAGAGATAAGAGTGCAACCCATAACAGTATACATTCGAACGAATTTTCCATTTTCCCCGGGAAAAGCTTTGTCAGAATGTCAAAGTTCACTGCGAAGCAATATACAAGCAAATATAGGCAATAGAAGACTCATAGTAGTAAAATGACGATTCTCTGCCACAGAGCTGAAAGTTGAAAGCGATTGACTATGACTATGGCTGGCTATGATAAGCAGAAGGTGGATTGGTGGATGTTGGGGGTTTTGGGAAGATTTTCAATCAAAACGAACACAATTTCTAAAGGTCATCTGGGAAAGGTTTTTGGATTTTTAAATGTCATGTTGCACAGTTTGAGTTTAAATTAAAATCAAGAAACACACCATGTTGTAATTAGCAATGAGTAGACAAAGAAGAACAGTTTTCTTTGGGCAGAAATGGAACTTTGGATATTCAGCCGCATATTTCTGTGGAAGCTGAGTGGGGGGACAAAAGTTTATTATTTTCTTTCTATTTGAAGACACTGGCGTTTGAAACTTAATGAATTGCTGTCATGTTTGATAAAAATGGTTTTGAGTTGAATGATATTTAAAAAAAAAAAAAAAAATGTGGGCTGGCTGAAAGGAGTCGTGTACATCCAAGGTATAAGAAAAAGGTATTTCAATGCAATAAGGGATGTGTTTAAATTGAGTAATTTCCAAGAATAATGCAAAATGATTTTGAAAATAACACTCAGTCTTATCTACCACTTTTAAGAAATATTGTGTATACCAATGTATATAGTTCTCAACAACTTAGACATGAGTCTGCAGTTGAAGCACTCTGTTATTAATTTTTCTAAGAATTTACTCGATGGAGTTTCCTGTATGTGATTCTCTTTTCTTAAAAGTTTGAGTTGAAATCTTTTTCTGAAACAATTAAATATATAATCGAATGTACCACACGAAATAAAAAAAATTTTGCTACACTAAAAAAAAAAAGAGTTTTCAACTGTTTTGTCAACTATTTCCCCACAGCTGGAAGTAGTTTTATTTAACGCTAAAAGCACATATTTCAGCAGAAAAATTAGCAATACCTACTTATTTAAATTTATAGCTTTGAAAATTTCCTGTAAGAAGAAAAAAACTATCTTATTTGAATTAAGAGCTATTATTTGTATAACTACCAGGCACGTCCACAATATGTTGAATTGTGTAGATCAACAACATCAGACGTGTTGATCGACAATGCAATCAACATTTGTTGACCTAAACGCAAACCCGATTCAAATGGATAGCATCGACTAAATTGTTCAATAAATTCCATTTTATTTAAAATATTTGTAGGGTTTTAATTTCACGGATATAATTTATTTTTATCAATTTTTCTTAAATGAAAAATGCAATATTTGTGGTGAATAAGTATTAATCATCATCATCATCATATAAATAAAATCGTAACTCGCTATACGCGTTGTCCTCGCATCACGCCAAAACTATTGGGTGTATTGAAATGCGGTTTTTTGTAATTATTTTTTATTAGCTCAGTGCTCATTATAGGATATATTTTATAAAAAATCAATCGCAAGAAGGTACACAAATGCAATATTATGACGAAAAATTCACTCAAATAGTAATATAAAAATAAATTATTTCTACTACATTGTGAAATACTTCTGCTAGAATGAAAGTTTACATACATATGTACATATGTACATACATATGTATGAATTTAAAATTTAAATTTTAAAAAATAAGTTCATATAATTATTACGAATTGGTTTAACGTCTTTGGATGATAGCAAACTTGGATTCATCACCCGAGACAACCTTTTGGCAAAATGAGAGCGGTTTTTTCTTCAACGTCAATCAAGATTTTTGTTTGAATCGCGTATGGTTTTTGGGAGTAATCCATGCCAAAATCCAGCTTCTAGATGCCAATTTCTTACAGTTGGAATAAAGTAGCTGCATGGATTGGATATCCTTAATAGTGGCGAAAGGATAAGATTTACTCTGGCAGAAAGTGAGGTGATAATCTTTTGGTATTTTTGTTGTCCCTCTTATTTTCTTTCGGTGTTTTTCACACAAACAATCTGTGTGCACACTCTGAAAGCACCATGTACCATCTGTTTAGAGCATATTATTAGCTCCTTTGAAAATGCTCCTATATAGAACATTTTATACTGTAGCACTTCTGGACAATTAGTTTCCACAATTTGGGTTCACAGTTCTTATTTTTTTCCATTTTTCAGAGGCTTTGAATAAAACCATCTATTTAAATTTAAAAAAAAAATAGCCCAAGACAATTATCAGCCGAATATGCATTTTTTAACAAATTTGCCAATCATTATAGTTAGTTTCCAATCAAAATCATTTCCAATCTCAATGCACGCTGACATTTTTAGAAATTTTCCGTTGCTATGCTCATGACATTGAGCGATAAACAAGAAATTACTAGAATTTAGCCATTGCATTGTAATTTGTTCATTTTTTTTTTTAAAGAGACAAATAAAATTATGTATTTTTTTTTCATCGTTTATAATTTAGATTTAGATAAAAAACGTTAACTACACTCATCAGTAGTTCGATCAAAAGACTTGATTTTTGAGGAAGAGGAAAAAGAGCTTGCAAACAATAATCATTTATTGGCACTAGATGCGATATCTATGTATGTAAGGTGCAAGTTGAAACTCATCATTGAAACATTTAATGATTGATATTGAGACGTATAGAAAACAAAATTATTGATTATTTTGATGCCAAAATAAAGTTCCTGTCTTAATTATTATATCTGGTCAAAAAAAATTAATTTGAAATAATAATAAAATAAGTTTTATTATTTCAAGGATGGAACTACCTTACCAATGATCATTGAAAAATTAAAGGTCATTTTTTGGAAAGTTGGGCCTATTTGAAATTTTGTTTGACTAGAAATATTATAGTCTAAGAGCCCACAGCAGATTTTGGGTGTGAGCGATAGCAAAAAACGAAGTATAGGCGTCGAAAGCTTGATTAAAGGCTATTTAAAAAATCAAAGTCTGGCAGTCCACAACTGGGGCCTTTGCGAGAAAAAGTGCATAAAAAAAAAATATGAATGCAACTTCGAGGATAATCGTGTTAGCCGAAATTGGTTTTCACCCCTCCCTAGATAAGCTCCGAGGATCCCATATCACGGAAACTGAGATCATTTTAGTGTTTAATTCGCCCTGCCAGACTGTTTAAAAAAATCGGCTTTCACTTAGAATTTTAAATTTTTTAAACGGTCCAGTAGAGCGAACTATACACTCAAATGATCTCAGATTCCGTGATATGTGATCCCAGGAGCTTATCTAGGGAGGAGTGAAAACCAATTTCGGCTAAAACGATTATCCTCGAAGTTGCATTCATATTTTTTTTCGATGCACTGTCTCTCGCATCAAAGACCCCAGTTGTGGACTGCAAAACTTTGATTTTTTAAATAGCCTTTAATGAAGCTTTCGAAGCCTATAGTTCGTTTTTTGCTATCACTCACACCCAAAATCTGCTGTGAGCTCTCGGTCTATTAATTAAGTCTTGAGCTTTAATCGTCCATCAAAATAATGAATGATTTTGCTTTCTTAACGTCTCAAAATCAATCATTAAGTTTTCAATGATGAGTTTCAATGATAGCTATAACTGGCACCTAACTCTATTTTATATTATTCTATCACCATTTGATGAAAATGAAGTTGTATAAACATCAATTAATACCGTCGTTTAAATTTTCTTATCGGAAATTACGGACCCTATTACCGTTCGCGAATCGAACCAAAAAGCTGGCGAATGAATCAATTTGGTATTACGATCGGCGAACATTCGCCACATGACTCGCCCCAAACATCAAAATTAAGCGAATGGAAAATGTTAGTGACTGGCCGGCGAACAGCAAATAAAATACGAATTTCTTATTATTTTGTCATAAAAATCAGTTTATTGGATAATTGCAATCGAAACAAATTTATAAAAATGATATTTACCACACAAAACCATTAAATAATTAAGTTTTAAAATTAACACGCCAGCCAAAACCTACACCAAATTGAACAAATTTAGAAAGCCGTTGTAGTGTAGTCCAGACTGGTTGGTTATCTTTTGTTTTCTTTAAAAAACGGATATTAATCACTATAAAATTGCGTGGTGACCATTTAAATAATTTAATTGAGAATACAAATTAAGAAAATTGCAAAAATTCTGCGCTTTAAGATGTATTATTTAATTGTATTTTGTTTATTTGACATTTGTGGCAAAAAAAAAGCTGATTGTAATGAATTTTTCCTGCGACAGCGATGAATTTTTAGCAAATGAATTCATTCGCCAACCCTAATATGAACTTTCACAACATTCGCCAAACGGTTCGACTTCAAGCGAACGTTCGATTCGCGAACCGTAATAAGGCCCTACAAAAAAGTAACAAAAGCTAAAACTTGAGGTTTTAATAACTTTTCTCCGAAATTCAGTTTAAAGTAATAAAATTCCAGAAAAACCTTATTGAGACATAATATGGTCAGTTATTTGTTGCTTGATCTTGCGTCACAAATGCTGACGGGTTATAATATTTTGGCAAAATGTGAAAGAATTTAAAGTGTGACTTACAAAACCCAGTCAGTAGTTGGAAATTTAATCTTTCAACATTTAAGCGCGGACAAAGTCGCGGGCATCAGCTAGTTGTTAATAATATCGTTTTAACTTTATTGTTCACAAAAAAAAAAAAGTTGGGTAACCCAGGATTCGAACCCTGAACCCCTCGGTTGGATCTTAAAGCGTGGTACACATTATCAAACCTGAGTGTCACGCGTGTTGGATATCAAACCTGCGTGAAAAGTTTCGCGTACACACTTATCAGTTATGTTGGGCGTCAGGCAAAGAAATTCCACTACTCTCAGAAAATTGTTTCTTTTTATTTTGAGGCTATTTCCGCCACGAATCGTGTTAATTCCTTTTTTACATGACACACACGATCTTTTTCTTATTTTGTTTGATACGTGGTCGTATTGAAATAAAAACAAAAAGCATTCTGATCTGAAGCCTCATGCCTTATGTTTTGAGATTTGTTTGCAAATATTTTTTTAATGAACCATCATTTCACAGGTATAAGAATTTATTGATATGAGGCAAAAATTTCAATTTTTAATGTTGAAAACCTTTATTCTCAAGGATGTTATTTTTTTTACTTGCGATTATAGTTACTATAAGGCAAGTTTTGGATTCATGCAAAGAAAAATTTTGAGATAACAATCAAGCATGATATTACGATGATAGAGAACACCAAAAAAGTGGGTGGCACAATTCTGTCTGTCTGTCTGTCTGTTCGTCTACAGCCTAAACGGCTCGATCAATTTTCTTCAAACGTGGTACATAGTGGTTTTTGGTGACTATGCCCACACGTTTTTTTCATTTTTTTTAGAACTAAAAATAACGGTACCTGCCATACAATTTTTTTTAGCTAATTTACATAATCGTATTTTTCTCAAAAACGGCTCGACAACTTTTCTTAATAAAAATTCAATAAATTTATTTTAGTAATGGCTTTCTTTGGGTGGAAAACCATTTTTCAAAAATGGTTATTAATGGTACCTACCAAAGAACCATTTTTCAATTTTTTGATTTTATTCAAAACGGTACGACCGATTTCAATTATTTTTTTAAAACAGAAGTTCCCAAAAAATAATAATAGTTTTGTGTACCAAAATTTTTGAAAAAATATTTTTTGGATTTTTAAAAAATGTTTAAAATTTTTTTTTGGAAAATCAAATATTTCGAAAACGGCACCATCGATTTTTTTGAAACTCGATATTTAAGACTTTTTTAGTACTTTCTAAAATATTTTTAGAAAAAATTTTACATTTATGAAAAACTAACGGTACCTTCCATACAAAAGTTAAAAACCCGCAAAGGAAAATATTTTTTTGCTTAAAAATAACTCCTACGATTTTGATTAAACTTTTTTCCATATATGCACTTAAATTAGTACGATCTACTACGGAAAATTATAAAATTTTACACTTAACAACTATTAATAGTACCTGTCATAGAACGAATTTTTTATTTTGAGTTTTCTCGTTATCAGCGCAACGGATGTTGATGAATTTTTTTAATATACAAATTTTAGATAAGACTAAATAATATTGCATATCAAAATTTTCAAAAAAAAGTGTTTGGATTTTTAAAAAAAAGTTTTAAATTTTTTTTGGAAAATTTGATATCTCAAAAACGGGTTGACAATTTTTTTTCAAATTTTGTTAAATATATACTTTAGATTTGCATACCAAAATTTATTCTTAAATTTTGTTTAAGAATTTTATATATAAAAAATTATTTTTTTAAAAAACCGCTCCAACGATTTTAAATTTTGTTTTCCCATACAATCATATTGAATCAAGAATTGAGATAGCATTCTTTTTTCACCTCAAACGGTTCAAAGAGTTGTTTTAGCCAATTTAAATGCCATATTACATGCTTCTCTATAAATTGTTCTCTTATAATTTCCATGTTTTTATATACAATTTTCTTAAAAATTTTCTTAAACCCGCAGTGTCTAGAACATAAGAGCAAGTATGTACGTGCTACCCAATCGTGCATTTTATTTTTTGTTATTGTTCTTTTTTTTTTGCTTGAGAAATCTGACTTTCAAATAGAAAAAGATACTTTTGTCTTTTTCAGCATATAATAATGTCATGCAGAATTCAAATAAAAAAGATTTGTTTGAAAATTAAAAAAAAAAAGTTATTTTGTTTATGCAAATCCTGTAGGAGCCGCTTTGAAAAAAAAAAATAGATTTAGCTTTCCGGTCTTTTTTTAAATCTTAAAAATAACACACAAAATTGACGTACTCCCCCTCCCAATGCCATTTTCACCATTTCGAAGAAAAAAAAAACTGTAAGAAAAAAATGTTGCAGATTTGAGGAATTGTTTCCAGTGCTAAAGAAGATATAAAACGACGAAGTTTACAAAAGACACTCCAGAAACACATGTGGGTGATTCTACAAATAATGGAATTTTCGACGGCTCCGCTGATATTTTAAAAACCGTTCAGGTATTTTATCCGATATTTTTTGTAACTGTAAATCTGATTGATATGTTTTATAATTATTTAGATCTGATACTATTTCATTACTCAAAAATTTTTTCAAAGTGTCTAATTCTCAGTCCCTGACGTGTCCCCTGTCCGTTTTCGAAGAGCAAAATTCCTACAGTTATCTTATTTTAGTTCCAAAATAATATACCTTCTATCTAGCAGCGGGAAGTATTAAGTCTCGTGAAAATAAAATCATATCCATATCTTAGATCCGTTTAGTCCAGTAAATAGAGAAATTTTACTACTGACCAAATGGAAAAAAATAGCGGCAGGCTGAAATTTTGCAGGTCGTTTCGGGGGTAGGTATACAACTTAAATCTAAGTTGGCGACCTCCTACCCCTTGCAGGGGCGGTGCCACGCCTACTTTTCTGCAATCATGGTTTATAAAGAAACGGCTCGACCGATACGAATGGAATTTTCATAATTTGTTAATATGATCAAAGAAAAAATTAAGAAAATTGTTAAAGTAAAATCCGCCCACTGCCACGCCCACTTTTCTTATTTCTTGGTTTCTCAGAAACTGCTTCAAGGATTTCCATGAAATTTTTAGAGTTTCTTCTTATGGATGAGAAAAAATTGTCAAATTGGTTTTAGTAAAATCCACCCACTGTCACGCCCACTTTTCTCATTTCTTTATTTCTCGGAAACGCCTCCTACGATTTGTATGAAATTCTGAGTTAATTCTTATGCACGAGAAAAAAAATTTAAAAAAGTTGTTTTATTTAAATCCCCGTCTTAGACTAAAAGTATGTAAATGCACAAAAAATTGTGGACACACTTGTGGCTACCGCAAAGCTGCTCTGAAATCTACACCAATTTGCAAGACTTTTGGCGATGAAATTTCAATTGAAAAACGTGACGCTGGGCTTTTGATTGAGAATGAACTACCAGGTCCTTCTCAAGAACGATGATTAGGCCTACAGTGGACACCACTGTGCTGTTAACTCTACCTCCAGGGTATGGTTTGGAAACGAGTGATGTGCTTAATCAACACAATTGGATTTCCTACCCCCCTATGAACACTGATGAATAATACTAATTGTAAGTTTCGCTCGAAAAAACAAGATTTGAAAATTTTACACACTCCAAATAGCCGTCTTATAGAGACAATATTGAACAAAAGTTGGAGTGCTAGTGGGCGGATCGTACTAAAAGTGCTTTTTTTAATTTAAATATAATATGTACAATGATTGGCCATTTAGCAGCGAAATTAAAAACAAATCCTTACGCTATGAAAAAACTCAAATAAATAATTTTCGTCAATTTGAATTGTACTTCGAGGCCTTATATGGGCTTTTATTTTTTATTTGAAAACTAAATCGTTACTCCCTAGGACAGTTCCTAGAAATTAATAAATATACAAGAAAGATGAGCGTGACTACCTGTGGGTTTCGCAAAAACAAAAGTGATTCGCAAATCTTTTTATCACTACTCACAAGTATGAAAAAATTCTCAGTTTTATCCAAATCAGTTTCTGAGAAATCAAGATCAATAAAAAAGTGGGCGCGGTAGTGGGCGGACTTAAGTGAAATTTTGTTTTGAATTTTTTTCTCGTTCATAAAAATAAACTCTGAAAATTTCATGCAAATCGTAGCAGCCATTTTCGAGAAACAAAGAAAGAAGAAAAGTGGGCGTGGCAGTAGGCGGATTTTGATTTGATAATTTTTTTAATTTTTCTATGACCATATTAACAAATTATGAAAATTTCATCCGTATCGGTGCAGCCGCTTCTTCAGAAACCGGGATTTAAGAAAAGTGGGCGTGGCACCGCCCCTGCAAGGGATAGGAGGTCGCCAACTTAGATTTAAGTTGTGTACCTACCCCCGAAACGACCTGCAAAATTTCAGCCTTCCGCTATTTTTTTCCATTTACAATTCTAATTTTACTGTACTAGTTTGTTATTTCATTTGTGAAGAAGGCATTTGTGCGAGAGATCATGGAATGTCCGTTTATTTTCTCAGTACCCTGATGAATATTTACAAGAAAAATTTCTATGTAAGTAGGCATATTTTCTTACATTATATTATAGGCTAGGTAAGACACCAATTACATAATTTTTTTTATTTTTTTGTTCGTACAATGCGTTAATATGTTTTTGGCCCAAAAACTATGAAAACACTCAGTCCCTTGGCTCAGTCGCCTTGCATTTTAATGACTGATTTTCTATCTGGAGATCTCAGAAATGTTCAGTAAATGCTGCTTTTCTTTTAAAATAATTATAAAATAAAAAGCACGACTCGGTCGCATGAACTTGCTCTTATTTTCAAGTTGCTTGGAAATTTATTGATAAGCTATACGGGGTGCATAAATGCCTATAAACGCTAGATGGCGCTGGTTGGATCGAAACAAGAAAAAAATTGTGTGGGAGGGCGTGTAGTCTCTTCGTTTAGACGAGGGGTAGGTACGATTTTCTGAAAAATTTACCTTAAATATGAAAGAATTTATAAAAATTTTCAGTTCCCTGGGAGCACCTGTAGTAGTTAGTTTTTACGTTTATTTGCTTCCAAAAATGTTTTGCCGAAATTATTATCATTTTCTTCCACTTTTTGTAGAATCACCCATGTATACACTGATTCTTGGAAACATTGCCACTCTCTATCTTCTTAGGGACAAACCACCAATATTTGGACCTTT